>CM077816.1:66785946-67459696 GCA_039764185.1 Tamarix austromongolica
CTTTGTATTGCCGGCTATTTAGTTAGCTTGCATGCTTGCTAGGTAATCTCTGGTGCGGGCATTCAGCTGATGTCACTAAAAAGTATATCGTCTACAGGAAATCTCTAGAATTTTCGGAAGAATCTGATCTATCTAACCATTCTGGGCCCCATAAGATCAGTCATTTATACTAATTGTGGGGCCTATCCTTATATTGAATTTCTGTACAAACTGAGGCAAACGTTTTTTTCCCTCCAGAACTTAAGCAGACCTAACAACAATGATTAAGTTTAAGAAAGCCTTTGTTATACGAGTCAAACGGCTGTCTTAATTTCTAGATTCTTGCTAGCTACTCTCTAGATCTCCCTGGCCAATAACTAAAAACACGTACATTAAAATGAAGTTAAAGATCCTATAGGGCTTACAACTCACACGGGCATTGCGGAGCGACGCGACGCCCATGTTGGCCGGCATGGTTCGTGTTCTTGACCTAACCCACTAGTTTGACCTCGATTAGGTCCTGTGGTCTTCATTCTCGAATGCTTATGATATGGGTGCGTTCTGCGATGCTCATTAGTTGTCTCTCCATCGAGGACACGCTTCTCTGTTGTTCGATTGATTGAGCTAGATCTACCATTAGCTTAGGAACGTAAGAGAAGAGATATAGTGACGGTTTGAAATTTTAGTTATATCATTGTTCATTTCTTATCGAAACATGTCTTATAGGAACGTAAAATTATTATATATACAAATTAGAAAAAAAAATATGATAAAATTTATATATCTCTTGTATGTTAAAGGTCTCGTGTTGAAATATTCGATCATTCTCTTTTATTATCGTAAGATATTTATAGTAGTGTTATGCATATAGTATTTTATTTATTTATTTTCACTCGACCCTTATAAATAAAAATAAAACATCTATAATGAAAATTTATTAAATACATGGGCCATTCACCAATTAACTTGTGTAAAATAATAAAATATGCTTCTAAACTGACAAAACAATATCATCATTCAAACATATTGTATTTGAAATCGAGTCATTAATTCCTCTAAGTAATTAATGTTTTCTTTTTTCCTTCTTTCTACTCACAGTTAATTAAAGTCCGGCTAGTTGGCCTTACATTAAAAATTAACCTACGGATCGGATGAGGTGGTCTATAATGTTCAAATTCTATTAAGATAGAGTTTTTATCTGTCGCCTTATTGCTGTCAGGTGCAAGTTCTTTTGGTTTTTTAAGTTCCTTTCGTTTGTCTTTATCTTTCGCTCCGGGCACTACTACCTACCAAAATATAAAAGTAGAGAACGCATGTGATCCAAATAGGAAAACCCGAACCTGTACGCAGCAATGCGACAGCCTCAAGCTGCAGCTGAAGCAAGATGAAAAGGAAAACCCATGCGAAAGAGCCCATATAGAAGACGCAAACGAACCAAAACCCATGGGACCCAAGCAACCCAAAACTAAGCAAATGAAAACAAAACCGAGATAAGACGACCGAGCTGGGCGCCGAAAGCCTTCACCTACACCTACATGTGAGGTGAGGTGAGGAGACATAGAGCATAAAACCAACAAAATACCAAATCGAAAGCCTTCAAACCTGTGAGCATGTTAATTAGATACCAAGACAAAAACCTCGAACTTCAAATCCCCGCTGGCTGCATACTTCTTCCCACACACTGTTCGAGCCGAAACCTACCCTGTAAAAGCAAAGGGATCACTGGCCCTACGGGAGCCAAATCCGCCCCATAAAAGCGGACCTTCGAAAAAACCTTTCCTTTGCCTCTCAAAATCCATTATCTACGCTCACCTAACAGAAGTGGAGCTTTCTGTACCCAAAAACGGCCCACGCATCCCTCAACATCAAGGTGCAGTGAGTACTGATTCACATGATCTATGGCTGAGATTGTTTTTCTTTATGGTCAACATCTCAAATCTATGGCTGAGATCGTTTCTATTTTTATTTATTTTATGATTTCAATGTTCATTTGTCCACTAAACCATCATCTCGTCTTTGTCATCTTCATTCATCGATCACTTCCAATCATAACTACCACCAGCCAATCTATGGATGATATTGTTTATTTGGCTGCCTACCATTTTGTTTTTTGTTTGTCTTCCCAGTGTCGCCATTTTGATATATGTATTTTATTTTACTTTTTCATTCTTTTATCGGGTTTTCTCGTAAGTACTCATGAATACATGTTAAAAACTTAAATTTACCAAAAAAAAAGAAGAAATGTTAATGTGAAACATTATAATTAGTTCACTTATTATATTAGTTTATATATTAATTAGAGCCATAACTGCTATTACATTATCGATTGAACGTAAATATTATCATTCTTAGAAACTAAGTTCTTGTTTTGATATCTTACATATCCAAATTAAGGCAAACGATACCGAAATATAATTTTTATTTATTTATTAGATTAGATTCGGAATATGTTTTCATTCCAATCAAAATCAGAAAATGAAAATAATAGTACCAAACATGACGTGAGGATTAACAAGAGTTAATTACAGCCAATCAATTAGGAATAATCGATTCCTTCATTAATTACTTTTAATGAACGGTTGCCGTCGATGTACTCGGAGACCCAATTGATAGCCTGGAATTAGACGGGCAGCACAAAATGTTACGTGATTGGGCCGTTTAGCTGATTGAATTTTGCTGGTGAAGCAAAGCGAGTGTTGGCACTCGGCGAAAAAAAGTGACCGAAAAATGACAACGACGGGACGAAGCCTCTGAATCTTGAATCCTTCGATTGGAGTACAACGCAAATTTGAGCTGTCCGTGCCAGAGTCAACCGAAGAGCCCACCTTACACATGCTCTCTTGTCTTTGTCTTCCTGTTCTCTGCGCAGAGCTGCATGTGATTGCATGGATCGGAATTGGTTGCTTTATGTTCTGTCAGTATTTCACCAAACGACTTTGGCGAGAAAAGTCAATTACAACCTGCTCGAGTCACACACACACCAAAAAAAAGATAAAAAAAAAATTTGCTTACTCTAAACGCAATGGAAAATGGCTTGGATGTTGCTTTCTAGGACAAAGGATATTTGGATGGTGTTTTCTCATCAGGGATATGATGATGCTACGAGTTTTTGTTTATTATCCCCTGATAACTAAAAACAAAGTGACCATATCTCAGGTTTCAAAAGCAGGGGAGTAAACAACATTCCTCCCTGCAAACCAAACACAGAGACAACCCCCTATACATACCAGATATGGGGAACGACGAACGGCAACAGAAAGAAGAAGATGAAAAAATAAAAATAAAAAACTACTACAACACCCATCGCAATGCCACCGGACAAGGATCGAATAGAACCTCACAGCAACCAACAACCACCAACCACCCCACCTACCTCCAACACACTGATAACCCCTAGTAGAACTTGCAGGGATTAGGTCAGCAGATGAACATGATGCACCACATCATCAATCTGGCAGTCAAACCTCCGCTGACCATGTTTAATTCCAAAACTGACTCGAGTTTTTATCAGCATTAACAAAACATTTCATACAGATACGCTAGTTCTCAAACACAATTTTATTCCTATACTCCTATAAGGTACCTGTAACGGCAAAGAAGGCCACGGTCCAGGTTTTATCTTTCAACCCTTCCACCGAAACCCCAACCAAGCCGAGGAGGCATCGAGAGTGTTTCCAGGCATCACCCAATCACAGCCCAGCCAGCAGGACACACCATACCATAGGTTCCCGATGATCTTGCAGTGCTAGAACAAGTGATTAACAAACTGCCTCGCTTCTTCACAAAAGGACCAATTTGTGTTGTCAGGGTCGATAAGATGTAAAATAGCTAGCCTGTCCTTGGTACTCAACCTCTGCCGTATCATGTACCACACAGTGAGTTCGATCCTAGGTAAAGAAATGCCTGCCTAAATTTTATCAGGGACGCCTCCAATCCTATCAACCTTTGAGTCTGTCCTAAAGTGCGCTGTGCGCTTCACAAAAGGACTGCACTGAATACACCCCGTTCTTGTCCTGATTCCAGAAGATCGTGTCCTCCCTATTCTTGCTTGGTACGATATTATTTATCAAATCTAATAATTCCCGTCTTTTTAACCGAAACCATGAACTCTTGAAACCTGGTGCCAATATATTTCTCTCCTTCTATGCCAAATCCAAAACTGGTGTTGCATATAGTATGATTTTATGAGTTGTCTTTTGGTCCATCGAGAGATGGTTGCATATTGGAGCAAGTCTGGCCAGTCAAATAAGCTAACTTGATAGCTTTTGAAATGAATTAGCCCTGTTTTCGCAAACCAAAGAGGTGTTTTCAGGTAACTAATAATCAGGGATAAAAATCTTCCAATCCGAGATTTCATAAATCCGATAAGATATACTATATCTATATCAATATTTATATCGACACAGATAATACTGTTTATTTGCTTACTCATACTCGTATATCCTTTATTCAATGGACATAAGTGTTAATTGTATATGTAAGTCGTGTTATCCTACCTTCAGAGTTTGATATATAGAATTTTCGAGTATATAGATTTCATTGGCCATTCGTTTCATTGTCACATGGTAACCAATACAAGTTTGTATAAAAAAAAAAGTAGTGATGCCACCCACACATAAAATGAGCTATTATCTTTCTCTAATAATAATTTATTACTCCAAGATATATTTTAAACCCCAATCATATCCATCTATTGTTGCACAAATGGTGTGACATTTTCTATATTATGAAGAACTTACAAGTACACTTCTATTAAATAACACTCGACAATGCATCATTTTGGTATGTGTTGGTTCCTCATTTAACCTTTTAACAATTTCATAAACTACTTAAATGGATATAACCAATGTAGATAAAATGACTCGTATAGACTAGCCTCTCTAACCAAATAAAATGTTAAATGAACCATGATCATAAAGAAATAAGGAGGAAAGTACACTCAAGTTAACATAATATAATCACAATCTCTCTCTATAATGACTCCAACCTCTCATGGTAAATAACATAACTATAAATTTCTTTTAGAAAGAAAAAAATAAATAAAGTAATGGAACTAACAAACATGATTGAATATAATAGAGAAACTAATTACTAGCAACAAATCTTGAATGAGAATGTGATGACTCTGTGATTTCATACTCACTAACTTTAAATATTTTATTGAAACTAGATACTTGACATTTAATGAATTTACTTTTGGAACCGTAATTTTGTTCAAACACTCACAAAAATATCTCTCTCTCTCTCTCTCTCTCTCTCTCAAAAGAGTATAGCATGTAAGAGGTAAAATATGTTTTATTTCTCTTTTTTTGACGAGCATAATTTTGTTATTATATCCATGTCAACAAGGATTAATCTAGCATTGACATCATCATTTGTCTTTTTTAGCATATTTAGAAGTATGCTAATAAGATTATCGAATATGTTCTTCTTGGTATACATCACATCAAGATAGCAACGCATATACAATTTTTTACCAATATGGAAGGTCAAATAATGTTGGTCTCTTCTTTTTCCCATTTGAAGGAACTCATTTCTCATTCTTCTTTCCAAAATGCATGTTTAACCCTATTACTTTTTCAGCTTCAACTTCTCCATTAATTTTTTTCCTACAATAATGATTATTTGGAAATAAGAACCAAAGATGCCTAAAATAAGTGGTCATCCTACTCTTTGGTAACTGGAAACATTTTGTGTTCTCGTTACACATAAGCTATGTACAATGTCTATTTACACTATAGCTAGAAAGATTATTCTATACTTTTTTGTGCAAAATGACATGTCTCTCAAGTTAAATGACTCTTATAGATGTGCATTAAGTACTTGAAATCCATCATCCCACACATACTTCAAGTCTCCATAAGGGGAGTAAATAAACATCAATGTAATTATTAGGCTGATTTGGACCGAATATAAGCAAAGATAATATCATCAATTTTCATTTCAAGCATAAGGGTGGAGGACATTATGTACCACCAAGATAACTGACCCTAAAGTATAGTTAGTGTTCCCATTTAAAGGGGCATTCTATATAAAAAAGTGTAAGATGTAGATTTCTAGCTTCACCATGAAAATCATGGAATTTAATATCAATATTATTCTACTAAGAAGAATCAACATGATGTTTAAGATTTTCATCCATAATTGTCTATTTTACGTGCCACATAAGCTTATTTACATTATCAATATTACTAAACACACACACCTGAATTTTTGTATGATTGAAAAGTACCACAACACCATGTTTATAACCATAGTCATCATGAATCATGACATTTGATAATGAAGGAATCCACCTAATGACTCATATTCAATTTGATACTAAATATAATTATTAGTACAAACATGATTTTTTCCATAATTCAATCCCATAGAGCAAAGAATTTTCTTTTTCTTTATATGTGCTAGGAGGAAGCACATTATTCTATGCTAGTATCTCTTTCATCAACTCATGAAAGAAGGGAAGCTTTTATCGCTTCATCTTCGTGTCATATCAATTTAGTATATGTTCTATCAATTTCACAGATAATAAGATGATCACATAATTCATTAACCCCTTTCCTTTTAGTGTTTCCACAATCTAGACACATATAACATAGTTGAAAAGAATCTTCAGCATTTACAACTGCAAACCTAAATAATTCCTCACCACCATATACACATTCTTTAGATAACCAACTAAAGTTTACCTGTATACAATCCATTATTCTTATGTAAAAAACAAAATTAAGAAAAATAATTCAAAAATAAATAACACCATTAACCCATATATATATAATAGTAATTGTATATAGCCAGCATCACATTAATGTTCAAAAGAACTATATACATGTATTACACTTACCACAACAAAAATGATAAATAAAACACATTAAATAACAAAGTTAAGGAACATATTCACATTAAAATGAAGCACTAAAGGCATGGTAAAAATCAATAATATTAGGGAAAAATATAAAAATAATGAAGAACAAGAAATCATAGTTGTTAAGAGAAAAAGGACATTGAGAGACAAAGAGTAAGAACAATGATGGCAAAAAATGATAAGTATGCAAAATATTGATGTGGCCTATACTAGTATGTAATTTAAACCATATTTTTTTTAACAAAAGTAGTATTGGTAAATAGGTTGTCAATCTAAAATGAGTATTGAAAAGGCTCACCTAATGTCTGGATAGCAAAAATAAAAATAAAAAAATAAATGTTGCCTAGAATTCTAGACTCCCATGGAATCACTAATATGAAGAAAATCATTAGAATGAGAACGAATGAGTTTAAAATAAAAAAAAATAAAACAAAGAATACAACATTATCAAATAGTAATGAAGAAAAATATGATACAGAAGTCAAAATCCACCTCTAAATTAGGTCAATAAAAAATAATTAATTCCTATGTTACCTTTTCATTATGAAAATAGATCGACCAAGTTGCAATCCAGACTGGTGTCTATATATGTTAACTTACTTCCCCAAAATGATTAATATGATAATGTGATACTATTAATTGAATTTTAATAGTATAATCACAATAAATGACTCTTACATTCAACTATATCCAAAGCATTAAATTCAAGCATAAGGATGCCAATCTAAATAAACAAACTAGGACCTCAAGTATGTCTAGCTATATTCCTTTCTTTTGACTTAAATGCATCCAAAATGTTCCACTACTCCAATTAGAATCACAAAACTATTAGGTGACTTGTCATTTAACCTTTACACACACACACACACACTAGTATAATGATATAACCACCTAGCGTGTATATAATCCAATCATATTGTCACTATATGGAAGCAAGAATAAGGCATATACCATATAATTTATACTTGATAGAATCATATGTATAAACGATATCAATTAAATAACATTCAAAGGAAAATCTCATGACATATAGAAAAATATTATTAATATTTCAAACCATAGGTAAGGGATTCAACCTCACCTCTAACAAAAAGTAAATTATCCACTCATCGTATTTAAATTAATTATACAAAGCATATAATGACATAGGAAAAGAAAAGGCTAGAAACCAAATTAAAAATAAGCAAAATAGAGTGGAAGTAAGGAGTTAATGATGTATTTATTAAATGCTAATATACGTATTAGTTGTGTTGATGTAAGGAGTTTGAAGAAGTTGAGTGGATAATAGCTGAGTGAATTTTGCTTGGATAAGATGTAACCACACCTCAGTGCACTACTCTTGGTATGTGGAATTGATTTGATTATGTCGGTTGTGGTCATTTTATGATCGCATGATTTCCTTGATGTATTTATACTATGTTACTTCCTATGTGCCTCATGTGATATTGTATGTTACTATCGTATAATGGTTCACTCAGTACCATATAATCGATGGGTTTCATTTTACGGTCCCCTACCTATTCAATGGGCAGTTATGACCTTATAGGAGTAATTAGAGGGTTCGACTTGATAACTTTTGGTAGACGGTTGAGATTTAGGACTATCTAGTGTTCGCTCTAGCATCTTTTGATCTGAATATTCCTTAGACTCTTATGTCCATTGCTTTTTCTCCTTTTGTTGTATTGTAACTTTAATGAAGTTACTATTATATTATTACTTTGAAAATGTTAATTTAAGCATAGTAATATTTTAGCTTTAGCACTTAGTAAAATAATAGTAGAGGATACTAGGTTTATACTAAGTGTGTCGGTAATATCCATTATTTTTTTAATTAAGACTTCTGCAAAAAGGAATTTTTAAATAGTAAATTTTTTGCGGTGTTATAAATTATACCCTTCATAATTGTACTACCTTTTCTATTCCTTGTTTTTTTTTCACTGGATAGATAATATACAATTTTAGCTAATATACAATTTCTTAGGAAAATAACTATATATATGCTCTCATCTTTTCTTATATTTGTTGTAATGTGTGTGGTTCACATAACGTAGTCAATAAAGAGTTTAATAAAAAGATAGTTATGTCAAAGTTATTTATAACTATAAATAATCATCAGAGAACATGTAAAAGTGTAATGTTTTAAATTAAAACAATAATATAAACAATCAACATGTTGTTAGTTTTAAATTTCATTTTACTTTTTAATTTTTTTTAAAAAAGTGTTATGCACAAAAAATTTAGTATCATATGATTTGATTTAATTCATAGGAAAAAAAACTATACAATGTGTGATTATACTATGAGGACGTAGACAATATTCATATGAGGGAAGAGAAAATCATATGTGTATATATATATAAATGTTATCATAATTATAACTTTGAATTTTACAAATTATGATTTAGCTTTGAATACATCAAAATTATTAGTCATTGAATGAAAGAAACAAGGTATATGTGTCCGAGTAGTGTTTTGGTTTGGTATAGCATTGTTCAATTAAAATGGCAAAAAAAAAAAAACCGCTCATAAAATTTCATACTATGAAAGTAAGCAAAAAATATCATGAATAATCATGTAACATGTTGCATGCTTGTAAACCATATAACATACAATCTGTATCTATCTATCCATCTATCTTATCTGTATAAAATTATGATTTAAAAAAATATAATTTTTAGCTTAATTGTTATCTCTATATAAATAGTAATATGAAATGGGCAGAAAAACTTTTAGATATTATCTAATACGGTTCTATTTTTATATAGAATTAGATGTAGATTAGAATAGTTTAAGATCCCATTGAAATAGGAGGAAGATGGCTACTTTTATATTACTCCATATGTAAGCTTCCTCCTATTAACAAATTCGTTGATATTTGACTTCACCCTACAAAATACAATCGGGTAGCCCAATAACAAAGAAATAGACGCTTTATTTATATATAAGTAAGATTTTATCATATAAATATTGGTATAACTTTTTCTACGTTATCAACTCATAAGACTTTAAATGCACCTAACAAAGTATCATTATTTGATTCATTGTAGAAGGTAAAATCCTGTAGACCGCCAACACTCAATGAAACCTATGCTATGTTGGAGTAGAGGCGTGCCTTGCTAGTAATTATGTCCATCACTAAGGGTAGGGGATGCCATGCTACTCACAAATGACATATGTTGCTTCAATACTAATGATCATAAATAAAATAAAATTGCCGGATCCTAGGGCCCCTTATGACTTTTTTCAAAATCTACCAAATATAGATGAATCATAGAAAATAAAGTCGATAATTAGGGGATCAGTCATTATCATATGCCAGCATGTTAAAGCAATATATATAAATATATATTAAGTTGTCAAATTTTCCCGCACAAGTTTTTCAATCCGGGTGTTTATTTTTCCCTGTCTTATTCTAAATCTGTAACTTTGTTTATTTCATTTATTTCATAGAAATCAAACTGTTGTAGTATTAAAATTACAAAAGTATCAGATATACAATTAATATTTTTACAACTTTTTAAAAATTCTCTCACAAAGTGTATACTCCACTTATAATATCTCTACATGTGGGTCTTACAATTATAAGGGAATTGTAAAGAAAATAATAATTTATTAGTAGTTAATCTAGCATCGCTCTTAAAATTGACATACGTATGTTGCTAATTATGAAATTGAAACCATCACAATATCTATGAATCGCAGGAGGCAAATTAATTTAATCAGCTCGCGGCATGTCATAGAACGATGATAGGGTTCGGGCGGTTGAGATTAATTAGCATTGCATGCCAGGTTTTCATAGCTTTAGGTGAGTAGTGGGTCTGCATGTAGTTATCAGCGTGATTGCGACTTGAATCATAATCATTACTCTTGTCTCTAGATCTATTCAGTAAATGGAACAAAAATGTCCTCCGCCTGTGCATGACGATCATAAATGATTCGAGGTTAATTAATTGGATGAAGTCAACAGTTATTATTATTATTATTATTATTATTATTATTATTATTTTCATACAGATTAAGAAATATAATTTAATATTAATATATATATATATATATATATATATATATGTACATATTAATTTTTTCTAGTTATATCCTTAATATAATTATTTTTGTTAGCAACCTAGCTATATTAAATGATGATATGTTATGCAACTAATGCTTTAATAGGACTATAATTTGAGACAAAAAAATAAAATAAAATCCATGACCGTCCTTGTAGGGCATAGGAAGTACATTGTGTGTTTGTGTGTGTGTGTGTGGAAATCTCATCACATTATTGCGTTAATACGTTTGGTAAATATTGTGTTAATTATTTGACATTATCATTCATCACATATTTATAAAATCATGCTCATATCACTTGCGCAATAAATAAGATCGAATACCATAATTTGATCGCAGCAAAGAGGACTTGGTGAATTTGGTTTGTACTTTTGTAGATTATTTAGTCTATGTTTGAAGTTACTTATCAAAATTAATTATCCATAATAATTATTTATTTTAAAAAAATTTAATCTAAAATATTTTTAAAATAAATAATTATCTATGATAACTTTTGATAAGTAATTTCGAACAACTGGTGCAAACTTCTTTGATAACCGGTTCACTTGCTAGTAAAATTTGCTGAGCTGAAATAAATGATAAAAAGAATGCAAAGTGGGTTGTCAATTCAATGAAATGAATGAAAGCTGAAACAGCAATCTATTCAGGTAGCATTTCGAGTTCGTGCAGTAAGGTGAAAATGACAATTTTTTTTTGAAAAATGAATTTTTATATTTTGAATAAACTGGACAAAAAGTATAAATTATGAGACATTTTCTTACCCCTATTAGCTAATCTATGTATTAAAGGAACCCTAATGATTTGTTTACAACGAAGTAAATCGAAATGAAGGTAAATATTAATATTAATCTAACTAAAGAAAATTGAATTGAATCAAAATAAATATTTTAAAATATTATTTGGATAATATTAATCTAATCTGAATAAAATAGGATAAATATTTTAAAATTTTTATTTGAATTAAAGTAAATAAAAGTTAAAAAAATAAAAAAATAATTGATAGTTATACCCTTATATTAAGGAGAGAAGATGATGCTGATTCGATTTGATATAAATTAAAATTTTTGTTCGGTCAAATAATAAATTTACTTATGATTTTAATTTTAATTTACCTTATTAAAATTAATAAAATTGATTTTAAAACCAGATGAATTTATTCCTATAATTTCTCTTTAAAACAAGCGGGCCATTAGAATGTTTAATTATGATGAACCTTTCTCTCTCCCCCCCTCGGGGCAAACACACACTCCCCATTTTTATGGTTCAAATGTACTTGTCATTTTATATTTTTTTTGTATGGAAATAATGTTTCAGACATACGATCAATATAATTCTTGCCCTACTGCATTTATTAGTCATTATTATCTATATCCCTGTCGGTTCTTCTTATTCTTAATTAAAAATCTATGATGAATTATCATTTCTTAATGGATCTTTCTTAACGAATACACTAGATATTTCTTCTTACTGATTATTTTTTTTAATTTTTTTAAAAAAATAATCTATATAAAATATTCTCAAAACTAATTTCATAAAAATGTCATTGTGAACTAATTTTATCATCATTTGTTATGTTCATTCTTAATGTATATTTTGATTATATCATAATAAAATTTTGAAAATTAAATTTTATATTCTTGGTATATGAAGGCTAAAATTTTATAGTTATACCGAGCAAATCTATCTGGTCGTAATTATAATTTTAAATATTTTTCATGTATGGTATTTTCCCTTCTTAAAATAAGAACTTAAGAAGGGCAAATATAAAAAAAAAAAAAAAAACCAAGAGTCAAGTCATATCCGTACGTTCTGAAGTTGGTCCAATTTCTCTGCCGCTTGATTAGCCTCTCCGTGGGACGGAGACCGAGAAAAATACGATAATATCATTTCTAAAAGATTTAGAAAAGAGAAATGGTATAAAATGTAAAAAATTATATATACATTATATTATTTTAAAATAGATTAAATCTACTAAAATTAATTTTTTTAGAAAGTTCTAAAATTATTACCTACATTAGTTAATTTTAATTATTAATAATTTTTTAATAAAAATTAATTAATTAATTTTAACATAAATTCGGACGCTAAAAAAAATTTAAATGAGAAAACATTTCTGAAACGTCTATGGTCCTGGTGCATCACTGCATGTCGCATGCTCCATCCAAAAAGTTTTCGAACGAGGAAATGCTTATGGTCCCGGTGCATCACAGCATGTCGCATGCTCCATCTAGTGAAGTGCATCGTAGAGTCCCAGATGCAATCATTCAACACATAATTAACATGACAACTTGACAAGGGGTGAGATGGAGTGGAATCACGCATAAGAGCTAATAAAGTTTGTAACATCACATCCGACAATGATCTTTTTTGATGCCGTGTGTGTGTGTGTGTGTGTGTAATTAAAGCCCGTCCCAAAGAGCCCAAGCTTTAAATCTGACCATTAGGCTTGAATTAAGCCATATGTATCTAAATGTTCCAGCTATCCATTCACCCACATGACCGCGCAACACCAAGCCAGCCCCGGCTTCGCCGCTGCAGGTGTGCACAGAGCCATCACAGTCGAGTAAGTTTAATCGTTCCCGGTGGAGGGGGTTCCCATTGGATTGGGATGGTGACTTTCTTCCCGACCTTTGTGTTTTCTCTTACGGCCATGACAAAGTACCACTCCATACTTTCTTGACGTATTAGCCTTATCAAGTCATGCATGATACGTCGTCCAAAAACTTTGCTGTTGCGACTTTACGCCATAAGACGGCCATGCATTGGATGAAAACTAAATCCCCTATGAAGTCAACTCGGTTGAGGAAAGGATTGCGCCAAATTCCCCCCCCCCCCAAACCAATCTCCATAGTGCCATCAATTCCGGGCATGACATGAACCTACGGTCGATAGTTTCTGGTTCAAAGATTGCACGAAGGGCAAGGATTAATTATTTGAGACGGTGCCTCTGGATTAATTAAGGGATGCATTTGTAGGAAGCCTTGATTAAACACTTCTTTAACCATCAAGTGCTCCTCATTATGTCGAAGGGGGCCATGTATGATGCTACGAATGGAGGCTGATCCCACACAGACATGAAACAAGAAGGAGATAAAATGGGTAGGGATTCAATGGATGGTTTGGCCATAATAAATTTACTCGAAAGAGACAGGGCCGGTGCGCTTTCCGCATGCTAAGTTTTCGAGAGATTTTGTTTATCAGAAATTAGAATTTTTGGGAGGAGATATTGGACTACCCAGTAGGATAACCGAGGTACATGCCAAGGTCGTGCATGTGTGTGTTAAAGGGAATTTTAATTGACTGAGAGATATCAAACATTTAATTTGGTATGGGGTTAAAATAGTTTTTTTTCTTTCTATTTTATATTTTTTATATCAAGTATTTAAGAATAATATATTTTTTTTACTAATATATTTATTTAATATCTAAAATACGTATTCATTTTATTTTATTTTTAAAATGTTAAATAAATTATATAAAACACGTAAAATCCGTAATATTACTGCGGTGTCAAACAAGCAAAATTAAGAGTTAGGCTGCGCGTTATGCTAGAAGAAAAGTTGTATGAAACAGGGATAGCTTTTAAGAAAAATGGGAACGGTTACAGTACAAGGACTAGGTAGCCCAATGAATTTAGAGATAATGTGCAAAACAAATAGGGCCCAACCCGAGCCATGACATAGATGCCTAATGGATGTTGCCTTACAGACAGATTCCTACTTCAATGTCCATAGGCCTGCTGCTAAGCTTGGGTTAGGATCCATAATCCTAAATTGCTCAGGCTTTCCGTTAAGGTTGGGTTAGGATCCATTAGTCCTAAATTGCACAGCTTTCCCTTAAGCTTGGGTTAGGATCCATTAGTCCTAAATTGTATCGTCTGTGCCATGCCCATAGCGAGATTGGCCTTGGTTGGGTTTATTCGCGGGTAGAGCTTTTTGATGGCCAACTTACCCAAAAAGATAAAAAAGGAAAAAAGGAAAGGAACGACAAGAGCTTTGATCTCTTGATATAAACGTAGGCCCAACATGCTCTTGCCTGCCTGTAAAATTCACGTCATCCAAAAAAATAAATAAATAGCATCATCAATAAATATTTTAGTTTACCATACCATAATTATCAAAGAAAAAAAGACTTTGCCTATCCGATTAACTACCGATCGATATTGCCGTATAGGATAGTTATTTAACGTATAGGATAGTTATTTAAGTACATAAAAATTATTTATTGAAACTTTTGACCGAACGATCCACACATGTTAAGTTGAAGCCTTTTGAATTAAATTTAACTAATATGTTATATTCTAAATTAAAATTTTAATGAGTTATTACTATTTTATTATAGTTATTGCCACAACCATCATCATCATCATTATTAATAAATTTATATTATTTCAATAATTATTTAAATTTTTCTTATTTAATATAATAAAATATAATTGGATATAAAAATGAGACAAAGGAACATGCACAGTATCCTAATTTTTACACTTTTTTCATTATCAAATTTCTCGTGAATACCCTAACTACATTTTCTTTCTCACTTATTTCTAATATTTATCCAACTACTTAAACAATTTAAAGATATTAACTTTAGGTGCATGCAACAAAGTAACTAGTAGGCATCTAAATTAGTATCTATTAATATAAAACAACAACAAAAAATGTTAATGTTATAAGTAGATGCTCAATTCTTGATTTCAAAGCTTTAGTACTCCAAATAATGCCAAAAGGTAAAATACTAATTTTTTCCCTTCTTGATAAGTAATAATGATGTCATTGCTTTGAAAGTGGAAGAATTATACTAATTCATCTTTCATAGTTTACACATTAAGGATGGATGTTACATTCTCCTAGCTACCATGTCGATAATCACAGACGACTCTAAAAAATTTGCATATTTTGCTCATGCCATATCAAAGGCACAAAAACACCAAACAAAGCAGCTACTACCTCTTTCTTTCATTTTAGTTGTCTCATATATGTGACAAACTAGTAAGTCTGTATCGCTCAATCGATCACTCTATCACATATGTCAATTACAACTCTTATATGCCAAGGGGCATTGCATAATAAATAAATTATATACTATCTTGACAATAAAATTACAAAGCACACATCTGTCAGAAAATATCAAGTCCCTACAAAACTAGTTGTCCCCTTGTGGATAGCCTATTATGCATGTCAAGCCATAAGGGAGCCCTTTTTACAGCACACATTCCATAACAACTTCCCTAATCAACATTGGCTCCATGGATCAAGATAAATAAAACCCATACCACCTTCATCTTTAAGCGATCACAATTGATCCCATGCAATTATAGTCCACATTCTATCTATCAGTTTTTAAGACCATAGAAAACCTCTACAAAGACACAAACTTATGCAGAATCTTCATATGCAAAAGGATTACTTGGCTAAAAAATGCCTAAATCCCAAGTATAATCGATTTGATAAGTTGAATCCTACTTGTATAGGAAAGATAAAGCGTGCTCCAATGCCTTAATTGAACATTCCCTTTTCTAGCAACAGTTGTAATTGGGACACTAAAATTCTAGCTGATGTCCAAGGCAAACCCAGATAAGTAATAGGGAAGGACCCTTCTTAGAGACCAAGCCTATAGCAAATACCAAATTGAACCCTAGGATCCACTCCACCAAAATGCACTTCGCATGATTAATATATAATCCTAACATAAAAAAAAATGTACAAATGTGGATAACAAATACAATATCTAAAACTAAAAGAATACTGATTATTAATATTTATAGAGAAATATGAATTGATCAACACCCAAAATCTTATATGATACTACAGCTATAGAGAAATATATGGCATTACAGATCTAGGGAATAAAATTTGACTATTAATATCTTTTAATATATATTGATAAAGATTATAGGAAAATAACATTATGAAATTATTTTTCAATATGAATACAATAATTATATTTTTTAGATTATAATGTACTATAGTTTGAGAGATATTGATGGTCAAAGTTTGTATTTCGAATTTGTGATGTCATAACTTTTTTTTTATAGATGAAGTAGAAGGGACAAGTTATTTGTTTAATTATGGGGTATCAACTAGGGTTGTGTGGTGGCATGCAACTCAATGAGTGGTTGTGATGGGGTGTATAAGGTACATGGGAAGTGGGTAGAGTTTCTGTATGATATATATGTTGTAATCATAGTTGTCAAAATTCTGAATTAATTTTGCAAATCTAAGATCTATGATTCAAAGGTCACAAAACAATTCTTGATCCTAGGTAAATTCTTAAATTAGTAAAATCATATTAGGATTTTACTATCCTATGTAGGTTTAGTAGAGTCTTAAAATTTTAGGTATAATTCTTCTAGTCTTTAAATTTAATTCCTTTTTATTCCTATGATATTTGTTCCCTAATCCTATAATCCTTGAACCCATATTATTTTTTAACATATCTTGAACACAAGCTTATGCATAGGAAGCAAAATTGATATACGAGGAAAATAATGGAGCTTCTTGTTGAAGTATAATCTCAATAAAAGAGTTTAAACTCTATCTTAATGGTAAAGTAAATATTTAAAATTTGATGTTTTAATTAATTATTCGCATCTATTTAATTCATGATTATTATTATTATTATTATGATATTAATTGATGTTAATTTTTACCATCTCATTGTAATTATTCATTTTTTTTAATTTTTTGTTGACTTGATGTAGTTTTTCTAAGTAAAAATGATATGACAATTAGTATTAAGTATATATTATAACAATTTAATTAGTGATTATATGACAACTTATGAGTGTGGTTTTAGTATTATTTTAGTAGTAATTTTGCTACTTTATAGCATATAAGTATTGAGGACTCATGATGTTGCAAACTTTATAGGCAGAGGTGGCAAACATATCATAAAAGTTGGGTCAATTTAGGTCTAGTTAAAATCGATTCAGGTTTAGGTTTGGGTTGGACTTCCTTCAAGTTTAAAGTCCAATTCAGATAATAATGATTCAAGTTGGGTTGATATTCGTCATGTCATTTTAGGTTAAGGGAATATCGAGTGAGGTTTAGGCCTGACCTACTAAGCTTTCGGAGTTGGGTTTGATTTAGGTCTACAAACTCTAAAATATATTGAGTTTGAGTCAAGTCAATTTAATTCAGAATCTATATTAACATTGATTATTTTTAATTTAACATAATGAATAAATTGACCTTTGTAATTTATTATTATTGTTATGATTTCTATAGTAATT
The DNA here is from genome assembly GCA_039764185.1 of Tamarix austromongolica. Taxonomy (NCBI): domain Eukaryota; kingdom Viridiplantae; phylum Streptophyta; class Magnoliopsida; order Caryophyllales; family Tamaricaceae; genus Tamarix; species Tamarix austromongolica. Next base: position 66,804,090 of record CM077816.1, read on the forward strand.
ATTAGCATAATATATATAATGGTATAATAAATTATTATCATAAAATATGTAGTAATAATGATAATAAAAAATTATTATTATTATTAGTAGCATTATTATTGTAGTTATTGTAATACATATAGTGATAAATATTATTATTATTATTATTATTATTATTATTATTATTATTATATATAATTTAATTATTGTTATGATCATTTTGATCATTATAGTTATCATGTTAATTATAACAATTATTATCATCATCATCATATTTATAAATATGATAATAATCATTATTATAAGAAATATAGTAATAATAATAATAATAATAATAATAATAATAATAATAATTATTATTATTATTATTATCAATACAAATATAAATTAAATTATTATCATTAAAATAATATATATTATAATTATAATTATAGTTATTATATTTGAAATTATAATTTTTATGTTTATAATTATAATAATAATAATAATTATTATTATTATTACTATTATTATTATAGAAACTTCTGGGATCTATTTTAATTCATGATAACTTGGCATTAAAATAAAGTGAGGAGAACAAAGTCTTGTTAATTTAATTTAATTTTTTTATTATATGGGTTTCGTATTTTTGCACATAACGTTTTATTAAAAAAAATAGTTTATTGTTGTTAATGTAGAAGTTTATATGAGGTAAAATATTATCTAAGTGAATCAAATTTGACTCATTTTTTTTAAGTAATGTATGAATTTATTATTTCCAAAATTAAACGTGAAGTACATCCTAACACTCCCCTAGGTTAGGTAGGCTGCTATGAAACTATAATCAAGGTGTCAACAAGATCAATTAATGTTTTAAAATAAGAAATATCATGTACGTAAGTAGAGTTAGCAAAATTTGACTTGACCCAACCCGATATAATCCGATAAATTCATCAATCCGACCTAACCCAAACAAGACTCGAAACTAACCTAACCTGACATTGACACTAATATAAGTGACCCGACCTGACTCGATTCTAACCTAACCAGACCCCAACCCATAACCCGCCATCAGCCCGATCTATTATCAACCCGACCTGCTATTAACCCACATTGACATTAGTGCCTAGAGGCTTGTATAGAGACACTGACATCCACCACACTTGGACACCTAATGCTATAAGGCACCAAAACCACCACCTAGATAATATAACCTTTAATTATTCATACCCTCTTCAATGTCATAAGTATAAAATAACAGTAAAGGCACCAAGACATCTTCTTTCTTTCCTAATGGTAAAGATCTATAAGTGTTTCCCTTATGCTAACTCCCAACTAGCTATCTCAAGAACAAGAAAATATAAGCATGAGCAAGCTTTTTTTTATTTCCCATTAATGTTTATAGTGATAAAAATCAGCATATAAATAGTATAAAGATACGCATTCACTACTTAACCATTCCCTTAAATTTAGTTATTCGAGGTCAAACTCATAGATTAAAATAAAATACTAAAGTCAAATCATGGCCATACCCCTACGATCAACCTTTAAAAAATCACAAACTATCCTAGGCAAACAATGAATTGGTCCCACAAACTATTGGATTGATAAAAAAAATTACTTCAAAGAAAATAGTTGATTGGTATTAAGGAACCAATGGATTGATCCAACTAGTTGACTAGTGAAGCCCTAAACTAGTGGATTGGTGTTAGATAAGACCTAAACTTTTGCATGCCAGTTAATGAGTGGAATTATGGACTCAAATCATTGGACTAGTTTAACCAATGGATTGATTTTGATCATTGCCACTTGAATGGGTTCACTAGGAAACCAACAAAAATGCATCGAATATAACTCATGAATGTCTAAAGTACTTTAAACACATCTAAGAATGTGTATATGGTATCAAACCATTCAAAACTATACTATTATATATTTAACACATAATATATGCCTTGGAAACCAAAATCAACCACAAAACATGCTTCAAATTCAATAATAAATTCAAGGGCTAAAAAATGAATTAAAACATCTTCTAATGCTACCAAGCTTCATATTATATATTAATATTCATGTAAAATCATTAGTAAATATCATGGATAAATTATTGAGCTCAAAATTAACTTCATTCATGCATAACAACAAGAGGTCAAGCCTCATTCATGTACAAAAATATTCTAAAATACTTTAAATTGTTCTTTCACTTATGCAAACCAACCTTTAAGCAAAATACATATAAAATAAAGACATTCATGAAAACACAACCACAACCACATTATAAGTTTAGATTTGATTTCCCTCTAGCTAAGCTAACCACATATGAAATTTTAGAAATAACACCCTAATGTTACATAGTGGAAACTTTGGGCCCCATGAGACGAATCAAGATAGAACTTTATGATGCACGATTTGTTGGGGTAGTATTAGATTTGCATAGTACACTATTATTATTTAGTATGTTAATGTAACACCCCCAAATTAACTACTGAAAAATTTTGTTTAAATCAAAAGGTTTAGCGGAAGCGAAAGAATTAAAACCGTAAACTTGGGAGTATTACCGCCACACTTAGTACCAGACCGGTTCACTCCTACCGTTCCGATACTAAGTGCTAAGGCTAAACTAAACAATCGTTAAGTAATAATCATCAAAACATAGGTTCATAGTTAACATAGATCATTCACAAAAACACGAGTCAACGACAGTTAGGATATCGTTTAGGAATACAAATTAAGAGTACGATTTCGAAACAAGAAGCATAGTACAAAATATAGCTAAATAAAACAAATCCCAAGGGACCAATATCTGGACCGCCTACTCACTCAAGTCAAGCCTTCCACCCCAAATTAATAACTGATCAAACCTGCATAGGAGGTATGCTCCCCACCATTGGTGGATCATCACAGGACCCAATCAATCAAAGTAGTATCAGTACAGGTCCAATATTGAGTAAGGGTGCCGGTGCGCTAAGGCCAAGCATACAATCATACTACATAACACACATAGCACAATCATATAGGCAACATGCGATAGCACTTTCACGATAAGCCCTGATTACTTTTCTGGTGACTTATTCTTTATTCTCATTAATAATATGTTCATTCCACACATATTCTTCAATAGTCCATGTGAGTGCAGGAGCCCCACTATTATAGCCGGTGGACCGGAAGATAAACGCACAGGGCAGAACGCCTCTGATCCACTATTATTGCCGGTGGACCGGAAAGTAAACGCACAGGGCAGAATGCCTCTGATCCACTATTATTTTCCGGTGGACCGGACTGGCCCCGACTCACATGGTGTTTCGCTTTAAGTACTTAGTATCTTTCCCATGGATTAACTTATTCGTTTGGTTTGTCGAGCACGAGATCCCCCACTATTATAGCCGGTGGACCGCAAGATAAACACACAGGGCAGAACGCCTCTGATCCACTATTATAGCCGGTGGACCAAAAAATAAATGTATAGGGCAAAACGCCTCTTATCCACTATTATAGCCGGTGGACTGGAAAATAAATGCATAGGGTAAAACGCCTCTGATCCATTATTATAGCCGGTGGACCGGAACACGGGCTCGGCTCAACATCTTTCGCTTTACGTGATTAATGTCTTATCAGTGTCTTATTAAATCACACATCACCCTTAACATGCATGCCAACAACATTCTACTGATTTCTTTTCAAGAGTGCCCGTCCCGTATGTTGAGACTCGTGCACCCTTAGTCGCCCCCCGACAGTATTTCCCCTTTAAACTCACACATAATGAAAGACCAACTCCTGGAAGTGTAGGTTAAATCCAACACCCTACGACATCGATCTCGCCTATTCTCAACCTCTAGTGTTTTCCCCTTGGAAACCCTAGTTGGACCTATGTGGCCCAACCTCTTCTCACTTACCTTACCATTACTCATTCTTCACCCCACATCTCACCCTTATTAGGTCAAACCCCAAGGCATATCACTTTACTCCTCGATCTCGCATGTGACCGGCAAAACCCTAGTTGGCCACACACCCTAGCACCTTACTTCTTCCCCAAGTAACCTCTCTCTTTTCATCCCCAAGTCTCTTCTTTCACATGGAAACCCATACTCATCTTTTATATAATAGAATTCTCACTCTTAACCCATACTCCACCCTTCCGTGATCATTCTTACTTTTACACTTCCCAAATTTCCACTTTCTCCCCAAAAACCCTAATTGGGTCCCTCATACACCCTTACACCAACCTACGTACTATTTTTCATCCCAAGTCTCCAATCAACCCACAACTCTCCCATTCTCTTATTTACACCCAAATGCAACTTTTCTCACGTAAGACACACCCCCATGCAAGAGTTAGTCACCTCATGCAAACGCCCCAAGTCACCATGCAGATTTTAAGGCCCCTATGCATGGTTCCCAACTCTCATTTATTTTAGACATTCTTTCCACTTACAACTTCTCTCATGGATGATGAGGTACTTGGGTCTACCCCATATCCCCCTTAATGGTCTCACTTCCCATTCCTCTCTTGTTATTCTTTTAGTCCCATTCCATAATACCAAAACCCTAGCATGCATGTCCTAGAGGGCCGTATCAACACATCATAAATATCGTACATAAACACGTCATGCTCATGTCATAGAAAGCACACACAACATACCTCAAATTCCAAGCTGCGCTACACATGAGACAAGTTATCCATAATCATATAACACACCTTAGCATGGTATACACAACAATCAACACGTCACATCACATATAACACAAGGCCATAGCTTCGTCCTTACCTAAAGCGACACCGGGCTTGGAGCACGCTCCTCTAACTCCTTAGGGCTTTGGTCGGGGTTACTTATAAAAGAGGAAATGCTAAGTATTAGTTTCCCTTGCAAGTACCATCAACCCTTATTCTAGTTTAGGATTAGGGTTTTTATTACTAAAGAGGGTATTATACAAAAACTAGGGTTTTTACCTTAAAATTAGTATACTAAATATTATTAGTCAAAATGTATTTATTTTTGATACTTATTGTTACACTTATTTTATTAAACCCATTAGTTCTAATCTTGTAGTAATAGGGTTTATGCTAGCTATAGGAAAATAGTGTTAGCATTAATAAAATAGTGACGCTAATGTCTAGTGATAGAAACCCTAGCGTTTTAAGGCCAAGTCTATTAATGGTGTTATAGTTGAAATAATAATATTACAAAGTCACAATACTACAAGTAAACTATTCCTAAGGGTGATAATGATAATAGTTGTATATTCTTGAATAATACAAGGGTTCAAATGCTTTTGGTTACAATAATAAGGTAGTGATAGTAGTAATAATAGTAATAGCTAATAATAGTGTCCTAGTAATGAGGTTAGGGTTAATGTTAAGTGGTATGGTAATAAGGTTCAAGTACTCTTCTTAGTTAACAACCACATGATATTTACTAGCTTGAGTTAAGTAACATGGATAAGAACAAAAGTAGTATTATTGTTAACAAAATGATAAGGGTGTTAAGTATAATAATAATAATAATAATAATAATAATAATAATAATAATAATCCTCGTGGTAATAACAATAACAATAATAACAACCAAGTAAGGTTAAGCAACCACAATAATAACCGTAGTAAGGATAATAGAAATAATAATAATAATAATAATAATAATAATAATAATAATAACAATAATAATAATAATAATAATAATAATAATAATAATAATAATAATAATAATACTAATAGTTATAAAAATAAGATCAAAGTTAAGTATAATAAAGGTTAGGGTTTAAAAGGGATGTTAGTATTAGTAAGAAAATAAGAACATTAATGATGGAGACAATAATAATGATAATAATGATAATAATAATAATAGTAATAATAATAAAAGTAGTAATAATAATAATAATAATAATAATAATAATAATAATAAGTATAATAGTATTAACATTGGTAGAAAATAGTAGCAGTTATATAAAAGGGGTATTAGGGTGTGGATGAGTGGAGAACCACCTAGGGTCGGTGGTGGTCCGGCGGTGGCGCGTGGCGGCGACGGCAGCGGCGGTGGAGGAGGAGAAGAGGGGGAAATATGGAGGTGGTGGTTAGATGGGAGGAGAAAAGAGGAAGTTTGAGGTGGGGAAGAAATAGCAGATGAAGGGGAGTGGAATGAGGGTGGTGGCGTGGCAAGGGGTGGCGGCGCGCGGTGGTTGGCGCGGCGGCCGAGGGTGGTGGAGAGGGGTGGAAGATGGGGGAGGTAGAAGGAGAGGGAGGTAGGGGGAGATGGAGGTATGGGAAGGTAGAGGGAGGTCTGCTGAACATTTTGGAGGGTGGAGGAGGCGCTAGTGGCGGCTAGGTTGGCGGTGGAAGGCGGCGCAAGGGCAGCGAAGGCTGGAGGTGGTGGTTTCGGGATAGGAACTTTGCACGGCTAGGGAGGCACGTGCAGGGCAAGGCGGAGGGTGGCAGCGGCTTGGTCTTGTCGAGGGAGGTGCAAGGATGATAACGGTGGGCAGTGGTGGCGGTGGCGGTCACCGATGGCGGTGGAAAGCCCATCTTTTTGAGGCGGCGGAGAGGCAGGGTTTCGGGGCAAAATCGAAGGAGGGAGCTGATTTATGGCTAGCAATGGGGGGTATTTATAGGCAATTGGGAGGGGAAAACGACAAGGGAAGAAGGAGACGAGCGGGGCAGGTGTGCAGGTGGCCGGCGGTGCAGGTCCTGCCATGACAGGTTAGGTCGAGGAGGGGGAGAGGAAAAGGGAAAAAGATGGGCATGCGGGAAGGGGAGGGAGGGACTTGGTCGGGGTAGAAAAGAGGAAGAACGACAGGGAGAGCGGCAGGTGAGGACGGCCGGTCATTGGCTGGTGACTGCTGGCGGAATCGGGGTTGCAAGTCGACGTTGCAGGTCGGGCTGGGAAGAAGAAGACAGGGCAGGGTGGACCGGTAGGTCCAAGGGAAAGAAAGAAAAGAAAAAAAAGGGGAACGGTTCGGCCGGCTGGGGGGGGCAAGGAGAGGGCCGACGCGCGGGACGAGTCAGGGAGGAAAGGAGATCTGGGCTGACGGGCTGGCCCAAACCATGGGGGGGGGGAGATGGAAGAAATGTAAAGGAGGAAGAAAGAAAAAGGAAAAGAAAGGAGAAAAGGAAAAATGGAAAAATAGAAAAATGATAAAATGGTTGGGTTGGGGGTATTTGGATCTTTATTTGTTTATATATTTAATTTAGATATTTAATTTTAATAATTATTATTTTAAGAATAATAATTAAATTTATTTTTAGATTAATTGGGCTATTTTGGATAAATTTTCCTTAACCTCCCTTCTAATTAGTAAAATGTCCAAAATTTTATAAATAATTTTTTTTTATTGATTTATCTTTATTTTCCTTAATTAATTTCCTCTTTATTTAATAAAGTAATTTATTTCCTTAATTTTCCCTAATAAATCATTATTTTGCCATAATTCCTAATTTAGGATTTTTGGGGTATTTCAGTTAATTTCTAGAAGTTTCTAGAATAATATGGAATAATGAATAATAAAGGTGAAGAAAGGGAAGTATTTCAAAGTGTTCTTGTACCTGGTATAAGGGTATATATTTTAAGGGAAGGTTTTAGACTCCTCAATCTAGAAGGATGGAAGAATAGTCTAAGTATAAGTATCTAGAATCATCTTGTATTTGTGGATACTCTAGAAACTTTTAGTATGTGAAAAGGGAGTAAGGGACCTCCACTAATTCGGGGGGGGGGGAGCCTTTCTCCTATTATGTAACACCCCCAAAATTCATTACTGAAAAATTTCGTTTTATTAAAACAAATAGCAGAAGTAAAATATTAAACGGTGAATTTCGGGGATATTACCGCCACACTTAGTACCAGATTGGTTCACTCATACCGTTTCAATACCAAGTGCTAAGGCTAAAGAATAAAATATTAATTGCTAGAAATTCAAACAATTTTTAAATCAGAGTTGTGCAAGTAAACACTTTATAAGAATAGATTCCACCAATGGTGGTTACAAGAATAAAATTACATTTAAACCATACATTAGAACATGAAGAATGAAATCCTAAAGGCCGGATAATCCTTACGCTCTTTCCCGTTGCCCACTTGAATAGCATCTGAAAATGACCTACAAGGGACACTACCCATTGAATAGGCAGGGGCCCCATAAAATAAGGAAAACCTTAAAGTTTAGAAAAACCATTATTTATTAGAAAAACCAATACCTAAGAATAATATCAATATTTATTATAAATAAGAAAATCAAGATATAAGACTTTATAAATTTTACTTAAGGAAATAATTAATTTAAATATTATCATACCTTAAAGTTTTTAATAACAATGGCCAATAAATGCAGGAACTCATGCTGCATATGCAGCATGAGTTACATGCAAAAATAAAAGGAGGAAAGGGTCGAAGAGGGGGTGATGGAAGGTAAAATGGCTATTTTTGGGTTGGAGTCTTTGGGCTAGAAAAGAAGATAGATGGGGGAGGTTTCAAGGCAAGGGAATGGTGCAGGAGTGAAGATGGGGTGTAGGTGGATGTTGGGGATGGGTTGTTGGCGGCCAAGGGCGGCGGATGCGGCGGCGGTGAGGTGGCAAAGTTGGCTGCCGAGATGGGTTGAGGTGGAGAGGCTGAGAAGGAAGGAAAATAGAAGGGAAAAATGAAGGGGTTTGGGGACTTGTTTCGGGAAAATAAGGTATGGGGGTGGTAGAGGAGATTGTAGGGAGGAGATCGGTGGTTTGGGTGGCAGCATAGGTGGCCGAAAGGAGGTGGAAGGATGGGTTGCATGTGGGCTACCGGGAAGGGAGAAAACAGGAAGAATAAGAAGAGGGGAGGAAGAAGGAGTTGCGGGGTGGCTTGGACGGTGTTAGGGCGGTCAGGGCTGTAGTAGAAGGGTGCAGAAGGTGGCGCAGGGGCTTGGTGCGGCGGCGTGCAAAAAAAGGGGGAAAATATAGAAGGAGAAGAAAGGAGAGAAGAGGGAGATTGGGGGGGTAAGGGCTTGAAAGGATGGGGCAGAAAATGGTTGAAGGGGAGAAGAAAAAAAAGAGGAAGGGTAGGGGGATAGGGGCTGATCGGGTGGCAGGGTTTAGGATCACAAGGGTGGTGGTAGGGTGGCAGGGTGGTAGGGAGGGGAGACGAAGAGGGGGAAAAATAGAGTAGTGGGATGGTTTGCGGGGCTGGACAGGTCCGAAAATAGGAAGAAAATGATGGGAGAGAAGGAGGGCAGGTGGTGGCAGCGATGGGTGCAGGTGGTGGCAGCGGGCATGGCGTCGAACATGCAGGTGGTTGGGCGTGGAGGTCGAAGAAGAAGAAAGAAGGGAAAGGGAGGGAGACCAGACCAGACCATCGTAGGGAAAAGAAGAAAAAAAAAAGAAGAGTTGGGCCGACCTAGGGAGGAGGAGAAAAGAAAGAAAGAAAGGAGGGGGGGGAAGATGGGCTGCGGTGTTGCGCCGGGGAAGGGGAAGAAGTGGGCTGAAGGCCCTGGCGTAGGGGGAGGAGAAGGTAGGCAGGCCTGGCGGGCGGTCCGAAGGAGAAAAAAAGGAAAAGGAAAGAAAGAAGAAAAAGGGGAAAAAGGGAGAAAGAAAAAAAAGGAAAAAGGGAGATGGGAAAATAATTTAATTTAATTTATAAAATAATAAAATATAATACTTTTGATAAATTATTTAATTTAATAATTTAATTTAATATAAATTAATATATTGGTTCAAAAAGGCTAATTTTAGTAAAATATTAGTTTGAAAAATTATTTAAATAGAAATAATATGATACAATAACAAAATATTTATTTTTAATTTATTAAATACTCTTATCCAAATTTACATACTCAAAAATCCATCAAATAATTAAACTAAATAACTTTAAAAGCTAATTTATTTTGAATAAAAGCTATTTATTATATTATAGGTTTTATAAAATTTTGGGGGATTACATCACTACCCCCTTAAAGAAAAACTTCGTCCCCGAAGTTTACGCCTTAGTACTAGGGTTACAAAGAGGGATCCTAAGTTACTTGGGGTAACTACCCCCTTAAAGAAAAACTTACTTAACTATAGAAAACAACTACACACATAACTAGCAATAAAAACAACTACGCGAGACCCGACGGTAAGCTCGAAGAAGTTGTATCCGGATCGATTGCTTGATCATCTGTTTTAGTTAACGAGGTTGAACAGGTTGCTCTAAGAGCTTGATTCGGCCGAACTGATAGTTGTTGTGTTCTTTGGATTCCTTCGCGGGGTACACTATAGCACTCGTAGCTCCTGTGACCAAGTTGTCCACAGTCGTGGCATTGAACTAACTTTCCCATACAATCCTTGCCTGGATGATCTCTTTTGCAACGTCGACAATGGTAATGTCGAACCGGTATCTTATTTGTCTTGCCATTGGAAGCACTTTGATTCTTTTTACGCTGAGCTTTAGTTTGAAGTCAAGGCTGGACTCGCAAAACCTTGCTACTGAGGCGATGACTCTTTTCTCCGGACTCGGTATCTTTGCTCTTCCTCTTACCTAGGACAGAGGCTTGTTCTTGGACCAAGGCCTTGGCGTTATATGCCTGCTCGTATACCGTACTAAGATCATGGAAGATGTTGGCACCCATCATGCTTTGGATTTTGAAGTGGAGTCCTTGCTCAAATTGAAAGACCGTCGTTGCCTTGCTAGCTGCTATTCCAGGGGCGAACCTCAGCAACTCTGTGAATCGTGCGTAGTACTCTCGGACCGATAGGTTCCCTTGTGTAAGCTCCATGAATTCCTTGAGTTTGGCCCTCTCGAGACTTTCCGTGTAGAAACGTGTGCGGATGACGGTCTTAAATTCTTCCCAAGATAATGGTCGTCCTCCTAGGGTTCGAAGGTCTTCCCACCACATGTCAGCTGGTCCTCGAAGGAAGTACGCCGCGATGTTTGTCCTTCGCTCTTTCTAGTAGTTGAGCGCCTCGAAAGTCCTATCAAAATCCCGTATCCAACTTTCTAGGACCACGGAGTCTTCTTTCCCGTCGTAGGTTGGGGGTCGATGATGCTAAACTCTATCCAGCCAATCCTCTTCGATACCCATCTGAGGTAAAGTGGTTTGTAGTTGGGGTACCGAGGGTCGGTGGGCTAAACCCACGAGCACTTCAAACACTCTCTCTAGGTTGTCGATCCGTTCATCTCGGTCCATGTCGAGTTAGCTGTAAAACAAAAGTTTGTTAGGGAATGTGCTATTTTCTCAAGCTAGGTGTCCTAAGCCTAGGCCACTTAATCTATCCATATCCAACTCTTAGGACTAATCCGGTTCTTAAAATAGGATAGAGATTTAAGGGGGGAAAACCCTAGAAGAATCATTTAACCTTCAAAACTTCTATGAAACACTTTGATACTTACTTGTAGTATTGACTCAAAATATTTAAAAACCGAGAAAGGTTTTTAGAGAATACCTAATACCAACTTGTGGTACCATTTTAGAATGATTGAAATTATAAGAGCGATTGAAACCAGGTTAGATACCAACTTGTGATATTAGCTAAAACATTTGAAAAAGAAAAAGGTTTTTGAAACCACCTCTAAAAGTAAATGTTTTTAAAACAAGAAAAACTTCGTTAAACTAAAAATTTTCGAACTTCCAACTTGTGGCATCAGCTTAAAAAGGATTAGAAAAAATGGAGAAGCGGTCAAAACACGCCTCAGAATCAATTACAAATTTCGAAAACCAGGTTTATTTTCGAAAACGAGCGTAGTCAAAAGGACCAACCGCTCTAATACCATATTGTAACAGCCCCAAAATTCACTACTGAAAAATTTTGTTTTATTAAAACAAATAGCGGAAGCAAAATATTAAACGGTGAATTTTGGGGATATTAGCACTACACTTAGTACCAGACTGGTTCACTCATACTGTTCTAATACTAAGTGCTAAGGGTAAAGAATAAAATATCAATTGCTAGAAATTCAAAACATTTTTAAATCAGAGTTGCGCAAGTAAACACTTTATAAGAATAGATTCCACCAATGGTGGTTACAAGAATAAAATTACATTTAAACCATACATTAGAACAGGAAGAATGAAATCTTAAAGGCTAGATAATCCTTACGCTCTTTCCCGTTGCCCACTTGAGTAGCACCTAAAAAAGACCTGCAAGGGACACTGCCCATTGAATAGGCAGAGGCCCCATAAAGGGAACCCTTCAGTACTACGCTACTGAGTAACCCTTTAAAATCACACTTAAAAGTAGGCCCGCAATGTCACACATGATACAAATCTATATACATAGATAACAAGATGTGTACATATAACATTCACATAATTAACAATCACATCAGATATCAATAGGTCGTTATGAACAATTGATACTTTCGGGTCTTAAGCCATGTCATAGTGCAAAATCAATACATTCGGGCCTTAAGCCATTAGTCTATCATTATTCAGTCAATCTCATATTTTATATCCATATGAGTGCGAGAACCCCACTATTTTAGCCGGTGGATCGGTTACTTATAGGACATAACGCACCTAACCACTATTATATGCCGGTGGATTAGTCTCCAAGGCAAAACGCTCCTGTCCACTATTATTCACCGGTGGACCGGTCTGGCCTCGACTCACATGGTATTCCACTATAAGCGATTAGTATTTTTCCATAACTTTATTCACATACATGATTGATTTTATTGAGTTCGGGACCCCCACTATTATTGCTGGTGGACCCGAATATATATCAACATCATCTAGGGCAATACGCTCCTGGGCCACTATTATGTCCGGTGGATTGGTACTCATAATCACTTGCCAGATCATCACGCTCCTGGGCCACTATTGTAACCGGTAGATCGGTAATCAATATCATAATCCAACTGGGCCCGACTCATAATCTTTCACTTTCATGATTAGTATTTTTCCTTTCTTTAATCAGCACAATAAATCCATTTATTTACCTCGGATGGGAGATTAAGAACCCAGGACACAAAGGTAAAACGGTCGTACCAGTGCATACAAGCTACTCAGTACCCTTCAATCACGAACCCAGGGACGCAAAGGTACCCTGGTCGTACTGGTGCATAAAGCTACTCAGTACCCTACCGACAAGGACACCTAATCTATAAGTATGAATACCCCCTAACTAGGTCCGTAGAGCTAGATAGAGTAAGATATAGGGCCTGGCTGGGGCACAAAGGAACACCAGCAAATACCATAATAATCGTGGGCTAAACCACGTCTTTAGGGTAGCGACCCCTAAAGAGACACCATTCCTGATCTCAAGGTCTTTCACTTTAAGTATTAGTGTCTTACTTAGAGTGATCACGAAAAGCACAATAATCAGATGCTTATTCACTTTCAATCGTTCTGATATCGTTAGTCATTTCTTATTCAGGTGTTAATCCAATATAACACGAAGAAATCATTAAGGCCATCATAATCTCATATAATTCCGAATTAGGATTCGTTCTCGTAATACTTACTAATTATCAAATACTCTTACCTTACTAAGTAGCGTTATTTGAGTCATATTATAAAATTCCATAATCACAATGACATTTTAGATACAAATTACTCATTTACCCCTTACTTTTATAATTGCTAAGTCATCCCTTCCTTACTTGACAAATTACCATATTACCCTTAAGGTTGCATAATTATCAAATTACCCCTTGCTCGGTTTATGTTACTAAGTTATCTCCTACGCTTTTTAGATCATCATTCACCCTTCATAATTGTTAACCTTAACATATTTCCTTTTTTGGTTGGTTAGATTACCAAATTGCCCTTCTCCTTTATTATAATTACTAGATTACCCTTTAGTTGGATAAATTATCAAATTACCCTCCTTTATTATTATGATTACTATTTTGCCCCTTTAGTTGGTTAAACAATTACCAATTTACCCTTTAGTCGGTTAAATTACCAAACTGCCCCTTTAGTTGGATAAATTACCAAATCGCCCTTCTCCTTTATCATAATTACCATTTTACCCCTCTCAATTATTATCATTGCCATTTTACCCTTTTTAATTATTATAAATCCCGAATTACCCTTCTTCATAATTACAATTATTAATTTACCCCTCTTCATAATTATAATTACCAATTTACCCTTCTCCATATTTATAATTATTAATTTACCCATCTACATATTTAGAATTATTAATTTACCCTTCTCCATTCTTATAATTACTATATTGCCCTTCTCCATTATTAAAATTACCATAACGCCCTTTTATTGGTTAATTTACCAAATTACCCTTCTCTATTATCATAATTATCCAATTACCCTTTCATAATCATAATTTAATTACCAACTTATCCTTCGTCATTATCATTATTAACAAGTTACTCCTTACTCCCAAGTGTGCCATAAATATTCTTTTAATTTACAAAATTACCCTTCTACCCCTTACTTCCAAATTCCCATAATATCCTTTTATTTACAAAAATTACCACAATACCCTTTTACTTATAAAATTACCATAACACTCCTTTTACTTTACAAATTACTATTTTACCCTTTTATATCCAAAATTACCATTTTTATCTTTCCTTACAAAATAACCATTTTGCCATTCTTTTCCAAAATTACCATATTACCCATTTACTCCCAAAGTTACCATAATACCCCTTTACTCATAAAATTTCATTTTCTCCTTTACTTCCAAACTTACCATAATACCCCTAACTTCCAAAATTACCACAATACCCCTTTTTACTTGTAAAATTACCATATTGCCCCTTTGCCTTCCAAATTACTACTTTACCATTTACTCCCAAAATTACCATAATACCCCTTTACTTATAAAATTACCATAATACTCCTTTGATTAGAAAATTACCATTTTGCCAATTAATCATAAAATTACCATATTGCCCTTTTTTACTTTTAAAATTACTACTTTACCCCCTTTATTACACCACTTTTATTAAATTAACCTTTCCACATGGAATAATAATATTAATACTCCATTAAAAATATCCAACTCCACCAACCATTATATTTTAATATAATACCTATTTATCACCCACACATATTAGGCCATAATCTAGCACAAGGAATATTACTAAAATACCCCTAGGGCTCACAATAATATTATTTATGCATAAATAATCACAATAACATAAAATAACATGGAAAATACTTAACACCTTCATTTATAGTCAAGCTTTTCCCTTAAGCAACATTTCCACACATGGAATATAAACTAGCATACTCTCCTTTTTGTCAACCAATACAAGCAAATATATACATCATATTAAACCACAAATATCAAGAATAATAACATATTAGAAATCCTAATGTGCTAACATACGTTTATCCATGCGTTTAAGTGGGGTTTAACGATTACCTTAATTCCCGCAAAATTGAATCTTACTGGTATTCCGGTTAAAGATTCAAGATTTGATTAGAAAAACCAATACCTAAGAATAATATCAATATTTATTATAAATAAGAAAATCAAGATACAAGACTTTATAAATTTTACTTAAGGAAATAATTAATTGAAATATTATCATACCTTAAAGTTTCTAATAAAAATGGTCAATAGCTGCATGCAAACATAAAAGGAGGAAATGGTCGAAGAGGGGGTGATGGAAGGTAAAATGGCTATTTTCGGGTTGGGATCTTTAGGCTAGAAAAGAAGATAGATGGGGGAGGTTTCAAGGCAAGGGAATGGTGCAGGAGTGAAGAGGGGGTGTAGGTGGATGTTGGGGATGGGTTGTTGGCCCAGGCGCAGGGGGAGGAGAAGGTAGGCTGGCCTGGCGGGCGGCCCGAAGGAGAAAAAAAAGAAAAGGAAAGAAAGAAGAAAAAGGGGAAAAGGGAGAAAGAAAAAAAAAAGGAAAAAGGGAGATGGGAAAATAATTTA
Source organism: Tamarix austromongolica (assembly GCA_039764185.1). NCBI lineage: Eukaryota > Viridiplantae > Streptophyta > Magnoliopsida > Caryophyllales > Tamaricaceae > Tamarix > Tamarix austromongolica. The sequence goes on from CM077816.1 coordinate 66,819,835, forward strand.
ATTTAATTTATAAAATAATAAAATATAATACTTTTGATACATTATTTAATTTAATAATTTGATTCAATATAAATTAATATATTGGTTCAAAAAGGCTAATTTTAGTAAAATATTAGTTTGAAAAATTATTTAAATAAAAATAATATGATAAAATAACAAATTATTTATTTTAATTTATTAAATACTCCTACCCAAATTTGCATACTCAAAAATCCATAAAATAATTAAAATAACTAACTTTAAAAGCTAATTTATTTTAAATAAAAGCTATTTATTAAATTATAGGTTTTATAAAATTTTGGGGGATTACACACTATCCCACAAGTAGTTAGCTCTCAACGTTGTATTATGTATCCTCTCTCTACCAATACAACACTTTATTCTCCATTGTCTCTTGTTTTCCTTACTACTCACGCTTTTAGCTAGCCATATATCAAGTTTGATTGAATTGACTTATCCTCAAAAAAGGGTTATGAATAAACAAGTGTTGTATGCAGACTCTTAGGGAAGAGTTAAGTCTTGACACTAAGCTTCAAAAGCTCCAAAACTTGATCTTCTTGATTACCTTTCAATATCAAGAGTATAAATCAATACAAATCCTTCTTGACACTATGAAAATGAAGAAATTTTGAAAGAATAAGGAGATGAAAATAACTCTCAACCTCTTCCCTAAAAAAAATTGAATGAAGAGAAAAATCGAAGTGAACCAAGTTAATTCTCAATTTTTTTAAAATCTCTAACTCTCCATTGCTTAGGGAAAAGCAAGAAAGGGATGTAAAAAAGGATTATGAGAGTGCAAGAAGGATAGAATAAAGCTAGAAATGAGTAACAAGAAAGGGATTGAGGTGGATAGAAGAGAGCCAAGTAGGAAAGAAAGAAAGAAAGAAATAAAAATAAAAAGAAAGAAAATGGTACTTTTTAACACTTATGATGTTTGGTGATATATTTAAAACCAAAATTGTGTGTCTTGTGAGGAAAAAGTCAAAAAATCTAAGCCCCTTATGCTCTCTTATAGATATCCAAGAGTTTTTGAGAAAGGGTGAGAAGCTAGCTTGAAAAGGAACAAAGGTAATTTGGTGTAATCCTATAAAGCATCCATAGTAGGTTAAAAAAAAGGATCATAATCTCAAATTTGGGGACCTCAATTTTGAGGGTGCAAAATTTGAGGTTGTGGTTGTAGGGAAAAAAAATTATCCTCAAATTTGGTGCAACCTAAAAAATTTAAGGCTCCCAATATCTGAAAAATCATCTCATCAGTCTGCTCGTGGAGCTGATTTTTGATACTTTTCGGTATATTTTAAGCCTAATTTTTTTACCGTTAGAACATATTTTTTAATATATATATATATGCATAAAAAATATGATTGTTAATATTAACGGTAAAATTTTTTTTGCCTATAAATACATCATTTTTTATCCAATACTTTTTATATCATCTATTCTACCTCTCTTTTTCATATTCATTTCTCTACATAATTTATCTTATTCATATCTCTAGTTGTATTTATTTTATTAATTTCTCTATTAGGTGTTAAATAATATAAAGTGTAAATGATTGATGATGATATGATTGATAAAAGTAATTGGGTATTGTAAATTTGAGGTTGGTAAATGTAAAGTATTGAATTAAATTTGAGGTAAATTAATAAAAGTAGAAGAGAAGAGAGAGAAAATAATTAGATAGTACAATTTAGACCTCAAATTTAAAGTTATGGTTGGATATGCTCTTAGAGTAAGGTGAAAGGAAGAGAGGGATGGGAAGATTTGGAAAAATACAATAGTAACAACTAACCATGCTGCTACCAGTGATAGTTGATAGAGGAAAGGAGAGAGAAAAAGAGAGTAGGTGAGCCAAAAGTGTAAAAAATATGTTTTCTTTGAATAAAATTTAGGTTAAATAAATTGAAATAATGCTCCAAAAAATATGAAAACAATACCACAACTTCTAAATATGTTTATTATCATTAAGACATCATACTTATATAGTTTTATGAACAATGAATCAAAATTCAAATAGAAATAGAGAAGAAATTGAAAGTTCTAATAAAACCAATAGATTGGTTAGAAAAAAACTAGTAGATTGGTTCTACCGGTGGACTAATTTGCCCTTGCTAGTGTTCTACTATATGTGGGTTGAAAATATTTGTCCCGACATGATCTAGTGTATTGTTTTGTGTACCAACTAGTCAGTTGGTTTTACATAAAACCATGTTTTCTTATATTTTTTTTGAATCTTTTTCAAACCATTTAAGCCTAAATTATTTAGTGTATGATTAAAAATAATTTCACATACAGTTAGCGTACTTTTAAATGTTTTGAAAACATGGTATTACACCTCGGGCCACTAGAACATCAAAATCTAAACTCCTTTAATTTACAATAGGAGAAATCTCATTCTAACAATATAAAAAGGTTGTACAACGCTAATGACATTATGGCCAATGGTTAAGACTAAGCTCATAGATATCCGAGGTGCCATATTCTACTTTTCCCCATCTTTGGTGTATGTATACGTTAATGGTGGTGTTACACCTCTATAATAAATGAAATTCACTCTTCCGTGCTTCTTCGTATAATGCAAAAGAAATATAAAGATCTTACATCCAAAATAATATGCTTCATCCTCTTGGTATTCCCTAAAAAAATTCAATTAATCCTTTCCGACCAAAGAAATCAATATATGGTGAAGGGTAGAAGCTCACCGAAGGTATGTAATATGTATGCACACTTATCTATTTTAGGTCTTTTAGTTATAGAGAGCTCATAAGGACCAATAAAATTTATTATATAATAGTACTGAAAAGATTTATAATTATTGAGATATGATATTCGAATCTAAAATGTCTCATACTCAAAGATTCAACCTCGTACGTTAATGGATTTGTTTGAGAATTCATAAAAGAACACAATAAGTTTGGTGGTCATTTCATTAAACTTGCTTGTATGTTGTGTAGCTTCTTTCTCAAGGGGTCTGACCAATATCGATTTTTATTTATTTTTAATGTTTGAGGACTGAGGAAATTTTATTAAATCTGAAACAAAAGAATATAGAACACCCAAGGAACACCTGCAGCAAACAGGCAGAGACATCAAGATCCGCCCAACCAAACTCAACAACATAACCGCATACTATGACGATATAACATCGACCTCTCAAAACTTGCTTAGTACTGCCTCCCCCACCTGCCTACATAACCATCTCACCAGCCCTGAAACTCAGACCAGAAACTCAGGAGGGGAGCAGAAGAAAAAATAAGAAATCCCTTCCGAGACAAAGCATAAAAGTCATTAACACGTCCCACCGGCCCCTAGTAAGCTAGTCCATCTGCGATGCCGTTACTTTCTCTGAGCCTGTGCACAACTCGAAGACCAAGCCATCTACCCCTGTAGCGTCTAATAAAATTCAGATAAGATCGGCATCGCCAAGGTCCGCTAGTCGTCACTGCACCGGGCTGCCGCGTTTCTAGAATCCGTTTCAATATCCAGATTTATAAAAACTTCAGCCAGTCCTACATCGAGGATAATTTCAGCGCAAAGAAAATGGCTTTAACCTCAACCTTATTGATTTCAGACAGATTGCACGGACAAGAGCTATTTACCCACTAACAAACACAGAGGCCCTAGCTGACCCCAAACAAGCCATAATCCAGCTCTTCCACTTCCGTGAGAACCCCTTTTGCGCTATTGTCCACTCAATGAATTCCCATGGGAGGCTATCAAAAGCCTTATGGAAGTCAATTTTGAGCAGGAAGCCCGAGGACTTAGTCACTATGCAGTAGTCTACAAGCTCGTTGGCTTTGGCAATCAGCAATCCATCGAGAATTTGTCTCCCCTCAATAAAAGCAGTTTTGATTCACCAACAACTCATGAACAATATCTAAAACACCAGAGGTCTAGTGCTAAATACTAGTTTGTGGATATAAGAGGTTTCAGGTTAGAATCTCCATCTTTCTCTAAATAGCTCTAGGATAAATGTCTCCCTCGGCCCGCCGGATAATTCAAAGCTTGTAGGATAGGTGGCTTAAAGCCTCGTTCTCCTCGGGCTAATTTTACTTATGATATAATTTAAATTGATCCGAATAATTATTTTAATGGTTTATTATTTATATTTTACCTTTATTAGTGTTATAAGTAATTTTTTTCATTATTATTAATATTATAGTTATCAATACCATCATTATTATAATTATTATCATTAATTTTGTATTTTTTTAATCGTTGTCAATTTTTTTTTTGATTTAAGCTCTCTAAAACTAAGTCAATGAGAATAAGCCTTAAATATTGCATTCAACTTAGAAAGAATGCATTAGGTCTGATCAACTTCGGTTAGATTTAGATTCAGATCTATTTATGTTATGTAGATCCATATTTTAGATTTAGACTGGCCACATCTAGCGAACAAACACTTCAAAAAAATTTATAGATATGCCTGATTATTTTGTTTTGTATAAATAATTTTTGTAAATACTTATATATGTTTATATTTATATAGCTCAATATGTAATTATTTGCTAAAAGAAAATCATCCAAAGCAAAAGGTAAAAACTTTAAAGACATTACTTGTAACTTTTCAAATGATATTTTGATATTTTCAAAATAAAATGATATTTAGATTGCTTATAAATATAAAATAAATAAAAAACATTGAAAACAACGGACTAGTAACTCGAATAAAATAACATAAAAGGTTAAAAAACCTAATGGAATATGATCGAAAATTGATGAAGTTCTTAATATATACATACACACTTATAAACAAGATTGATGGGTCGCATTTAAGTTGGATATCAATCTAAAGCTTTCAAATTCAAATTAAATTTATTTTGATATATATATCATACTCAGATCTAATATAGATTTATTAAATGGGAGCTTAAGGATCATAATGATGGAATGAGTAGGAGGGATTAATTTGAAGAGTTTAAAATATATTGTTATCCTAAGTCCAACTGACATTTGGTTGGAGCACAAATTATAAATTCATCAGCATGCATATGCGTACACTTAACCACGCAAGTATCGTTTTTATTCTTGACTCAGAACCAGAGCACATGTCACTGTGATAGTAGTACTCGTAACGACTCCTGTGTTATATTCCTTTGTCCCAAGAACGTTGAAATACCTTTATTGTTCCAACATAAAATAACTAATCTTAACCCCAGATTTCACATTTTTTTTATTTTATATTATTGGAGTTCATGTTGTCATACGTTACTGGACCAATATTATTTTCATGACAAGAAAACGATTTCCAAGAGCATAAAACCGAGCATCGCATCAGTCGATCATTTATAATTAGTTTCTGCAGGCATACCATAAATTATTAATAGCCGTTACATTTCTCTTTTCCGGTCAACTACGCAATCGCAATAACTATTGTACTGGACGTATTTCACCTGCATACATTTGGATCTGAACTCTAAAGTACACCTAAATTGATTGGGGAAGTATATTATCTATGTTATAGTATTATCCCCGATTCCACATAATTAAATTATACAGTTTATACTCTAAGAAGAAAGTCGTCGGTGATAAGATAACGACTCCGAGATATGATTGGATTGTATATGTCGGGTTGAATTGGTCCATAGCCACCGGGATATATACGATCCGATCGATTAAATCAAAAGTCAACCAGCTCTTCCGGTAAGCAAACGACAAACAAAAACAAGAAGCTAGCTAGGCCTCAGCCAAAATGTGTTACACATTTTTGTTTTTTAGGAAAAATTTCATTCATATACCTAAGCATTTCACCTAATATTTTTTTAGCACTTTATATTTTAATTTTACTTAAATAATTAAATGGAACTAAAATTATAATTTATATTTATCATGTAAGCCTAGTGTTAAAAACCACTGGCTGATAGTTTATATTTACCATGTAAGCCTAGTGTTAAAAACCATTGGCTGGTCCGATCGGTGAACCGGCAAATCGGTCGGATCACAGGTCAGATTTCATGTACTAATTCTCAAAATTTCGAAACCAGTGAAAACCGGTGAATCAGTCAAAAAATCAATCTCAGAACTGGTCAAAAAGCTGTTGGGAGTAGGTCAAATTCATATGTAGTTTAATTTTTTTTTATATTTCATATTTTTTGACTTAAAATGTATCACTGGTCCGATCAGTCTAAACCACTGGTCTGACCACTAAACCAGTGAACCAGTTATGATACCAATTTGATTACCGGTTCAGTTTTTAAATCTATGCATGTAAGTACTCTGATCAAACTAAATTAAAACATAGACATACATAAACAAAATTATTAAAAATATGAAGTACTCGAAAAATATTAAACCATAAGTCAAGATATGTCTAGATGAAAATTTTCCTATTTTTTAATGTGATAAAAATAAAGTTTATTTACATATTTAAAACATCAAGTTTCATAAATAATCGTTGGTATATATTATAAAATTAAAACAAAACTAGTATGAAGTATGAATGTGGCTGGTCCTAAGTCATGGAGGCCTTCGGCGAGAAAGATTTTGGGCTCCTACATTGTTTAAAATGTAAAAATTAAACTTGTTATGGCATTATTATGAGTGGAAATTGAATTCATGACCTCCATGCCTAATACTCTTCCAACTAGGATATCATCATTAATTGTTCAATTTATTTATTTATTTTATTTATTTTTTTACATTTTATCCTATATAGTATATGCATATTTATAAAAATTTGGGTCTTTACTTTGTATGACCTAGGTTCTTACCTACATTTGCTATATAAAGAAGGCTGACCTTGGGTATGAGCTTGAGGCATAAGGTACCAATTGTTGTAGCAAGATGCAACATGCTTTAACAATGAGTGTCTATCTCTCATCTTTGACAAATAATGTGCATCTTTTATAAATAAATGCATATTTTTTAGTAAATAAATGTGCATCTTCCATGACTAAATACATATTTTTTGGCGTTACGTACATGTCTTAGTTCAACAATACACCTTTTTGGGATATTTATAACATTTGTATTACCACTATAAGTTTATCGATATAAGATATTTATTTATTACTATACGGTGCGTATTTATTAATATAAGATGTGCATTTATCTATCTAAAATATAAGTTACAATAATAAGATGTGCATTTATCAATGCAAAATGCGTGTTTATCTTATATATATATATATATATTCCCAATAAGGTGTGTAGTTATAACAAATGTATTCATCTCTTGTTGTTTTATAAGTAAATTATGTTTATTTATATTAGGAACATGTTTATTTTCTTGGATAAGATATGTATTCATTTCAATAAGATGTATATTTATAACATACATATTCACCCTTTATTGTTTTATGAATAATGATGATATCAAATATACATCTGTCAATATACCATGTGTATTTATTGTTATAAGAATTAAAATTTATCTCTATGAGATACACGTGTCTTTAAAACTATGAAATGCATATTTATCTAGTACATACATATACATACATACATACATACATACATACATACATACATACATACATACATATATATATTCTTTTTAGTCAGATATATATTTTTGTGGAAGTAATGTTTCTAGCCACGTTTATCTGATTTCAATTTTGTGGATTTACTATTTTACTAGAATTTTCACTTAGTGGTAGAAGTGAGGGCTATTTTATTAGATTTGTTAATTGTTGTATTACTTATTTAATAGACCTTTCAATTAATTTCAATGTGTGTGCTAATTTATAATTAATCTACTTCTGGTTCCAATTTCAATTGTGTAATATATTGTCTAGTCTATTAGTGGTAGCAAAGCTTGGTGTAAGAATTTAAAAAAGGGAATACATGAAATAACCGTACCTATTTTATGCTTTAGTTTCTCTTTCCTTGTAATGAATCATTAATGATCACAAACAACTTTGTTCAACCGACTATTCCCTATTTTGATGGTCACTATGACCGTTAATGGAAAACTTTATGAGATCTAAGGGTTGTATTCGAATAAATCACATAACCAATAACTAGAACCACAATGACAGAGGCACAAAAAGTAGAACTAGAGGCAAAGTAGTTGAAAGACCTCGAGGATAAAAAAAATATTTCTTTTAATCAATTGATCACTCAATCTTGGAGAAACTTATTTGCAAAGATACTTCTAAGAACATATGGGAATTTATGAAGAAAAAATACCAAGGCTCAATAGGGACTAAGAAGCAATAACTTTGAGCACTTTGTATAGAATTTTAAACATGTCAAATGAAGTTAGGAGAATCCGTTACTATCTTCTTCTCTCGAACAATGGTGATTGTTAATAAAATGTGGGTCCATGGTGGTAAGACAAAGGATGTTGTCATTATTGATAAGATTCTTTGGTCGATGATGCCAAAAGTTAATTATGTTTTTTGTTCCATAGAGGAATAATAAAACCTCAATGATTTGTCAATTGATGAATTACAAGGCTCTCTATTAGTTCATGAGCAAATAAATATTCAAGAAGATAAGGAAGAGAAAGCTCTAAAAGCTTCCACCAATAATAATCCTTGGGCAACTTATAGATTAGCATATCATTGTAAAGGTCATGGAATAGGTGTCCATGGATGAAGAAATGGTAGTAGAGGAGGAGATAGAAAAGGGAAAATGAATATCAATCAGAATCACAAAATAGAGGCAGGGATCGGAATCAACAATTTGACAAGTCCAAGTTAGAGTGTTATAGATGCCATAACTTTAGGCATTATCATTCTAAATGTTACACCAGGTTACTTAATGACAAAGAAAAGGGAGAGAAATATAAATTTTCAAAAAAGAAAGAAGTAGATACCTTATTAATGGTTGCCAAAATTGATGAAGCATCCCATGCAGAAGTGTGGTATGTGAATATTGGATGTAGTAACTACATGTGTGGAAGAAATCATCTTTTTGTTCTCTAGTTGAAGCCTTTCGTTCTATAGTAAGTTTTGAAGATTGTGTTACTTTGAATTTGATGGGTCAAGTTGATATTAAAATAAGAACCGGGAATTTTTTTGATAAAACAATTTCTAATGTTTTGCCCCTTAACTAAAAGTAACTTACTAAGTGCTAGCTAGTTGCAAGAAAAGGGATATATAATAACAATTTAAATCGGCGCTTGTGAGATATATGATCCTTGCAGAGGTTCTATTGTTGTTGTTCTTGATGGCCTACAATAGATTATTTTCTTTGAAGATTGAAAGTGTCCAATCTTGCTTAATGGGTTAAGTGAAGGCCACTTCCTAGCCATGGCATTATTGATGTGGTTATTTGAATTTTGGTGGATTAAAGACTATCCAATAGAAGCAGATGGTTATAGGACTTCCTCATATTCTTATTCCTTAAAAATTTATGAAGAATTTGTTGTTGGTAAACAACATCATAATCAATTTCTTCAAAGAAGGTCATGGAGAGCAAAGAAAGTCCTAGATCTGGTGCATTCAGACATCTGTGGACCAATCAAACCAACCTCTAATGGGGGTAAAATATATTTTCTTATTTTTATTTGTGATTATAGTAAACAATGTGAGTGTATTTTTTGAAAAAATAAAATAAAATCTTCTGATGCATTCAAAATTTTCAAGGCACATGTTGAGAAAGAAACAAGGAGTTCCATCAGAACTCTCAGAATTGATCTGAGTAATGAATAATGTTCAAAATCATTTGAATAATTTTGTGATGTCCAAGGGATACGAAGAAAACTAATAATAGAGTTGTGTGACAAACAATATGTAGATAAATTTTTCTGCCTAAACTATACCCATTATTGCTAATTGCTAATTATTACAGTAACCCATATTGCTAATTATCATTGTCAACTCATTGGTCTATTACTCCATATTCTACATATTGCTTCAATTGCACCGCCTTCTTATTTAATTTATTAGTAAAATTTGCAATTAGCATATTTTTTGTATTAACAACAAAGGAAAATGAATTATTATCAATTAATAACATAACCAAGCTACATTGATATTTATCTCTAGTTTTTAATATGATAAATGCATATTAATTGAGCAACATAAAAATCACCAAATGATTTTATTGACGATAAATGTATATTAATTGAGTAACATAGAAAACCTATACGATTGCTACATTTCCATCCTCCCTTTATCAGCGTTAATTTCTTCATATTCCTTTGTTAATATAATAAATTCATTATAAGTACTCACACAATCAACAACCAATGAACTACTTCATGGCTATTCATCTTCCTTTCTGAATATGATAAATGTCACAGTTAGTTGTACGCTACAATGTCAAGAATTACAAATCGTGACATACTGAAAATATTAATATACAACAATGACGGAAAAAATAAATAAATCCATAACAAATGTTATCTTTAAGAAAATGTTACAAAATATTTAGTTATATTATGTATTTCCTTCTTTAATTATTTGCTACATATATTTTGTAGTTATCATTTTTATATATAATCTATTATTTTATTATTTTAATTTTCTTTTAATATTTTATCATTTATATTAACCATACTGTTTTTATAATTTTATTACTTTTCATATTATGTTTTATATTTATTATTTTTTAATTTATTATCACAATATATAAAATTCTAGATACATGTCTATCGTACAGGAAAATATTACAAGTATATTATAAAGCAGAGGCAGTATCATCCTACTCAATTGAAAATATCATGATAAGTTTGTCAGCCTTATTTAATGGTTGAGCATGTACGACCGTCCTTAAGTAATCAAATTCTGATTTTTAAATACAATTCATCTACTTATGTTATGTGTATTGTTGATTGAATAAAACGATGGTACCGAGTCGCATCTAAAATACTAGCTCGTGTTCCAAATCGACACTACAAATAAGTGGAGGAGGACTCCATACCTCGTCAACATCAACAACAAATACTTTCGACAAAAAGATCATAGAAGAGCAAAAACACTCATCCATCAACATACAGACACCGATATACGGACCCCAAACAAAAAAAAAAAAAAAAAACCAACCAAAGAAATGGGTACGAGTATCAAACAATTACGACGATCCCTTTTCCTCATAACGCTAATCATTATCTCTTCCTCTTCATTTTCCAAAGCCCAATGCGAGAACCCAGAAACCATCGACGGAGGAAAATGCTACAACAAAGAGAGATCCATGACGCTAAAACTCATTGCCATATTCTCCATTTTAGTAGCCAGCATGATAGGCATTTCCATACCTATGTTCTCCGATTCCTTCCCTTTTCTCCGACCTGATGGTGATTTCTTTATCCTAGTTAAAGCCTTAGCTTCAGGAGTGATATTATCAACTGGGTTCGTCCACCTTTTGCCTGAGTCTTGGGACAGCTTAACATCGAATTGCTTGCCGGAGAGCCCATGGAGGCAATTTCCGATGGCTGCTGTAGTGACGGCGGTGGCATCAGTTGGGACTATGATGATGGATACGATTGCAACAGCTTTTTATAAGAAGAAGGGCATGAAATCAGCTGTTAGAATCTGTCATCATCACGGACATGGCGGGTCACCTTCGCCGGTTGAGTTGATGGAGAGTGGAGGTGGTGGTGATGGTGATGGTGGTGGACAAAGTCAGGAGGCTGGGCATCATGGGTTGCAAGGTGTGGAGGATAAGGGATCTCACTTGTTGAGATATAGAATTGTTGCTCAGGTATGTGTGAGCCTGATGATTAATTGTTCATATTTTGCTCGGCTATGTTCTAGTTTGAACTTGTTCGACCCTTAAATTGTAGTTAAATCCTACTTAAATTAATGATAACTTATGCAGTATATTATCACAAAGGTTACTCTCGTAGTAAAAAGAAATCAAAGAAATGAATGTTCAGATCTTCAAATTTTTTTTTTTTTATGAAGCAAGAATAAATCGCAATAGTAAATTTATAATAATACCAAAAAAAGGGGGGGGGGAATTGATATTCTATGACTGCAGATATTCAAAAGTTATTCTTTAGCTACTACATATACCAAATTTCTCGATAAAATTTTAATTTATTAGCAAAAGAAAAAGTTCGTGAAGTTTTACTGAGAAAAAAATAGATGCATAGCGGTATTAAGGGACTTTATAAAACCTAAGGCATTTAAAGCTTGAATTTTTTTTATTAAAAATAATTATCTACGATGATTATTTAATTTAAAAAACTTTTGGACTACAAATATTTTAAAATAAACAATTATACTTTTAATAAGTAGGTTTAATTAAAGATTTAAACTTTAGTTCATAAACCCTAAGTTTTATAATAGTATCATCGAACTTCAGTTTATTTATTTAATTTGTTTTTTAGTTCCAGCAATCCGGCATCACTCATTTTGTTGTCGTAGAAAAAGTCCCATGAAAGGCATAAACGTTGCCATAAATAATAAAAAAAAAACCGACGACGAAGAGATGATTTTTTTATTTTATTTTTATTTTTTGCGGCCCTCTTTTGGTTATGCCTGTTTCAATTTATTTTGTTTAACATTCAAAGATATTCGAATTGTTTGATCGAGATATTTTTATATTTTCGTACTTATGTAACAAATGTATCTACGGGTGATTATAGATAACAGAAAAACCAATTAAAATATGGGGTGTGAAACCGGGGAGGGATATAACATTCTTTTTTGAATTAAAGAATAAATTTGACAGCGTTACTCGAAAAAATAAATAATTTAATATATGTTCAATAAAAGTCGGAAGTTCCATTTCTTGTAATAGCTAGTCCAAACTTGTCGACCGAGTATTATTAATTTATTACGACCTCTTGAGCTCCAATAAACTTGTCATTCAAACTTTAAACAAAACATTTGAATTAGGGTGTCTAACCTTAAGTGTATATTTGGATATTTAAGGCACGGTTTGAAAAAATTTGGTGATGTTGGCAATTGGCTAGTTGACATGTTTACCTTATTCATAAATTAAACTTGTTAAATTTTGTAAATTTTTAAAATCTGTGACAGAAAAGACGTGGTTAGAAATTAAAAAAAGTCTTCTCGTACCACACCTCATAAAATAGCTTTTACTTTATTTGATATAATAAAAGCTCAAACCCCTAAAAAAATTATAGGGATAACAAGCTTTAATAAGACCTAAAAAAAATTGTAGTGTTTGGATGGCAAACTCATCTACTAGAAAAGCTGTTTTATGATTAGCTATTTACAATAATCTTTTTTCTAAGCAGATTTTAAAATAGATAAATCATTATAAATTTCTTAGCTTTTATTTTTCAATCTTCGGCTAATTTTTCATCTTTCGGCTATTAGTTAGTTTTACATCTTTCACCTATCTTTTCAATTTGTATATCAAGCTAATATGGAAACTTGAAAGTAGAAAAACTAATTACATATTATGAATTAATAATTATTAATAATATTATGAATGCCCTTAATTATTTATTTTTATTTAATACTAATATTATTATTAAATATTAATTAATTATCATTAATTATTAATTATTAACATTATTATTTGGTAGTAATTATAAACTACTCATATTATTTAAGTATATAAATGATTAGTTGTTAATATTTTTCATTATTAATTCATGATTGTCAATATTATTTTCAATATTATTTTCAATATTATTATTTATGAATTTTCTTACTTATTAATTATTAACTAGTTACATTTACCCGTGCAATGCACGGGTGGTGTATTAATTAATTATATATTATTATATAAGAGATGAATAGTTTAACAATTTAATTAATACGTAGGGGATAAATAGTTGGCTGTATATGTTCAAGTAATTAATTAATAAAATACTTAATTAATACTTGATTAATATGTATTGTTCGACATGAGATGAATAGTTGCATTCATATGTTCATTAGTTTGACAATTCAATTAATATGTAGGAGATGAATAGTTGGCTGCATATGTTCAAGTAATTAATTAAGAAAATACTTGATTAATATGTGTTGTTCGACATATGTGCAACAAATGAATAGTTACATTCATATATTTAATAGTTTTACAACTTAATTAATACGCAGGAGATGAATAGTTGGATGTATATTTTTAAATAATTACTTAAATTCTTGATTAATATGTGTTGTTCGACATATGTGTAATAAATGAATATCTCAATTAATACGCAGGAGATGAATATAATTTTGTTATTATGCAGGATAGAAGATGAATAGTTTGACAAATCAATTAATATGCAGGAGTATTTCATCATTTATTTGACCTTATTAATTAGTAATAATATATAGTAGTAATAATATATGATTAGTAATAATAGGTATAGTTTAGGCGGAAAAATTTGTCTGTATATTGTCTGCCAAACAACTCTATTTTTATATAATAACCAATGTTGTTGTTCTGTTATTAGTTTTTTAATAACAATTATATTATTAATCATGATAATATTCATAATAGTAATAATCAATTATATTAATATTCATTATTATCATAATAATAATTATCATTATTATATTATAAATTATGATAATATTAATTATCAAAATTATATAAATAATTATATTAGTATTAATTATGTTAATAGTTATAATTATTATAGTTATATTAATAATAATAGTCATATTATTATAATAAATAATAAAATTATTATTATAAATAATAATAATAATAATAATAATAATAATAATAATAATTACTATTACTATTACTATTACTATTATTATTATCATATTTGATTGATGTTGATCTAACATTAAAAAAAAATACTTCATTAAAATTAGTTATATATATTTGCTAGTTGCATTGTATTAATGACAGCAGATGCATATGTGTTGGTCGACTGCTTTATTCACTTTATTTGGCGTATTAATTATTTATCAATTATTTATATATTAATATGTAGGATATGAATAGTTTGACAATTCAATTAATACACAGGAAATTAATAGTTGACTGTATATGTTTAGGTAATTAATTAAAAATATTTGATTAATACTTTATTAAAATTAGTTGTTTGACATATGTACAATACATGAATAGTTATATGCATTTGGTGTATTAATTATTTATATATTAATATGCAAGAGATGAATAATCCAACAATTTAATTAATACGCAGGAAATGAATAGTTTTCTGCATATGTTCGGATAATTAATTAAGAAAATATTTGATTAGAAAATATATAGTTAATACTTTATTAAAATTAATTGTTTGACATATGTGCAGCAAATGAATAGTTATATACATTTAATGCACATAGGAAATGAATAGTTGCATTATATTAATAAATATTTATATTAATTATTCCATCTTATTAATTAGCAATAATATATGGCAGTAGTAATTTATGATTAGTAATAATGGATATAGTTTAGGCGGAAAAATTCATCTGTATATTGTCTGCTAGACAACTCTATTTATATATATATATATATAGATATTAATATTAATATTATAATTAATTATTAATTATTATTATTAATCTATATTATTAATTACTTATCATTGTATCATTATTAATTATTAGGTAATATTATTATTAGTTTATATTATAAATTTTTTATTACTATTATTATTATTATTAATTATAAGCCATTAATGATTACTAATATTATTATTTATTAGTTATAAATTCTTAATAATATAAATTATTATTATTATTATTAGTTAATATATCTTATTAAGTGTGAATATGTAAACAATTAAAAATATATATATTATAAGAATACATTTTACTAAAATAAATAATGAATAAAATTGTTACTATACATAAATTCATTTCATATTAGATGCATTATCAAACATCATTATTATTTTAATTATAAATAAGATTTGCCTACCAAACATCATTATTATTTTAGGCATATTATTAATTTAGATTATATCATATTTTAGATAATAAAAAACCCAGCAGAGCTTTAGACGGAAGTATTTAATTCTCAAAAGTTTTATGGTCACTCCGCATGCACATTGCTAATACCTTTTTGAAAATGGTATATTTAGTAGCAATAAAATTTGTAAGTCATGATGCCTCCATTATATCTTTACTATAGTATTGAAAAATGGATGAAACCAGCCAGTCCGATTAGTGAATGAACGAACCGGTTAGATCATCAGTCATATTCCATGTAGTGGTTCTCAAGAGTTTGGAATTGGCTAAAATCAGCCAGACCGGTTAAATTTATGTGTAGTTTAATTTTTTTATATATTTTATATTTTTTGACCTAATAAATATCACTGGTCTAATCAATGCAAATCACTAGTCAGATCATTAAATTAATGATTCTGTTATAATATATGTTCGATGATCGATTTAATACTTAAAACTATGATCTTCACATTAACTTGCTAGGCATTTGCTATAGCATGCTTAACATATCATCATTGTAAATTGGAACACACCGACGATATATACAAGTCCTAACTCTATATGTAGGTGTTGGAGCTGGGAATTGTGGTACACTCGGTCATAATAGGTCTTTCAATGGGTGTCTCCAACAATCAATGCACTATCGAATCCCTTATCACTGCTATGTGCTTCCATCAACTCTTGGAAGGTGTGGGGCTCGGTGGTTGTATCCTACAGGCCGAGTACAAGGCGAAGATGAAGTTCATAATGGCGACATTCTTTTCAATCACAACCCCGTTCGGGATTGCGCTCGGAATTGGTTTAACAAATGTGTATGTAGAAAATAGTCCCACGGCACTCATAGTCGTTGGGATGTTAAACTCGGTTTCCTCTGGATTGCTCATTTATATGGCTTTAGTTGACCTTTTAGCTGCTGATTTCATGGGGTCCAAGTTGCAAGCGAGCATCAAACTTCAACTGTGGGCTTATTTTGCTGTTTTCATAGGTCTAGCTGCTATGTCGGTTATGGCCAAATGGGCTTAGATGCTTGGACTGAAAAAAAAAAATCTGCAGTGATGCAACACACGGTTCTGTTGTTGATAGATATTTACCCATTAAAATTAGATTAGCCGTCGAATTTGTCACCGCTGTATTGATTTACATAGTCAGATAATGGAAGAAGGAATCGGTGTATCAAATTTACTACCTTATCAACAAAAAAAAAAAGGTAAATAATGTTTTGAAGGTAGATGTACCTGACCCATGAAGGTCTATGTAGATACATATACACATATATCAACCGTGAATAAATGACAGACAAGTTGAATTCTCTCTAATTTTCTCTTCTTCCAATTATTTTTTTTCACTCATCTTCTAGTATTATAACACACTATGGCACGATAGTTGTCCAAGATTAAATTCAATATCAAGATTTGTGTAATGTTAATATATTTTCAATTGTTGTATAATTACTATGATTATTTTACATATATAAAGCATTTTTATTATTTATAAATATATTAACCATAATGTGTGATTCATTTAAAAATAGATATAAAATATGGTCTTGAAGTTTATTTAATATAATCTCAAGATAGTAATCTAGTCTAATTATACTTTCTATTGTTTTTTTATGGTAAAAATAGTTATAGAGTGTATATCTATAGATATACAAAAATAAGAAAAAGAAGGAAAGACTTTATACAAATCAATTTTCAATGATTTGTTAAGGCTATATTTGGTTTGCGGAAAAAAGTGAGGAAAGGGAAAAAAATTGAATGGAAAATAATTTGAATGTGTTTGGTTAGCTGGAAAATTAGAAAGAAAGAAAATATTGAAAAAAATGTTAATGAAAGTTAAGCAAGCAGATTTTCCTTCCGATTAACTAAGGAAAGAAAGAAAACCTGTGAGAAAATTTCTGCAACCTCTCTCCCGACTCCCCCAAAACCTCCCTCCTGACTTCCCAACTCTCAACTTGCCTCCATCCTCATCTGCTTCCCTCTTCTTCATCGACTATTTCATTCTCCATCAAAGATTTCATTCTGCTCCGTCAACTCCTCCATCTCATGGCTCCAATACAAGTCATTTGATATTTAATACACTTTCAATAGTTCCCTTATCATCTTTCTGTGCTTTCCTCGAACGCAATCATGTGCCATAGCAGATGGAGCTTTGTCCTTATCTCAAATCCTCACTCCTTTTTATGGACTTTTATGCGGCAATGACTTGTCGGTTAAGTGAAAAGGTAGCCCGGGGTTTCACCCACCTCGTTGTCGGGCATTTTTTTCATTCCGAGAATATTCCCAGAGAGAGAGACAGAGACAGAGAGAGAGGGAGGGGGGAGTACTTGCTTGGCCGATTATTGAAATAGCAGAAGGAAAATCCATCGACTGAAAAATCAAAAATATTATTTATTATTATTATTTATGTTCGTCCTCATCACTTTTTCTCGTGGCAATTCGTACTGCAAGATCGTTCCCACAGTCAATAGAGAGGGAGATAGTATTTTGGTTAATGATAATATAAAATGAATCATTAATTTTTTATTTTTTTTAAAAAATATATATTTTGTGATAGTTTTCGGAGCCGAGTGCTCTAATGGCAGCGCTTTCGTATAGACAATTTATTAGCCAAACACGTTTCCTCGCTAAGCACGGTAAAAGGGCCGGCAGCCGACCCAAATTTTACTCGTAATCTAATGAATTTTATCTGAAGCTCAATAAATTTTATCTAATAGATATATAAATAGATATGAATACATATATATAGATATAGATATAGAAGGAAAAAATATCCACTGGGTTTGAATATGGATATAGGTATATGAAAAAAAAATATCCGACAAGTTTGGATACGGATATATGTATAGGTTTTCTTATTGGATTTGAGTAACAGATATAATTAAATTTTAACAATCTAAGAATATAATCCTAACATTAAATGCATTTTATTTTAAATTTGATGGATTTTACCGGAAATCCAATGAGTTTTATCCGAAACCTAATAGATTTTATCCCAAATCGAATGGATTTTATCCGAAATCCAATGAATTTTACTCGATGGATATGTAAACAGTTATGGATAAACGGATATAGATATAGATATGGAAGGAAAAAAATGCTCATAGAATTTGGATACGGATATTGGTATATATTTTTTTATTAAGTTTGGGTAATAGATGAGAGGTACCCGATACGTTGTCATCCCTAATTAATATTTTACAAAACATACAAGTGTAATAGTAACAAGCTATGTTTTTTTCTTTTTTATGTTTGTTGTGGCATGTTTTAAATGGAAAAGAATATGAAATATTTTGTATTTTTTTATAATTTTTTTAAAAATTATTATAAGTTATTCATGTAATATTTTAGAATAGTTCTATAAAAAAAATTTAGAATAAGTAATGATTTTATGAAGTTTTTATAATTTTTTTAGAAAATTTATGTAATTTTTTATATATCAATATAATATTTTTAATAACATTAAATGCATAATAATATTTAAATAATAACATTTAACTTTTCTTAGAATTTTCTTTCTATATACCAAACATTAAAAATATTTTCCAAGAATTTAATTTTTCATAAAATTTTCTCCAATAACTAAACAAAGGAAAGAAAATAAATTTCTTTTATTTTCTTTCATTTAATTTTTTTTCTCTATATTTTTCTTTAAATCAAACAGGTCCTAAGTGTCTATTAAAGGCACTTATAGTCCGGGATGTTAAACTCGGTTTCCTCTGGATTTGTTCATTCATATGGTTTTAGTTGACCTTTTAGCTGCAGGTTTCACGGGCCCAAGTTGCCAGCGAGCATTAAACTTCAATTGTGGCGTATTTCGCTGCTTTCCTAGGTCTAGCTGCTATGTCGATTATCGCCAAATGGGCTTAGGTGCTTGACGGGAAAGAAAAATCATACATCTACAATGATGCATCTCACGGTTATGTTGTTGATAGATATTTGCCCATTAGAATTAGATTAGCTGTCGCATTTGCCAACGCTGTATTGCTTGACATTGTCAGATATATAATTTCTAGGAAATTGGGGGGGGGGGGGTATTAGCTCTTTCTTAATTTTTTTTACCGACTCAACTGCATTAGTGCATCATTATTATTAGTATTTTCGGGTCACAATAGGGCCCCTAAGGAAAAATGAAAAAAAATATGGATGGGGATTTTTCAGTTATCTTTTGCATCTTAATACTAAAATAATCTAAGAAAATTATATGCATTAACTTTAAAATGTTAATATTGATTTTTTAAATACCGGTGCACAAATTTTATCATAATATAACTAATTTTTTACTACAAAAATTTTGAATTAATAAATAAAACATATAGTTTAGTGTTAAATTGCTTGTGTGAATTATGTTGCCCTACGTCAAAAGTTAGAGGTAGTATTGTCCCGTATATAAACTTGGTGTGCTAATTCTCTCCTTGTTAATTACTTTTAAGATGAAACCTCAATTGGGTCCATATTTTGGACCACTACTCCTCCCTAGTTATCTCCCTCAACAATTGGTATCAAAGTTGTAAGGTTCGTGATCGAATCATCTCCGTATTGTTTGTAAGACACCATGCGTTTGCCTTTGGCCAATTTAGTAATCCCCTTGTCAATTAGTTTTAAAATGAAACCTCAATTGGGTTCATATTTTGGACCACTGCTCCTCTCTAGCTATCTCCCTTAACAATTGGTATCAAAGTTGTAAGGTTCGTGATCGAATCATCTCCGCACTGCTTGTAAGACACCATGCGTTGGACTTTGCCTTCAACCAATTTAGTAATCTCCTATTATAGTTTTAATCAACACCCAATTTTCACCTTGGGAATTCTGCACTGTTTGTAAAACACTACATTCCGTTTGGTGATCTCTTATCAGGTAGGAGTGCTTTAAAGGGGCTTGGTACCTTAAAATTTGGATTGTCTGTTTCAATTCAAGGGAGGAGCTTGTTAAGCTGTATGTGTAAATTAACTATGTTGTTGGTGTGGCTTAGGTCAGCATGCAATTTAAACAATCTTGTTATAAAATTGTAATATTGGTGATAAGGGTATAGTTCTAAGTAAGTGATTGAGAGGACTTACCTATTATTTTGCTAACATAAATAAAATAAAATATTACCTAGGATACTAGACTCACTAAAACACAACTAATAAGGAAAAAACTATTATGGGGATTTAGAAATATAAAATAATAAAATTAAAATAGCAAATATGGATGAATGCAAAGATGATAGATGTGTTAGGAGAGTCGAAATCTACCACTAATAGCGGTGTTGCTGATCAAGGTTATAATCAGGGATACAGTTCTTATATGGTAAGTTTGTACTGGTTGTTAATGGTGGGAAACATAGATGAAGTTGTACCAAAGAAGATATTAAAGATGATGAATGTTTCTAGAATAAGAAGTGATAATAATATTTTGCTGTCCATCTTCAGAAATTCAAGAATGTGTTCAAGAAATAGAAGTTCATCGCAAATGTTTAAAAAGACTTAATTGCAAGAACAGGAAGAGGAGGAAACTGTAGTAGTTCCCAAACAAGACGTTCACTATTTCATAGTTACTACTAAGCTACAATAGCTCGTTACCTCAATATCACCTGATGTCACCACTATAAGAAAGTCATTTGACAAAGCAGCTTCAAAATAGTAAAAAGTGTCAATGTTAAGCCTGACATAAAAATATCAAACATCGTTACCTATATTGAAACTAAATTTTAAACGCAACAAATATGTAATAGGAAGCTTCATAACCTGTGTGTGTGTGTGTATGTTCAAGAAACAAAAATAAAAACTACGTACTACTATATGTATTCAAAAAAGCTACTATATCTAAGAAAAGTTATAATTAGATGGCATTAGTATATGTATCTATTCATTCTTCCTCTTATTTTATGTCTTCCGTTTTCCAATTTAGAAATAAAGTTTGCATCCTTTTCTATCTTCCTCTTCTTTAGTTTCATAGTTTTCACTTGTGAAGGTTATGACTTCAATGTTGTTTTTCCTTAGCCTTAACCATAGGTGCCACCTTACCTTGATCTTCTTCTTCATTGATAAAAATCACATAATACTATACTGTGAAATGATGATAGTTACAACTTAAAATAACAGTTTATTGCTAATGACTAGATTTATATTCAAAAAACTACTTTAGATGAGGAACATGCTTCTACTTGGATAGGAGTTAGAAGAATCGGTTTGAGGGGATATGTAACATCCCCAAAATTCACTATTGAAAAAAATTTCGTTTAATTAAAAGAAACTTTGCGGAAGTAATTAATAAACAGTGAACTTTGGGAGTATTACTGCCACACTTAGTATCAGACCGGTTCACTCATACCGTTCCAGTACCAAGTGCTAAGGCTAAAAGAGTAAAATATCATTTTATGAGAAACTTAAGCATTTCAAAATCAGAGAAGCGCAGTAAACACTTTACAAGAGAAAGATTCAACAACGGTGGTTACAAAATAACAAATACATTGAATTTAAAAGAGATAATTAAAACCCTAAAATTTTCGGACAGTACCTTACGCTCTTTCCCGAGAGCCCACTTGAATAACACCTGAATACAGCTTGCAAGGGGTACTACCCATTGAATAGGAAGAGGCCCTACGAAGGGAACCCTTCAGTACTACGGTACTGAGTAACCTTTTAAAAACACACTTAAAAATAGGCATGCAAAGTAACACATGAAATACTACTACATTCATATATAACCATAGGTATAAACATGATATTTGGATACCTTTTATTTGTACATCCAATAATTCAATCATACATTAATAGCGTATACATAACATTCACTTTCATATTTTTGCTTAACAAGTCAACCAATATCAATAGGCCATAATGAGTAATGGATATATTTCGAGCCTTAAGGCCATTGGTCCATCATTAATCAATCATCTCAATGATTAGTATTTTTCCACAACTTATTCACATCTAAAACAAATTTTATTGAGCTCGGGACCTCCACTATTCTGGCCGGTGGATCGGAATACACACACACACACACACACACACATATATATATCATCCAGGGTAAAAATATCCTAGGCCACCATTATATCTGGTGGATCGATATTCATGAACATCATCCAGGGCAAAACATCCTGGGCCACTATTATTTCCGGTGGATCGGTACTCATCATATAAATCAACTGGTCCCGACTCATTAATCTTTCACTTTAACAATTAGTATTTTCCCTTTTTATTCAACACAACAATTCCATTTATTTGCCTCGATAGGGAGATCAAGAACCCGGGATACAAAGGTACACCGGTCGTACTGGTGCATAAAAGCTACTCAGTACCCTTCAACTAATAACCCATGGATGCAAAGGTACCCTGGTCGTACTGGTGCATAAAGCTAACTCAGTACCCTACCGACAAGGACACCTAATCCTTAAGTATGCATACCCCTTTACTAGGTCCATAGAGCTAGATAGAGTAGATATAGGGCCTGGCTGGGGCATAAAGGCACACCAGCAAATACCATATAATCGTGGGCTAAACCACGTCTTTAGGGTAGCGACCCCTAAAGAGCCACCATTCCCGATCTCAAGGTCTTTCACTTTAAGTATTAGGGTCTTAATTAATGGTGATCACAAAAGCACAACAATCATCTAATTATCCAATTTTAATAGTTCAGATATCATCAGAAATTTCTTATTCAAATGGTTGTCCAAGGTAACACAGAGGAATCATTAAGGCCATCCTAACTCATCTAATTTTGAATTAAAATTTGATCTCGTGGTACTTACTAATCATCAGACACTCCTATCTCATTAATTAGCATTATTAGAGTCATATTACGAATTCCACAATCACAACGATATATAAGCTACAAACTACTCATTTACCCTTTATAAAATTATTAAGCCATCCTTTCCTTACTTGAAAAATTCCCATATTACCCTCTTTGATACAAAATTACCAAGTTACCCTTTACTCGATTTAGGTTACTAAATTATTACTCATACTTATTAGGTCACTAATCCCCCTTAATAATTATTACACTTATTATACTTTCCATTTAGTTGGTTAGATTACCAATTTTCCCTTTTTCCTTTATTATAATTAATAAATTATCCTTGAGTTGGTCAAATTACCAAATTACCCTTCCTCCTTATCCTAATTATCAAATTAATCCTTTATTTAGTCAATTACCAAATTAACCCTTTATTTAGTTAATTAACAACTTACCGTCCTCTATTATCAATTACCAACTAACCTACTCCGTTATCAAAATTACCAAATTACCCCTGGTTGGTTAAATTACCGAATTGCCCTATTATATGATCATAATTACCAAACTACCCTTCTCCTTCATCAAATTTACCAAATCACCCCTTGGTCATTTAAATTACCAAATTGCCCTTCTTAATTGTCATGATTACCAAACTACCCTACTCCATTATTAAAATTACCAAAATACCCTCTAGTCGGTTAAATTACCAAATTACCCCTCACATTTATCATATTTACCATTTTACCCTTCTCCATTATTAATTTATCAAATCACCCCTTAGTTATTTAAATTATTATTTTTACCCTTCTCAATTATTATAATTACCAATTCACTTCTTTCCAATTTTCACTTTTACCCCTTTGATTTACAAAATTACCGTTTTACCCCTTTACCTTCAAATTTACCATTTTATCCTTTAACTCCCAAAATTTACCATATCACCCTTTTACTTATAAAATTTCCATTTATCCTTAGTTATAAAATTATAATTTTACCCTTTTATTACAAAATTACCAAATTTCCCTTTTTATTACAAAATTACAAAATTGCCCTTTTAATTTTGAAAATTACCATTTTCTCCTTTTATTAACAAATTTACCATTTTACCCTTGCCTCCAAAATTACCAAAATACCCTTCTTAATTAAGTATTACCTTTTTTCCCTTAGTACACCACTTATATTAAATTATTATTATTACTACATAAAATATTAACTTTAAGGCCTCATCCACAACTCTTATAGTTAATACAATATTATTAGCACCCCTATATATATATTAGGCCATTTTCTTGTATAATGTACATTAATAAAATCCTTTAAGGCTCAAAAAATCTTAAACATGTATTAAATATTACCATAGCATAAAACAACATGGATAATAATTAACATTTTCGTTAACAACCAATTTATCACCTCAAATAATATTTCCATACATAGCAACAACCTATTATGCTTCCTTTTCATCAATCAACACAAGAACCACATATAATATACTAAACAACATATATCAAGCATAATACACATTTAAAATGCCTAATGTGCTAACATGCATTAATCCATGCATTTAAGCGGGATTTAATGATTACCTCGATTTTCGCAAAAACAAACCTTACCGGTATTCCGGTTAAAGATCCAAGCTTTGATTTTAAAAGCCAATACCTAAAAATAATATAAAGATTTATTACTTTAGAAATAATAAAATCAAGGCATAAAACTTTATAATGCTTAATTAATCAAATAATTAAATTAAAAATATAATTATACCTTAAAATTAGTAAACCAATAGATCGAGAAACCCAAAAACTCATGCTGCTAATGCAGCATGAGCTGCATGAAAATTAGTGGGGAGGAGGGGCTCGAAGGAGGGAAATAGAAAAAAATAGACAATTTAAGGCAAGGGAAGGATGTAGAGGTGGAGAGAGGGTGTAAGTGGTGGTCGGGGATGTGTTGGAGGTGGCTAAAGGTGGCGGCAGCGGCGGTAGAGAGGCCACGAAGAGGGGCTGCCGGGAAGGGGTCGAGATGGAGGCTGGTGAGGAAGGAAAATGGGGAGGAAAAATGGAGGCTTTCGGGTGACGGTTTCGACCAAAGGAGGATTGGGGAGGGTCGAGGGGGCTGTAGGGAGTAATAAGGTGGCTCAGGTGGTGGTGGAATCGGCTGGACGACGGCGGAATGAGGTGTTGTAGGGCGGTTGCCGATAGGGGGGAAAGAAGAGAAAAAAAGGGAGGAGGAAGAATAGGGTTGCAGGGCGGCTTGATGGGGGTTGTGATGGCTTGAGGGTGAGGCAGATGGTGGCAGGAGGTGGTTTTGGTGGTGGTTGAGGAGGCGGCAACGGCGAAGATGGGTGGCAAAACCAAAGGGGGAGAGAGGGGAGGAGAAGAAAGGGAGAAAAGGAAGGGCTCGGGTAAGGCGTAAGGCTCGAAAAAAAACGCAGAGTGATCATGGGGGAGGAATAAATAGGAGAGGGAGAGAAGGGAAGGGATAGGGCTCGAGGGGTGGCTGTAGATTGGTAGGGAAATGGGAGGTTGTAGGGAGAGGGAGAAGAAGGTGACGACAGGGAGAGGGAGAGGGAGACAGGGGTCAGTATAGGGCAAGGAATGGCGGGAGAGAGAGAGAGAGAGCTAGGAAGGTCAATGGGGGAGATGGAGTGGCAGGGAGAGGGAGTTGCAGGGAGTGGCTATGGCAGGGAGAGGGGAAGAAGAAAGAAAGAAGAAGGATCGGGGGCTGGGTGTTGGTGTGCGAACAGACCGGCCGAAGGAAAGAGGAGCCGATCCAGTCGGGAGAGAAAGAAAAGAAAGGAGGAGGGGGCAGCCGGCTCGACACACGGGAGAAAAGAAGCCGGGCCAGGAAAGGAGGGAGGAGGGGGAGAAGGAGGGAATGGGCCAGCGGCCCAAGGCGCAAGAGGGGTACAGGCAAGCCGAAGCAGGCTAGCGGCCCAAAGAAGGAAAAGAAGGAGAAAAAGGAGAAAAGAAGGAAAAAGGGTAAAAAGGAAAAAGAAAAAGAAAAATGGAATAATTAATTTAATTGATAAAATAATAAAATAGAATAATTTTGGGTAATAAATTGGTTTAATATTTTAATTTAAGATAAATAAAATATAAGGGTTAAAAAGGATAGTTTTTGTAAAATAAGGGTTTAAAATTTTATTTAAATAATGAGAGTATAATAAAATAACAAAATATTTATAATAAATTTTATAAGCTTATAAATCCATAAAAATAATTAAATTAATGAATGTAAGGGCTAATTTATTCCAAATAAAATTTATTTATTAAAATATAAGCTTTTAAAATTTCAGGGGATTACAGGATATATTTGGCATACAACTTTTTTATATGCTATAATAGGAGCTATTTGGCAGTTTAGGAATAAAACTGTGTTCGATAAGTACCAAGTATGCGTTAGATGGCTAATTTTGCTAATTAAAGTTAGAATAGGCTCTTGGATTAAGTTTAGTAGAAGGGACTTCTCTTATGGAATTGAGAAAATGGTTCATAATGTTCATGCTTTATTGTGAGTTTGGTCTTGCCTTGAAGACCTTGGTTATTATCTTACTTATAAAAAAAACTACTTTAGATGAATTGAAAATACAAATGAAAATGAAAATGAAAACAAGATAGATCATGCAACTCTAGCGTCTTTAACTATATCGTCTCCAAGCTTCAAGGGCACGACCTTCATCAATTTAGTAGGTAGCTTGAAATAGTATAATGAAAAATAATTATTACATATAAAACCCTAACGAAACCCAATGAACTGATTAGTTTGCCTTGAACGTCGTTCTGAGAGGACTAACAGTTGAGTAGTTATGATGAAGCAAGCTGGAGTTGTATTGTGTATTTGAATATGGGTAATAATAATAATAAAAAAACCTTCTGCAGGCTTGGAGGGGTGTTGTATGATCAGGAGAGATTGGTTGTCATCTCATTCGAGGAACATACTATAGCTGCTGGTAAGTATGAACTGACATCGCTTGTTGTAATATATTCCCTACAAAAGTCAAAGAGTTATGATATTTGCTCAAAAATTGGTATCCATATTGTTATGAACCCGAGAAACCTAGATGGTAGCTTAGGTGGTTAGGGCATTGCTATTAGAGTGATCTAGAGGAGGTTCCTCATGAAGGGTCATCCTACTGATCTTGGAAAAATCTAGGAAGGAAAAAAAAACACAACAAATTAACTAAAATTACACAACCGAATATACAGTTATTTTATAAATTACATCAAGTAGCATGCATGCACACACTTAAAGTAGATTCATAAATTAGATTTGGGAGTTTTATTACACACCTAGGGTAGTTTCATGGACTTAGCTTAGTAGTTTTCTTGCACACTTAGAGAAATTTCATAAACTAAATTTAATAATTTCATTAGAAAATTGAACTAGTATCATTAACTAAATAAGTAGTTTTAGTACACTCTTAGAATGGTTTCATCACACATTTAGAGTAGCTTTATACACCAAAATGACTAGCTTCATTGCACACTTGAAGCAGTTTCATTACACACTTAGAGTAGTTTCATAAGATAAAATAAGTAGTTTCATTACACACTTAGAGACTTAGAAATATTTCATTGCACATTTAGAGTAGTTTTATAGTCTAAAATGATTAGTTTCATTACACACTTGTACTTTTGTAAACTTAAATAAGTAGTTTCATTAAAATATAAGAGTTTTTCCTAAGATAGAATGAGTAGTTTCATTACACACTTAGATTGGTTTTATAAACTAAATTTATTAGTTTCTTTAGTAGTTTTATAAATTGAAATGAGTAACTTTATTGAATAATTATAGGAGTTTTATAAGATGAAATAAGTAATTTTATTAGAAAATTTTAATAGTTTCATAAACCAAACTGATTAGTTTTATAGAATAAAGTGAATAGTTTCATTTAAAAAATTAGTGTAGTTTCATAGAATAAAGTAACTATTTTTATTAAAAATTAAGTATAATTTCATAGACTAAAATGATTATTTTCGTTAGAAACTTCCAATAATTTCGTAGAATTAAATGAGTAATCTCTAATAATCAATGGTATTATCTCTTGCTTCAATTCCTCTAACTAATAAATGTCACGGTATCAGGTCCTTGCATTTTTCTTTAAATTTAATACTTTTTTTGCATATAATTTAATAGGTGCATTTCAAACTTAATGGTTTTGCTATCACAATTAAAAAATAAGCAATTTTAGCAAGTGATCATAAATCTTAAGTAATTTCTAGACCAATGATCATCTTCCACAATGACCCATTTACACAATTGTTGTGGTATTTTTGGGTCATCCCCATACTTATACTATAAAGTAGACATTACAAGAAATGAGAGCTTTAGCGACCAAAAATATTAGTAACATCCCAGTATTTATTAGTTAAGAATTCCTCTTTGCCAAATCATTAATTACATAAGATAATGGGTGTTACCGCCACACTCAATATAAGCCTTGTATTCTCTGCCATTTTTATACAAAGTACTAAGGCTATAGCGTTATTATATATAATTAACATTGCAATGTCAGAATAAAATGGAGATTTCATTACAAATTACACTGTCCTCATAAATACCAAAAAAAAAATCAAGTAAATCCATTATAATATGGAAAAAGGATAAATAGTAAGGGACTTAAGAGTTCAAGGAATATCTGGATGAAAATATGTCGGGATGAGCACCAGATAGTCCTAACTCTTAACACTCTACTAGAAGCCGTCAAGTTAAACCCTCAAATATTCTAGTAAAGTACACACTATCTATTGAATAGACAAGGGACCGCGTGTAACACCCCCATTTTTCAAAACCAATTGACTAGAAAAATAAGGAAAAAATATATGTGGAAGCTAAATACAATGAGGGTATTACCGCCACAACTAGTGTAAGTAGACACCACTATTCTACTTACACTAGCTACTAAGGCTAGATAACATAAGGAGATACACCAATCTTTATTATTAAACGTCCAAAAAAAATAACAATATATAATAAACTCAACAAAACCAATTGAATGTAAAATGGAAATGAAACGGTTAATATAACCAGAATCTATAAAATTAGTCATTAGTGGTAAATAATACTATGAGAATCACCACTACTCTCATTATTCCCCACCATGCATGCCATCTACACCTTGAACATGTTCATACTCAATCTGCACTAGGTTATCTGCCTATCATGTATATCATGGATCATCACAACCCCATTTAAAACATGTAACAATTTAGCTAGGGAAACAACTAAGTAACATGTTAGTACAATGGAATATAATATAGACGTGTATATATATATACAACAAATCATGTAAGAAAAAAACAAATGGAAATAAATGAATATGCAGATATTAATCTTTACTTTAGATGATCACAACCTCCAATTATTTAAGTAGGTAAACCAACCAGAGGGTCACCTGGCAAATAAAAGTCCAAAGACCTACCACCAACCACAGGAAAATTAGTTATCATACCCGGGCCATCCCAGAGGACAAAGTCCAAAGGGGATAAAAAAAGTCCAAAGACCTACCACCAACCACAGGAGGATAAAAAATCACACCTGGGCCATCCCAGTGGACATAGTCCAAAGGGGATAACAAAAGTCCGAAGACCTACCACCTCGGTCATCCTGTCTTTAAGTGTGCACACCCCCTAATAGGGTCTGGAGAAGCTTATAGAGCAGACGAGGAGCCTTAACCATACATAACTGGCAAAAAAATAAATATCAACAAGAGAAAAGAGAAAGGCTATTGCCGATCCCCAACTTCAGGAGGCCAAACTTGAAGGACCCAAAGCCCACTTTATGTTTCACTTTAAGTTTTGGTATTTTAATTAAGTGAAGTCACACAATCCACCATATTAACTTCACTTTATCCACTTTTTATAATAGGTAAATTTCCCAAATTAAAGAGAAATATACCCATTTGGAGTCACCACTCAATTCACTAGCTAAATTTGGATAGAATAGAATAATTATCCAACTAGCACTTCAAATAAATAAATACATAATAGGCAAAGTTTCTTAGGGTCCAATTATACGCTAACATAAATAAAAAAACTTAGTTTAGTCATATAAGATACGAGCCTTGTGATATATGCATAGTAAAGGAACACTTGTATAAAATCAACTCTTTATAACCAACACTTCAAATAAAAAACACAACTATAAAATTACAATATTTACATGAAATCCATCAGAAATCCATATTTATGTTAAATTCATAATAAATAGAATATCATCCATGGGGCCTAATAATATAAAATCATATATATTCGTGTAAGGTCACATAGCTAGATAAGATCATTATATCAACAAGTGCGTAATTAAAATATGTATGAATGCACATACACATATATATCTACATATAAAGGTTGAAAGTAATGTTACCTGGAATGCGATCTTATCACAAATGCTCACTAGTCGTTATACCTATAGTTTACACCGATAATATTAACTATAGATGATATATATTAAGTAAACATATTATAAATGGCTTATATCCAACTTATCAAAATTCTTACATTTACCAATCTTTTAGTTTACCGCCTAATGTTTATATATAAACCCCAACTCCTAAAATAATTATGCAATTATATGATTACTCAAATATATATATATATATATATAGACAGGTGCTAACAACTGGTTTTGATTGAAGGTTGACCCTATGTTAGAATTAATCTACTAGTAATGTTACCGACTGCTATTTTACCAACTTATTTATCCCAGATCTTTATTTGTTATATATAAAAATGAGGGACTAATTAAATATATTACTGTACTAGCTAGTATTTAATTATCACCCTTATATAGTATATTCATCATTATCGTTACCACGAATTAACCAAAAAGATGTCGGACTATGCTAATGGATAACTAAATTTGCTTCCAAACATTACCTATTAATAGAGAATTATGAATGGCCTACTACGATACTTACAAGAACTTTGCATCCACTAACTATGTTATGGAACTACGAGCCTAAGCGTGCTATAAAAATTTTCCCACATCAATCCAGATAAGTATACTATATATCGCGTTTATACATATTTGATTCCCTGGCCTAATGATGTAATAAGTATACTATATAAGACTTTATATGACTCATATTTTAATGTCAACAATTCATCAATCCGAAATTATTTCACGTATGTCATATGTGATCCAATTCGTAGATGTTATAATAATAATAAACTAAAAGTAACATACCACAAAAAGAATCGAAAGTCTTAACCAATGAAATCAGAACATAGGTATTGAATAGTAAGAAAAATAAGAGTGTGCAAGTTACCTTCACCAATCAGATAAGAGGAATGGATGGTTACTCTATAGAAAACCACTCTCTTTTTCGTTGTTATTTTTTTTCCTTGTGTGCGGCTGCTACACGGCTTACAAGAAGCTAACCATGTATTTATAATAATGGGAGGCTGCTAGGGTTATGAAAGAAGGTAACTTATCTTTAGAGAATTCTAGAAGTGGTTAATTAATTAAAAAGGCCCATTTACTAATAGCCCATTAAATATATCGTATAACAACATTAATTAATTAAACTATATTAGCAACCTATTATTTACTTACTATGTGTATACGTAATAAAATACTATTCAAATCTTTATCATTTAACTATTATAGCTATCGAAAATTTAGCCTTATCATTCAAATAATGCACATATATATAAGTTCGCTCATATATCTTATTATTGTTGACGACTTTGTATTATTATTATTATTATTATTATTATTATTATTATTATTATTATTATTATTATTATTATTCAAAATTTTGGGGTATTACATTGCGAGCGGAACTTGTTGGTACTACAGTACTAAGTAATTCATTATACAACACTAACATGTGAGGCCACATGGGGCACATATATATAAAAACATAGAACAAATACGTTAGGAAAATCATACGATCATAAAATGGCCACAACGAGTATAATAAAAAGGAAACCCAAATACCAAGCTAGGGCACTGAGGTAGCTATCGAAATAATAATCCATATCAATTCCAATTCCATGATAGGAACTTAAGGTAACTACTAGATCAACCCATCCAAATCAATTCTAGATACCAAGGTAGGGCGCGAAGACAAACAACAAAACTACATACCAAAACATGTAGCGTACAACGAAAACTACCAAAATAGTAATCCAGAACAACTCAATAATATTTTCACACAATAATTATTTCTAATTTTAATTACTCAAGGGGATACAATATTAATATAGAGACATAAAAGTATACCAATAATACCGGCACACAAAGCAACATAGCACCCTCCAACCATCCAACCTAGAGGTATAACAATACTCTGGTTATACTGGTGCAAAAAGAAACACAATATTCTCCAAACTTAGGATATACTTAATTGAACCCTTTATAGGGCATGTAGGTCATCTATATAGTAGATTAGGGCCTTACTGAGGCACAATGACACACCAGTGAATAGGGATGAAAATGGGTCGGGTCTAAGTTAGGTCTAGCCAGACCTGGACCTAGATCCGTTTATATTATGGAGACCTAGACTCACCAGATCTCAAAAGTTTAGATCTAGACCCAGATCCATCTAGTCTACTGAGTAAATGAGTCCTAAATGAGTCTGGCTATTTTTGAAAAAAATAATTAATAATCTATGTAAATATAAATAAATTTATGTTTTATATAGCTCAATATGCATTTTTGTTAAAAAAAAAAAATCCTCCAAGTGAAAAAAATAAACATTTTAAAATAGTTACGTTAACTTTTCATATGGTGTTTTAATACTTTTGGAATACAATATTATACATATTGCTTATAAAGTAAATATACAAAAATAAAATAAAAAAATGAATAGGGAGCACAAATAAGATTACGACAATGATGAAAAACATAATATTAGCATGCATTCACACACACACACACACACACACACACAAAACGGGTCTAGATCGAGTATGGGTTTGGAACTGCTAGACCTAGACCTATACCCATTTAGGCACATATGGACCTAAACTCGTTGGTCTAAAAATTATGGGCCCAAACCCGCTAAAAATAATGCAGGTATAGCTAGTCTAGGTCAGGTTCAGGATCCATTGCCATCCCTACTAGTGAACCAAACAAACTGAGGGCTCCTCCCTTGTCTCTAGGGTAGCTACGCCTAGAGAACAACCATTCTTGAACTTGAGGTCTTCTACTTTAAGTATTAGTATTTTATAAGATATCCACAAAAAATATATATTGCACAATTAAATTTATTTCCATGGTTATCCATTTTGCCTTTATTTACAACTATCCAAGGTAAATCGTAAGGTCAGCGGTCTCTATAAGGTCATAGTCAACACTAATGTCAACTTATCAAAATTATTAGC
Organism: Tamarix austromongolica; assembly: GCA_039764185.1. Lineage (NCBI taxonomy): Eukaryota > Viridiplantae > Streptophyta > Magnoliopsida > Caryophyllales > Tamaricaceae > Tamarix > Tamarix austromongolica. Next base: position 66,853,606 of record CM077816.1, read on the forward strand.
CCATCTTACGTCTAATTATTCACAAAAGATGCATTAGGTCAAAAATAACCAAGATGCCCTCAAATTCCAAACCAAAAATTATTATTACAAGAAATTTGTTATGAAAAGGCTAAAAGACAATAATTCATAAAAATTTAGCACATAGGTAATCTTTACGATTTAGCAGTTGACTATATTTTTCTCCTTTCATGTATTTAGTGAGCTAAAAACCCTAAACATGCATTTCTGATATGTCATACATTTCATGCAACACATACATATAGATCAACAACATAATAGGGCATTTAACATCACGATGCAAGTAGGAAAATATCTCAAATACTAGAACATGTGATTAACAATTATTATATGCTAGTCCTAATCATGCGTGCATGCTTTTATACTATTTATAATAACCCTAGCTTCCATGAAATAATAATCATGAAACACTTATCAAGGAAATTACATCACAGCTTAAAAAGGTTACAAATCCTATCAAAACCCTAGACATGCATGCGTTAAACATTTAACAAAACACACATGAGTATATATCCCATCAAATAACGTGTCGAATACTAGCTAATTATTTAATATCAAACTTTCATGTTTCACACTTATTCATAACACTTGCATGCATAATGTAAAACTTTGGCTTATAATACGTACATATTACCTTTCAAAACTCATGCATGAATCATATCCTAAACACAACGAATTTTATGTGTTGCCACATGATTTCATATTTTAGAAGAAGGGTATAATTTATATCTTATCCAAGCAAATAATTAAAGTAAGATCCACCAAAATTTAGTCTCCACTTAAAATCTTCAAAACCCTTACATCAACACACACATATATTAGAATATAATAAAATACAAGATTAACTAAATTTAATTAAAACTGAATTGGAAAAGAAGGTTTACAAAATAATTGAAAGGGAAAGCTAGCAAGGTAATAATGCAACAAGGAACAAGATACACAATCTAGCAAAGAACAATGGACACGAGAGGAGGTGAAAAACGGTGGAGGAGCCAAGGAAAATGGGGTAGCTTCGGCAAAAAGGGTCAAAGAGTGAAGGGGAGCAACGATAATATGTGCCATTGCTAAGGGTGGAGCTTTGGTGATTTTAGCTAAAGCCAAAGGAGGAGAACCGATGGTTATAGGTGTAGCAAGGGGTATGGGATTGACAACCTTTGCCCAAGGAGGAGGGGTGGCTGTAATGAAAATTGCCAATGGTGGGGGTTGATGTGAGACAGTTTTGGTCGAAGCCAAGGAGGGTGCAACAGAGGGGAGTGTTGTAGCTAGGAGGAGGGTTATGGGTAAGGTGGACGTTGCTAGGGCTATGGTGGTTTGGCTATGTTTGGCGATGATGAGAAGGAGGGAGAAGGAGGAGACAAAGGTTGTGTTTGTTGGTGGTGATTGTTGACATAAAATAAAGAGGGAGGAAGGGAGTGTAGAGGCATTTTATGTGTTATATGGGTGAGTATATATATATATATATATATATATATATATATGCAATTATGTACAAGTAGATGGGGAGGAGGGAATTGGGGTTATCGGGTAAATGTTCAAAGGAGACCCTCATGTGTAGGATGAGGAGGAGGGAAATGATGGGGGTAGGGAGTAAGGGGATGGTATGGCATGGTAGCCATATCTAACGCAGAAGAAGAGGAAGAAGAAAGGGAAAAGAAGGGGTTTATAGGTGAAAGAAAAAGGAAAGTAAAAGGGGAGGAGAAAAGGAGAAAGAAATTAGATTTAAGTTAAAATATTTAGGTTAGTGTATAACTATGACTAAATTTAATGATCCTATTCCTATCAAATTTTAACTTAATGTAATCTATATTTAATATGTTATAATAATATACATAATAACAATAATTTTAATAAAAAACCTCCTAAATAACTATTATAACTAGTTACACATAATTAAGGTTTCTAGAAATTAGGTTTTACATTACTACCCCTTAAAAAGGGAATTCGTCCCCGAAGTCCACTCCACGCCACACAGATTAAGCACATAAGGCCTATATAGCATATGGGGTCACTACCCCTAAACAATGTCATAATCATCTCAAGAACAAACCAACATGCAACACATAAAGTTAATTAACTCAAGCAGTCAAAGTAAGAATGGTTAAAATACCAGGAGGAGGGTTTTCTAAACCTCTAGCTTGAGCATCTGCCTCTAATCAACTGTTAAGGTGGATTTCCCAAAATGTTGGATCTCTCTGGGCATTCCCAGTGCTAGATCCCTAACTCATACTGCTTCCCTATGGTGGTAGATGAGAACTTAGAGCCTTACCCTTAATGTCTATACTCTATGAGCTACTTGCTGGTTGTGGGGTCCTCTGCATTGGTTGTGGGGTTCTCTACCCTAGCTTCCATTGTTAGGTGACCAGAGCTAATGGATACACTTGTATCCTCTAAACTCCATCTCGAGGTGCTTGGAATTACTCAAAATTCCTATGACCATGTTTGCCACAATTGTAGCACTGGACTAGCTAACCCTCCCAAGTTCTCCTAGGGTGGTCTCGTCCACATGGCTTGTAGTGGTAGTGCCTAACCTAACCTTAGCCTTCTCTACCATGGAAGCCAACCTAACTGCCCTGGTGCTGACCAATATGACCTCCTGTCCAAGGCTGAATCCTGTGATCACTATTTCGAACCTCTGACTTCCTTTTGTTCCCCGATGTCTCACTAACCTTGATCTGAACAAGATTTGCTACTTTAGTCACCTTCTCAAACATATCAAATAGGGTGAGCAACTCCTGGATGCAAGTATTCAAACCTATATCAAATTGGTGCATCATTATTTCCTCATTTTCTTGTACATTGGGTGTGAAGCAAATCAAATTAGTGAACTCTAGGTACTAATCCTCAACTCTGGAGGAACCCTGGCAAAGTACCATGAATCTATCATATAGTCCCATCCCGACATTGATTGAAAAAAAATGACTTCTCATCTTTTGTAGCATGTGCTCCCAAGTCTCAATGGGTGCACTAGGCACCTACTGATTGTACCACCACTCATTGGCATGACCCTTCAAGAAGTACGTAGTTATCTTCACCCTATTCTCGGGTGGGCACTCTAAAGCTTCAAATATCTTCTCAAACTATCAAATCCAATGCTCTAGAGCCAATGGGTCCTAGGTATCCATGAACACCGGCGGTACTATGACCTTGTCCTTTGCAACCAGTCCTCTTATGGAGCTAGTGCATTAATGTGGATAGGCATATGAAATGATGGTGATGTAAATCCCTTTTAGCCATGGCGATAAGAAGCTTCTCCATATGGTCAAGTCTTGCGTTCTAAGTCGAGATGTTCTTGGGTGAGGGAAAGGAAGGGTTCACCACAAACTTTAAGATAATCACATAGAAAAATCAACATAATAAGGCCACCCAAAGAAGTACTAAAAAGGTACTCACATAAAGGCTGTCAGGTAACAACAACTAGTTCTAAGACCAACCCAAACCCATACCACACTTCCTCACAAGACTAATCTGGGTTTCAAAACGTTTAAGAATGGAAGTTTTCAAAAACAAACGAGAGGTTTTTAAAAACATAAGCTCTAATATCAACTTGTAATATCTCAAAAAATTTGTTTCGTAGAAGTGTTAATTACAAAAGATAACGAGTGTTACCACTACACTTAGTACAAGTCTAACATTCTCTACCATTCTTATACTAAGTGTTAAGGCTAAACTGTTACTGTACATAATTAACATTAAAATGTCAGAATAAAATGGAGATTTCATTATTAATTACATTATCCTAATAAATACAAAAGAATCAGGAAAATCCATTATAATATGACAAAAGGAGAAATAGTAAGGGACTTAAAAGTCCAGGGAATATCCAGATCAAAAGATGCTAGGGCGTGCACCGGATAATCCTAAATCTCAACCTTCTATTAGAAACCATCAAGCCAAACCCTCAAAATATTCCTACAAGGTACACACTACCCATTGAATAGGCAAGGGACCACAAACAGAACCCATCAGTACTACGATACTGAGTAAGCTATCACGCAATACTAACATATAAGGCCACATGGGGCACACATATATAAATACACAGCATAAATACATCAAGGAAATTATACGATCATAAAATGGCCACAACCGATATAATTAAAAGAGACCCAAATACCATGGTAGGACATTAAGCTAGTTATCGAAATAATAATCTATATCAATTCTAATTCCGTAATAGGGTGCTAAGGCAACTGCCAAATCAACTTATCTAAATCAATTCTAGATAACAAGGTAGGATGTGAAGGAAAATACAAAAACCACATACCAAACCATGTAGAGCACAACGGTAACTACCAACATAGTAATCTAGAATAATCTAATAATATTTTCACATAATAATTATTTCCAATTTTAATAACTGGAGAAGGATATAATAATAGTTTGAAGACATAAAAGTATACTAGTCATACGGGCACACAAGGCAACATATCACCCTCTAACCATCCAACCTTGAGGTATAATAATACTTTGGTCATATTGGTGCACAAGGCAATACAATACCCTCCTAACCTAAGACATCTAATCTTTAAGTATCAATACCCTCTATAGGGCCCATAGGTCACCTTTAGAGTAGAATAGGGCCTTATTGGGGCATAATAGCACACCAGTGAACCAAATAAACCGAGGGATCCTACCTCATCTCTAGGGTAGCTACCCCCAGAGAGTGACCATTCCCAAACTCAAGGTATTCCACTTTAAGTATTAGTATTTTATAATATGTCCACAAAAAGCACATATTGCATAATTATTTTCATTTCCATGATTATCCATGTTGCCTTTATTTCTAATTATCTAAGATAAACCCTAAGGTTATTAGTCTCTATAAGGTTAGAGTCAATACTAAGGTCAACCTATCAAAAGTCTAAGGCTATCTTACATCCAATTGTTCACAAAAGATGCATTAGGTCAAAAATGACCAAAACACCTTCAAACCCTAATTCCACCATTTTATCCACATTATGAAAAAAATATTATTACAAGAAATTTGTTAGGAAAAGGATAAAAGATAACAATTCATAAAAAATTAGTTTGTAGGTAATCTTTATAATTTAGAGATTGATTATATATTTTATTTAATTTTTCATGCATTTAGTGAGTTATGTATACAAACCCTAATAATGCATTTCTAACATGTCATATATTCCATGCAACACATATGTATAGATCAATAGCATAATAAGGCATTTAACATCACCGTGTAAATAAGGAAATATCTCAAATTCTAGAACATGCCATTAACAATTATTATATGCTGACCCTAATTATGTGAGCACACTTTTATACTATTTATAACAATCATATCTACCATGCAATAATAATAATCTTGAAATACTTATCATGGAAATTATATCATAGCTTAAAAAGGTTACAAACCCTATCAAAACCCTAGACATGTGTACGTTAAACATTCAACAAAACACACATGTGTTTATATCCCATCAAATAACACATCGAATACTTGCTAATTATTTAATATTATACTTTTATGTTTCATGCCTATTCATAACACTTGCATGCATAATGTAAAACTTTGGCATATAATACATATATATACCTTTCAAAACTCATGCATAAATCATATCCTAAACACATAATGACTTTTATGTGTCCCCGCATGATTTCACATCTTAGAAGAATGGTATAATTTACCTCTTATCCAAGAAAAGAATCAAAGTGAGATTCACCAAATTTTATTCTCCACTTAACATTTTAAAAACCCTTACATCAACACACATATATTAGCATATAATATAATACAATATTAATTAAAATTAATTAATAAAAAAGTGGGTTTGGAAAATAATTAGAAGGGAAAGCCTACAAGGTAACAATACAACAAGGGACATGACACATAATCTAGCAAGAACAATGGATATAAGAGGAGGTGAGAAATAATAGAGGAGCCATGGAAAGGGGGGAGATTCTACAAAAAGGGTCGAAGAGTGAAGGGGAGCAATGGCAATATGTGTCATTACTAGGGGTGGAGCTTTGGAAATTTTGGTTGAAGCCAAAAGAGGAAAACCAATGGTTATAGGTGTAGTAAGGGGTGTGGGATCAGAAACCTTCACCAAATGAGAAGGGGTGGCTGTGGTGAAAACTACTGGTGGTGGGGGGTGATGTGCAATAGTTTTGGCGAAGCCAAGAAGGGTGAAATGGAAGGAAGTGTTACATTTAGGACGAGGGTTACGGGAAAGGTGGATGTTGCTAGGGATGTGGTGGTTTTATGCATGTTTGGAGACAGTGAGAAGGAGGGAGAGGGAGGAGACAAAGGCTATGTTTGGTGGTGGTGAGTGTCTACAGAAAACAAAGAGGGAGGAAGGGTGTGTAGAGGCATTTAATGTGCTATATGAGTGAGTATATATATACAAGTATGTAGAAGTAGAGGGGGGGGGGGAGGGGAGGAGGGAATAGGGTGATTGGATAAAAATTTAAAGGAGACCCTTATGCATAAGAGGAGGAGGAGAAAATTGATGGGGGTAGGGAGTAAGGGATAGTATGGCATGGCAACCATGTCTCAAGTAGGAGAAGATGAATAAGAAAGAAAAAAGGGGGGGTCTGTAGGTGAAAGAAAAAGGAAAGAAAAGGGGGAAGAGAAAAGGAGAAAGAAATAAATAGATTTAGGTCAAAATAGTTTAGGTTAGAGTATAACCAGAATTAAATTTAATGACCCAATTCCTATCGAATTTTAACCTTATGTAACCTATATATAATATTTTATAATTATACAAATAATAATATATTTAATATAAAACCTCCTAAAATAAATATTATAGCTAATTACACATGTTTATTAGTTTATAATTAAGATTTATAACAATGAAGTATTACAATATCGGTCATTGCTTTTGGTCTCTCCCTAAAGGCTTTTATGATGGACAATTTTTTCTCTCGCTAATGTAATATCAATGGCGTATACTATTTGTTAAAAGTAACAACTATGAATAAAAAATAGACTATCACAAATGACATTAGCAGCTGATTTTTCTTGTTGTAGTTAAATATTTTTTGGTTACATACATTAATTACGATAAACTTTTTCATCACTATATCATATGTGATCACATAATTCATACACTATTATTGACTATATTTTTTGTCACATAAACCATTTGTGGTGGAATTCATTCACTTGTTTTAATCATCAACGACCAAATTTGTTAGTTGGAAATACTACAATTATATTGTTAAAAATATAATTGTGAATTAGATGTTATGATAGATAAAAGGGGTAAACTATATAAATTTGTAAACTGTACAAGTACTCTAGGCATACTCAGATAAGTCAACATGTTATAGGATTACCACAAGTATGTAGCTATACTATCAAATCATGAAGCTTGGAATTAGATGGACAAAAGAAGGCTAGCCACAAATTGGTAGTTTTTATAAAAGAGGACTTAGAAAGCAAAAAAAAAAAAAATTACACCGAGCAAGAAAACACCGAAGGTAGCCTTCTCAACCTGTCTAAAACAAAAGACAACCAAAGGAGAGTGTCAGGACAATAAAGCAGCAGCATACCAAGGTACATCAATCAAGCTAAACTACCCTAGATGTTGCTAAAATACTATAAAAAATTTCCTTAGAGGTAGCGTCATACGAAAAATGCATTGAGAAAAAAATAACTAAAGGTAGCCTCCTCAACTTGTCAACAATAAAAGATAGCCAGAAAAGAGCATTAGGTTAATTGAGTAGCAACATAATAATGTTTAAAATTTCTATTTCAAAAATTAAAACACAACATGGTTAATAAAATTCCAACAACATATAAGCATCAGGTTGCATGGACCAATACCTATGTTACAACCCATCACCCCTAACAACAACAAAAAGAACAAAATCATATAGTTTTAAAAAAACAAGTACAACCTTACAATCAACAATTGTATCCTAAGCTTACCAACATCTAAAGTAAATGAAAAAAGAACAACAACTAAGTAGGGAGATTAGACTTAGAGCTGCATATACAACTCAAAGCTAAGAGTCACAAAAAAGAAAAAAAGAGTGTTGGGAAACCAACATTATCTAGTAATGATCATCAACAACACATGCTAAAAACAAAAGGAACCAAAATAAAATCAGATATAACCAAAAGAATAACTCTTATACGATGAACATCACCACCAATTATTAGCTCAAAGAATGACACAACCCACCCCATAATTATATACCAAATAGAAAAAGAGATGGGAGGGTAATTACAAGAGAAGGAGATATAAACAAAAATATAATCAATGAGATTTCATATGAGTAGTAGAAGGGTAAAAATAGGTTCTATACTCTCTTAATGATCTAGAGGCTTACCATTTAGCTACTTTTGCAACTTTATAGCTAGGATTTATGCCTCCTTTTTCCATCTCATCACCAAGTTTTAGAATTAGGACTTCTTTAATGCATTCCATAACCAATTTCTTCTTAATCATGATTAAAATGAATAGTTAAATGAAAAATATGATAATCTTTATACTTATAGAACTAAAAAAAGGAAAATAGAAGTAACCATGCAAATAAAAAACACAACAAAAATACTTTGTAAAAAATCACAAGGCTGTATCTATATCTTTGAAGAAGAAAAAGAAAGCATAAATTATCCTAAAAAAAATGAAAAGATGCTCAACACCTAATGTGAAACTTGAGGTCATCATTCTCAAGTTACAGATTCCCATTTATGATAAAACTCACCACCATTGTGGTTATGAATTATGAAAAACTAAACAATAGGCATTTAGTCATATAGAAAAACAAATGGTAATATATTACTAGGACTATATGCGCCAACATTGAGGACATGATCCAAAGTATTTTATTTTCTCCCTATCTACCCTTTACCCCTTTTAATTGGGATACATCAATTCAAGCAATGCATACAAATTTACAATCAAGAAGAATCTCATGATTTTAAAGCTCCCATACATGGAAGATAGTTGTTAGCTAGGGTTGCAAACATTCATGCAATTGAGGAGGATAAAACTAATATGTTACCTTTGGTATTATGACTTCTTGTTTCTCGTTTCCTTACATGGAAAAACTCTTACTATTCATGTACCTATTTTAGTGAACATAAAATTCTTTCTATAATAAATTTCATGGAGTTAGCTAGTAACCTTCCATAACCATAACTCGTGCATTTTATCACCAAGCGTTTCTCTTTTACTCAAATCCCAAATTTTTAAGAAAAATGAAACTAGTCAATATGAAATTAGATTGAGAAAACTATACTTCAATTCACTAAATTTTCAACAAACATTTGGAGGGTCATTTATGCTTCTCAAATTGGATCAATTTATGTCTTGATCCCTAGTGATGGATATGACATAAGTTTTAAAGTTAACAAAAGATAACAAGATAACTAAAAGAGAAACATGTAGCATAAAGAACAAAAATAGATCTAATTGATTCATATAAAAAATGATGAATATAGTCTCTATATTAAAAAAAATGAATCAAGCCTCCCTATTCTTAATCTACCTACTATCATATAGTTTATTCAAAATAAATTTAGTCAAACAAAATCATAATTGGACTAAATAACCCCAGATTGAAAAGGTAAAGTAGAAAACAATTCAAGATTGAAAGAGCTTAATAGAAAGAAAGATAACAAGCTAATAATCCATTACTTTACAGTACACCATCATATAAAGAGGTAAATATATAAAAAAAATTGCTATTACACCAATTAACCAAACACAAAAAAATACTATGCATTAGAATTTTCTGGAAGTTTAGTGTAATGCCCCCAAAATTTATGAATTAAAAAATTTCTTTGAAATGAGTTTGTGGAAGTCAAAACGTAAAATGAAAAAGTGTCATGCTACATCTAAAATATATGATATATTTCCTATACCTAATCTCTACTGGGTGTAAGGTAAAAGTAACCTTGTACCTAGATGTTGAGTTCTTGGTTGTAAGGATAACAAACAAGGACGAGCTTCTCTATGTTCTTAGTGCAAATTGTTTCATAGGCTTGAGATTGTGTTGGAAATAGTTGGAAGGTACTAATAGAAGGAAATAATGAAGGAATTAGAGTAATGCATGAAGATTCTAAAGCTTACAGGAGTATCTAGGTTAAGTGTCATCATGTAATGGTAGCATGATTCTCATAGAGTTAATTAAGTAGCTTAGGATAAATATTTTTCTTAAAACCTTGATTTTTACAACAATTGATTTCATAACTAAAAGTGTTTTAAGAGGACACTCACTTGAGTTTCTTGATGAGTTTCTTATATGGTAAATCATTTAGTATTTGAAAAATTAGGAGATCAGATTATGATGTATTTAATGATGTTTTATCAAGTTTTTTTGGTATTATATTGAGGATATATCTGATCATGTTTTTAGTTATATGAGGTGGTTTTAAAGCACAAATATTTTATTAAAACATAGATATATTGTCAATATATTTCACTAATTAAAATTGTGCTTATCTGTAAATGTGTTGACTAAATAATTTGAGGAACAACAACCATGTAACTAGAGTTTGTTGAAATTTTCTTGCTGAAAAGCTTGGTTTTGTTTTTCTATTTAACTAAGTATATGAAGGAAAAAAAAGAGACGATCCAAGAGAGAGAGAGAGAGAGAGAGAGAGAGAGAGAGAATGTAAGAAAACATTTATTTTGAGAGTAGAAAAGATTTAGAGCCTTATGCAATATTTTCTATGGTTTAAGGAAGTGGTTCTCAATTAAAATAATAAGTTGTCGAGTTTCTTGTTGAGTTTCATCTACTATTTCTATTTATTGAGTTTTAATTCTTATCAATTACTATTTAGAGATCACTTGACAAGTTTAAGAGGTTAAGCTTGTACACTTCATATTAGAGTTAAGGTGGGGATTCACATCCAGAGTAAGGTATGTGCTTGGCAACCTAGAGTTAGGTTGTACGTGTTTGAAGAGGTTCAAAAATTTTATACTTGATCTATCGGAGTTATTGTGAGAAATAAAGAGGTAGATTTAGGACTGTAGATGTATTCTACTTATAAGAGGAGTATTTCTTGAGTAGAGGAACCACGTAATATCATATGTCATTTACATTCTGTTTATTTTACAAGCATTCCTACAGGGTATCAAAGAATTATACATGGAGCTGTACTAGGAACTAAGTCCAAACAAGAAGATTAAAATATGCAAATTAATCAACTTACTTCACATCTTGGTTTAGATTGAGTTTAACTCAATATCTTCACAAAGAGTTTTAATTTGTATTTTATTAAAGTTTGAGAATTTAAAGTTGCCAAATAATAAATTAAATCTCCTTTCTTGATTATTTTCCATTTGCTAACTCTTACAAACAGTATTAGCGTAGGTATTATCTAAGAGCTTACATCTTAGAGAGAAAAAGATGAGTGGACCAAAAGGGATGCACGAAGGACACTCCATTGTTAGACCACCTATGTTCAATGGGTAATACTATAGTTAGTGTAAGAATAGGATAGAGTTCTTCCTACAATCTAAAGATTATTAATTTTGGAATGTGGTAGAGCATGGACCTTTCAAGCTTGAGACTATCGATGATGGAAAAATAGAAGTGAAGAATAGTAAGGACTATACTGAAGAAGTCTTTAAAAAATTGGAAAAGCATGCTCGTGCATTGTAGATCCTTTATTGCGCTTTGGGCCTAGATGAGTTTCACATATTTTTAGCATGCAATATGGAAAAGGAAATCTAGGACACACTAAAGGTTTGCCATGAAGGAACTAATGAGGTAAATCAATGTAAAATAGATATTATTGTTCATGAGTATGAGTCAATTAAGATGCTTCACAAGGAATCAATAAAGGACACGCTAACTAGATTTATTATCATTGTAAATGAGTTATCTTCATTAGATGTTAACTATTCTATAGAAAAGAAGGTTAGGAAGATACCCAAAATCCTACCCATGGAATACATGCCAAAAGTGATGACAATCCAAGAGACTAAAATCCTGTCAAATTATCCTTTAGAGACCTTTACATGATCATTGATGACTTATGAGGAACTCATAAGATCTCAGCAAAATGAGAAAGGCTTGGCAATTAAATCAAGAGGATGAAGGACCGGATTATGGGATGGCTCATTGAAAAGTTTACAATTTTTTTAGAAACGGGAACACTAGAAGGAACTAAGGCAAGAACCGAGGTAAGTTTAATTCCATTAATAAGCTTAACTCTTCTTCTGACAAGTTTTTTAAGTGTAACAAGCCAGGTTATCAAATTAGAAATTATCCTAAGTAGAAAGATGAAAAATCAAGAATAGCAAGGGTCCCATAAAAATGGATTACAAAAATGTTATGGTAGTTACTATGTGTGGCAATGATGAGACTTATGAGGAACTAGAGGAAGAACAGGACAATGATTTTCTCTGGATAACAAACGAGTATGGTGGTTCAAGCAAGAAAAAAATAAAGAAAAAAGGGAGCGATAAATCTAAGAGTTAAGGCAAAATCTTTGCCTAACGGTAAATGGAGAAATAAATGAAGAGAATGATGATGATGGTGAGGTAAATATTACTGAACTTAGGGTTAAGCTTGGTAGTGCTCCTAAAAAGAAAATTTGAGAGATATTTGATCAATTGCTTGAAAGCTATAATGAAGTATGTGCAGACCAAAAGAAGCAAAATTAATAAACTAATATCACAAACTCTCTATGTGAGTACTTCCAAAAGAAAATAGAAGTTGAGAATAAGAAATTGGAAGATAGGGTGCCTAAACTGGTCTTGGACAATTAAAAAAATTTTAGTCCATAACCAAACAAGAGAAGGTCATCAAAAACCTCTAAGAGAGTCTGAATGATGAAACTGAATTGAAGGAACTCAGGAAGAACCTAAAGGACAAACTACCATAAATGCTAAACTTGAGAAGACATGGTTGAAAACCAAGGTTGGTTGAAAGCTAATAATTACATTGAGAATATGGCTCGACAAAGCAAAAATCACTAAAAATATGGTATAGGTTTCATAAAAGAAAAGAAGCTAACAAGAATATATTTTGGGAAAAGAAACTATGCCGACTTGAATGAATACATGATCTATACTCATTGTGGTAATTCTAGTCATACTAGATTTGATTTCTTGAATAAAATAAGTGCTATGAATAGAAGCATTTCATATATAAGAGTCGTATAGATTAGGAAATACTTGGCATATAGTGTTACTAAGCCTTTAGGACCTAAACTAGTTTGGGTTTTTAAAATAAAGAACTAATTCTATTTTGTATGGCCAGATGAGGGGAGGCAACCTATGGTTTCTAAACAATGGTTGCTCAAGACATATGACAAGGAACTTAATTGAGTCCTCTCACATACAACTAATGTATCCTCAACAAGGCCAACGTTTGCCTCACATGTTGCTCGTGCTCCTCACAAGTCCCAAAATAAATCAAGATATTGCCAATGAAGACCACAATAAATTAGTCTGGGTGCTACTCGAAGATATAGTTCATGAGAGCCATAAACACTACTGGTGCATTCGTAAGTCCAAAGGGCATCACGGTGAACTCATAATGGGTGTACCTCATCCTGAAAGCTATCTTTAGTATGTTCCCCTCAGAACTCCTCAAATGATGATACCCTAGTATGAGATCTATCTTCAAAAACACTGTGGTTGCATGTAGCTGATCAAAAAGGTTATCGATATGAGGTAAAAGATAATGGTTCTTCACCGTAATCTTGTTCAATCCTCAATAATTGATGTAGAGTCTCAACCTACCATCCTTCTTCCTCACAAAAAGGAATAGTTCTCCCCAAGGTGATACACTCAATCATATGTAACCCTTCTCCAATAACTTCTCTAACTGAGTGAGCAACTCTGCCATCTATGTCGGTGACAAGAGATAGGTTGCCTTGGACACAAGATCTATCCTTGGTAGAAGGTCGATTGTGAAGTCTATCTCACACAATAGTGACATACCCTAGAATGGCTCCTCAAAGCACAAATCCTAAACACTACATAAGTAAAGTGGGTACCCTTTTCGTACCAATGTACTAAGCACAACCACGGACACCATCCTCTCTGAGGGCCTAGACTTGCATCTTCTGTAAAAGACCCTAGCACCCTTTGGTACTTTAAGAACAACACCCTCCTATGCATAATCAATCATAGATTGATATCTTGAGAGCATATCCATCAAAAGGATTAGGTCAAAGTCACAAAGTTCAAGCTCTACAAGGTCTACTGGAAGCTCAATTCCGCTAACGACTAAGGCCACACCTCTATTCAACTACGTACATGGAAGTATATCCCTAGATGGGAGCATAATAGATGCTCCATCCTACCAGAAGGAATCATAGTTGTCCTAGCTATGAAAGTAGTAGACATAAAGGAGTGTGAAGCATGTTCGCTCAAATTCGCAAGTATAAGTATGTCATAGTAGCAAAACAAGGTTGTATCCTTAGGGACTTCTATGTTAACTAATGATTTTTAGCTTTAACTATTTAAATAAATTAATTAGAAATAGATGGGTGATAACTATAGGTAAAAAAATAACAAAAATGATGTAAACTACTAATTATTAATTCAATTGATTGTTAAGCCTAAGATCGATTTTTAGTTACAATTCCAATGTAATTTAATAAATCAATCTATCTAGTGTCGAATTTGTTCAATAAATTAGGAACAATTAGCCAAAATAACCATTAATCTCTTTCAAGAACTAGAATTCAATGCTTATTTAAATCTATTAACCTATGTTCATGGATATAGATCTAATTAAACTCTTCAAAAATAAACTAATTCAATCAATTACTAATAATCACTAATCTACTTTCACGAGTCATTAATTTCTGTTCAATTGCTAAGTTCCAGTGTTAATTATAATCTTTCAATTCTAATTAATAACCTAATCAGATGAAAACATTAATAAATTGTTCTAACACTAATTAATTAATTGCTTGTATTTGAATAACATAATTCAAAAAATTTTGACAACAATTCAATCAATTCATCAAATCAACAACGGAATTAAACCTAATTCGATCCTAGAACAATTAATTACTCATACATGATTGAAATCATAAAGTACAATAATGAAATCAAACACATAATAGAGAAGAGAAATATAAGAGTGTAATAGAAAAAACTGTAGAGATGGATTTCAATACGGTGCTTCAATTCTCTAGAACTAATATTACAAATTGAAAGCAAAGGATTTAATCTAATTAGTTTTGGCATGAAAGAGAGATGAAATTAAAGGGAAATTAGAGAGATAAGATAAGGAAGGGAAACCCCCAATGTCTACACTAATTTGTCCTCAAATAGGTATTTACATATCTTCTACCAAACGTATCCATCTGATCCTTTAAAATCGAGCTGAGAAAATAAAATCTGATACCGAACATGGATGTGTTGGGGTTAGAGACTTGAGTAATCACACTCAAATCTTACATGGCCTAGTTCATCAATAGGGAAGGCTGTGTTGGCTTATAACTTCTTTTTTTGGAATCAAAATGAGGTGATATTGGATTCATTGAAAAGATGAGAAGATGATCTATTACTTATATTCTTTATACTTTTCCAAATTGAGATTGAATCAAAGGAAAAATGCTTCACTTTTCAATCAAAGCCTTCATATTTCCTCATATTTGCCTTATTTGGATCCCTTGAGTGCACCTACAAAAAAAAATTTACCAGAAGACGTAGTATCCACAAATCTAACAAAATATCTAACAATATGCATATAAAATCCATGGAACCAAGCATTTACAAAGAGGAAAATTCATTCTAATAATAGTCATTTTACCAATTTATCAAAGCACCCGAGTCAAGTAACACGTAAGTAGGAAGGGAAGAAATCGTGAACATACCTATGACGATATTAGTCTGTCTGTCAGCCTCCGACTGACTCATCACATTTTGGTGATTGTTTGGAGGTGGTTCTAAAACATTACCTAAACCTTTCCCTTACTAAAAAGCATGGGGCCTCTGAACCCTCTACTATGGGACAATCCTGCTAGCTCCACTATTTGTGAACTAAGCTCTCTAAAATGGCGATGTCTGAGCCACTGTACCCTGCGAACGTGCCTGCCCCTGTAGAACACTACCCCTAACAACATGACACTGAAATTGACGGTGCCCCATCCTACCACATCCATGACACTAAACTAGTTGTCCAACATAATCCTTCCCTGGGTGGCTCTTACCACACGACTAACATATGAAACACCTTACTGTCGACTGACTCAACCATCCTTTATAGCGAGGTACCATCTGCATTGATGATTGTCTATGGCTTGGAACCTCTTCTCTCCCCCTTGACGCTGACAACCCTCAAACCTTTGCTTAAACCCTAACTGTGTGTTACAGTCCTGTGGATTCATTGATGCCACTAAGTATAGTCGTACATGCCTTGCAAGTCCTATGCACGAGTCCCCACCGGTATCTCCTACAGTCTTAGAATCACTCCCAACTTAAATTGGTGAACCTTCATCCTCTCATTAGCATCAACCTCCACTGCAAAATGGACCAGGTCCAAAAAGTGTTTGTAGTACACCTCTATCGTAAACTTACCCTGACTCAATGCCATGGACTCATCGTAATTCGCCATCCTTAGGCGAGTAGGGTAGAAATGTGCCCTTAGCATCTCAACAAAAGTATCTTACTAATTTTTAATGGCTCCTCTCAACTACTGGCCTCTCCACCATTCGTCATCACGACCCCGCAAGTGGAACTCTCCATTGTCCAACCGCCTACCCTCTGGGTAACCACTTACTACAAAGATCTTCTCGAAGTCCCTTAACTAATGCTCCAACACATTTGAGTCATCTTAACCCTCAAAGATTGATGGGTGATGAAGATCAGCCCTATGAATCCTTTACTCTAGTGGCAAAACCAGAAAATGAGGTGGTGACGGTGGTTGTGGAACCTCCTCACACTAAATATGTCACTCCATCAAAGCCCCAACAACCTCTTTAAAATGCTCAAGACACTAGTTAGCAACCATCAAAGTCCTATAATACTAAATCAAATTAGAAAAAGTCAGCCGATAACTATGTGGTTAGGACACATGGAAGTAGCATATTGCACATAATGGCAGAGGTTAGTCTTATCTTAAAAATTTAAGGCCAACTTCCAACACAATATAATGCTCACTTATAGACTAAACTAGATTCTATAGGTTTGAATGAAACTGAAGAAATTCATTTTTACAAACCAACATCAGGATTTAAACTATAGGCTCTGATACCAACTTGTAACACCCCCAATTTTTAAACCAAAAAAATTTTGTTTCGAAGACAATACAAAAGTTTTGAAAAGCAAAACCAAGGAATGTTACTACCACATCAACCATCAGAGAGGTGTGATCATTACCTAACGCATGCGTGATGCAATGTAAAACAGAACAATAAAAGAAAAGATGCATGCTCATAATAATATTCAATAATGCTAATGATAACAAGGATTAGAACAATAATATAGATAGGAAGGAGTATAAGAGTTTACAAATCCAAATACAAGAATCAATTCAAGAGTTTAAATAATTGGAAGAACAAAAATATCCCAACACAATGGGTAAAACATGTCTAGCTGGTTAACCTAACTCTTAAGCACAAAATATAAATCTCCAACCCCAAGCAATGGCTAGCTACTAGCTCACGTCATCATCCATAGCATACTCTAACTAAAAACCATATCCCTACAAAACGTCCTCTCCTCTTCAGATCAAAAGTTGGATTATCACAGTGACCACACAAGTACAATATTAGCACAGTGAAGTACTAGTAAAGTAGAGTAGCTAAAATATGGTAAAGATCATGCATCACATTGAAGTCACATAGTAGCATGATGATAACTGTAACACCCCCAAAATTCACTACTGAAAAATTTCGTTTTATTAAAAGATAATAGCGGAAGCAGATAAACAAAACGTGAACTTTGGGAGTATTACCGCCACACTTAGTACCAGACAGGTTCACTCATACCGTTCCAGCACCAAGTGCTAAGGCTAAGAAAATGAAATACAGTTCGAAAGACATTCGACATGCATAAATCAGAGTGAATTGCAAGCTTCAACATATTTAAATCAGAGTAGCGCATTGAATCGTTTTCAGGAATAAAATCCACCAATGGTGGTTACTTTAACAACGTTAACATTCAAAACCGAGAAATTAAATGAGAAAGAGAAAAAGCCATGATACCGAAAAATTCCTTACTCTCCTTCCCGTAACCCACTTGAGTAGCACCTGAAAATACCTGCAAGGGCACTACCCATTGAATAGGCAGGGGCCCTATAAAGGGAATCCCTTCAGTACTACGGTACTGAGTAACCCTTTAATACCACACTTAAAGATAGGCTCGCATACGACACATAATGCAAGCCACACACATATAAATAATGAGAGATGCATACATAATAATAACAAACATAATACTTTATAAGTCACGATCGATACTTTGGGCCTTAAGCCACTATTCTGTCATTAAACCATCAATATCATATTTTACATCCATATGAGTACGAGAACCCCACTATTATAGCCGGTGGACCGGAAAGTATATACTCAGAGCAGAACGCCTCTGACCACTATTATTGCCGGTGGACCGGAAGATAACCACACAGGGCAGAACGCACCTGACCACTATTATTTGCCGGTGGACCGGTCTGGCCCCGACTCACATGGTGTTCCACTATAGGTGATTAGTATTTTTTCATAATCTTATTCACATACATAACTGATTTTATTGAGCTCGGGACCCCCACTATTATTGCCGGTGGACCGGAATATATATGAAATCATCATCCAGGGCACAACGCTCCTGGCCACTATTATAACCGGTGGACCGGGATATATATAACTCATCATCCAGGGCACAACGCTCCTGGCCACTATTATATCCGGTGGACCGGTACCCATAATCACATACCAGGGCAACACGCTCCTGGACCACTATTATAACCGGTGGACCGTTACGCAATATCACATACCAGGGCAACACGCTCCTGGACCACTATTATAACCGGTGGACCGGTACGTAATATCATAAATCATTGGGCCCGGCTCATTAATATTCCACTTTCAATTATCGTATCTTTCCTTTCGTTAATCAGCACATCAATCATATTTATTTGCCTCGATTGGGAGATCGATAACCCGGGACACAAAGGTACACCGGTCGTACCGGTGCATATCAGCTACTCAGTACCCTTTAACCGTGAACCCAAGGACGCAAAGGTACCCTGGTCGTACTGGTGCATAAAGCTAACTCAGTACCCTACCGACAAGGACACCTAATCCATAAGTATGCATACCCCCTAACTAGGTCCATAGAGCTAGGAAGAGTAAGATATAGGGCCTGGCTGGGGCACAAAGGCACACCAGCAAATACCAGAATAATCGTGGACTAAACCACGTCCTTAGGGTAGCGACCCCTAAGGAGTCACCATTCCCGATCTCGAGGTCTTTCACTTTAAGTAATAGTGTCTTAATTAAGGTGATCATAGAAAGCATGATGATCCGATACTTATTCACTTTCAATCGTTTCGGTATCATTAATCATTTCTTATTCCGGGGATTATCCAGGATGTCATAGAGAAACCATCAATGCCATACTAATCATTAGATACTCTTACTTGGCTAATCAACATTATTTAATCATATTAATGTTCCACAATCTCAAGGACCTATTAGGTACAAATTACTCATTTGCCCTTTTCTTATATAATTGTTAAGTATCCGTTCCTTACTTGATAAATTACCACATTACCCTTAAGGTTGCATAATTACCAAATTGCCCTTTGTCCGATTTAGATTACCAAATTATCTCATACACTTTTTAGATCATCATTCACCCCTCATAATTACTATACTTATCATATTTCCCTTTTGGTTAGTTATATTACCAAATCGCCCTTCTCCTTTGTTATAATTACTAATTTACCCTTGAGTTGGATAAATTACTAAATTAGCCTCCTTCATTATCATGATTACTATTTTGCCCCTTTAGTTGGTTAGACAATTATCACTTTACCCTTTTATCGGCTAAATTACCAAATTGCCCTTTTAGTTGAACAAATTACCAAATTGCCCTTCTCCTTTATCATAATTACCATTTTACCCCTCTTAATTATTTTAATTGCCATTTACCCTTTTTAATTATCACAAATCCCAAATTACTCTTCCTCATAATTACCAATATTAATTTACCCTTTTTCATAATCAAAATTACTATATTACTCTTCTCCATTATTAAAATTACCATAATGCCCTTTAATTGGTTAATTTACCAAATTACCCTTCTATAGTATCATACTTATCCAATTGCCCTTCTACAATCATAATTTAATTGTTAAATTATCTTTTGTCGTTATCATAATTACCAAGTTACCCCTTACTCCCAAGTTTACCATAATATCCTTTCATTTACAAAATTACCATTTTACCCCTTACATCCAATTTTACCATAATATCCTTTTATTTATGAAAATTACCACCATACATCTTTTACTTTACAAATTACTATTTTACCCTTTTACATCCAAGATTACCATCTTTATCTTTCCTTACATAATTACCATTTTGCCCTTCTTTTCCAATTTACCATATTACCCCTTTACTTATAAATTTCCACTTCGCCATTCACTTATAAAATTTACCATATTACCCTTTACTTATGAAATTATGATTTTGCCCCTCTACCTCCAAAATTATCATAATGCCCTTTTTACTTGAACAATTACCATAATGCCCTCCTTCATCCAAAATTACTATTTTACCTCTACTTCCAAAATTACCATTTTACCCTTCTTTCTCACAACTTACAATTTTATCCTTTACTTGTAAATTATCATTTGGCCATTTAATTATAAAATTACCATATTATTCTTTTGTCTCAAAAATTACCGAAATACCCTTCTCCACTTATAGAATTTCCACTCAACCCCTTTATTCACCATTTTTATGAATTTTCTAACGCTACATAAAATAATGATATTAATACTTCATTTTTATTAACTAAGTCCACCAACTTGTCATTTTTCAACATAATACTCATTAGCAACTACACACATTGATTTATATACCTCATAAGAATAATTACTAAAATACCCTTAAACAATAACATCATTCATGCATTAACAACATGGTACATCATAAACAAGTATTCAACATTTCTATCCATATTCCAACTCCTTCTTTATTTAACCTACCTACATATGGCATAAAAGTTATCATGCTATTTCTTTTTAACAAACAATATAAGAAACCATAAACATATCATGCTAAGCATACAAAACATGCATAAAATCATACTAAACCCTAAATGTGCTAGCATGCGTTTTTCATATATTTAAGGGAGGATTAACGGTTACCTTAATCCCGCAAAATATCAAATCTTACCAAGCATATTTAGCAACTCAACACCTAAAAATAATATCCATCATGTTTATGTTAGAAATAAGAACCAAAGCATAAAACTTTATAAATTTTAATTAATAAAACACTTAACATAAAATACCATTTTACCTTAAAAATTATCCAAACAATTTTTAAAACCAAGGGGAGCTCATGCTGCATGAGCAGCGTGAGTTTCATGCAAAATTATGGGGAGAAAAGGGTTTGAAGGGGGTGAAGGAAGAAAAATAAACCATTTTCGGGTTAGGGTCTTTAGGCTAGAAAAGAAGGTGGTTAGGGGAGGTTCTAAGGCAGGTGAATGGTGCAGAAGTGTAGAGGGGGTGTAGGTGGAGGCAAAGGGTGGTTTCACGGCGGCATAGGACGGCGGATACGGCGGCGGCAAGGCGGCGAAGTTGGCTGCCGAGGAGGGTCGGGGGAAAGGGTTGAGAACGAAGGAAAAGTGGAGGGAAAAATGGAGGGGTGCAAGGGTTGGTTTCGGCCAACTAATGGATGGCGGTTGTAGAGGGGGTTGCAGGGTGTCAAACGGTGGGTTGGGTGGCGGCAGAGGTGGCCGGACGGCGGCGGTAGAGGCGGTTGCAGGTGGCTCAACGATAAGGAGAAAAGCTGGGAAGAAAAAGGAAAAGGAGGATAAGGGAGGAAGTGTAGGGCTCGAAGGGGCTATGTGGTGGTGCAGGGTGGTAGCAGGCGGTGGCAGAAGGCGGCGCAGGGCTGGGCTTGGTGGTTCAGGCGGCGGAGGCTGGCAGTGATAAAAAAAACGAGGAAGAAAAATGGGGAAGAAGGAAGGAGAGAGGAGGGAGCTCGGGGGAGGAGAAGGGATCGAAAATGAGGGGAATGGAGGGCTGGGTAGATGTAGAAAAAGAAGAGGGAGAAGATAGGGGTAGGGATGGCCGGCGAATGGCGCTGCAGGTGGCAGGTGGTGGTCGGGTGGCAGGGGAAGACGGGGAAGAAGAAGGAAAGAAACAAGGCACGCGAGGCTGTGGTCCAGGGCTGGTTTGGCTCGGAAAAGGAAGGAAAACGACGGGGAAGAGAGAGAGGGAGAGGGAGAAGGTGGTGATGGCAGGAGGCAGTAGTTGCAGGCGGCCAGATGCTCGACCATGGCAGCACTGGTGGTCGGGCGTGGGAGAAGGAAGAAGAAAGAAGTGAGGGGGGGGGGGGGAGAAGACCGAACCGGTCTGGCGCAGAGAAAAGAAAAAAAAAGAGAGTTGGGCCGGCCCGGGGGAAAGAAGAAGGAGAGACGGGATGGAGGGACGGCTGGGGCGCGCGTCAGGCGTGAAGAAGGAGAGGCGGAAGCGGGCCGAAGGCCCAGTCGCGCGGGGGAGAGGGCTGGCCTGGCGAGGCAGCCCGAGGGAGGAAGGAAAAAGAAAAAAAGAAAAGAAGAAAGAGGAAAAAGGGAAAAAGGGTAAAAAAAGGAAATGGAAAAATAGGAAAGTAATTTAATTTAATTTGTAAAATCATAAAATATAATATTCGTGGTAAATTATTTCATTTAATAATTTAATTTTTTTTATAATGTAATATTTTAGTTTAAAAAAAATAAAGTTGGCAAAATATTAGTCTTGGAAAATTATTTAGTTAAAATAATATGATAAATAACAAAATATTTATTTTTAATTTATTAAATACTCTTATCCAAATTTACATACTCTAAAATCCATAAAATACTTAAAATAAATAATTTTACAAGCTAATTTTATTTCAAATAAAGTTATTTATTAAAATATAGGTTTTTGAAATTTTGGGGTATTACAATAACCATACCAATATAAATTAACACTTGGGCTCATGAAAGTAATACAATAAGGCAAGCTTGCATGGAGATCATGGAAGAATAGTAATATGGTAATTGTATCACAACCATACAATGTAAACCATATTATAATCTTTCTTTAGTGATCACATAATTTTTAGTTATTAAGATACTTTATACCACCACACCCAATTCTCCACCATGATCAACATTCATGATAGCAACAAAAGGGTAAGTAGGTCCCTATCATGGGTATAACCTCCAAAGCAGAGCAATGATCCCAATATGGGTGTTTAAGTGATGACACCAAATGCAAACATGGGCATACCCTCCAATACTAGAGCACTAACCCCAATATAGGTGTTTAGGCAATGCCACCAAATGCAAAAATGGGCATACCCTCCAATACTAGAGCACCAATCCCAATATGGGTGTTTAGGTAATGACACAAAATACAAAAATGGGCATACCCTCCAATACAAGAGCACCAATCCCAATATGGATGTTTAGGCAATGACACCAAATGCAAGGGATAAAGCCACCCATCATGGCATACCCTCTACACAAGCACCAATGCCAAGATGGTTGGCCATAGTATTATTACTACTCCTGCATACAGGCCACAACCTAATAGGATGGTAAAGGTACTATGAAAGGAGATGAAACTCCACCGATCATGGAGTACCCTTTATACAAGTACTGAAACCATGACGGTTTGCCACAGTATTATTCCTACCCTCATATACAGGTCATAACCTCATAGTATGGGAAAGTTGCTGAGTGAAAGGAAAGCAAATACCACAAGGCATAAAAGCCACCAATTGGATGTTTAGAGATAACACCAAACTTAACCAATTGAAGTCCCAAATGTCATCATTATGATCCTTATTAATTCCAGGGTAAATATGGTTGTAATCATAATTTAAATGTTGTAATTGCATGGAGGTATTAACATAAAAGGCCCAAAAAAAGAATAAGAATTAACAATGACCTAGCGAAAAATAGCCAGACCAGTTTATCGGTCCCTGTGACCAGTCTATTAGTTAGTCTCACCAATCGACTATTCATAGGAAACCGATTGATGTCTTGGGTCCAATCAGTCGATGGGTCTAGATAGAGGCTTAACCACTTTGGTCATAGGGTGATCACTATTCATAGAAACTATTTGACTGGTTCATAGAACCAATCTATTGATCTCACAACCAACTAATCAAAATTTCTAAACTGAAAGATTGTTCATACAACCAGTCAATGTTTTCAATGAACCGATTGACTAATATTGGTAAAATTGCACCCAAACTTGCAATACACACATCAAAATTTATAAAATGTTGCCATATTAATCCTAGAATGATGCAATGTCATAAAATACATAAAGAGATATGTTGCACACATATAATCACATGGATACATGGTAATGTACGCATTGAATGAAAGCATACTTAAACTGCCCAAATCATGCATAAAATCATAGAAACCAACAATACTTAAATTGCAGGAAGAAACTCTAACATATACTCAAATTCTAGAATACAATTAGCCTATGCCCAACAAAAAAACACACCAAGAACATGGAACCATAATAAGCAACAAAAAACTCATTCATATTAAAGATAAGAATGCCTTAACTTGAATCAATTCTCCTAACACAAAACTCCTAACTTGATGGCTATCTAGTAGGATCTCAATTCCTAAGAGAATCAAAAGTTAAAACTAGTAAAAATTATTTTTAAAACTCCATTAAAATCAAAGAAATAAGAACAGAAACACAACTCAAACTTTTCTCAAAAACAGAATTCTAAGGAAAATGAAGCTAGAATCTTCACCTTTCTCCAACCTTAATCATTCATTGCTTAAGAAAAATAAGGAATAACTAAAGCCAATATTAGAAGAAGAAAAGATAGATAATGACTCAACTAAGGAGGAAATAAAATTTGAGCAAACCTCTATTTTTTCTTAGTAGAGAGGGAAAAGGAAAAAAATGGAGAATACTCAACACTTAGCATATTTTACTAATAGGTAAGACGTGAAAATGATTCGGGAATAGAGGGTATAGAAGATAGAGATAGTTGAAATCCACAAGACGGAGAGAGATAAGATTGGTATAGTTGGGTGTGGGCAGCCAAGGTATAACAGAAGATATAATGGTGTGACGGAGGTTGAGAGTGTAGTTAGGGAGGGAACAATTGCAGGAGGTTGGTAAGTGAAGAAATATATGTAAAAAGTCAAACAAATAGCCTAGCTACCAGAAGAGAGAGAGAAAGGAAATTAAGGGAAAAGAGAGAAGGTGCGATATGTCTCAAAAAGTATTTTTTGGGAAAATTTAACTAAATAAAATCACAAAATGATCTAAATAATATAAAAATAATCCCAATGCACTAAAATATGCTCATTAGCACAAATATATTCTAATTAGAAGTTTTCATAAATATTAGAAAGATATTTGAATTAAAATAAAAAAGATTTGAAATCGTAGAATAACCGGTTGATTAGTTTGAGCAAACCAGTCCACTAGTTTGTCTAGAATAAAATTGGCAATCTCTGAGCATATTAGTTGATCGGTATACCTGAAATTTTAATTTTTATTAGAATTTGAAGCCCTTTTCAAAATCAGAATTAATTTATCTTATATCAACATAATTTTAGACACATCTTGAAGGATTTTAGGATGGGGTATTACATATATAATTTCTAACATTCAATTATTTGAGTTTCTAATTATCATTTCTACAAATTGGGTAGTATAAATGGTCTTCTACTTAATGACACACTTTTCCCTACTAACGCTATTTACCTAGGAAACCCACTTTGCCAACCAACACACTATATCTAATCAACTCACCTTAGTTGACTAATCCAATAAAGATGGTTGACCCTGCTATCTAACCGATCAATTTGTTTTATTGATCAACCTACTCTAGCTAATTGACATACCAGCTTACTTTGTGTCACAACATTGGTCTTTAAAACACTTTCCCTATCAAGGAACCCCAATAATTCTCTCCCTTTAGTGACATGGGATGAACCCCTTATCTTCTATTGGGAAGAATCATGCACTATGATCAACGTTGCTTTGGTGCAACACGTCATACTTATTTTTAGGCAAGGGCTTTGTAAACATATCTAACCCATTTTTATCGGTTTGGATTTCTCCAAATAGAGATTCCTCTTCTCGGGCACATATTATTCCTATTGACACCTAACCTATATATGTTTGGATCTTGAGTGGAAGTTGGCATTCTTGCAGATAAGGATGGCACTCTATGAATGACTGAGTACCATAAAGTTATCCTGCCTCAAGTTGATCTCCCTAAACAACCTCTTTATCCACAAAATATTCTTGCACCCTCAGTAATGGCAATATACTCTACCTTAATTGTAGACAATGATACACACTTTTGCAACTAGGACGACCATGAAACAACTCCCCCACAAAAGGTGAACCAAATTCCTATTGTCGAATGCTTCCTGTTGACATCTCCTATCATATCTGGGTCATTATAACCCACTAAAATGGACACCACAACATCAAAATAAAGACTTATTCTAATGAAAATCATGGATATCTCAATATCCACCTTACCATTACATCAGACTCCCAATTGCTTATGCATATGGGATTTGACTCATTTTCTTCTGATTGTCCTCATCCCCTAAAGATAAGGCATTACTCAACTTGAATTAAGGAGTAAGGTAAAAACTAATTAGCTTTTCCTGGTTCATTTTAAATCTCTCAAGTACCTTCTCTATTTAATCCTCTTTAGATAACCAAAATTTTGCCTAATCTCGGTCACATGTGATGTGTTTGCCTAAGATATATTTAGCATGATCCAAGTCTTTCTATTTAAAAGGCTTAGCCAAAAATTGTTTTAACTTTAAAATTTAATGCTAATCCTAGCCAAAAATCAACATGGATGCATGTACAGAAGTAGAAGAATGAAATTACTACCCCCAAATCTTTGCACAAATACACAGTGGTTTGCTAACATATTCTTGTAGCCCTACTGATACATAAATAACTCAAACTTTATGTACCATTACCTCAATGTATGCTTTAGTTCGTACATGCTCTTCACTAACTTACACACCATACTTTCTTTGCCCTTAACCGCAAACACCTTCGACCACTCTATGTATACATCCTCCTTGAGGTCACAGTGTAGAAAATTTATCTTCATGTCAAGTTGCTCCACCTTTAAATCTAGAATGGCAAATAATCTCAAAACCGAATAGATTGATATCATTTTCACCACTAGAGAGAAAATCTCATCATAGTCAACCCCCATTCACTAGCCAATTCCCTTAACCACCAACCTTACCTTGTGTCTCGGCTCAATTGTATCTTCCTCATGTTTGATCTTGAAGAATCATTTATTCTTCAAGATCTTCCTCCCCTTGGTCTCTCCACAAGCATGTAAGTGTTGTTATTTTGAAGGGAGCTCATATCTTCCTTCATTAAAACTAACTATTTCTCTTTGTAAGCATCGTCAAGGTCCTAATCATAGCATAGAGGCTCACTAATATCTAAAAGTAACACATAATCTATAGCAAGATACTTTTTGGTTAGGCTTGGCCCTCTAGTAGATCTCTACGCCTTTTTTGGAGCTTCAGGTGCATTAGACTATTGGAATTGTACTAGATCGGGATCATGACCTTCATAACCTACTTCCTAGGCATGGTGCCTCAGTATCTCTTCATTAGAGTTAGATTATATATCAACATCTCTTCATCAAAGTTAGCACCTCTTCATTAGAGCTATATTGTGCCTCAGTCACCTATTTAGGGTCAGCCTTTATTGTAAAACCACCTGCCTCAAAATCATCACTAGATTTCACTAGGTTATTAGGGTAGGTTTTTAGCCTCATTTTTTATACGAAGTCTTTGATGTTATGGTCCTAAAAGAACATAACAGTCTTACTTTAGATGACCCCTTCGATATTAGGTCATATGATTTGTAGACAAACTTCTCTTCACTATATTTGATGAAGACACACAAATGAGACTTTTCATCTTGCTTCATCATTTCTTCCTTTAATATATAAACAAATGCACGACGACTGAATACCTTTAAATATTTGTAGTTTATGCCTTTACCAAACCACACCTGATTGGCCACATCACCATCATGAGGACTTTATGGGGATAGTTTGATGATGTGACATGTCATTTACAAAGCTTCTACCTATAATGACCTTGAAAGCTTGGCATATAAGAGTAAACATCACACCTTATCAATCATAATATAATTCATCCATTCTGCCACCCCATTATATTGAGAGGTTTTAGGGGCAATGTAATTATATTAGATCCCATGAGCCTTGTAGTATTCATCAAACGAACCAATGTATTCAACCCCATTATTTGTTTAAATACAACTCAACTTTATCTTAGTCTCACACTCTACTTTGACATGGAAGACCTTCAAGTTATCCAAAAATTGATCCATGGTCTCTATAGGATATGCCCAGAGCTTCACTAGGTAGTAATCAATAAACATCACAAAGTATGACGAGCCATCTAGTAGCCTCACTTTCATTGGACTACATATGTAAGAGAAGGCTCAATATAATTTCCATACCGATCGTCTGTTATCAGCCTTGTAAAAATGGGTTAGGTTTTTCTTACCCATGACATAGTGACTACATCTACTAACTAAAGTGCCTTAGATATCTAGCAAAGTCCCTCAGTCACTGAGAAGCTTCATCTTCTTCTCACTCATATGTATGAGTTGTTAATGATGTACATCATATGAGTCTTCCACCAAGTTCACCTCCGGTTGGCAAAACTTTGCTTGAGTTAAATACAATGAGCAACATTTCTCCCCTTAGCTACTACCAATCACCTGTTTGTCAATTTTCAAGTGCCTCTTCCAAATAACTCACATAGCCCTCAACATTGAGCTTTCTAGTTGAGACCAGGCTCATCTTCAAGTCTAGAACATGCCTCACTTACTTGAGTTGTAAACTACAACACATGCTCATTTTTAGTTAGATACTCCCCATACTAAATATCTTTTAGACACCACTGTTTCCCATGCATGCCTCACCGAAATCTCTGGATGTGTAATATGAGAATTATTCTTTGTGTAGGATGACATGGTAGGAAGCAGTAGTGTCTACTGCAAAATTTTCTTCTATTCATGTAGTGCTAATTCATGCACTCACATACTCCT
The DNA here is from genome assembly GCA_039764185.1 of Tamarix austromongolica. Taxonomy (NCBI): domain Eukaryota; kingdom Viridiplantae; phylum Streptophyta; class Magnoliopsida; order Caryophyllales; family Tamaricaceae; genus Tamarix; species Tamarix austromongolica. The sequence goes on from CM077816.1 coordinate 66,882,856, forward strand.
AGACAACCACCAGATCATTTGTGACACCCCCAATTTTTCGCTACCAAAAAAATAGTTTAAACCAATGCGGAAGCTGAAAATAGACTTAGGAAAAATGAGGTGTTACCTCTATACTTAATACAGGATAGACATCAGCTGCCTATAGATACAAGGATAAAACAACCAACCAAATTAAAATAGAGTGTGCAAACTTAAATTACATAAACATTTGAAAGATTGTTTACATCAAGGACCCTAACGGTCCTTAAACAAGTCAAATATGAGGAAAAGATAAGTTAAGACCACAAGGCTACATAAGTTAGAAAATGGTCTGTCTCAAATGGAACAAAAATCCTATGGATTTCCACACTCTCAAGCCCTGAACCCAAACTGAGGTAGGTCCACTACTAGCCATCCCTAAAAACCTTCACATAACCCTCTACTCGTGGGAATGAGCAGGTGACCGAGCAAACAGATGCATCCATATGCTATTTACTTAGTAAGCCAAGTTGATTCCTCAACAGAATCACAAGTATGCAAATTCTATCATAACAGGGCTATCATATTTATCATGCATCATACTGATGCCACATACGTAAAGGAAGTAATGCATCAGAAAATCTTAACATGCATAACTCGGGAAATATAGAATATATCATGCTTATCTTCATATTATAATTACATAGGTAATCACACATGCACTAGATAGATTATTTCAAACAACCATTATGGTTTACTTACCAACTTGATCAATTGATTTGATTACACTATTTTCTTATCCATATATTGATATAGGTCAACACCTAGTCAATCCTTCCAATTATTAACCAATTGATCATTTAATTCATTGTACAAGTGTAGATACCATATTTTATCCCTTTTTGATAAGTCAAACCAATATTCCCATCATTATTTAATTATTAGTCATATACTTAGTCAACATCCTATTTTTTATCTAATTACTCATAATATAAATTTTTATCATCGAGCGATGGAATGTGAACCAACCCATGGTCTCACATACCATGGAATACTATCCAAACTAAGGGAAATGAAGTCCACGCTAAAGCCAATCACAAAGCAGACATAAGTCCAGGTTGAAGCTAATCGCTAGAATGGACATAAGTCTAGGCCGAAGCCAACCAATATTGATGTGAATCTAAACAATTGTAATTTTTATCTAGATATTTTTGTTGACTGTTATAATATAAATTGTATATATAACTATTTTTGTTATTCTGTGAATAATTAGGAAAGGAGATAAGGATAAAAGTGCTGGAAATGGTCTGTTGATGTTTGTTGTGATTGAGCATTAGGTGTTGCCAACTGTTGTGATTGCATGTGTTGCTGCTGGTTGCTGTGTTGATTATTTTTATTATGATCCTGCTGGATAATTTGAATCCAATTGTGTTAATATAGTTAGTAAAAAATTATTGTAATCCCATATGAAGCAATCACCGGAATTTTAGCTAGTAGAATTACGTAGGCCACATAGGTAGCTATCCAGCCCATAATTGGGTTAGAAGGATTGCTAGCTATGCAACCCTTAATTCCTATAATTAGCTAGATAAAATAGCTGATGGAAAATTATGCTTATAATAATCCTTATTTTTGGAGTAATTGTAATTAACTGTAAGTGGGCTGATTAAATAATTTAACACCACCCCAATATTTGTTATGTTTTGTATGGTTTGCAAGAGTGATTGGGTCTGGCAACTCGGAGGCATATTCAATCAGCCGGTGATTGAGGTGTATGTATACTATATAGGGCAGGGATGCATACACACGACTGATATTCTGAATAATTCATTTTGATTATTTTTCTCTCTCTCTCTGGCTGTGCTCTCTCTCTCTCTCTCTCAACCCTCGACTCTCGACTCCTCTTCCTTCTGAAACCCTTGATGAATATAATTCTTCTCTCCTAGAACAACTCAGTATGTCATTGATTTTCAATCATGCCCTGAGTATTTTGATCTTCCTTTGGTGTTAAATCTTAGGCTGATCAAGATCGGGTTTCCTGATCATATCTTGTTATAATTTTTTTGTCCGACATTCTTCGATTCCTACTGAGTCTTCATCATTTGGTATCAGAGCCTCAGTTATTCGATTTGTTTTGGTTTAAGGATAATTGTTTCGTGTTGTTGTTGGTTTTTAAATCTTGGATTCGTTTGAGCCTCGATTTGGTAACAGTGGTCGATTAGGGTTTTATGTCTGACAAGAATCGAATAATTCTTGTAACGATTCTTAAGACCGGTGATTTCTCTATTCCGGCATGATTCTTATCACCCTAAAGGGACGTTGGTGATTGTTTAACGAAGCCATCTTGGCTTCCCCGATTTCTATCTCCTGTTAGGGTTTGGTCGAATACTGTGGATTCAACCCGTGGGTCCTTGTGATAGTTTTTTCTACTACTTCCTACATTCAGTAATATTTCTCCTTGTATTTCTCTTTATCAATTTCCTTTTCTATGATTAATATTATTTGATCTTTATATTAGTGAATAATGCTACACTAATAAATTGACTGAGTGTGCAGATATAATCTTAATACCAGCGATTATATAGAAAAGGGGGTGGATTGCTCCAAGAAGAGGGGCAAATCTTGCTTTCTTGTCGGCTCTAACCGCCAACATTTATCAGCGCGGTATATTCATTCCCTTTTCTATCATTTTCTTATATATCTGAATCTTGATTATCTTTATAAAATTAATTGAGTGTTGTTGTTTATTATTCTGTATATTGTCTGATAAGTTAATTACTGGAATTGTTATAGTGATCAATTCTGAGTGCTATTGATTGTGAATTAATGTTTATTTCTGTGTGTGATAATATATGACATAGATTAAATAAAGTAGAAAGAATAAACATGTCTAATAACGATCAATGTGTAAATTAATCTGTTCTTGTGACTGGTAATAATCTGTTAGAAATACTTAAGACTTTTCAAGAACAAATGACTGCTCAATTTGCTATGTTATCTACTAATTTAGAACAAATATTAGGGGAACAAGATGTTAGACTTAATAATTTACGGAATAATAGGGTATATGAACAACATGTTGGGGGTGTTAGGAAGAGCTCCTATTGAATCTAGGAATAGAATTCCTCCCTTGAATAATTTAGAAGAAATAGAGGATCAAGTATCTAATAATAGTGATAGGCGTCCTAGACAATTTAATAGGCATGATAGGGAATTAGATCAAGTCGATAGGAATTTAGGTAATCTTAAATTTAACATACCTAGGTTTAATTGAAGAAGTGATCCTGATTATTATTTTGAATGGGAAAGAAAAATAGAGTTGGTTTTTGAGTGTCATAACTATTCAGATGAAAAAAAATTAAGGTGGCAGTGGTTGAATTTATAGATTATGGTTCCTCATGGTACTACAATCTTGTGTTAACTAGGCGTAGGAGTGGAGAACCACCTATTCAAACTTGGGATGGGTTTAAGACTTTAATGAGGAAAAGATTCATTCTAAATTATTATTATAGGGAATTATATAAGAAATTACAATCCTTAAGTCAAGGTAATAGGACTGTTGATGAATATTTTAAGGAATTAGAAATGTTATTAATTAAGGTAGGGATTATTGAGGATGAGGATGCCACTATGGCTAGATTTTTAAGTGGATTAAACTCTAAAATTGCTAATAAGGTGAAACTGTATCCATATGGGATCCTAGAATAGATGGTTAATATTACTGCTAAAATAGAGGGTTAAATTAGGAGAACTAGACAGAATAAACCACCTAGATTTGGGTTTAAAAATAATTCTAAAAGGAATTTTGGTGGTAATAATTCTGGAAATTGGAAGAATAAAATAAAATTTGAATTTAAGGGCAAAGGTAATGAAGTAAGAGTTGGAAACAATCTGATAAGGGTAAAACTAATGTATCTAATAATTTTAGTGGATAAACTAGGGCTAGAGACATTAAGTGTTTTAAATATTGGGGACTTGGGCATATAGCTTCTAAATTTCCTAATAGGAGAAATATTTTAATTAGGGAATCTAGGGATATAGATTCAGAATCTAAAAGTGAAGAATTGGAGATTAACACAGTGATAAATGATACTAGTGAATCTGAAGAAGAGGTAAAACTTCCAGTGAGTCGTGATATTTTTGTGGTACGTAGGGCATTAAATAGCAATAAATTACTAGATCCAAATGTAATACAAAGAGAAAACATCTTCCACACTAGGTGTTTAATTAATGATAAGTGCTTTAATATGACAATTGATAGTGGGAGTTGTATCAATGCTGCTAGTGTTCTTTTAGTATCTAAATTAGGGTTACCAACTACTAAACATCCTAAACCATATAGGTTTCATTGGTTAAATGAATTATGAGATATTAAAGTAAGTCAACAGCTTTTGATAAATTTAAAGTTAGGTAAGTATGAGGATTCTGTATTATGTGATATAGTGCCCATGCATGCTACACATATTCTGTTAGGAAGACCATGGTAGCATGATAGGAAGGTAACACATGATGGTTATAAAAATAGGTATACATTATATAAGGATGATAGGAAAATTACTTTAGCACCTCTTACTCTTAAGGAAATTTACGATGATCAAGTCAAAATGAAATCAGATTATAAAGAGTTGACTAAGCAGAATTTGGATATTAGGTCTTGTTCAAATGAACTTAAGAAATCATCTGGGTTTCATACTAAGAAAGGTGATGTTGAATGAGTTGTTGGTCAAAGTGAAAATGTGTATTTAATGGTGTATAAGGAGTGTTATGAATGTCATTCAGATTTAATTAAGTATGTACCTGATAATGTTAAGGGTTTATTAGAGGAATATACTTAATTATTTCCTGAAGAAAATCCCCATGGATTACCTCCATTAAGAGGCGTAGAACATCAAATAGATTTTATACCAAGAGCTGTCATACCTAATAGACCTACTTATAGGGCTAATCCAGAGGAAGTAAAGGAGTTAAAAAAATAGGTTTCTGATTTATTATGTAAAGGTTATATTAGGGAATCCATGAGTCCTTGTGGTGTACCCGTTCTTTTAGTTCCTAAGAAATATGAAAGTTGGAGAATGTGTATAGATAGTAGGGCTGTAAATAAAATAATAATTAAGTATAGGTATATTTTGGGTTATATGAGTGGTTAGTTATGCCATTTGAGTTGTCTAATGCTCCAAGTACTTTTATGAGACTTATGAATCATGTACTTAGGAATTTCAATGGGAAGTTTGTAGTTGTATATTTTGATGATATACTTATTTATAGTAAATCTATGGATGAACATTTGAAACATTTGAGGACTATTTTAGATGTGTTTAAGGAAGAAAAGTTATATTCTAATTTATCTAAGTGAAGGTTTTGCTTAGAAAGTGTAGTTTTTTTGGGATTTGTAATTAGTAAGGATGGAATATTTGTTTATAAGGATAAGATTAAGGCAATATATGAATGTCCTATACCAAAATCAGTAACTAAAGTTAGAAGTTTCCATGGGTTATGTTCTTTTTATCGTAGGTTTGTTAGGAATTTTAGTACTTTAGTTGCACCTTTAACTGTAGTTACAAAAAATAAAAATGGATTTAAATGGGGTTTAGAACAAAAGAAAGCTTTTGATTCTCTTAAGGCAAAATTAACTCAAGCTCCTGTATTAGTTCTTCCAGAATTTGAGAATTTTTTTGAATTGGATTGTGATGCTTCAGGTTTAGGAATTGGGGTTGTTCTTTCTCAAGAGCGTAGACCTATAGCCTATTTTAGTGAGAAGTTAAGTGGTAGTTCTTTGAATTATTCCACTTATGAAAAGTAATTATTTGCTTTAGTAAGAGCTTTAGAAGTATGACAACATTGTTTGTAGCCTAGGAAATTTTGTATTAATATTGATCAAGAAGCTATTAAATATTTGAAGAGTCGGTCAAAGTTGAATATGAGGTAAGGTGGATAGATAGAATTTATTGAGAGTTTTCCTTATACGATTAAGTATAAGAAAGGAGGCAATAATATAGTTGCTGATGCATTATCTAGGAGGTATGTTTTATTAAACACAATGGATGCAAATTTATTAGGGTTCTCTCATATTAAGACTTTATATATTGAGGATAATAATTTTAAGGAATTACATAAGAGTTGTGATACTACTGCCTAAGGAAAATATTATCTTTTTGATGGATATTTATCTAGGAAAAATAGATTTTGTGTACCCAATTGTTCATATAGGGAGTTATTAATTCAAGAGGCCCATAATGGTGGTTTAGTGGCACACTTGGGTTTTCAAAAGACTTTAGATGTGTTAACCAATCATTTTTATTGGCCTCAAATGAAAAGGGATGTATTAAAATATTGTGTGAACTATGTGGCTCGTAAGCATGCTAAGTCTACTTCTCAACCATTTAGTTTCTATACACCTTTACCAGTTCCTACTCAACCATGGGCTGATGTTTCTTTAGACTTTATTTTGGGATTACCTAGAATTAAGAGGTAAGGATTCTATCATTGTTTTTGTGGATAGGTTTAGTAAAATAGCACATTTTATACCTTGTAATAAGACTAATAATGTTGTAGATGTGGCAGATTTATTTTTTTATACATGTAGTTAAATTGCATAGGGTACCTAAGACCATAGTATTTGATAGGGATGTTAAATTTTTAAGTCATTTCTGGAAAGTATTATGGGGTAAATTAGGTACTAAACTATTATTTTCCACCACCTGCCATCTTCAAACTGATGGACAAACAGAAGTAGTAAATATGACTTTGGGTAATATGTTAAGGGTTGTACTTGGGAAAATTCTTAAACAATGGGAAGCCATATTACCATAGGTAGAGTTTACATATAATAGAACTATACATTCCACAACTAAGAAACTCCTTTTAAATTTGTGTATGGTTTTAATCTATTAACTCCCTTGGATTTGATTCCTTTACCTATTTTTTATTTACATAATTTGGATGCCGAATCTCTTGCAGAAAAAATGAAGGAATTTCATGAATCTATAAGTAAGCAAATTAATAAAAAAGGGTTCAACAAATGACTGAAGTTGCTAATAAAAAGAGGAAGAAAGTTTTTTTTCAATCTAGGGATTTGGTTTGGGTACACCTTAGAAAAGAGCGTTTTCCAACCCCTAGAAAATCTAAATTGGATCCTAGAGGTGATGGACCTTTTACTGTGTTAGAAATGATTAATGAAAATGCATATAAAATTGATTTGCCTACTAAATTTGGTAATGTGAGTAATTCTTTTAAAGTATCTGATTTATGTCATTTTACTGGAATCATGAAGGTTTCAGAGACAAAACCCCAACAAGAAGAGGGAAATGATGTGTATCTAAATAATTTTAATTTTTATCTAGATATTTTTGTTGATTGTTGTAATATAAATTATGTATATAACTATTTTTTTATTCTGTGATTAATTAGGAAAGGAGATAAGGATACAGGTGCTAGAAATGGTTTGTTGTTGTTTGCTGTGATTGAGCATTGGGTGCTGCTGGCTGTTGTAATTGCATGTGTTGCTGCCGGTTGTTGTGTTGATTATTTTTGCTGTGATTCTACTGGATAAGTTGAATCCAATTGTGTTGATATAGTTAGGGAAAAATTATTATAATCCCATATAATGCAATCATCATAATTACAGCTAATAGAATTAAGTAGGCCACATAGGCAGCCACTTGGCCCATAATTGGGTTAGAAGGATTGCTGTCTATGCAACCTTTAATTCCTACAAGTAGCTAGATAAAATAGCTGATGGGAAATTAGGCTTATAATAATCCATATTTTTGGATTAATTGTAATTAATTGTAAGTGGGATGATTAAATAATTCAACACCACTCCAATAGTTGTTATGTTTTGTATGATTTGTAAGGGTGATTGGGCCTAGAAATTCGAAGGCCAATTCGATCAGCCGGTGATTGAGGTGTATGTATACTGTATAGGGTAGGGACGCATACACACGACTGATATTCTGAATAATTCATTTTGATTATTCTCTCTCTCTCTCTCTCTCTCTCTCTATCTCTCTCTCTCTCCTCTTCTTCCTTCTGAAACCCTTGCTAAATCTAATTCTTCTCTCCTAGAACAACTTAGTCTATCATTGATTTTCAATCGTGCCCTGAGTATTTTGATCTTCCTTTGGTGTTAAATCTTAGGTTGATCAAGATCGGGTTTCCCGATCATATCTTGTTACAATTTTTTTGTCTGGCGTTCTTCGATTCCTATTGAGGCTTCATCAAATATAGAAATAATTCTAGGTTGAAGCCAACCACTTAGGTAACGAGACCCTTTAATATCGATACCCTCTAGTACATCATCAATGTCTAGAGTAGATCAGGTGTCGGGACCTCTACAGATCCCACCCGAAGCACCAATAAATGCCCAAAGGCAGATTAACTCCTGATAGCTAATCGAGGATCAGGTAACCTAGACCCATACACAACTCAATTATCTTTTTCTTTACATGATTAGTGCATTATTCATGAGGATAAATGATCACATAATACCCATACAAAGAACAAGCAAAGCATTCACATGTTTCTTCCATATCAACCCTTTTTTCATTTCCCAACCTTGTATGGGGTTTCCATTTATCCTTACCCAATATTATCCATGACCATCATATTAATTTATTCGTGCACATGTTGTGCTTCATTACTCTTTTATCAAAGACCATCACTTTTCATATGTGATACCCTCATTAAGCGTTTACAAGACTCATAAAGTATGTCATAACTCAAGACCCATTTAATCCATTCATTAGGTCATTAATCCATGATAAAATATATATATTACCCTCTTCATAAACATAGAATAACTCAATGCATAGCCTCAAAGCATAACCAAACTGAAAGGAATCAAATCACATAAATCAATCGAACTAGTCGATTGGTCTGCCTAACCAGTCGATCAGTTTGGGTCAACTAGTCGATCAGTTTGACTCTAACAAACCCTGTTTTCCCTCAAATCGGTCGATCAATTTGGGCAAACTAGTTGACTATTCTTAAATCAATTGATCGGTTCTGCCCAACCAGTCAACAGGTTTAAACAGAGAGTAAGACCAAGGTCTCTATAAGATTGTCAGTCAATGGGTGGGGTCAACCAGTCAATTGTTCTAGGAACCAATCAATCAATTTGACCTAACCAGTCGACCGGTTTACCCTATAACAACACCAAACAATCATTTTCAAGCATATCATGCTTATAAATCATCATTAAACCACGTTAGAACATGCTTTAACATTGTATAACATATTTTTAGCCGAATTAACTTACATAGCTCAACATTTAATCATCACCACTTATTTTTCTCAAGTTTCATGCTTTTTTCTTCAAAAATGAACAATCTACCCATCCAAATCAATTATACAAGCTATATTTATTCATGCCAGCATACAAGGTCAACTTAAAAAAATGCATATCATGCAAGAATACTCATAATCCATTTTAGAAGTAATAATCACTTACTTAATGGAGGAAAAACTTCCTTAAACCAAAAATATCAGTATGTGAAAATCTCAACTTTTAAAACCTTAAAAATAACAACAGTTCACTCAGAAAATTGTACATAACGTTAATAAAGTAGGACTTTAAAAATAAAGGAAAGAAGAAACATACCACACTTAAAGTAAAAACAAGGAATTCTTAATTGAACCACTCAACCTTTTCCTAAATCTAACTCTTTCTTGGTTAATAATTAAAATAAGAGAGAGCTAGAGAAAAGATCAAAAGAGTGAAAAGGAATTGACTACAAGGTTCGAAGTGTAGAAAGGAGAAAGGCGAATATAGTGAGTTAAGGTTTTTCAGTGGTTGAAAAAAATGTGAACAAAAGGGATGATTGGCGCTATTTATAGCCAATCAATCAAGACAAATCACAGAGGGTTCAGGAACAATTCAAAAATCCTAATACTTGTCATTTGAATTCAAGTTAAACAGATGAATTTTATCCAAGATATGTTAACCTATTCTTCTGAACTCAAATGATGTTTATAGAGAAATGCAGGTCAATTAGGCCAGAATTGAAATTCACAAAAGGGGTAATGGAAGGTCAATGTGGAAGGAATCTTCCAACTAAACAGAATCGTTCCTAAGACCAAAGCAATAATCTCACAAATGTGCATAGGCGAGAGGTGGAAGAAGACAAGGCTGAAGTCATCTCGCCCTCCCCCCCTTAATTGTCCCAATCAATCTCTAGATAAATTTGAGGCAACATTTTTGGCTAAATACATTATGAAAAAGGCTAAGAATCTCTTAGAGACAAATTGGCAGGGGTCATTAAAGTTTCATTTCAGTATAAGAATTTTTTTTTAAATTGAGTTTTGAAAATATGCCCGATTCAACAAACCAGTCGATTGGTTTAGCCTACCAGTTGACTATTAGCCTACCAGTTGACTGTTAGCCTACCAATTGAGTGTTTTACAAACCAGTCGATCAGTTTCCTAATCGGTTAATTGATTTACTTGAATAAAACCATTTTGTTGAAACGATGAACCGGTCAATCGGTTCATGGAACTCGTCGATCAGTTCACTTGAAAAACTCAATAAATTTAATTTTCCCACCTTATTTAAAATCCAACTTTGCCTCAAATGAAATCAAAATCAAACACTCAAATTTTACATAGCTTCTCATTCAATATTTTCCAAAAATGTGGGGTATTACACCATCATCAGTGATGAGTGCAGTCTCCTTATCCATCTTGTCTTTCCCCTTAGCACTTTTCTTCAACTCCCAACACTCCTTCTTATAGTGACCTAACTTCTCACAATGGAAGCAAGGCTTATCCTTCTTTGAGTTCCCCAATTTACTCTTAGATCTCCCCCTTTACTTATTATTCTTGGTACTTCCTCAGCCAGTCACAAGTGCCTCAATCTTTGTGGAATCATTGACACTACCCCTCTTCTCATCTCTTATCCTAAAAGTGATGCTATCACTAATGTCATCTTAAGTTTTCCACTCGGGGAAAAATTGATGAGAGACACACATAGAATCTCTTAGTTGTCTGGTAAAGAACCAAGTACGAACAAAACTCAAACTTTTTCCCTAAATACTATCTCCATATTCTTCTACTAGATGAATATGTTATGGAACTCATTAAGGTGTGTAATAACGGGCTCTCCATCTTCATACTTGAATTTATACAACTTTCTCATAAGTTATACATTATTTCTAGCAATCTTGTTCACATAAAGGGAAGAAAACTTAGACCACACTCCTTATGTCATGGTTTCTTCCTCATTGTGATTAATGACACTATCATGTACCCATTAATAGATGAAAACACAAGCTCTTCTATCTAACTTATTCCACTCCCCTTCTTTTCCTTTCATTCTCTCAGACATGACTCCTTCAATTTCAATTAGCTTGATCAATTCTTGTACATAGGGCATGTTTTCCATCTTGCTCTTCCAAATCCTATAATTTGTATTATTCAACATCACCATGATTGCCTTACTTGATGGCATGACTATTATCACAAGCTTTAATACCAATTGTTGGGGATGACCCACTAAGTTGGTTGACTAGTCTAATGGGATGATACACTCTCAGTTGGGATGATATACTCCCTTGGCTAACTGAGTGCAGAAGATAAGATCAAAAAATACCAAGGAAATTTTTATTTAATAACACAATTTATAGGAAAATGTAAAAGTAAATTACAAGTACAATAATAAAAATTTATGGGAAGAAGAAATTGAAACATTTATTGAGTATGAAGAATGGGAGAAAATAAAGAGTTGCATAAAGCTACAAATGATTATCATGATGGCTTTTTACACCCTCTCTCGTCAAGCCTAGGCTAATACAAGCTACCTCATTAGTTGATAAGCCTAATACAAGTTTCCACCTAACATCAATTAGAGTCAAGACAAAGTGACCCCCTAATGATTGCCCCTATAAGTTGACGCTATCAATTCCTATAATATCATGACCGATAAGTATCAAACCTCTTGAATTAAGAAATTTTCTAACCACTCTCCGTACATCTCATCTTCACTCTAGTCACGTCTTCCCCTGCCCGGGCCATTACTTCAATCTAACCCCAAATGAGAATCTCCCCTCAATCTTCTAATATAGTTCCTCTATTAGTTGGTCTTCTGCTACCTAATGCTCTTTACCTAGCCGACCTACTTTGCTGACCTCTACACTATGTCTGGTCGGCTCACCTTAGTAGACATATGCACTAAGGATGATCAGCCCTCTTAGCCAACCAATCGATCCACTTTGCCAACCAACCCACTCTGGTCAACTAATTGGGTGACTCCCTTTATGTCTTGGCATTGGTCATCAAGACACTTTCCCTATTGAGGAACCCCAACAAAGATTAATTAAAACTGTTACGAACTCATTATAACATGAAATGTTAAAGTTAACTTGATTATCGCGTGTTTCACTTACACTCACTCACTCAATCACACACACACACACACACACACACTCTTTCTCTCTTATTGAATTGAAAAACCAAAATGGATTACATTATTAAAGATTACCACAGTAGGCTTCAAGCCTAACAACTGCCCACACATGGGCAATAACACAAGTCTTGGGAATTGAACTCCAGTCCTTCACTGAACGATGTGACATCAATACTACTTGTCCAACATGAACTCAGTATGTATTGCTCTTACTTTGGCACAAGTTGATCATCTTGCTACATTAATTAGACAACATGTCTGAGATATCATTCAAACATAAAATGGTGGGAAATGTAGCGGTTCATCGATAGTAGCTTTCATGGCTTTCATCATTTCTGTTGGGCATGTTGAAAATCCATCACCTCTCGAGTACAATGCGTGACTTAACTTGCATATCTTCCACAACGCCTCTTTGTAAGCTTTCGGAACTTTGATTTCATCAGTTTGTTGCACCAATATTCTCAACAATTCTCTTCTATTCCTTTCAATATCTCTCCTTATCTCCTGCATTGCCATCTCCTTATCCTCGGCCAGTCCATGAGCTATATACAATGATACACTGTTGACTGTATTCTGTGATTCTTCTCGCTACGCACAAATGAAATCCAGTTAAATGTTACATATAAATACACACAATATATATAGATATGAAATGTAGGTAAACGTTACATACACATGCGTGTATATGTTGAGGAAAAAAAATATAGGATCAAGTCCTGTTTACGAGCGTTAAGACTCATGACCAATAGAAATGGGGCTTATATATATGCTATAGTGAAACTAATTGATTAAAATAAGCATCGATGTGTAGGAGTGGGTAACATGCCCTCTGGCACAACTATTACTAATGTAACAAACTAACACGCCTAATTAATTAACGAATTTGCAAACACACTAACCATTATATAGTACTAGAAAATAAGAATCAAAGAAGTTTTGCATCATTCAAGCAAAAAGACAATATACATACATACAGATACATACATACATACATACATACATACATATATATATATATATATATATAGATTTAGGCTCTTGTACAAACTATTATTTAAAATACAAATGTAGGAACTCTTAATAACCGTTAGATCTAGAAAATTTAAGGGTTGAGATTAAAATAAATTTAGATTAGGTATGTTCTAAATTTTGACCATTGATCAAATACTAATCTAATGGTTATAATTAGTTCCTATACATGTATCTTATAAAGGGTGTGTATGGAATCTTCACCCTATATATATATATATATACATACATACATACATAAATTACGATTGGGCACACATCACAGTATTTGTCTAGGAGCAATTTTTTATTATGATTAATGTATCCTATTTTTTGTACCATATATTTATGAACATATCAAAATGTATAGTACTTAATAAACTATGCAATTACTAGTTTTATGTCCACTTTGTTAATTACATAAGATACTTTGAGCAAAATTAATATATTAAATTTAAACTTTGTTATGAGTGTGAATTAATTAGAATATTATAATTAGGATTACGAAGATAATACTATGGATCTAGAAATCAAATTGGATAATATATAATGAATATTATGAAGGGAATTGATTGATAGGAAGATAAAAAGGTTTATTTACTAATTAAGAAAGAAGTAATTATGAGATAAATAATTTTAAGAAAAAGGTGAACATTAGAAAATAAGCATTTTTTATTATATGGTAAAGATAGGGGTATTCTTTTTATGATGGTTAATGTGTCCAATTTATTGTACAAATACATTTACAAAAATATTAAGATGTATTGTCATTAATAAACTAAGTTAATTAATAGTTTTATATCTATTTTATTAATTAGATGAGACACTTTGTGGAAATTAATATTTAAAATTAAATTTTGAGTAAGAGTATCATTTAGCATTACTTAATGAGGGTAGTGTTTGCTTAGAAATGTGAAGGAAAGAAATTCATATGGTTAATTTTCTAATTATGAAAGAGGAAAAATTATGATAATTGAGATAAATATTTTTAAGAAAAAAAATTAGCATTTTTATTCGTTATGGTAAATTGATAACTTAAACTCTAAGACCATCAATAGTGAGAAAAAATAAAGGGGCACAACAAGTTAGCACAAAAAGTGAAAAATAAAATAAAATTAATGAATCTCCACAACTCCATCAAGAGTCCAAGAAAAGAAAGTCTAAAGAAAGGAAGACAAAAAGAAGAAGAAGAAGAAACCACAAAAAGAAAAAATAAATTATAAATTGATATTGTAATACTTCATTTTTCTAACCCTGATTTCATTAGATAATTAGCCTTATTGGTCATTCTAAATCATTCTAACATTGATTATTCACTCTTTCATTCCATTTTTAACCCTTCATTCTTTTGTTCCATTAAATCGTGGAATACCCCTTTATGTTATTGAATGATTTTTCCATTTTCGTCTGTTTTAATTTTTTGGTATTTGAATCTTTTTTGATAGTAAATATTTTCATATATTTAGGTTTATATAATTATTCCATAACTTTTTCTAATTTTTCATCATTTTCGGGATTTATTTGATATTTTTTCAAATAAATACCCATTATGTGATATTTGACCTTCTACAATATTTAATTTATCTAAAAAGTGTGTAGTCAACCTTTGATAATGGAGGAAGGTGTCTCCAACCCCTATAAACTTTTTGATCTGATTTCTAGGATTGTCATAAGTCATTCAACCAAAACTTGAGCTAAAAGAACATTAATCATACCGTATGACTTCAACCACTAATAGAGTTAATCCTCTTCTCACTCCAACATCATTATTTTATTCAAGTGGTCAACACCTACTCTCCTATATTATTTACACAATATGAATGGGAAGGGAAGAATGCATTTTTCTTTGTCTATCATTCCTTCATACACTCCATAATTCATTTGTTCATTTCACAAAAATTTCCCAAGTATTTTCTTCCCTTTTCCCTCTCCTTGCTTCTCTATTTTCTACAGTTGCGTGTGTTAATATTCCTTTTTTTTGGTTTCCATTTAATCCTCCTCACATTCATCCTTCATCAGTCTTTTTTTCCTTCTTCTTTTCTTGGTGTTTGATGCTCTTTTTGCCCCCAAAACCTATGATTTCTGTAGCAGTTGCTACTACTATTTGCACCTATTTTCCGCATCTTTTTTCTTCTTTTTTTGATTTAGTTTGCTTCTAATTTATTTTGGTTTAGATCTTAAACATTTATTTTAAGTGTTGAGACCTGAACTTTAGTGAAAGGTGAATGAAACTCTTGGTTTTCCTTGCCTTAAATCATTATTTTGGCAAGATAAGGGTTTAAATATTTTTACTCATATTTTCCTTCATTTATTTCATTTTTGTTGATTAATCTCTTTTTAAAATTAATATTTAATCATTTTGTGAAGGTGATTGAGATCCCTAGGTGGTGGTGCTTAGCTTTGGGTTTCCTTTTGTGTTTTGCAGCTTATGAGTTAGGTAATAAAATCCACTCATTAGAAATAGGATTATGTGTTAAGGAATTTTTTTCAATTCTAAGCATGTTAGTATTTTTAGCCCAAGAAAATAATGATTATATGTTTTAAATGTTAATCATAAAATCATGTTATATATTCTTATGTAAAATATGCTTTGTATGGTTCTATTGTGAAAGTATGCTATTTCATGATATTTGGGGTTTTCATGATGATAGGATGTTCTCATGTTATGTTTTCTTTTTGTTAAGAATGATCTTATATGTACTTTAATATATACAAGTGCATGTATGAGCAAAATGAAGTTTGGATGAAAAATGGCATTTTTATCCTTGTACCTCACAACCTTTGGAATTTTTGTAGGGGGGTTGGTTGTTTTAATTTTAATCAACAGTTTTTAGGTCATTTCAAGGAGTTTTTGTAAAATTTGGGTGTACTATTATGTTCATTAGGTCTTTTACTTAAAGTTTACTATATAATATATTAGGGTTTGGAGTGGCTTAGAGTTAGTAATGATTTTTTGAAAATTTAAAATGTTTAAGGACATTTTTCCTTTTTCATTAATTCTTAAATATTGGATAAAATAAATGTAAGTTATTGAGAAAATAAGTTAAGTAAGATGTGTGTATCCTTTGGGTTAACTTTCATGACTAGACATTAGGGTTTCAAGTGTTTCGATATAAATATAAGAGTGAAGGAAATTTTGGGTATTTTACAAAGATTGGGTTTTTTAGGGATCGAATATCAATATTTAATGGGCCAAACTAGATAATAAATTAGTTAAGTGTAAATTAGTACCATCGTTAGCTTGGTTGGACCTTAAAATGGATTAAAATGAGATTAGTAACTGTAGGAGTAATCTTACCATTTTGTGTGTAGCATAGTCTCCTTTAGTCCTTGTTCAACTTCAGAATAATATTAGGGTTTTTTTAATGCAATGTTAAATTGGGTGGCTTAATGAGCTCACTTGGAGGTTGATTTTATAAACTACAGTTTTTAAGGACATTGTGCTCTTTTAGCTAAGTATTACTTTGTTTACATTTTATCAGTCTTAGAATAATTCTAATTATTTTGCATTAGAATAATTGTTGGTTTGAATTTAGCATTCATGATTAATATGGGCTTTGTGCCAATTCAAAGTGTTGAGTCTTTTATGACATGAATAGTAATTAGGCATATGTGCCATATGGTTGTTAGGCCTTAATCCCTTGAAGATCAAGTGTGTGGTTAATAATAAATCTTAATATGGAATGGATTAAGTATGATGTAAGTAATTAAGTGTTATTATGTAGGCCCTAGTTTATGTTTGACTAATTCCTTAAATAGAACATCAATCACCTAAAGTGAAAGAAATACTTGAGTTAGAACTTGTATCACTCGAATTTGGCCCTTTGAGTTAGGTTTGACATTTGTGTCATTTTGGTGTTTTCCACATTGACCTAATATCCCTATGATGGCTTAAGAGACCCTATATCTGCTCTATAGGTGATGAGGGTCTTATATGGTGTGTGCATATTTAAATGATTAGGTGTCTATGAGAATAGGGAGAACCAAACCCATTAATGCTAGTAGTACTTGTATCGTTTATTATTATTGGAATTTCTCCGTAAGACTATCCACACCAACTCTAACATTTGAGGGACTATTGTTCTTTAGGATTTTTCTCTCTCCTCACTCTTACTTTTACCAATTACATCTAACAATACTCCTATACTCCACATCTATAAGACTATCCTTTGTAGGATTTTCTTACTTCACCTCACTTTAATGTATTTAACTTATGTAATTATTTATTTTAATCAATGCTTATCAATTATAACTTTATAAAATATGTTTAATTAGATAGAAATTCACAAAATACTTTTAAAATCACTATGTAATATTTTTGTATGCATAAAAAGATTTTTAAAAATTAGGTAAGATATTAAAATATTTTTAAATAATTAGACATATTATATTTTTTGTTATACCCAAATTTTATAAAATATTTTTAATATTATGATCATGAAAAATTATTTCCAATCAAAGTTTATTTCATCCCTTAAATTTGGTTATATTTTTAAAACGTTTCATTCTAAAATTATTAATCCTTCTTACGGTTTTGAATCACATAAGTCTTCTAATCCACTATTGGGCATAAAAATTCTTCAAGACTGTTCTAATTTGTTGAAATTCTAATATTGTAGCATTTTGTGAATCTCCTAGTTATTTTCACAATGATAAACAAAGATTTAGATTAAAAAACACTAAATACTATTCCAGTTAGCTTTTATCCGTTTAACCCCTTAAATAACTTGTTTAACTGTCTTAAATTTATGAAACTTTAGAAATAGTTATATTTTAGCATTATTGAGCTAAAAATAAATTACAAATTTTGGTGATATTTTTTATTATTTTCACAAGTAATTCGCCAATTTTAGACATATTTAGATACTAAAACTCAACTTTTTTTCTTCTAAATCTTATCCACACTATACAAGATTCAATCTTAGTCGTCTAATGAACTTTAATAAAGTTAATTAATCCATCTTTGGCCTTTGAGGGTTGTCATATCCTTTTTATTTTTTTGTTAGTTCATTTACTTTATACATTTATCTAAATATCTAAGCATATATACCCTACCTTAGACTCTATCCTTATCTTACTTCTTCAACTTCATCATCTTCTCCTTCTTTCTCTTTCCATTACCACCCTCTCCCTTGATTTCCATGATTATTTGTCTTTCATTCTTAACTTATAATCCTTAGTTTTAGCTCAATTTTGTTTTCATTAAATAATGGTGGGTCTGGGCATTGTAAATCTTGAAGAAATTATTGTTTCCTCTTCTCTTTTTTTTTCCATCCATTATAAAGAGAGTGGTGTGATATTTCTCCCCTTTTCTTATTTCTTGTTGTACTTTTAATGTATTTTGACATTTTTTTAGTGTTTTTGTTTAGCATATTCAAGAGGAGGAATTTATCTTGGAAGAGGGAGAGCCTTGCATATTTAGGAGTATAGAAAGCTAGGTCAATATAACTAGCTAAGATTAGATAGAATATGTTGTATTTGGTGTGTTTTGATTTTGTTGTGAATTTTTGGCTAAATCACAGGGCTCTCAGCCTTTGGCCAAATTTTGATACTCTTGTTGTTCTAAATATATTTTTTCCTCATTCCATTGGATTTTTGAGGTGTTTTAGATAAAATTTGATGTATAATATGTTTAGGTTTGATATGTTTAAACCTTGTTTGTTTAAGTTTAAAAAAAGCACTTTTAGGGGCATTTTAGGTAATTCACATGTATGGTGTGTTTTTTTCCATGATTTTAGAGTTTAATTGTGTTCTTCTGCCTTGTACGACATGTATGTAGACTTTCATGATTTTATCCTTAGCAGAGTGTAATTTATGATTTAATCTTATTTTTTGAGCTTTTAGAGGCAAAGTTTTCTTTTTTACATTATTCTCATTTTGTTGTAATGATTTATGAATTTCAATATGTTATAATTGATATAAATATTCTTAGGCTAAATTTTTGTGAATTATGATAATTGTTTAGTATTTATTTTAAAATTTCTAACTTTAATTGGATTTTGGGATAAAATGGTAGTTTCTCCTTAAAGGCATATAAGTGTAATCTTAGGGATTAATGGTTGACCATTAACCATAAACTTTAACCTTTGAAATAGTAATTAATATGAATAGTAATAAAGCATGAATAGTAATTTCTATTAATAATTAATTCACAACTATTCCCATATTGTTTCTCAGAGTAATTCAATGCTTTATGAATTTTGTGAACGGTTTTCTCATGTATAGTGATTTTCTAAAATGGTGTATTACCTTATTTTGTGGTGGAATAATTCAATATATTTGAAAAATAATATTAATAATTCAAGTGTAATACTGTGATTAGGAACTTAGGTTGGTTTATCCACCGAGTGTGTATTATGTAGTTTGGCTAGCACCATGTATGCTAGTTAGGCCCTTATCTACTATATAGGTGACCTATAGCTCTATAGTGAATGTGTGTGCTTCATAATTAGGGTGCCCTCAATTTTTTTTGCATTTTCCCTCATGACATTGTACTTGGGATAGTTTCCATGTGCCCTTGTAGCACAGGAGTTAGAATCTTCCCTTTCAAATTAAAGAATGACCAATTTGTGTAATAGCATATATAATAGATTGAATAAGCAGTTGACCTTGCATATGTGTGTGTACTTGCTTTTACTAGTAATATCATGATAGTATCATATACTACATGTTTTTATCTATACTAGGTTGTTTAAATGTGATTCATGCGTTAGCATGTTTTCCCTTATTCAATTTTCACCATGATTAATATGTCCATGTATGTTTTACATGCAAGCATGTTATTGTTTTTAGTAGGTTATGTTTCTTTAGTATGATTGTTGTACTAATACTATACCTTTTCAATAGTTGATGGTGTACAGGTACTTGAGGAGGATGTCCTTATAGAGGGTGTGGACTTTACACAGTTTTGACTTGGGTGGGTGTAGAATAGGGGTATCTGGAATACCTTATCGGTTATTTTGTATTCGGATATGGATATTCTTCACCTATTTGTGTTCCCCTTCTCCCCCTTTATTTTTGTTTGTCGAATTCTGGAGTTGCTATCTCTTTTTTGGATATAGTCTCTTGTATATATCTTTCATGTTCTAATTAATATCCTTTATTTCTACTAATTAGAGTTAAACATTTTTAGCCTTGCGTTCTATATAAGAATGGTGAGGGAACTAGATATATACTTAACATTGCAGTAACACGCATGTACTTATGGTTAGCTTCTACAATTAAAATGAATATTTTCAGTTCCTAAAATTTTAGATGCTACATTTTGATATCAAAACTTTGGTTTTGAAAATCCTAAAAGTATTTCCATTCTTCTGTTTTTGTGTTTGTGAAAACCCAAATTACCCTTGTGAGTTTAGCGTGAAAAAGTACTCTAGTTGGCTTTATGTGATGATGTGATTGAGTATTTTTTCTTCTATTAGTAAGATAGGAATTTTTTGTAGCATCGTTTTTGTTTTGTAGCTTGACATGGCAGCCCCATCTAAGACTACTCATTTGGTGGATGCCTTTGTGACGCTTGCAAAGTTTGTGCAGTGTCAAGCTCCGAAGTCTCCACCACCATCATTTTGGCCATGATAGTATGCACGGGGACATGGAGAGGACAGACTCAAGAGAGTAATTAATCATCACTTACCTATATATGTAGAACAAGGGGACCTTATTTAGCAGGAGCCCTATATTCGACACTTTAATAGTAATTTTGAGGTCGTAGATTGTCTTAAATTAAGGAGGGCTAGTATCGCAGTGTATCATCTAAATTCTTTTCCCGAGGATTAGTTGATGATTTGTAATGAGTAGGGAGCACTAGCTTTATCTTTTAATCACTTCAAGAATTCCTTTTTCATAGTTTTTATCCCAAGATACTAAAGAGGGACAAGCTTGAAAAGTTCATGTAGTTGTCCTAGGGTAGCTTAACAATGTAGGAGTACTATGTAAAGTTTATGGAGTTGCTGCATTTTGCTTCTGAGGTGAGAGCTAGTCATACCTAGACCATCTTCCACTACAAGGGAGTTTTATCCTTTGTTGTTTACAGGATGATATGAGCGATCACATTCAAAGACTTAGCTAGCCTATATGAGCGTGTGTGTTCCGCCGCCAAGCTTCTATAGAAGCAATCTAGTTTATTGCTAGGGATGAAGAGGCTCGAGCCTCATTATAGCAATCACTAGGTCATGTAGCACACTATAGGTCAAATGTCAGGGTTGTATATCATCAGGGGTAGATATTTCAATATAGTTGTTGTGGGGTGAATTACCTAGGGAAGGATTATTAAGGCAATTTGATTTAGTGCCAAGTATGCAACAAGTGGGCCGCTAGAGAGTTTGAGTATAGGTTAACATAGAGTGGTTTGACTTAAGGGCTACCTATGCAACATAGAGTGGAGCTGTACATATGAACAACCATATTAGAGGGCACAACCTGCACCACAGAATTTTTAGGATTAGAGTAGGGGTCAAGGACCCCTCCTTATTACTTAGACTGGGGGTGGATGTAGTTCTAGAGGTATAAGAGGTAAAGGAGGTTATCCAAGCAGGCACCTAATTGTTATGAACTAGGCCAATGCTGATTGGTAGGTTGACATAATCACAATTATGTTTCTAATCTTTTATGTACCAATTTACATGCTATTAGATACAGGTGTTATGCATTCTTTCATTTCTACTACTTTTATTGCAAGAGTTGGTATGTTGTCTAATTTTGTGATTGATGCATCTATCCTATTCCCTTCGGGTCGTAGAGTCAAAAACTCTAAAGATAGCCTTTCGAATGCGATACAACCTCTTTGAGTTCACAGTGATGCATTTTAAGCTTGCCAATGTATCTGTCGTGTTCATAAGTTTGATAAACAAGATATTTCAGCCATATCTAGATTAGTTCATGGTAGTATTCATCGATGACATCTTGATCTTTTCTAGGAGTAGAGACTAGCATAAGAAGTATTTGAGGATTATTTTGGCACTACTTAAAGAACATCAATTTTATGCTAAACTCTCTAAGTGTGAATTTTGGCTAGCATAGGTTGCTTTTTTGGGTCACATTATTTCATTCAGTGTTGTTGTCGATGATCCGCGTAAGATTAGGGCAGCATTAGATTTGAGGGCACTAACTAGTGTACCAAAGATTCATAGTTTCCTTAGTTTAATTAGATACTACTATAGATTAGTATAGAACTTCTCATGGGTGGCTCATTAGTTGACGATCCTATTGACGAAGACTTCAAGGTTTCAATGGGACAGTAATTGCGATCAAGTATTCCTAGAGTTGAAGTGTCATCTTACTACAACTCTAGTATTAACCTTAACTTAGGGGACTATGGATTCAAGGTGTAAAGTGGTACTTCAAAGCATGAGTTACAATGCATTCCGATGCAACATAGTAGGGGTGACTTATGCTCCTCAACAATTAAGGCAACATGAGTAAAACTACCCCATCCATGATCTTGAGTTGGCAGCAATGGTCTTCGCTCTGAAGACCTAAAGACACTATTTATATAGCACAATTGAACAAAATAGTCTGAATTACATTTTTACTTAGTGAAAGCTAAATATGCATTAGAGTAGGTGGTTGTATTTGGTCAATGACTATGACTTTGAGTTGACCTAGCATGAGGGTAAGACCAAAAATATTGCTAATGTGTTAAGTCAGAAGACTATACATGAAATACCCTAAAACCCTGACTTTAAGAATTTTAGCTAATTAAGAATTTATTATGGAAATTAATTAAATAAATTATTTTGTTAAAATAAGAGGAAGTAATTAGGATAAAATAAATAGGAAATTTATAAATACATTAATTGGAGAAAATTTGAGTGTTTTGATAATTAAAATGGAATTTAGAAAAAATCTTTCAAAAATCCTAAATTAACCTAAAAAGATAATTTAATTATTATTTTATTAAAATATTATTATTTTTAAATATCCCAAATACCCAAAATATTTTAATTAACCCCAACTCTCCAATTTTATCCTTTTCCTTTTTTTTTCTTTTTTTTCCCTTTTTCTTTCTTTCTCTCCTTTCTCCTTTTCTTTTTCTTTTCTTTTCTCCCCGGCCTGGACTAGCCCAGCGGCCCAAACCCTTGTCCCCTTTCCTTCTATCCGTGCAGCCCAAGCCTGCGCCGCATTTCCCCCCACCCAGTTCGGTTTTCCCCCCTTCTTTTCTTTCTTTTCTTTTTTCTCGGACTGCCTGGTCCACTCCCCTCCTTCTTTTTCCTCCCCCATCGCGAGCTGCAAGTGCCCTAAGATTCTCGCCGCCAACCACGCCTATTGACCGGCTAATCTCTCCTCTCTCTTCCCTACTGACTCACCTATCGTTTTGACCCAACCAACCTCCCTCTCTTCTCGCACACCATTTCTTCCTCCCTGGCCAATCACAACCAGCCATGGCAGACCTATGCCGGCTAGCCATGACAGACCTATACCGGCCTGCCATCGTCTGCCGGGGTGCCCTTACCTACTTGCCCCTGTTCTCCCGTTCCCCTCTGACTTTATCCCCTTCCTTTGGCCCTATAAATACCCCATAACCAGCCCCGGACTCGAGCTCTTTCCCGCAACCCAGAAAATCACTCCCGTGCACCACCGCCTAATCAGACGCCCTTGTCGTCGCCCAGCGCCACCACTCGAGCCACCCACCGTACCACTCATGCATCACCCTCTACCGAACTGTACCTTCCTCCTCCTTGGATTTGCCTTCCATGAGCTATCCCGGCCATGTAAAATTTCCTTCTCGATCAGCACTCCTTCGCCCCTACCACCCTTCGCACCACCGTCCGCCACCACTTCTGCCACAACCACCGCCCCTTACACCTCCCAAAAGCACTTGTAGATCTTCCCTCTATCCTATTCCCAGCACTCAACTATCTCTCTTTTCTCCCTTTTTCCCACCACCGTCGTCGGTGCCACCAGTCACCACCAACCCTAGGTGGTACCCTAAACCCTCTCAACCCTTAAATCCTAATTATTCAAGCCTTATTCATTTTAATTGTATTATTATTATTATTGTTGTTGTTGTTGTTGTTTTTATCACTATAATTATTATGGTAAAAATATTCAAACCTTTATATTATCATCATTTCGAATATTACTATTATCCTTAGCAACATTAGTATTTTTTTAGTGTTACTATTATTATATTATTATTTTATCCCTAACCCTATTATTAGTCTTCGCCTTAAAAAAATACTAGGGTTTCTATTACTAGGATTATTATTATTATTATTATTATTATTATTATTATTATTATTATTATTATTATTATTATCGCTATTTTACTATAACTAGTGTTAGTACTATTAGTAGAGGAAATAAAGCTATTAGATTTAATAATATAAATATGGTTGTAAATATTATTAAAAACCCTGTTTTCACTTATAAAGTTTCTTTTAATAATAGTAACCCTAATCTTAGAATAAAATAGGAAATAATAGCATTTTTGGTAGGGGAGAAACTAATCCCTAGTTTTTTCCTCTTATAAGTGAAACTAGTCTAAACCCTAAGGAGGCATAGGAGGGTGTTTCAAGACCGGTGTTGTGTTAGGTAAGGGTGTACCTAAGGCCTTATGTGTGTTATGTGCCTTATATGCCTTGTATGCCATGTATCATGATATGTTATGTATCTTATGCTTATCGTTATAACTATTTTATGTGTAACGTAGCTTAGAGTTGAGGTATGATCATGTGTACCTTATGGCATGTGTATTATATGTATATATTGTGATTATGATGTGATGTGTTGTGGCCCTTTAGGACTTGCATGCTAGGATATGTAATGTAATGATATAGGGTAAAAGGATGAAAAAGGAAAATGGGGAAGTAAGTTGACCAAAAGGAAGTAAGTTGACCAAGGAATGTGGGATTGACCTAAATACCCCATGATCCATGAGAAGAAAAATAAAAGGGGAGACTTTAGGCAAAATAAAGTAAATGAATTTGCATGGGAGAATCTAGGGTTTTGTATGGGAGAATCTAGGGTTATGCATGGGAGTTTAAGGTTTTGCATAAAAAAAACTTTGAGGGTTTGCATGGGATGGATAGAGTCTGCATGGGGGTGAACTTTAAGCATGGAAAGTTGACTTGGGATATGAGGAAGGTAATGGAAGAGTTGTTTGGGTGATTGGAGGACTTGGGAGAAAAATAGTACGTGGGAGAGTATAAGGGTGCATAGGAGATCGAGCTAGGGTTGGGACGAAACCCTAATCTGAGAAGGCGGTAACAAAGGAAAATAAATGAGGGTGAGTGGAGTATGAGATGCGGATGGAAGATTATCATGTGAGGGATGAGCATGAGCATCATGGAAAAATAAAAATGGAAGGTGAGAAATGGAGGGGTAACATCTGGAAAGGAGGATGCTAGGATTTGGCATGGCCAACTAGGGTTTGGAGTGGCCAGCTAGGGATTGGTGTGGCCACCTAGGGTTAGGGCCGTGCAAAAAATCCGAGATCCGAAAATCTGATCAGATATTTAAAAATCCGATCTGACATTTTGAATATTCGAACCGATTTTATTCTAAAAGGATATCCGACATTCGGATATCCGATTTTTTTGGATTATCCGATCCGAAAAAATATCTGATATTTTGTTGATTATTTCAATAATACACCATATTATTGTGTTTTTATAGTTTTAAGTTTTAAAATTTTATTTATTTTTATATTTTAAATATTTATAATAATATTTTAATACTTCTTTTAGATAAAATAAGATATTTATATGAATATAGATATGAATATTAATTGATATATGATCTTTATTTTAAAAAATATTATAGCAAAAGTTATTAAAATTGATAAAATAGTATTTTTATACGGATATTGGATATATCCGAATCCGGTCTATATTCGCTCTATATTTTTTGGATATCCGCATCCCGGATATCCGGTTTAAAAAAATGCAGAGTAGATATCCGAAAAAAATATCCGAATGGATATGGATATCCGATTTTGCACACCCCTACCCAGGGTTTCATAGTCACATGTGTACTTGGGAAATAAAGTGAGATGATGAGGGTTGAATCTAAGGGTTGTGATGTGTGGGGTATTAAAATAGTTTGGGTTGTGTGAGAAGGATGGGCCCCATAGGCCCAAATTAGGGTTTCTAGATAAAACCCTAGGGTAAGGCAGTGAGTGGACTTGGAGGTGTAAGGTAGTGGGCCTTGACCCATACACTTGGGATTTGGGCCTCTAGTGTGAGTTAGAATAAAGAGGAAAGGATGTTGGGGCAAGTTAGAAGGTACAGGAGTCTCAAGATATGAGATGGGTCCTCTTGGAGGATAAGCGTAGAGGGAGTTAGTCATGCATGTCTAGGGTGAAGCTTTTGAATAAGACACAGTAAAACATTAATCATGTAAAGTGGAAGATTATTGAGTCGGGCCCAGATTGATCCGCCAGCATATAATAGTGGTTAGGTGTGTTCTTCCACATAAGTGACCGCTACACCGGCTATAATAGTGGTCAGGTGCGTTCTGCCCTATAAGTGACTGCTCCACCGACTATAATAGTAGGGGATCCCAAGCTCAATAAACCAAACCCTAAGTTTGCCAAGACACATAAAAGACACTAAGTACTTACAGTGGAACACCATGAGAGTAGGGGTCAGACCGATCCACCGGCATATAATGGCCAGGTGCATTTTTCCTTGCAAGTAACCGATCCATCGGCTATAATAGTGGGTTCCTATACTAGTATGGATTGATAAAAAGCATGATGTGAAATGAGTACCAATCAGAGATTAAATAATTAATTTATCCAGACTATAATTTGGCCTTTAGTTATTTATCTAAAGTGATTATATGCTATTATGTTATCCTGCTTGGATTATGTGCTTTTGTGTGTTGGCCTTAGTGCACAGTTACCTTACTTAGTATGTAGCGTAGTGACCACTCTTTTTATGGGTGCTGCTCATTCCCACGAGCAGAAGACCCCTCTGACTTTGTGCAGGTTGGTGATACCTTTTTCGGCATGGGCTTGGCACAGAGATCGAGAGAGGCATGACCGGACTATCTTCTTTATGATTTTCTATTTTGTATTGAATTTTCCAGAACTAAACCTTTATCGCTTTGTAGACCTTTTCCCTTTTAAGGAACTTTGACTATGTACTCTAGATTATGACTCTCTTTAATGCACTCTGATTTCTGTCTAATAATTGTTTAATATTTATTTGAAGTCTTGCTTGGGTTTGATTATGATGGATATTATATTTCTTTTAGATCATGGTTAGTACGGGAACGGCCATAGGCCGGGTTTGTGCTAATCACGGTGGTGATATTCTCAAAATTCACAGGTTTTAATTTAATTGCTTCCGTAAAAAAAATTCAGTAGTGAATTTTGGGATGTTATAATAAATTCCTTGAGTTCTATGATGATAGCAAATAGATTACATGAGAAGCTTCAGGATTTGGGAATTAAGTTTTTTTTTTTGGGATAGTCTTATGGTTAGATTGAGTGCTCTCACCACTACGTCCACCATTTTTATGAGATTCAAGCTGGATAGGTTAGGGATATCAAGCCTGATAGCATTTGGCATAAGATTAGAAAGGGTTTAGTTTATGGGTTTTAAATTTGTGACCAAGACAACATTAGATTAAGGGGTAAATGGTGTGTACCGCACACCTACAATGATATTAAGAGGAGAATACTCAAGGAAAATCATTACACGCCTTATTTTGTCCATCCTAGAAGCGATAGATCATATGAAGACCTTAGGAGGATTTATTGGTGGCCCTATATGAGGTGGGAACTAACTTTTTTTTGAGATGCTTGAATTGTCATAATGTCATGATTGAGTACAAGAGGCCGACACGACTAGTATAGTCATTAGAGATACCTTAGTGGAAGAAGGAATCTATTTTCATGGACTTCATCAACAATCTACTTAAGATGAGGAGTGGTTCTGATAAGACTTGGGTCGTTGTGTATCAATTGACCAAGTCATCTATCTTTATTTTGATTAGATCTACATAGAGTATATACCAACTGGCTAGCGCTTGCATGATACTCTATCGAGCATAGTTTCTAATCACAACTCCATATTTTTTCCCTAGATTTCTAGGGGAATTTAAAAGAGGCTATGAGCACTAGGTTGAAGATGAGTTTAACTTTTCACTCTGCTATAGATGGTCAGACTGAATGGATGATACAAACTCTAGAGCATATGCTTTGGTCATATGCACTCGAATTCTCAGGAATTTGGGAGGAAAAATTGCACTTGATTGAGCTCATGTATAATAACAATCATCACGCCAGCATTGGGATGACATTGTTCAAGGCATTATATGGATGGAAGTGTTGCAATCCTCTGTGTTGGAGTGACATTAGTGACATTGTTTTGGGACTAGAGATTGTAGAGTAGATGACTCGATAGGTTAGGCTAATATAAAATAGAATGAGGGAAACTCGAGATAGACAGAAGAGTTATATCGATTTGAGGCAATTCAATGAGGGTTTTTTGGTTGGTAGCCAAATTTATGGAAGGGATTCACTAGCAAAGAATGTGATGTGATGTGGTCAAATGGGCAAGCTTGACAAATCATTGATCTATTTGGAGAAACCCCTTTAGATCCTTGATCAAAAGATGCAACAGACCTAGTTGAAAGAGGTTCCATTAGTGAAGGTTCTCTAGACTCGCCACGGAGTTAACGAGGTTATATGGGAGGCTGAACAGGAGGTGTGGATTCTACATCCAAATCTCTTAGGTTAGGCGAGTTACCTCAGTAATGAGGTTTCTTTGAAAGGGTAGTACCCAAGCAATAAAATCGCGGTTGTGATTGCAGTTGCGGTCGTGGTGTCGTGGTATCAGAGTGTCACTAATGATATTTTATATGTCGTTGTCACGGCGTTATTTTTTTTTTCATAACAAATATTAGCATAGAAAATACTAGTAAATATCGGTCGATAATTGATATATCGTCGATAAATATGTGAAATTCTAAATCCATCACGTATCGCCAATTTCGCGTATTGGCTGACCCAAAATCCAATAGATATTGGCCGATATTACATATTAAGACCGATATTTAATTGAATGGTAGTACCCCATTGTATTCCTTACAAATTATGTGTGCATGTTTTCTTAACTCTTCCTCCGCAAGTCGTTTTATTTTGTTTGACTTTATAGACAAAGTCACTTTTAAAGGAATAGTGATATAATATCTCATTCTTCTAAAAAATGTTTAATAGTAAAATTATGAGAAATTAATTTAAATCAAAGTTTGTTATGTCCCTCAAATCATAGTTAAAATTCTTAACCCTTCTTATAGTTTTGAATTCTCTAATTTTTCTGAGTCACTTTTGGCCTTCAAACTTCTTTGAGACCATTCTAATTATTTTGGTAATATTTTTTTTTATTTTCATATTTAATTCACTAATTTCAAGCATATTTAGCTACCAAGACTAAATTTTCTTCTTCTAAATCTTTTCCTCACTTTATGAGATTCAATATTAGCCATCCAATTAACTATAAGAGAGTTAATAAAGCCTTCTTTAGTCCTTGAAGGCTATGGACCTACCCCCTTTATCCTTTTTTTATAATTCCTTTACTTTATAAATTTACCTAAATATCAAAGCCTAAATATCCTAACTTAGTCTTTGTCCTTTTCTTACTTCTTTAACTTCAACTTCATCTCTTTCACCGCCACCTTCCTATTTGTTTTCCTCCATTAATTGTTTTTAATTCTTAACTTCTAGTCCTTATTTTTAGCTCATTTTTGTTTTAGTTAAACAAAGGTGGGTTAAGGCTTTGTGAATCTTGAAGAAATTCTTGTTTCCTTTCCTATTTTCTTTTGCTCATCCATCCTAATGAGATAAGCGTGATATCCCTCCCCCCTACTTTTCTTGATTTTTCTTATTTTTTGTTATATTTTTAATGGGGTTTGTCATCTTTTTTGTTGTTTTTTCTTAAGGAGTGCAAGAGGATAAGTTTTGCTTGGATGAGAAAGATCATTTCTTATATAGGAGCATATGATACTAGATAAATATAACTACCTATGACTAGATTATATATGTCATATTTGACATGTTTTCATTTCATTATGAATTATCAGCTGAATTGGATGGCTCTTGACCTCTAGCCAGATTTTGATGATCTTTGTTTTTTTAGGATTTCATTGTATTTTTTTGGTGCTCTAGATAAAATTTGATATATAAAATATTTAGGTTAGGCCTTATTTGGTTAAATTTAAGAAAAGCATGTTTAGGGACATTTTAGGTAACCCACATGTATGTTGCATTTTTTGCCATGAATTTAGGCTTCTAATGTCCTCTTCATGCCTTTAATGATATATATGCAATTTTTATGATTTTATTCTAAATAGGGTGTTGTTTATAATTTAATCTTATTTTAGGAGTAAAGTTGTCTTTCTTACATTACTATGATTTTGTTGTGATAATATATAGGTTTAATATGTTATAATTGACATAAATATTCTTAGGTAATTTTTTCATAAATAATGGTAACTTTTAATATTTATTTTACAATTTCTAAGTTTTAATTGGCTTTAGGGATACAATGGTAATTTCTTCTTAAAGTCTTATTTATGTAATCTTGACCATTGGCCTTAACCTTTAGAATAGTAACCAAGTGTAAGTTGTAACTGATGTAAATAGTAATTGAATGTGAATAGAAATTCATAATAATAATTAATTCTTAGCTTTCACCATATTATTCGACATTTTCCAACTTTTATGAATAGTATTTCTTATGATTAGGGATTTTTCCAAAAGTGGTGCATGACTTTATTTTATGGTAGAATAAATTATTATATCTGAAAAAATATTAATAATTCAAGTGTAAAACTAAGATTAAGTATTTAGGTTGGTGTAGCCTCAGTTTGGTCACCGGGTGTGAATTATATAATTTGGCTTAGTTAGGCTACTCGCTGTTCTATAGGTGAACTATGGGCCCTATAGGGAATGCACGTCCTTAAGGGTTAGGGTGTTCTTAGATTTTTAGAGTTTTCCTCATGTTGTTGTGCTTGGGATAATTTCCATGTGCCATTATAGCACTGGAATTAAAATCTTCCCTCTCAGATAAATAAAATAAGTGGTTTGTGTGAAAAGCAGTTGGGATAAAATGTGAATTGAATAAGCAGTTGACCTTAAATGTGTGTGCACTAGCTTTACTTGTAATGTTATATTACTATGACAAATTGCATGTTATTATCTACACTAGGTGGGTTAGATTGATGTGATTCATGTGTCAGCATGTTTTCTCTTATTTTGCTTTCACCATGATCAGAATGTTCTATGACGTGCAAATGTGCTATTACTTTTTAGTAGGTTTTTTATATTTAGTATGATTATCGTACAAATACTATACTTTTTCTTCAGTTAATAGTGTACAAGAACTTGATGAAGGCGTCCTTCTAGAGTATGTGGACTTTGTACATTTTTTTTAGTAAAGTGGGTTTAAGATACACCATATCGGTGTTTATTTTTGTATTTGGATACGAATATTCTTTACCTATTTTTCTACCCTTCCCTTATTTTTGGTTTTGATTTCTTGAGTTATTATCTCCTTTTGAATATTATATCTTGTATATATCTTCCTCATTCTATTCAATTTGTTTTATTTTTGCTTATTAAAGTTAAATGTTTTTAGCCTTAAATTTTGTATAAGAATGGTAAAATAACCAAACTATACTTAACATGGCCATAGCACCCATGTATTTATGCTTAGCTTCCACAATTAAAACAAAAAAAATATAGTTTCTAAAATTTGGGATATTACAATTTTTTGGTCATTACAAACCAGTGAATAAAAAAATTGGACAGGACTAGCCGGTCCAACCAGGTACAAAGAGGCTAACCAATACAAA
This sequence comes from Tamarix austromongolica, assembly GCA_039764185.1. NCBI lineage: Eukaryota > Viridiplantae > Streptophyta > Magnoliopsida > Caryophyllales > Tamaricaceae > Tamarix > Tamarix austromongolica. The sequence goes on from CM077816.1 coordinate 66,915,023, forward strand.
ACTATCCGGTTTTGAAATTTGTATACCTACTGCAAAAAAAAAAATCGGATTTGATCAATTTAATATGGTACACACTAAACATCATTATTTTAATCATGAAGAAAAAGAAATTCAAAATTATGGGAATCAATCGGACTGGTTGAATCAAATTGGACCGGGTCATATCAGATAATTTTTTTGATGAAAGAAACTTTCGATCAACTATAGTCGGATCATTTGAACTGTGCACCGGCTTTTGCACCGGGTCAATTTTCAATGTAATATTTACAACATTGTTATAAACAAAAATACTAATTGGTATGCATATAAAACCATTACAACATATTCTAATTTTACATAGACAATGTGAGATGTTGCACATTTATATATTTTTTTAGTGTTATTGTTGTTTTTTAAAAGAAAATAAAGCATGGCCAACAAGTACTTAATGAATTAAATGACCATATTTTAGTGAAAATAATAAGGTAAAATGTTGTTTTTTTTTGTGTAAAAAAATTAAAGGTCTAAAGGCTAATGCCGGCAACAATATTATTTTTGAACACCGAACAAACAACCCTCAAGGTAAACAAATCAAACATGCAAAATTGGTGGGGGCCACTGAGCTAAGTTTTCCTGAAAACGTCATCTTGCGAGCCCCCTCATCTATTGTTTTAATCCGTTGAAAACATTTCCTATCCCATTTTCCTCTATAGACCGGATAATGACCACCTCATTATCTTCCTTCTCATCTATTGTAGTTTGTTCACAACTTCATAGCTATTATCTTTACAGTCTACAGATTATATCTTTGCTTTTGGTATCCTCCAAGGGTTAAAATCCACATACATTCTTCTTATGCTTAGAACGCATTTGTTCCCTTTAATAACCAGAACAACCGTCTCCCAAATGTGGTGAGAGTGGCGAGTTTCTATTAAGAATTTGACTGTAATCATAGATGATCCTAGATCTAATTTTATTTCATCAAAACAGATCCGTGCCCCGAACAAATCACATATTCTCTTTAGGTTTTTAATGTCCCAAGCATGAGCGAGAAAACTCTAGATTTCAATCCAAACCCTTCTTGTCATGTTTCTATCTTTTCATGCCACTTTCTTATTTCAACAAAAATATTCTAGAGGGATCTCCTTCAATTCCTTACTTTATGACAAATTAACTTCTTCCTCTTTTGCCTTCCAAAAGTTTTTCCACTCATCGAGCAATTTGTTTGCCACAATATCATCATCCACAACCCTTGATTTTATCCTCACCATGCTTCTCTTAAGCCATTTGTTATTACACACATATCCTATATTTATTCTCTTTTGCTCAATCAAGTTCTTTTTCCTTCTTCTGTGGTGAAAACTTTTCCTCCTTGCTATGCATAGCTTCCTATGTTTTTTTATTATCTTTCATGCCATTGTATTCTATATTCTTAAGCAAAAGAGAAATTATGTTCCTCCCTATTGATTTCCATCTCTTAGTTGTTTTCAGAGTCATATGCTTCTTTTATCGTAAGTCTATTTTTATACATGTTTACCTTCTCCCCACATTAAATAGCTTACTATTTATTCATTTGCCTTATATTTTTAATAAGAAAATCTCACATACTTGTAACATAGGTTAAAATAGCTCCTAACCATATATATATATATATTCATCACCTCCTTAAACCTATTGAAACCTTCTTTGAGATGTGTCTTGATAAGTTATCACGAAGACCTACATATGACTTCATCCTTATCATTTTCATCTATCCCAAACGCTTAGTTGAAAGTTGAGTACTCGAGTTCCTTTGATTATAGGCTAGTTTTGATTCCTGATAAACTATGTCGAGGTATTTGTGATTTGGTGGTGCATATGCTAAACAAATTGGAACATGCTTAACGAAAGCGGGTGTATTAGGTTTTGTTACCACCGAAAATATACAAGGAAGAGGAGGGGGAAGTAATCAGTTGGTATTTGATCTAAAGTACCTCCAAAGATCAAACACTCACAATTACCACTCATGGTATTAACTCTTGAGATAAAAAATTGTGAGATTTTAAATTGGTAAGATAAAGCTCTTTACTCAAACTTTGAATATGTTGGGAGGTTCTCAAAAATTGGCATATGCAATTCAAGGTTGGATGATCTATTATGTGAGGGTGAAGCCTCTTAATTTTCAATGTTCATTATACCCTCTACCCTTACCTACCCAGTTACAATCCAACTATATCTAATATAAGCTAACCACTAATTAGATGGTAACAAGAGTAGGTTTAAATATATGTGTGGTTGATGGTTTAATGTCAACATCCATACCACAATATAGTTCCCCTTACATGCTGAATTAGGTAAATAATCAAAGTAAAAATCAATCTTTAACTACCTAATTCAGCTACCTTACTTGTGTAGGTAAAACAAGCTGAAATTTCTTGGGCAAAGCTCCTTACATTCAACCGGTAACACAACCTTGGGTTTTAACCAAGTGTGGTTGGTTATTATCCCCAAAATGCAGCAGAATTTCTACCAAATTCTATCAACAATCTACACTTAATTTGTCTTCACCAAAAAATGTACCAAATGTTGCAACTTCCTACTGGTTATATTTAGTTATGTAGCATAGAAGGTTGGGTGTAATCAACGTAACAAAAAGGGGTTGCATAGTAGCTGGTGTGCGTTAGCTTCCATGGTCCATGCATGCACGTAACTCACGTGGGTCATGCATGGAATAAATGCACCTCCACCATTCCTAATTCTTATTTAATTAATTATGTCCAAGTTAAGAGTATTTTGTGATCCTCTAATTTAAAAAAATTAATTAGTGAAATATCATTAGGAGATGTTCCTATAGCATTTGGTTTGACAAAAGAATAAGGTTTAGGTAAAGGAGAAGGGGAGTCAAGTATAGGGATAGAGTTTGAATGATATGTAGGGGCGATGTAAGAAGATTTGGCATTAGAGTTGGAAGATAATAGAAAGTTAGAGAGATAGGGAGACAAGTTCCCTTTCCTAATATGTACAAATAGTTAATGAGACAACCAAAATATTTAGGCTTGGTTTGGAAAAAATGCTATTGTTGGTTAAGGATTTGTAAATATTAGCTAAACAGTTGTTCTAACCAAACCTAAATATTTTTAGTTAGCTAGACATAGATTAAAATTTCCAACTAATATATGCTAGAAAACTTAATTAATTTGATAAAGCAAACAAAAATATTATCAACATGTTTAGGGCTTAATCGGGTAAAATTATTATCGAGATTATGATTAATGACGAATGGGATAGAACCTGATGATGATACACTAGTAAACTTTAAATCTCCTAAATCTACTATGTGTTTTTTTCACAAGAAAAACTTGCTACCTTGGTTCACAACATAACTTAGAAACATCACAAAAATCTAAAAGTGTTTTTAGGGAGGGAAAAAAAAGAAAAAAGAAATAAAAGGAACTTATAGGGAATTAGATGATGAGTATAATTTTTTTATGTGGCATACAGGTGAGGGAGGGGGAGCACTTGTGCATCTAATGGGAGTTAAACCCAAGGAATTGGGGGGTTATGAGATGGTAGCTACTCGGCTATCGTCTTTTCCCGTGTGTGTTTCATGTTAACAAAAAGGAACAATGAACTTCATGAAATTGTGTTGAAAATATAAAACTTATAACTCAAACTATGTGACAGGATTGTTCTAACTCCTATCCCCACCATCATATGTGATACTTTGCATGATAAATATATGTGATTAAATAATTAATGAAGTATGAGCTAAAGTAATTCCCAAACACACATGCACACACACAAAAGTCACATACAATCACACTCCTTACAAATGAGATTTAGAGACTTATTAAGAAAGCATGAAAATGGTTTAGATGCACTTACAAACATGTAAAATCAAGAACTTTTATCTGAAGTATAATTTTTTGAAGGTCTCAAAATCACTAAGAAATAAATGAAATAATGGTTCTCTTATAAGAAAGTTATAAGCTTATTAGCTAAACAAACAAAAAATCAAAGAAAAAAAAAGGTGGGCTCTTTCAACATATGAATATATCTTATTAGAACAATTTTGAGAGCATGAAAAGAAAAAAAAAACTAGATACAGGAGTTTAAGAGGCACAAAAATGTTAGAATCCCTAAACATCTACTTTACATGTATTTTGGGCATAGGGGAAATATGAAAATGAATATGTTAAGAAGAAGAATGCATGTGATAAAAGTAGTAGCTATGCAAAATAGGTGTGCATATAAAAGAATTTAGTTATTATGAATAATGTCGAATCAACCAGCCACTTCTTGATAGTGATTGTTCAAAGGCAAATAACCAAATGACATATACTCCAAGACATACTCATTTGAGTCTAATTTGAGCATATTGAGTTTCATTTGAGTTGGGAGTATTTTTCTATGAAGATCCATTTATTATATGTGTTATGTATGCAGAAGATGGCATGTTAGGTCATTTAGGCCTTTGCCAAGATGGATGTGTTATGTTTCCTTATCGAGATGGTTGTCTAGTTTCCTTACTAAAATGGTTATATGAGTTTCCTTTGCCAAGATCTCTCTATGTCATTTCCTTTGCCAAGATTGCTATAAGAGTTTTCTTTTCTGAGATCACTATGTTGTTTCCTTTGTTTAGATGGCTACATGTGTTATTTCATACTGAGAAGGTCTTATATGTAGGGTGGCATTGTATGGCCTTGAGTGACCAAATCTTATAAATAATGATGATTGGATTGAATAATAGAGATGCCTTAGGCAACCTTAAATCTTGTGCATGAATGTGGCGAAGGGAGCCTGAAGCACAAACATTATATTTAAAATTTGCTCCATGTGTTATCTATATTATGTGGGTATATCAACTATGTAGAGTAGTTATAGTTTACCTAGTACATCAGTATACTAGTACCACACATTTCATGTGATTGTGTTATAGGTGCTTGCATGGGCTGGTATTTAGCTAAGATTAGGGAGTTCTTAGATAAAGAATTAGGCTAGTCGGTGTAGTTAGTTTTTCCTACTTGTTGGGAATCTTTTGTAACTCTTGGTTATTTAACTCTTAGCCTTCTCCTCTATTTTTGGAGATTGTATTATTTATAAACCTTAACATTTTTGTTATGTTATGTTACATATATATATATATATATCCTTTATTTCTTTTCTATTTTGGTGTATGGTTTCTCAAATGTTTTAGCCTTACATCCACCATAATGTTAGGTGAATGATTGCATCTCTCTTCATGATAGATATGGCGGTAATATCCCCCATTTTAATTTTAGTTGTTGTAAATATCATTTTTGAAATAAAATGTTTCAGTAGTAAAATTTGGGAGGGTGTTATAGTTGACACCTCAAGAATTAATGTGAGATGCATTATTCCCACTCCTTTTGAATATTTTTTTTTTCTCAAGTAGGAATGTACTTTCCTAAGAGGCTTTGTGTATGCTCCTTCACAAAGGTTATACTAGCTGATATGGACCCTCAAGGTGTATTCGCTCAAGGGTCCAATCAAACTTACTTGTAAAGGGCTCTAACTATTCCCAAAGCCTCTTCACCATTTCTTCCTTCAATGGCAAGTGTGTAACATATGGTGATGATATGGGAAGAGCATAAACATGCACATAGCTAAGGAAAATAAAGATGTATTCACTTAGTAACATCTTGGTCCGATACCAACTATGACGGGGTGTCACTCTGGATCAATTTTGGGATTGACAACTGAATCCACAGATCAACACGAGGTAACCCAACCTTGAACTAATCTAAGCCTTGCACATTTAACTGTGGTCTAATGAGAGCTTTTCAAAAAGGAAGTTGCAACTTGTTGATCTAAGTACCTGTATCAATCTATTTGATAAGCCCCTTCCATTTACCACTTAACTTGGGATACTATATATTCTCTCACTCAATGACCAGTGACTTACAATATAAATCAATACAAGTCCTTTCAACATGCTTTGTTCTTACTAACATATTTCTCTATATTTTCCAAGAGGTCTCCAAGTAAACACACTTAATTATAAAGTTCTTCAACAATAATTTTTCAACAAAGAAAATTCATCGCTAATATAAGTAATTATATAAATCCATTTAGATCTCATCCATCTACCGCTTAACTTGGGATACTACACCCTTCATACCATGGTAATTTCTAGAATATGAATGTCATCAAAATTAAGAAAATAGTTAAATTAACATTAACTACAGTGGCATATTATTAATTTTTATAATGCTATTCATATTTACTCTTTTATTAGTGAGTTTCTTCATTGGGAATATAAAAAATTAATTAATATGGTATTATAAAATACTAATAAATTATTCTATCCAATTCAAAATATATGTCACTATATTTTTCTACGACAAACTTTGATAATTTTTATCAAAATATATTACATTATAATATACAAATATAGTAGTTAAATTCGTGTCAAAGAATATTATTATAATACTCTCTTTTTATAATTTGTATTAATATATATTAAAATATATTAATGATTAAAGTTTATTTTTGAAACATGTGGTGACATATTTTTTGAATCGAAAGAAATAGTATCTTTCAAATAAAAATGATACAGATGTTATTAATTTTTTGAGCAGAGAAAAAAAAACGATACAGATACTTTAGGACGTCTTAAAAGTAATAACATGCAAACTAAATGGGAGGGGTAAGTATATATGTAATGTTGGTTGTATGCACTACGTACCTTACCGCCGTACAAATCATTAGACAGTCGCGCGATAATGCCTGTTAGATTAAGCAGATTTTTGAATTCTTGACCCAACACCATATTTTTGGACAGTTTCGGCTCCATGAAACAAATGAACGCAATGTTTGAAGGACGAATGCCAATACTCCTACAACCAATTGACATGTACTCGTCAATCATTGGCGTTGATCTATATCTCGACCATTCAGCCTCTTTCTTCATACACTTCACCAAATCAAGCCACTGCATAATATTAAATTGTAAAATCTAATTATAACTAGCCTATGACGATTATAAGTAAATAATACAAATATAAAGAACAAATTTGATAACTATGTGAATTTCGACTATGGAAAGATAATTAATTTAGGTTTCGGAGTAAGAAGTAATTAAATAACTAATTGAGATTATATGCTCACATTTTAAGAAAAGACAACCTTATATACGTGGTTTGCGCTTAAATGATGTTTTTTTAATTTACATTGTGTTGACAACTATCTATGTTTTTGTGTTTGACACTTCAATAATATATTTTATCAAAAAAATTGTCAAATAGCACTACTTGTTTTCTAATTAATTATTATATTCATTAATTACTGCCTAATTAAATATTTCCTCCATCCTACAAAGATGATCCTAGATTCTGCTTTTATTTGTGCCAAATTATAGTCCTATTGCATTGTAAATAGTGATATTAATTTTAATGTTCTAATATAATACATCATTTAATATAGTTAAGTTACAAATTAAAGCATTTATATTAAGAGCAGTTGGAAATTCACCAATGTGAACGCACAGGTTGTATAGAAATCGTGATTATAAAAAGAATCAAGAACTAATCATCACAAAATCACTCAATTGACAATTCTCTCACTTAGAGTTCTAAGATAAAAAAGAAGGAGAATGTTAGAGCTGCCCTCAGGGTAGACTACCCTCTAAAAAAATAGTAGTATATATATAGGTAATAAGTTAAAAAATTATAATTTTATTATTGATATTTTCCAAACTTAATTGTGAGGTAATAAGTTAAAAAAATTATCTCATTCCTTAAATTTTTATTCAGAAAATAACTAATATTATAATTAATATTATGTTAATGATAATTAATACTACAATAATTAATTAGTTATAGTATATGTAGATTATTATTTTTCATGATGATTAAAAACGATTAAAATTATATAATCACAATTAAGTTTTGAAAATATCAATAATAAAATTATAATTTGTTTAACTTATTACCTATATATATACTAATATTTTTCTAGAGGGTAGTCTACCCTGAGGGTAGCTCTAACATTCTCCAAAAAAGAATTAGAAAAAGAGAGGTTCAAATTACGTTAATTAAGACCTAATCACGACTATTTATAATAGTATGAATGTATTTAATGACTTTGAGGCAGTGGTGTGACAAAGAGAAAAACAATGACCATGTAAGGAAAAAACACAAATTGTGTTTTTTCCTTAGCTCTTAGGTTGTGACGATATTCATACTCTACGGACCCAAGAAACACCAAAAAACGTGGAATGTATTATTTAACACAAGTCTCTTGTGTTTCTAGCAAACATAACCTTTTCGCTCTAAAATTTCACCGAACACCTAAATGTATCCATTTATGCTATAGTCCACATCAAATTTGAGAGCGTGCTTTTATAATATTTCTATTATTTCTTATATTTTTAGTAAAGTTAGAAATCTATTAATGTTATTTTTATTGATATGTTATTATTTTATCAAAGTCTTAAGGAGGCGTAAAAGCGTGCTCCAAGACCGGTGTCGTTTTAGGTAAGGGGTTACTAAGGCCTATTGTGTGTTGATATGCATTATATGCTTTGTATGTTATGCATCATATGTTTATCATTATATGGATTTTATGTGTGGTTATATGGCGTGTGTATTATGCATATGTGATGAAATATTGTGGTATGTGATGATATGTGTTGTGACCCTATAAGACATGCATGTGAGGATGTATAAAAGTTGTATTATGTGGGAGAAAGGATGAAAAAGGAGAATGGAGAAAGAAGTTGATCAAGGGATATGAGTTGACCTAAGTATTTTAATGATTCATGAGCGGAAGAATAAAATTAAAAATTTAGGGTTTCGTGTGGGAGAATATAATTTATGGTTTCATATAGGAGAATCTAATTTATGGTTTGTATGGGAGGATCTAATTTATGGTGTTATGTGGGATAATCTAATTTATGATGTTATATGGGAGAATGTAATTTATGATGTTGTATGAGAGAATGTAATTTATGATGTTGTATGGGAGAATCTAATTTAGGGTTTGGTATGGATGAATCTTTGGTTTTGTATGGGTTGAATTTAGGATTTGGTATGGATGAATCTTTGGTTTTATATGGTTCGAATTTAGGGTTCGGTATGGATGAATCTTTGGTTTTGTATGGGTTGAATTTAGGGTTTGTTATGGATGAATATTTGGTTTTATATGGTTCGAATCTAGGGTTTCGTATGGATGAATCTTTGGTTTTGTGTGAACTGAATCTAGGGTTTTGTATGACGGAATCTTGGGTTTTGCATGAAAGAAATTAGGGTTTCGTATGGACGGACTTAGGGTTCTGCATGAAAAATTTGAAAGGTTGCATGGGATGTATTAAGTCTGCATGGGAGTGAAATTTACGTATGGAAAGATAATTTGGGATGTGAGGAAGGTAATGTAAGTGTTGTTTAGGTGTTTGAACACTTTGGATAAAAAATAGTACGTGGAGCATTATAAGGGTATGTAGGAGATCGAGCTAGGGTTTGTGTGGACAATTAGGGTTTGGTGTGAAAATAATCTTTTTAGCCTTAGCACTTGAGGCTGGAACGGTCAGAGAAAACCGGTCTGGTACTAAGTGTGGCGGTAACATCCCCAAAATTCATAGATTTCATTTTCAATATTTCTATTGTAATTACTTCCGCTTTAAAAAAATAGTGAATTTCGTGGTGTTACAATATAAGTCACAAGCTTACAATTCTTTACCTTGATGTAGTATTTGTAACAGCTAGCAACAAGAATATACAATACCATTTGAAAAACCCCATGCCCCAAGAGGCCTCATGGTATATGAACATTAACTAAGTCTAAGCAATACTGGAACTTGCTCATAGTCATTGACTTCATTAGCATATCTGTTGGTTTCTTCGTAGTAGTCACCTTCTCGAACACAACTTTGGCTCCAACAATAGTGCCACAGATGTAGTGGTATCTAATATCAATATGTTTCGTTTGATAGTGGAATTTTTTTTTATTCTTTGCCAAACATATAACACTCTAATTATTGCTTCAAACAACAAAAGCACCATGATGAAACCCAAGCTCGTGAACTAACCCTCCAAGCCATACAACTTCCTAAAAAGCCTTAGTGATTGATACCGCAATCACCTCTTGAAAGGACACTAAACCATGATGAAACCCAAGCTCTTGAACTAATCCTCCAAGCCATTTAACTTCCTAAAAAGCCTAAGTTACAACCATATATTCAGCCTCAGTGGTGGATAATGCAATCACCTCTTGAAAGGACGCTAAACCACCAAGACAAATCACATAACCACTAGTGGGACTTCTATTGTCAAGGTTTCTATCATAATAAGAATCAACGAACCCAGTCAACCAATCATTCAACCTCCCATACTCTAAACAAGATGATGTTGTACCCTTCTAGTAGCTTAGAACCCACTTCATTGCTTGCTAGTAAGCCTTCCCAAGATATCATATACCTACTCACAACACTTACAACTTGAGCAATATCTAGCTTGTTAAAAACCATAGCACACATCACACATCCCACAACATTAGAGTAAAGAACTCTATCCATGAACTCCTCCTCAATCGTGGGTTTGGACTAATCCAAAGCGAACAATATAAAGTGAGTAGCCAAAGGAGTGCTAGCCGGCTTATAATCCATCATATGAAAACCCTCCAGAACATTCCCTTTTGTAATGCCCTTTCTTGTGATAGTGGAAACATTTGTGAGAGGCCTTGGACTGAGATTGAGATGAACCATGCTTGGTCCTCTTCTCCCTCCTCTCTGTCCTTCCTCTAACTGTGAGACTTTCAGCATTATTATCCTCCTTCTTCTCTTCCTTCATCTTCAGTTCCTTTGAAGTGAGGGCTGTCACAACATTTTCTAGTTTTAATGCATCATGAGTATACATCATGGTGTCAACAAAATGCTCAAACCTCTCAGGCAAGGAGTTGAGTAGGATGATTGCTTGATCTTCGTCTTCCACCTTTACTTCAATGTTTTCCAAATCAAGAATCATTCTATTGAAGTCGTCCAAATGATCTTCTATGGATTCATCTTCAAAGAATATAGTCTTTGTTTCAAGATCACCCCCTTCGTGGGTGATTTGGTCATCATATACAATCCTTCCAACTTTTTCCATAAGTCTGCTACTGTCTTTTCTTTGGATACTTCTCTCAAAACCTGATCACCTAAGCATGTGATGATAGAGCTACGAGCCTTCTATTCGATTTCCACACTTGAATTTTCATCTTCCTTCTAATTTGATTTCTTGTTTTCAACTATGGCCGAGTGGAGCCCTTGTTGAACAAGCGGGGCTTTCATCTTAACACGCCACAAGCCAAAGTCGTTCTTGCTTGTAAATTTTTCCACATCATACTTTGCTGATGTCATGGATCCTCCTCCACCTCAGCTCTGATACCAATTGAAAGGCGCAAGAACTAATCTCTCTGTTAGTTCACCGTAGTATATTACTACTACAAGAACACACACAGAGAAAAATAGAAGGAAATGACAGAGAGTAGTAAACAGGAAGGAAAAACTTTATGCAAACAGAGAGTAATCTTTTATTCAATCAAAGAAAATTAATACATCACCGAAGAAATCTGTTTTATCTCCAACATTACATTAACTCACTTCTTGATTATATTCTCTATTAAGCAGCGTATCCCTTTTTATACACAACACCCCTAATAATCCAGCTAAGATGGGAGGGAATAACCAATGAGAAATAAGCTCTTCAACGGCTATATTCTCACTAACTCATTCTGTTAACAAATGATTAACTGGGATAAAGCAGTACAAGTGAGTCATAGTTTATTTCTCACATAATCCAAATCATTTATTTATAAAATCCATCGGATATTGTGCCAGGGGTATTATTATTACCTTTTTGGTTCAATTGGAAGTGGATGCTCATTACTTTTTTGGTTGCTGAATTTTTACACAACTCAAGTGGCACCGTGGATGTTGTGTCAGGATTATTATTGTTGTTGTTGTTTTAGCTATGGTGGCATTAAGAGACAGAGCTAATTAAGAGTTCATGGGGTCGCCTAACCCTATGGATTTTTTAAAATTATATATTCCATATACAAGATAAAATATCAAAAAATGTTTCTCGAGCACTGGTTTAGGAGTTAGACATGGACTAAAGTGAAGTACGGGATCGCGAGTTCCGACCCCATTGGTAACATTTTTTCCTCTTATTTTTTTAGCTTCACTCCCTCCTAATTTTCCCCTCGAGCCCACACCCACTCGTCCCGTCCCTAACCCCTTATGGCCTCACCCCTACACCCTGTTTGCCTGCTTCTCCTCGACAAGCTCGACTCATTCAACTTCATCTTCATAAACAATTCAACACCCTTCATCTTGTGTCTCTACCTACTACCTTCGCCCGCTTCATGCCTGACAAATACCACCTTCGTCTTCACCAAAAAGTGTCATCGTCCACTCTTAGCTTCGTCTCGATGTCTACTGCTACACCATCGAGTACTGACGCGACATTTGTAGTCTACTGCTTCACCACTTAGCTCTCGCCTCCCACCATCATTCCATTTTCCAATGCCCTTAAATGCCTAGCCTTGAACCCAACACTTAGTAGCACAACAGCAGTGAGTTTCTTTTCAATTAATTTAAATCTAACATAATTTTTGTTGGTTAAATTAGTTTATGTTTTTATTTTTGATTTTATTGTGAATTTGCGATGTTATATATTTATTGTTGCTTTCATGTCAATTATAAAGTAATCTTGAATTAGGGTTACATAAATTAATTGATTATTGTGTATTTTTGAATTAGGTTATGGTAATTTTAAATTAGTGTAATTTTCAGTTGTTTGTGTTGCTTAAATTAGTTTGGTTATATATATTAGCTCATTATTGTGTAATTTTTAATTAGTTGGGCATTTGTTCACTATATTGTGTATTGTTGGATTGATAATTGCAGATTTTATTTTGTCAAATTAGCACGTGGAAGTATCTTCAAAAGCAACCTAAAAATAAAGAAAGGCCTAATGAGAACCATTCTAATCCAACTCCTATTCCTATAATTTATGAACAAGTTTCTTCACATATTTATCAAGCTCAAGCCACACAATGTAATTGGATGGTTTTAAATTCTCCAGAGCTCGATCCAAGTTTGAGGGGGGATCAGATTTCTATCCAAATTAGTAGGATGAGGTGAAGAGAGCTTATATTCATCTTAGTACTTTCCAGCCTTGTGCACACAATTTTTCAATTAAGCTTATTGTCGGAAAAAATCAAAGATTTGTTGCATCTTGGTTTGATAAATATAATTAGTTAGAATATAGTACAGAAAAAAAAATGTCACTTTTTTTTTACCATATTACTTGTTCAGACTTGAATTTGAATCATCATTTCGTGGGGCAAGGTTTGGGGGGTTGAAATAAAAAGGGTAGGCTTGAGGTTTATGTTGCTAATTGTAATAGTCTTCATAGCAAGGCTATGAACAAATATGATAATTTGATGAATCAAAAGCATGGCATTCAAGTTGTTTTGTCAAAACAATCTAAAATACCAAATTTGAGTATCATATTCGTTTAAAAGCATTAGTCATTGCCATTAGATATCTTATTTGATAAGGACTAGAATTTTGGAGAAATGATGAATCAGATGGCTCAAAAACCAAGGTAATTTTTATAATCTCATAAAAATTTTGTAAGAAATTAATCCATCTATGGCTCATTTTATGTTAAAAATGCTATGAGAAATAGTCAGATGACTTCTCCTAATATTCAAAAAGATATTGCATATGCTTGTGCAACTGAAATAAGTAATGAGATTATTAGGGAGCTAGGGGATGATATTTTTGATATATTAATTGATGAATCTAGTGATATATCTGAGAAAGAACAAATAGATGTTATTCTATGTTATATAAATTGTAGGGGTTTTGTGATGAAAATATTCATTGGTATTGCACATGGAATTGCTACAATTGCCACGCCACTCAAGGAAACGCTTGAAACAATGTTAGGGAAATATAAATTATGCTTATTAAGAATATGAGGATAGGGTTATGATGGAGCAAGCTATATGATAGGAGAATATGGTGGTTCAAAAGCTTTGATTAACAATGAAAATAATTCAGCTTATTATGTTCATTGTTATGATCATCAGCTTCAGTTGGCACTCATTGCAGTTGCAAGGTCTCATGAAGATGTCGATTTGTTGTTTTTTATTGTTACTAGTGTTGTTAATGTGATTGGATCATCTAACAAATGTCGAGATATGCTTCAAAATAAATGTGCTCTCGAATTAGAAGAAGCATTTGATCTAGGCAAGATAGAACTTGGGTGTGGATTGAATCAAGAATTAGCCCTTTCAAGAGCCGAAGATACTTGTTAGGGGTCACATCTTAAGTCTCTTTTAAGTTTGATTAAGTTATTTTCTCTAGTTGTTTAAGTACTTTATTTTTTGAAAAAAAAAATTATTTGAAAAGTACATAAAAAGGTGAGGCTAGAGCCTCTATTAATGTCCTTGAGTGTGTTTTCATGCTATATTTGATGAAAAGGGTTCAATGTATCATGAATAATTTGTCTCATATATTGTAGACGAGTGATCAAGATATTATGAATACCATGAGACTTGTTCAACTTACTAAACAATGCCTTCAAACCATGAGGGATGAAGGATGGGAATAACTTACTGTTGAAGCTTCTTTATTTTGCCACACTAAGAATATTGTGATGGCAAATATGGATGAGTGGTATGTTAAGAAAAATAAGTCACAATAGTTGGCTCTATTTCATACAAATATACATCATTACAAGTTTGATTGTTTCTACAACATATTATACTTGCAATTCAAGGAGCTTGAATCACGTTTTGATATGATGGGCACTACGTTATTGTCTTGTGTAGCATGCTTGAATCCATCAGAGTTATTTTCTATTTTTGACAAAGAATCATTGATTAGGTTAACAAAGTTTTATCCCAAGGAGTTTTCTGATGTTGATCTTATGATACTAGTCATTCAACTTGAGAATTATATTTTGGATGTTTGATCTGATGATATATTTTTTGAATTAAAATGACTTGGTGATCTCTCAAAGAAGCTAATAGAAATAAAGAGGCACATTACGTATCATTTAGTTTATATGCTTGTGAAGCTAGCTTTGATTTTTCCAGTAGCTATCACAACTATTGAAAGAGTATTTTCAGTAATGAGTTTTATCAAAAACAAGTTGCGAAATTATATGTGTGATGAATGGGTACATGAATGTCTATTGTCAAATATTAAATAAATAAAAAAGATGTATCCGATACTATTTGTAACGAGACTATTATAGCTTGCTTTCAAAATATGAAACCTCGACGAGTACAATTGTAGATAACTATCTATGTATGACTATAGATAATACTAAATATATTATTATTATTATTATTATGATTTCTGTTGTTATTTTATATTTAGATGTATGTTTGTTATCGGTTGGAACTCCATGAATTGTATATCCTAGCTTCATCCCTGGTGGTATTAGTGTTCATGTTGTTACAACGGTGATGGAATGGAAGGGGTATGGAAGGTTTTGGGCTCTATGACACGGTGACACCTTCTTCTTTTTTCAATGTCTAACTTAAAATATTGTAAACTGTTATTTTAGTGTATAAAAAGTGTTTTCATTTTAATAAAATGAGTTAAAAATGTAAATCAAACCTATGAATGCTTTTGAACTGAAGATGTTAGGAATATAAGAGAGATCAAGCGATAACAAAAGTCCTAAACTTTTAGGGCTTGTTTGGTACGGGGATAATAGGAGTGGAAAATTATTTTTCTCTATTTTATACCTTTTATATTAAGTATCTAATAATAATAGATATATTTTTAATAAAATATCCATTTTAGATCAAATTAAGATCTATAATGAATATTTATTAGAATAAAAATATTTAATTTTAAATAAATTATATAAGATATATAAAATATGGGAGGTAATTTTTCCACCCGAATTACCCCCACACCAATTGAGCACTTAGTAGTATATATGTAGGTAGCAAGGAGATCCTTACTGTTTCATGGAAATAATCTTTCACGTTCCACCCGTGCATGATGGATGCCCTGGCTCCAAGGTCATTAATCATGTCATATACGGCAGAGTAGATAATTCTGGTTTCCAACGAGTAGAAGCCTACACTTGAAGGTTGTTCCCACCTGCAACAAGTATACCCATAGCATCTATAAATATATACAATAATTGTTGCGATGTAGGAAACATAATCTCCTGCCCAATTGTCCCAGCTAATGATACGATAGTTTTTGTAGCACGTCAATGGAATAATGAATGGCACTGGACAAATTAATGGAGCATTTAAATTAGGCACGTCATTGCATGCCTTTCTAATAAGCCACATTTGAAAATTGTGAGGCCTGGAACAGATGAATAAAATGAATGGTCGTATTTGTTGCTTTTGACTCAACAATTTACCATCTGCGTTCATTTTAAAAAAGGTAAAGTTTGTAGCCTAAAAGTACCACCCCCTCCCCCCGGGTTCAAAAACAAGTTATCTCGTACTAGGAGCGTGCACTTTTACCTTTAATATTACTTTTGTATTTAAAATATTGTCACCAAATATTTCAATGATAGACTTTGATCATTAATTTTTTTAAATAAATATATTATGATATAAAAATATAATTATTATATTTATATTGAATTATATTTTTTATCAATATATATTAAAAAGATATTAAGGGATAAATTTGATTCCTAAAATACATGGTAATAACTTTTTGAACATAAAAAAATATATCTCTTAAAATATAAATTATAATATAAAAATATACATATTATATTTATATTAAAAAATATCTTAATAATATTTTTATTATATATATATATATTAAAAATAATAATAATTAAAATTTATCATTAAATTAAAAGGTGAGATTTTTATTTTACATAGGAAATATTAATTTTAGGAAGTTGCAGGGCTATGGATCATGGATAAGTACAACTCTTTAGTCTTTACGTATGGTAGAAAGGTCCCTTTGACAATGTATTAGATCGACGTGTATCCTACTCTACTATATTCTACTTACCTATTATCAGTACCATGTACTAATAAGTTGGATTGTTGACAAACGAATTAAATTTGAATATTATTTTTTATTTTTATTTATTAAATAAGTTGGATTCGAACTAATAGAGGTTTGGCTCATTTGTTCGTGAGTCGGTTCAAATTCAGCTTAGCTCAAATTCAGTTCAACGAGTCTTTAAATAAGCAATTAACTAAATGATTTGATTTAGTTTATTTAACTTTCAAATGGGGCAAAGAGTTAAACGAGCCGAGTCACATATCGAATTATGATAAGTAAGCTGATTTTGTTCATTTGCAAACTTTATCGAGTCGGGTTCATTTCGAACTTGAGCCGAGCTCGAGCCTAAAAAAACTAAATGAATTGAGCTTGAATTAGAAAGTATTCGGCTTGATTCGCCTCATCAACAGCCCTACTAATAAATACCAATATTATTTTATTATATAATATGTAAATACTAGTTCTACAACTAATATATATATTGTTTGGATTTATCCCAATAGAATAGTAATCTGCCTTCTCAGATTGATCTTTATTGAATTAATGAATGCAAGAAGAAAAGTATTGACACTGAAAGTAAATGAAAAACCAAAAACAATGGCTATATCAAGAAGAAGAATGTTGAGGCTTTATTGAATTTGTATTTAGATCATTACAAGCAAACAATCAAGAACCACTATTTATCTTTGAGTTTCGTGATCCCTGTATCTATTTCCCTCTTCTTCTCTGTTGTCTCTTAGTGTTTTTCCTCTTTTGCTCTCTGTTATTCCATCCCCCGACTAATGCTCTCTTTGATATATATATATATAGGGAGAGATAGAAACAAAAGAACAAAACTACACAGCACAGCCCATAACCCCCACCAAACGACACACTATCCATGAATGTTATAGGTATATAACATTTAGCATATAAGAAGTCATTTGACCGAGTAAATAAGTGCTGATGTGGATGAACTATCCTTTTTTAGCTTCACAATTCTCCACCTCATCAACATAGCACATACACTCCATGAGCTTACAACAATATTCAAATTTACATCTTGGCACTATCTTTGTCAAGATATTAGCAGGATTATCTTTTGTACTTACCTTTTCAAGGCTAAAACTACCACCCTTCAATCACCTCTTATATGAAATATAGCTTCACATCTAGGTGTTTTGTCCTCTCATGATAAACAGGATTTTTACTCAAGCATAATGCACTCTGATTATCACACCATACCACCACATTCTTGACAATGAGCTGAAACTCTTTCATCAACCCTTTCAACCACATTGCTTCCTTTATTACCTTTATACATCCAATATACTCAGCTTCTGTGGATGATAATGTCACAACTCTCTGCAATGATGATTTCCAACTTATAGAGCTACTACTTAGCTGAAATACAAAACTAGATTGTGACCTTCTAGTATCTAAGTCTCCTACACAATCTGAGTTAGTGTAACCCTACAGATTTATGTGATCATTTGAGTCTTTACCAAATATCAGTCCAACCCTCCTTGATCCAGCCAAGTATCTAAGAATCCATTTTAATGCTCTCCAATGTTCTACCCTAGGTTTAGACATAAACCTACTCACCAAACTCACACCATAAGCTAAGTCTGGTCGGGTATAAATCATCAAATACATCAAGCTTCCTACATCACTTTGGTAAGGTACATTACTCATGTACTTATTCTCCTCCTCTATCTTAGGAACTTGATCTTTACTGAGCTTGAACTGTACTATCACACACTGGTTTTATTTCAGAACACCCAAACTTCTCGAGCACCTTGTCAATATAAGATCCCTGAGATAAGAACAATTTATTTTCTTTAATGTTTCTCAGAATTTCCATGTCCAAAATTCTTTTGGATGCATCTAAATCTTTCATATTAAACGCTTTCTTCAGTAGCAGCTTAACCTCACTGATTTGTTTCATACATTTGCTAGAGATGAGCATATCATCCACATACAGCAATACAAATCCATCCTCAGCTCCTTCTTTATCTTTGTAATAAACACATGAATCAAATTTGCTTTATTGGAATCTAATGCCTTTTACATATAGATCAAACCTCAAATTCCACTGTGTAGGACTTTGTTTAAGTCCATATAGAGATCTTTTCAAAAAAACATACCCAATCCTCCTTGCCTTTCTCAATATATCTAGGAGGTTACTTCATATATATCTTTTCATTCAGTTCACCATACAGAAAAGCTGTCTTCACATCTAAATACTTAAGTTCCATATCATTTATTGTAGCTAGTACAAGGATACTCTTGATTGAAGTGTGTTTAACCACTGGTGCAAATATCTCTATGTAGTCCATTCCTTCTTGCTGAGTAAATCCCTTTACCACTAATCTTGCTTTAAATCTTAATTTCTATCTAGCTTTGAAAGGGTCCTTGAGCTTATATATCCACTTACACCCAACCAATTTTTGATTCCTTAATTTAGGAACCAACACCCAAGTGCATTTCTTCATTCATAGCTTCTATCCATGACTTTCTACTACTGCTTGCCATTGCTTCTTTGTAACACTGTGGTTCCAGCTCCACCTCACTTGCTGTATTAAGTACATAAGCCACTATATCAGCATAAGCAAATCTATTTGGAGGTTTTATTTCCCTCCTTTGCCTATCTCTAGCTAATTGGTACTGAGTTAAACTCCCTTAAGGTTCTTGATTGTCTTCTCCATCAAAATCTGAATCAGTCTGATAAGAACCTTCTCTTCTGTCCTGATTCTTTTCTTCATTAGATTCCACCTCAAAACTAAATCTCCCAGCATTCACCCTTTGCAGCCTATCATCCTTTTGCAAATGATCCTTATATAACTCAAATTATCTAAACTTAATATCCCTACTCAAAAAGATTTTGGGATGCTTTCCATCTAAACTCAAGATGATAGGCTAAAATTGATGATAATCAAAGAGGTTAAGGATTTCACAACAATGAAAACGAATGAGCTCTTCGAAAACTTCCTACTACATGAATCTAAAATTGACAAAGTGGTTGAAGAGAAAAAGAAGAAGCAGCTTGCATTGAAAGACTCCTTCTCCTCCAAGAAAAAGGAAGCAATCATTGAAAAGGAGGAAGAGGAAGATGGCAAAGAAGAAGCTCCCATTGATCACTAATGCTCATCACTACGTAATTTAATTTAAGAGATTTCAGAGATCAGGGGAGCTAAGGGTGGAAGAAATGGAAGGTAAGCAACTTGTAACATCCCAAAATTTACTACTAAAAAAATTTCATTTTGTGGAGGCATAATAATAAAATAATAGGTGTTACAATCGGACACCCTTCCTTTTATACCTTAGCTTCTTGGCTTCTCTTTCCCTCAAACCCCTTTTTTGGATTCCTTTTTAATTTATGAAACCTTTTTTTATACCCAACCTCTCTAACTTGTTGAAGTATGTTGAAGATATATCCCACATAATTGGACCCAACAAGATTAAGTACAATGATCCATGTTCATATGAGAATATAGCCACACAGATTCTTGACACCAAGTTATCACAATCTCGGATGAGTTCAGACCCACTAGAGAAGATCCTTAGAGTCATTATGGAGCAGAGGATGAGACATGAGAGCCAAAGAAATTAATGCGCAACGTACATCCCAAGCCCATATCTCAGGTGTGTTTAGTTTTAGGGTTTCCCTTGGGGGGGATAATACCTTGATAGTTATTGCACCTACTTCCATAAGGTTAACTTATAGGGATCACTTATTCCTTATATTATCCTTTCGGTTACTTCCCTAACATTTTGTCCCTTTAACTTCGGAGACGAAGTCACTTTTAAGAAGATTGTAATATATTATCCTATTTTTTCTTCATCCTAATTGCCATGTAATTAGGCTCCTAATCCACTTCTCAAATTTTTAATATGGATTTCCAAGCTATTCATACTAAATTTGATCATTTTGCAACTATTTTATCTGTTTGGGGAAAAATCATATTTTTACATGATTTTTCCGATCTTAGTGCTTTCACTCTTTCAAACTCATTTTGAACTTATATATCATTCCTAAGTTTATTCACAAGAACATTCATTCATTTTTATGCTTCCCATGTAATCCCCCAAAATTTTATAAAACCTATAATTTAATAAATAACTTTTATTTAAAATAAATTAGCTTTTAAAGTTATTTAGTTTAATTATTTTATGGATTTTTGAGTATGTAAATTTGGATAGAAGTATTTAATAAATTAAAAATAAATATTTTGTTATTTTATCATATTATTTTTATTTAAATAATTTTTCAAACTAATATTTTACCAAAATTAGCCTTTTTGAACCAATATATTAAATTATATTGAATTAAATTATTAAATTAAATAATTTATCAAAAATATTATATTTTATTATGCTCTAAATTAAATTAAATTATTTCTCCCTATTTCCCTTTTTCCTTCCCTTTCTTTTTCTTCTCCTTCTCCTTTTCTACTTTTCCTCCTCCCTTTCTTTTTCTTTTTTCCTTTCCCTAGCTCAGGCTACCAGGCTTGCTCCCCTCCTTACGCCTGGGCCAGCGGCCCATTCTCTCCCCCCCCCCCACATGCACAGCCGACCCAGCCTCCTCCTCTCTTCCTTCCTTTCTCCCCTGGACCGGTCGGCTAGCCTTTCTTATTCCCTTCCCCGACTGGGCTACTCCCTTATTTCTTTTTTCTCCACCTGCCTCGACACAGCAGCCATGATCAGTCCCCTTCGCCATGCTCGACCACCGAGACGTCGGCCACCGCCCTACTGCCACCATCTGCATCCTTCTCTCTCTCTCTCTCTCTCTCTCTCTCCCTGCCCTTTTTTTCATTGTTTAGGAAACTAGGCACCCATGCACCCCATCCTGCATGGCTCCCCTTTCCTCGCCATCGTCACCTTCTCCCTGCCACCCTACGACGCCCTGCCACCCTAAACCCTGCCACTGACCGGCCACCTATCTCCCCTACCCTCCCTCTTCTTTTTCTTCTCCCCTTCAGCCATTTTTCCCGCCCCATTATTGTCGAGCCTTACCTCCGATCCCCCCTTCTCTTTCATTTTCTCCCCTCCACCTTTCCACCCTGTTTTTGCGTCGCTACCGCCGTCCGCCGCTCCTGCCGCCTCACCAACCCCCTGCACCGCTCCCTGCCACCCTCCACCTCAACCTTGCACCACCACAACATCCCTCTCAAGCCATCCCACAACCCTCTTCCTCCCCTCTTCTTTTTCTCCCTATTTTTCACCCTTCTCGACAACCCACCTGCAAACCCTCCTTACGCCGTCGTCCGGCAGCCTCTTCCGCCACCCAGACCACCAATCTCCTCCCTGCAACCCCCTCTACCACCACCATGCCTTAGTTGGTCGAAAACAGCCCTTGCACCCCTCCATTTTCCCTCCTCTTTTCCTTCCTTCTCAGCCCTTCCACCTCGACCCACTTCAGCAGCCACCTTCGCCACCTCAGCTGTCCTTGGCCGCTAACAACCCATCCCCAGCATCCACCTACACCCCCTCTTCACTCCTGCACCATTCCCTTGCCTTGAAACCTCCCCCATCTATCTTCTTTTCTAGCCTAAAGACCCCAACCCGAAAATAGCTATTTTACCTTCCTTCACCCCCTCTTCGAGCCTTTTTCCTTTTATTTTTGCATGCAGCTCATGCTGCATATGCAGCATATGTAGCATGAGTTCCTGCATTATTTGGCCATTTTTATTAAAATCTTTAAGGTATGATAACATTTAAATTAATTATTTCCTTAAGAAAAATTTATAAAGTCTTTTTTCTTGATTTTCTTATTTCTAATAAATATTGATATTATTTTTAGGTATTGGTTTTTCTAATCAAAGCTTGAGTCTTTAACTGAGATACCGGTAAGATTCGATTTTTGCGGGAATTAAGGTAATCGTTAAACCCCACTTAAATGCATGATAAACGTATGTTTATACAGTAGGAATTTTAATATGTTATTATGTTTGATATATGGTGGTTAATATAAATTATGTGTTTGCTTGCATTGTTTAATAAAAAGGAAAGTATGCCCTTCATGTGCTATGTGTGAAATGTTACTTAAGGAAAGAGTTTGGCTATTAATGGAAGCATTAAGTACTTATCCTTGTTATTTTATGTTATTGTGACCATTTATGCATGAAAAATATTATTGTTAGCCCTAGGGGTATTTTAGTAATATTCCTTGTGCTAGATTATGGCCTAATATGTATGAGTACTAATAAGTATTATATTGAAATATGATGGTTGGTAGAGTTGGTTGTTGTTAATAGAGTATTAATTTTATTATTCCATGTGGTGACGTTAATTTAATAAAAGTGGTGTAATAAAGGGGGTAAAGTGGTAATTTTAGAGGCAAAAGTGTAATATGGTAACTTTATAAGTGAATGGAAAAATGGTAATTTTATAAGGGTTATTATGGTAATTTTGGGAGTAAAGGGTTATATGGTAATTTTAGAAAAGAAGGGGAAAATGGTAATTGTGTAAGGAAAGATAAAAAAAGGGTAATTTTGGATTTAAAAGGGTAAAATAGTAACGTGTAAATTAAAAAGGGTGTTATGGTAATTTTTTTATAAGTAAAAGGGTATTATGGTAATTTTGTAGTAAGGGGTAGAAGGGTAATTTTGTAAATTAAAAGGATATTTATGGCACACTTGGGGAGTAAGGGGTAACTTGATAATAATGATAACAACGAAGGATAAATTGATAATTAAATTATGATTATAAAAGGATAATTAGATAATTATGATAATAGAGAAGGTTAATTGGGTTAATTCACCAATAAAGGGCATTATGGTAATTTTAATAATGGAGAAGGGCAATATAGTAATTATAAGAATGGAGAAGGGTAAATTAATAATTATAATAATAGAGAAGGGCAAAATGGTATTTATAAAAATTGAAAAGGGGAAAATGGCAGTTATAATAATTGAGAGGGGTAAAATGATAATTATGATAAAGGAGAAGGGCAATTTGCTAATTTATCCAACTAAAGGGGCAATTGGGTAATATAACCAACTAAAGGGTGAATTGATAATTATCTAACCAACCAAAAGGGGAATACGATAAGTTTAGCAATTATGAGGGGTGAATGGTGATCTAAATATAAAGCGTAGGAGATAACTTAGCAACATAAACCGAGCAAGGAGTAATTTGATAATTATGCAACCTTAAGGGTAATATGGTAATTTATCAAGTAAGGAAGGGATGACTTAGCAATTATATAAGAAAGGGGTAAATAAGTAATTTGCACCTACACGTCGTTGTGATTGTGGGATTTTATAATATGACTCAAATAATGCTGATTAGAAAGGTAAGAGTATTTGATAATTAGTAAGTATTATGATAACGAATCCGAATTCGGAATTATATGAGATTATGATGGCCTTAATGATTTCTCTGTGTTATCTTGGATAACCGCTTGAATAAGAAACGACTAATGATATCAGAACGATTGAAAGCGAATAAGTATATGATTATTGTGCTTTTCGTGATCACTTTAATTAAGACACTAATACTTAAAGTGAAAGACCTCAAGATCGGAAATGGTGGCTCTTTAAGAGTAGCTACCCTAAAGACGTGGTTTAGCCCATGATTATTCTGGTATTTGCTGGTGTGCCTTTGTGCCCCAGCCAAGCCCTATATCTTACTCTTTCTAGCTCTACGGACTTAGTTAGGGGGTATGCATACTTATGGATTAGGTGTCCTTGTCGATAGGGTACTTAGTAGCTTTATGCACCAGTACGACCAGGGTACCTTTGCGTCCCTGGGTTCGTGGTTGAAGGGTACTGAGTAGCTTGTATGCACCGGTAAGACCGGTGTACCTTTGTGTCCCGGGTTCTTGATCTCCCATCCGAGGCAAATAAATGGAATTTATTGTGCTGATTAAAGAAAGGAAAAATACTAGTATTGAAAGTGAAAGATTAATGAGTCAGGCCCAGTTGATTTACGATATTGAGTACCGATCCACCGGTTACAATAGTCGCCCAGGAGCGTGTTGCCCTGACAAATGATTATGAGTACCGATCCACCGAATATAATAGTGGCCCAGGAGCGTGTTGTCCTGGATGATGTTGATATATATTCCGATCCACCGGTAAAAATAGTAGGGGTCCCGAGCTCAGTAAAACCAGTGATGTATGCTAATAAAGTTATGGAAAATACTAATCACTTATAGTGGAACACCATGTGAGTTGGGGCCAGACCGGTCCATCGGCGAATAATAGTGGTCAGGAGCATTTTGCCTTGAAGACCGATCCACCGGCATATAATAGTGGTTAGGTGCGTTCTTCCCTATAAGTGACCGATCCACCAGCTATAATAGTGGGGTTCTCACACTCACATGGATATAAAATATGATTGAATAATGATGGACTAATGACTTAATGCCCTAATATATTGATTTTGCACTATGACATGGCTTAAGGCCTGAAAGTATCGATTGTTCATAATGACCTATTGATATCTGATGTGATTGTTAATTGTGTGAATGTTATATGTACACATCTTGTTATATATGTATATAACTTTGTATCATGTGTGATATTATGGGCCTGCTTTTAAGTGTGACTTTAAAGGGTTACTCAATACCATAGTATTGAAGGGTTCCATTCGTGGGACCCCTGTCTATTCAATGGGCAGTGTCCCTTGCAGGTCTTTTCAGGTGCTACTCAAGTGGGCAATGGGAAAGAGCGTAAGAATTATCTGTCTTTTAGGGTTTCATCCTTCCTCTTCTATTGTCTGGTTTAAATGTATTCCTTGTTTTTGTAACCACCACTAGTGGACTGTATTCTTGTAAACAGTTGTCGCGCTACTCTGATTTGAATATGGTTTGCAAGTTTTGTTTTACACTTTTAACCTTAACACTTGGTACTGGAACGGTATGAGTGAACCGGTCTGGTACTAAGTGTGGCGGTAATATCCCCGAAATTCACCGTTTAATATTTTGCCTTCCGCAATTTCTTTTAATAAAACGAAAATTTTCAGTAGTGAATTTTAGGGGTGTTACATCTCGCATCTTTTCCAAGCATAAAATTAATTATTTGTTCATTTGTGAAAATATTTTATTCATTTGTAAAAAATCACAATTTATGATATTTTTCATTCTAAATTTTTTTCTCACTCATTATAACTCGTAAAAAATTTTCCGCACACCTAAAAATATTCTAAGATTAGACGGGTATCCCAAATATTTTTTTTCCTACTCACATGTCCCTTCTAAATTGTTAAATTGTGAAAGTTTTTGTTCGTGCAATCATACCATTTTAGCCATTTTAATTTGTTAGATGTTAAACCAATTTTGAAATCAAATATTTTTATATATTTGATTTTATAAAATTATTATACACCCATCCGTGATAATTTGAACCCTTCATTATTCATTTTGTACATTTGAAAAAAAAAATATGTGTTTCTATGGATTATCCAATTTTGTTGTTTGTGCTCATTTTCCATCTATCAAGCTCCAAATCATCTCCATTATCCAATATTTTTATATTGTATTCCTAAAATTATTTCACACCTTCCCACAAATTTTAGTAAGTTTTAGAGTTTGTTATTTTTCTTTGAAAATACCAATTTTGGATCTTATTTACAATTTAATTCATTAAATTAATTGTAACTAAACTTCTAACTATCTCTTTTGATCCTAACCAACCCCAAACTAGATGAAAATCATATTTGCATCATAGTTACATTCATTCAACCCCAATCTTAGTTAAAGGTACATTAGTCATATTTTTTTTATTAAACTGTTACACGCTGAACATCTCTTTACACTCTATCATTATATGATTTTATTCAAGTGTGTAACAAGTTAATGAACCTCTCTCCCAAAAGCTATACACAATCCCAATAGCCCCTTCATTCCCAAAAATCGTCCTCACAATCCTATTTCAACTCTACTTGAATCACATTTTCTTTTCCCCCTTGATCAACTGGTCTTGGAAATTAATTGACTAGTTTGTTTGACCTATGCAATTTCAAATTTTGATTTTTATAAGAAATTTTTTCTAACAATCTAAATCTGGGTAATCAAACTTTGATTGATTTATAAACAATCTTTGGTGATTTTTGACCGTTAATATGGGTCTTTTTCCATTTCAAAAAGATTGGAGGCTAGAGTTGACTAATAAGAGGAGAATGATTTCACACTTTGCTTCCTATGCCATGTTGTCTCTTTTCCCTTCTTGTGTCGAATTATTTTTGAGGTGCATTAGCCTGCATTATTTTAGAATTCATCATTTGAGCCATGGGAGAATTCATCCTATTCTTTAATAAATACGCCCTACATTACCTGAATTTGTGTAGGATAATTAGGGTTTTGATTAGATACACTTCTGTCCTTCCTTGCCTGAAAGGTTGTGAGTATATTTACAACTCCAATTCACACTTTCTCTCACTTTCTCTCAACTAACAAATTGCCTTATTTTCCCCCTCTCTTGAATTCCACTTATTTCCCCTTCGTGTTCTTCATTTTTTATCTCTATTACCTATTCTAATCCTTCATCTAACTCTTTTTTGTTTTACCTTTAAGAAAGATAGGGTTAGGTTTAGAAAAAGATTGAGGATTCAACTAATTTTTCTTGGAGTCCTCTTTGGAGGTGGTATCTTTTGATTTTTCTCAATCTTGTATTTTTTTGGCTTTATATGATTTGAAGGATATTTTTTTAGTTTTAATCTTCTACTTTAAGGTGTGTAAGATTCAACGTTTTTCAGCTAAAGTTTTCCAAATTGGTGTCGTTTTGCTAAACTTCGCTAAGTAAGTCATTCTTACCTTGAATATGGAGTGAATGAGCGTATGGTCTGGTTATATAAAGGAACTTTTGATCTTTGCATGATTTTATGATAGTGGTAAGCTTATGGTGAATCATGTCTTAAATATTGCAACTTTGAGTGAAAAATATGAACTCATGCAAATGTTTTGATGATTCTATGAAATTTAGCAAGATTTAGTAGTCCACCATGTTATTTTTAGTCTTTGCAATGTTTAATGATAAGGATGTATTGTGGTTAGTGGTTAGAGTCTAAATCATGTGTGGAAATACGTTGTTTTTGCATAAACCAATCGACTAGTTCTACCGAACCGATCAAATGGCCTTTAGAACAATAAAATGGTTAGCCAAACTAATCAACTGATTTGTATATGGTTATTTTTGGTTTTCTCTCTGTTTGAACCCATCAATTTGTTCAGACTCAACCAATCAATCGTTCTTAAGAAAAATCGACTGATATGCCAAACTAATCGACAGATTCCCTTGTGATAAGTTTTGGTTTCATCTAGGTTTAAATCCATCGACTAGTTTGGTCAAATTGGTCGACCAGTCTCTATAATAGTCATCTGATTTGACAAACCAATCGACTAATTTTGATAGGGATGATAAGGTTTGGCTACGCCAAACCGATTGACTAGATTATATAACCAATCGACTAGTTTCAATTGGAATGCTTATTTTTATCTCTTTTGACCTTGTATTTATTTGAGACTTAAAATTATGTTATGCTATGATTCCTGGATGAAGGAAATTCACTTCTTGGCATGATTTAATTTACTTAATGGGTGGATCAAATTAGTCAAATATTGATAATGCTATCACTAAATACTCTTGAAGGGTTATGATGGATACATTGAAATGATTATGCAATTGTTGTGGATTTGACATTTTATGTAGGCATTACTTTTGTATGACTTGGTGATTAAATCACTAATCACTTAAAGTGAAAGATAATAGAGCACTATGGGATATAGATTATCTAATCCTCTATTAGCTATCTGGGGTTAGTCTACCTTCGGGCATATTGATTTGCCTTCGGGTGAGCTCTTAGTTGATTCCAGTGCCTTCCTACTCTAAGCACCGATGATTTACTAAGGGGTAGTGATACTAAAAGGTCTGGTCAGATAGGTGGTTTATTTGGCTTTGGCCAAACTTTACATTAGTGGTTTTCTTAGCTTTAGGCGGACTTGTGTCCTTTTGTTATTTGTTTGAATTCCATGAGTATTGAAAGACCAACCCATTGCTCATAGGAAGGAAGAGAAATATAAGTAAATGAGCTAATTACCTTATAACATTGTGATTCGAATCTCATAATTGGAAAAGTGCAATGAACCTTAGAGTCATCTAGTAGCTCACACCATTGGTTTGTTATTTTGCAAGATCATATGATGTTGTCCATGATTCATGGATATTGTGATAAGCATGATGTACTATAAATTCTTATGTGTGGTATAAAGCATAACAATTTGTGAATCCCACATCTATTGTCGAGCATGAAACTACATTCTTCCATAAGCATAATCAATTTACCATGATGTGAATTCTAAGCTAGTAGAGTATAAAAGTTGGTACGTTATTACATGTGTATGAGAACGTGTGCTAGTATGACCTATATGTCTTTCCATGGCCATATGTGTATTATTAACTCTCACGAATAGGTAACTTGGCTTATTTAGTATGTAGTGTACTGATGTGTCCGCTTGTTTGATCACCTACTCAATCCCACAAGCAAAGGACCTTGTGCAGGCATTTGAAGGTGGACAATAATCAACCTAATATATGTTTGGGCATGGGGCAACTGAGTGTGGGCTTCCGTTGGTTATTCTTTTTACGTTCCTTGACAGACCTATCTTTGATAATTTAACTCTATTTCTCGATTTGCCCTCTTATGTATTTTGGATTGTTTTGGACCCGATGTGGTCATATTTTGTAAACCCTAACTCTTATTACCTCTATGTTGATTATTTTATGCACTCTATTCCTTGTGTTTTGTTCGGTTAGATTTTTAATCTTGTATCTAATATAGGACAAACGACGGACATCCATCCCACGTTAAGTATGGCGATAACACCCATTTTTTCTTAGGAGTATTTCTGTATTTCTACTTCCACAATTGTTTTTAAAATAAAAATTTTGTATAGAAAAAATGGTGGCATTACATAATCTCCCAAATCCATGTCTTCTTCCCTTTTCTTTTTCCCTTTAACCTCCCTTACTGATGAGTTGTTGTTGTTGTTGATGATGCTGTTGCAATTTGGTCAGCATTTGTTTGAACTGTTTTGCTATTGTTAGCGCTCATTTCCTAGCTCTTTTACCTCCTAATTTACTTTAGCTTAACAATATACCATTTTCCTTAAGTGTTTGAGTGTTAAAGTTTAGTGCCAGTAGGGTTATAATATTAATTTTCTTAGGTGAGGAG
Organism: Tamarix austromongolica; assembly: GCA_039764185.1. NCBI lineage: Eukaryota > Viridiplantae > Streptophyta > Magnoliopsida > Caryophyllales > Tamaricaceae > Tamarix > Tamarix austromongolica. The sequence continues at coordinate 66,945,156 of CM077816.1, forward strand.
TTAGTCATGTTAGAGTATCTTGCTTGAATATTTAATTAACTAGGTAATATGATATATTCTCTAGACATATGTTGTGTATTTTTTTTATATTAAGTAATATGCCATGTTAACATGATTTAATTATGTTTAAGCATGAGAGAATGTTTTGCATGCTCTTAATATGTTTTATGTCTGCTAAAATTTAGATGAATATGATGTCGATACTTGATGAATATACAATAGATTTAGGATGAATATACAGCCCAGTGATGAATATCCCATGACTAGATTGTAATGGCTTTCATTTTTTATGAAACCATGTTTTTTTTTATAGATTTAATTTTTATAACCATGACTAGAATATATAGGATCAAATGCTTAAGTGTGACACCAGATATCATAAAAAGCTAAGACAAAATAACTCGTAAACCCTTATGATTACTTTTGGCCTTAGGTATCATAGGCAAGCCTTGGGTGTTGAGGCATCAAATGCTTGATTTACTTCGTGAGATTTTGTATGTAAGTATTTTTTAGTGATTTTTATTGTTTCTATAAATTTTGAAGTAAAATGGAGTTGTTTTGAGTGTTGAACAAATTCATATAAGTTGCTGTTTGGGGGCATTTTTATCTTTCTAGTCATAACTTGCCAAAATTCGATTCACCATTGTTTTTAGTAGGTATTTTATATGCAATTTGATATATAGTATAATGAGGTTTGGAATTATGTGGACTTACTTATGAATTTTAGAAGTTTTAAGGTGATTTTATGTGAATAAGGGTATTTTTGACCTTTAAACTTTAATTATAGAATTTGGGATTTAAAATCAGTATTATGATAATAAAATGAGTTAAATTTATTTAAGTAAACTAATTGAGATAATTATGATTAGTATAAGTTAAGGTTTTATGATAAAAAAAAATTGTGAAGGTGATCAAGAAGGCATTTAGGTGAAGGATTTGTGTTTTGTTTTCTATTTGCTTTAGAGCTTAGGATTTAGGTCATAAATTCTACTCTTTAGAACAAAAATTCATGTGCTAATTGCTATTATTGAAATTCTACGCATATTAGCAATTTCAGCTTAAGAAAAGCAAGATAATGTGTTTTAATTGGTAAGCATGTTACCATGAAAAGCCCACGATTTTATGCGAGAGATGTTTAGTATGCATTATTATGAAAATATATGATTTTTTGTGATTTAGGGTTTTGAGCATGATAGAATAATATGCTTAGGCTATATTTTATTTTTTTCTAGGCATGATTTCATATGTATATCATTATGTTTATGCTTAATTTTGATTATCATGTAGTTGAGATGAAAAATGACATTTTTATGTGTTTTCTTGGTGTTGTGTTTGTTGAGGCCTTAGATTAGGGTTTACCTTTTAAGGGGTAGTGAACCCCCATGTGCTATTTGGGGCCTTTTGTGCTTGTGATTGTGTGGTGATTATTTAGGGTTTGTTGGTCCATATGGTGTTGTGTAGACTTCAGGGGAGAAGCTCATTTTATCGAGGGAGGGGGTTAATATAATACCCCATTTCCCGTAAACCATAATTGAAAACCAAAGAATAACTTATCATTTTATGTGAGATTGATCATAAAAATAATAGGAAAATAACATGTATTTGATGTGTTATTTTGTATGTTTAATATGGGATGAGAGTGCATTAGAGTAATTAGGTTAAAAATAATAAAAATTAGTTATAAGTCATCGGTAACTAATTGGTTGTCGATAGATTTTATTTTTATATGTGTTTTTTTTGAAGTTCCTTTGTTTTTTTAGTTATAAGTCATCGACCTCCCTTGCATGGTTGGTGGGTCCCTTAGGAAGACACTTGATATGAAGTAGAGTGATGAAACGGTTGAATATGGTTAAGTATGATGGCATGATAAGGATGTGATCTATGGTGATATATGAGTTATGACATGATTATTAGATTTAGTTATCACATGTATTCATTTATGTGTTTATGTCATGATTATTAATATGTGGCATTTGCATGTTTTTACTCAATACTATTGTATTGACGTGTTTTGTTTTATAGTTACATGTCTATTCAATGGGCAATTTTTACCTTACAAGAGTATTTTAAGGGTTTCTCTTAAGACGGATAGGGTTAAATTGAGAGTTAGTACTATCCGGTGTCCACTCTGGCATCTTTTGATTCAGATATCCATTAGACTTTTATATCTCCCCCTTGTACCTTTCTTTTTGGTTTTTGTTGTTGTTTTGTTGTTCAATCCTCTTATAATATATCGAAACAATGGCAATCTTGTAATGTAATATTTTATTTGCTTCTTATTCATGTTATTCTTAATTGAGTGGAGAAATATTTTAGCTGTATCACTCAGTATAAGAAAAGTAGACAAACACATATGTCTGCTAAGTGTGGTGGAAACACACTGGGTTTTAATATTTTAGCTTCTGTAATCACTCTTTTAAATGAAATTTTCTATTGTTAAAAATGGGGTGTTATAGTTATAGTTATCCAAGATGACACATATCCTATACCGTAGACCTTAGATACCTCTTTTGGACTCTTTATCCTTTATGTGTTTTTGTTTCTCTCCATATGTTTATTGTATTATCTACAATTTATCTCTGTACGTATGTTCTTATTTTATATATTTAAGTCATCTGCTATTTCATCTATCTATTTCCACTTGTTTAAGTTTTTTTTTATCGTAAACATTTTACCCTTGTATTTAGGAATAGAAAGATACAAACCAGACTTGTACTAAGTGTAGCAGTAACACCCACTATTCTATGTTTATACTCCCACTTAAAAAAAAAAAAAAAAATTAGTAGTAAATTTTGAGGTGTTACAAATATAGCAAGTAATTATCCTTTTTGGTAAAAAAAAACCAATTTCTTGATTAATCGAATCTAAATTGAGGAAATTTTGGAGTATTGTTGTTAGTTGGAGACTTGGTATATACATGTGTATAAAAAATTTGGGAAATTTTAGGGTTTTGCTAATATGTGAAATTATGAGTTGGTTTAGTTAATTTAGGTTGATGCCAAGTAATTTAAGCCTTTCTTCTTTGGTATTTATTCAAACCTTTTTCTTGCTTAAGGTATATTCTTGTTTATCTATTTGGTATTTTGTCGTCATTTCACGATTGCTCCATCTATAAGAAAAATTGATACCATAATGGTGGAGATGCAAAATATGAAATAAGCTTGAAGATAATAGTGAGAGATAAATGAAAATTGAAGGCAAGTTGAGAAATGGGTTGTGAGTTGAAGGAAGAGGAGCGGCTAGCAAGCAGCTTGGAGACGAAGAGCTTAGGGACGAAGAAAAGAAAAAGGAGTAAGGAGGGAGGTATGCCATTTTTACTTTAATAGAATAAAGAATGAGAAGTAATTAGATTTAATTTAATTTTATTGTTTTCTAGCACATAATTTCAATGTTTAATTCTTAATTACCGAGTATTGTATCTTACACTATATTAGTACCTTTTTTTAATAGATTCCGAGGAATAAGTGTATGTTTGGAGCTACTTATTAAAAATAGTTATTTAAAATAACTACTTATTTTGAAAAAAAAAATATAGCTTAAAATTTTTAAAATAAATAATTATCTTAGATAACTACTTTTAATAAGTAGATTCAAACAACCCTTAAGTGGTCGGAGATTTCTTAAATTTGTGAGTTAGAAATGTTCTTTTCTTAATGAGGGGGAAAAAACATTCTTTTCTTTATGAAAAACAACTCACAACATTCATTACTTTCTTTATATGCATTTAACTCAAATAGGATCGATGAAGAGTGGATGTATACTTGCTAATACTTTTATATTTTCCCAAAATAATAAACAAGAAGCGATGTAAGCGTTAGCCGACGTCATTAGAGGAGGACGAGCTTATCAAAATTGATAAAACGTGGATTACATCCATTATTTTTGTTTCTATTTTTTTTTAATAAAAAAAATTGTCTGCGCTAATCTCTCCTAGAAGAGGGCACTCAAATAGTATTTATGTCTGTTTATTCTCAGTTTATTTTTACGAATTTGAATTAAAATTTATAATAAATTATTATTATTATTATTATTATCATCATAATCATCAATATTATTTTCCTTATTATTATTACTAATATTATTACCATTACTATTATTTTTATAATTTAAATTATTAAGAGGAGGAGAACATGTCCTTGATTCTTTGCGAGTAAAAGGAAGAAGGGGCACATACTTTTCAAATAAGTCCGCAACGTTTTGTATCTCTTCCGCAGAACCATGAAAATCGAAGAAATCGTCCATAACGGTTATAGCAGCAACAGTTTTGACCCATGAAATTCGAGCCTCAGAGAATTGCAGCTGGGGAACCAAGGACATGATAAAGAAATAGTAGTAGACTATCGCTTGTCTTGAGTATTTCAAACGATCCAATTTGCTTCTTTTGAACCACCTGCAGCCGGCGACAGAACAGTGATTTTATTTCAGTGGTGTCACTCGTAGAATGAAGTATGCAAACAATAAATGGTGTTTGGTGGTGGGGTGGAGGGGGGGGGGGGGAGAAGCATGAATACCAAGTACAATACGTACATCTGAAGTTGCTTAATCTCTTCTCGGTGTACCGCCTGAAGCTTATTGAAATCTTCTACTGCAAATGCCAAGACGTTAGCACTGTCGCCCGCATCCATATACCTGCTGGTTTGAAGAAGGTAAGTTGAAAAGGGTGTACACGTAGTGATGCAATAATCCACAACATACCCGAATTTTATTATTTACTTTTAGTATCACTACATAATAAAATACCAAATTTATCCGTATCTTCAACCTTTTATTCACTATTATCATCAGTCTTTTCTTCATCTTCAATCATCAACTTTCAACTTTGAAGCCTCAATACATAAAATTAATAACTAATTTTATTTAATTAATCAAAAAACAAATAATACAAAATTAAAAGTAAAATACCCAACATCCTAATTCAGTTAACTGGAATTAAAATTTTGAAAAACCTAAAACGAGTACGCACGTCAAAATTTAAAAAATCTAGGTAGCGAGTTATATGTATAGTATGTGTATATGAAAGAGATGGATATATATACATATATCTGTCTGTATGCTTGGCTTTTATGTGGTTGGTGTGTTTTCTTTGTTTCCAGTTTTTGAGTTTTGTTTATTGTGTTTTAGGTCTGCTTATGTGACATATTTGTTGCGTATACCTGTTGTCTGTGTTACTGATATAGTCGTGGGCAGCCGTCAGTTTAGTTAACTCTACATCTACTGCTACTAATCGGATGCTAATCCTCCCATATTGTTGTCCCTCTGCATCTATTGCAAGTTTCGGGACGAAAACCTTCTAAGAGGAAGCAAATGATGTGATCCTCGAACCCCGAATTTTATTATTCATTTTCAAGATTTTCGGAATAGTACTACTTCCTTATTCTTGTGTATTCTCCTTTTGTAGGACTGGTAATTTTGACATTAAACCGTGGCTTTCGGAATGAATCGGAGCTTTTTGTGGGTCAGATTTCCTAGAATATCTTGATATTATTTTCAGGCCGACGGAGTTATTTGCAGCAAATTTCAACATTGGGCCCCTGGCCGCAATTGGTCTGCTAGTTTTGTGTTTGGGCTTGTGTAATATTTTTTATCTAAAAAGTGTATTAAAATATGTTAGTAAAGTCAAAATTTAAAAAAAATACAAAATAGTAAAAAATAAGTTTTAAACACTTGACATAACAAAAATACAATATTACGCTATATTGTTGAAATAATTAACAAGATATTTGATGTTTTCCTAGAATCGTAGTTTATACCCGTCTCCAACTTGCTTTTCATTGTCCACTTCAACTTAATTAAAATTTCACTCTCATTCACACCAACACTTGAGATAGAAGGAGAGAGAGTTCCACTACAAAAAACTGGTGCATTAACGACCAATTTAGCGACCAAAATTTTTTTTAGTCGCTATTAATATATTATTAACGACCACTATTAAAAGTCATCGTTATTGGTATATCTATTACGACCAGTGTAATTTTGGTCGTTAATTGTTAATTTTTTTGGTCGCTAAAGGCATTTAAGTCTCATATATATATATATATATATATATATATATATATGTATATATATATAGTAGAAAAAATTTAATAATTTTTATCTATTAAAAATATTTATGTCTGTGAATTTTTTTATGAGATCGATAAGATCTTCGCAAAATTTTATATTTAAAATTTCTACAACTTATTTATAATTTTTTTTAATGTTTTTTTCATTTTTATTTACGGATGACATTTTTATAAATATATAAAATTATTATTAGTCACTTAAACTTGTATAAAAAAAAATTATTTCTCGGATCTTTATGCAAACGGTTTTTATTAAATAAAATTTAGATAAATTTATTTGTTATCATATTTTAGATACTTAAAAAAAAAAAAAAAAAAAAAAAAAAAAAAAAAAAGAGTCGGTCACAGACTCACGGCCCCCGCCCCCTTTTCTTTCTTTCTCCCTCTTCCTTTCCCGTTGGCATTTTTCTGCGCTGAGGCCGCCCGACCCCCTGCTACCCTTCTCCCTTCCCTTTCCAGCTCCTCTGCGTGCTTTCTTCAGCCACCACAACACCACCTCACCACTGCATCAAAACCACCGGACGACGGCAGCACGGGAGCGAGGCAGCAGCAGCTGTGGTCGGACGAGCAGCGCGAGCAGGGAAGCAGAGTGGGTCGCTCGACCCTGCTCCAGCGCCATTTCCACGACACCACCGCGACGCCACCGCCGGCCACCTCCAGTGACGTTCACCATCAGCGGACATTCCTCGACCTTTGACGAAGCTCCAGTGCCCTTTATCCACCCTATTTTGGCTGATATTATTTGGTATACATTATCCTAAACCCTAAATTTTTTTTTGATTAATTTTTTATGAATTAGCTTTGATTATGCTAAATTATCTACTGAATTGAGTATGTATGTGTTGTATGATTGATTTGGATGGGTTAATTATGTGGTATATGCTTGATTTCTGAAATTTGGGAATTTTGACCTGGTTGTGTGAGGATTGGTCGAAATGTTCGGAATTTCTATGAATTAGCTTTGATTATGCTAAATTATCTGTTGAATTGAGTATGTGTGTGTTGTATGATTGATTTGGATGGGTTAATTATGTGGTATATGCTTGATTTCTGAAATTTGGGAATTTTGACCCGGTTGTGTGAGGATTGTTCGAAATGTTCGGAATTTCTATGACTTAGCTTTGATTATGCTAAATTATCTGTTGAATTGAGTATGTATGTGTTGTATGATTGATTTGGATGGGTTAATTATGTGGTATATGCTTGATTTCTGAAATTTGGGAATTTTGACCCGGTTGTGTGAGGATTGTTCGAAATGTTCGGAATTTCTATGACTTAGCTTTGATTATGCTAAATTATCTGCTAAATTGAGTATGTATGTGTTGTATGATTGATTTGGATGGGTTAATTATGTGGTATATGCTTGATTTCTGAAATTTGGGAATTTTGACCCGGTTGTGTGAGGATTGGTCGAAATGTTCGGAATTTCTATGAATTAGCTTTATTATACTAAATTATCTGCTGAATTGAGTATGTACGTGTTGTATGATTGATTTGGATGGGTTAATTATGTGGTATATGCTTGATTTCTGAAATTTGAGAATTTTGACCCGGTTGTGTGAGAATTGTTTGAAATGTTCGGAATTTCTATGACTTAGCTTTGATTATGCTAAATTATCTACTGAATTGAGTATGTATGTGTTGTATGATTGATTTGGATAGGTTAATTATGTGGTATATGCTTGATTTCTGAAATTTGGGAATTTTGACCCGGTTGTGTGAGGATTGTTCGAAATGTTCAGAATTTCTATGAATTAACTTTGATTATGCTAAATTATCTACTGAATTGAGTATGTATGTGTTGTATGATTGATTTGGATGGGTTAATTATGTGTTATATGCTTGATTTCTAAAATTTGGGAATTTTGACCCGGTTGTGTGAGGATTGTTCGAAATGTTCAGAATTTCTATGAATTAGCTTTGATTATGCTAAATTATCTGCTGAATTGAGTATGTGTGTGTTGTATGATTGATTTGGATCGGTTAATTATGTGGTATATGCTTGATTTCTGAAATTTGGAAATTTTGACCCGGTTGTGTGAGGATTGTTCGAAATGTTCGGAATTTTTATGACTTAGCTTTGATTATGCTAAATTATCTACTGAATTGAGTATGTATATGTTGTATGATTGATTTGGATGGGTTAATTATGTGGTATATGCTTGATTTCTGAAATTTGGGAATTTTGACCCGGTTGTGTGAGGATTGTTCGAAATGTTCGGAATTTCTATGACTTAGCTTTGATTATGCTAAATTATCTGCTAAATTGAGTATGTATGTGTTGTATGATTGATTTGGATGGGTTAATTATGTGGTATATGCTTGATTTCTGAAATTTGGGAATTTTGACCCGGTTGTGTGAGGATTGGTCGAAATGTTCGGAATTTCTATGAATTAGCTTTATTATACTAAATTATCTGCTGAATTGAGTATGTGCGTGTTGTATGATTGATTTGGATGGGTTAATTATGTGGTATATGCTTGATTTCTGAAATTTGAGAATTTTGACCCGGTTGTGTGAGAATTGTTTGAAATGTTCGGAATTTCTATGACTTAGCTTTGATTATGCTAAATTATCTACTGAATTGAGTATGTATGTGTTGTATGATTGATTTGGATAGGTTAATTATGTGGTATATGCTTGATTTCTGAAATTTGGGAATTTTGACCCGGTTGTGTGAGGATTGTTCGAAATGTTCGGAATTTTTATGACTTAGCTTTGATTATGCTAAATTATCTACTGAATTGAGTATGTATATGTTGTATGATTGATTTGGATGGGTTAATTATGTGGTATATGCTTGATTTCTGAAATTTGGGAATTTTGACCCGATTGTGTGAGGATTGTTCGAAATGTTCAGAATTTATATGAATTAACTTTGATTATGCTAAATTATCTGCTCAATTGAGTATGTATGTGTTGTATGATTGATTTGGATGGGTTAATTATGTGGTATATGCTTGATTTCTAAAATTTGGGAATTTTGACCCGATTGTGTGAGGATTGTTCGAAATGTTCGGAATTTCTATGAATTAACTTTGATTATGCTAAATTATCTACTGAATTGAGTATGTATGTGTTGTATGATTGATTTGGATGGGTTAATTATGTGGTATATGTTTGATTTCTGAAATTTGGGAATTTTGACCCGGTTGTGTGAGGATTGTTTGAAATGTTCGGAATTTGGGAATTTGGATGGGTTAATTATGTATGTGTTTTGCTTAATATTATGAAATGGTTTGTGGTGAGAAGGACAAATCTTTCCCTATTTTTAATAAAATTCCTAATTTATCAAAAAAAAATATTTGTATTTAACTACTGTTTGGTTATTGTCTTCAAGTAAGCTTTAGGTGTCACATATATCAAAAGTTAAGAAGGATGAATCAAATGCTTTCATTACCACCACCTCTGCTAGAAAACTGGGTGTGAGTATTTTGGATTTTGGTATCGGAACATTGTGATTTCGTTTGTTTCTTATGAGGCTCAAATAATTCTTTTTTCTTTCTAAATTTTCAGTGCCATATTATTTCTCTATTATGGGGAGGGGCGTGGAAATGATTGCAATTGTAGTAGGTCTTAGGAAGAGTTTTGCAGTTCGGAATCTAAAGAACTATAACTGTCTTTGCATTTTGATTTGTTCTATATATGCTTCTGTTCAAGCAGCTCAAATTTGACTATGTTAATTGGTTGAGTATTGGTTATCCCTTCTCATTTCTTGTGGAGTTTGGTGAACTTTGATGGTTAGAATTATCTAATAATCGAGACACTAAAAACAAAATGTTAGAAAAGTAGCGTCTCCATAATTCACTATAACAGTTTGGTCTTGGAAAAACGAAAGATTTTATGTGTAGTGCTACTTTGACAATCTTAGGTCTAAAGTGTTTTGAGCCAATCATATAGATACATGACAATACTATCTAGTTTGGTCTTATCAACATTAGATAGAAGAACTCATATTCCAATATGTGTAATAGAAAAAATAATTTTGTGAATGTAGGATATCTATCTAAACCTTTTAATCAATTGGACAAAATAAAATAAAATAATCAATTCATTAATATACCTGTACATGTATTACTTCAAGTCTTGCAATGTAAGATTGATTAACTTTTGATATGATATGTCATTGTTAATTTGATACTTATATTAATTATTGTTTTTATATTTTTGTTGTTGCAGATCTTATTCATTTTGATAGGCTGACTTAGTCTATTAGGTTCGGTGAATAGAACGATTAATTTTTAGGTGGCTGCTTATCATAATATTTGTATAATGCAATGACATCCTATAGCTCTTTTGTAATATATTTATATTTGATCAAATATTTTGTTGTACCAAACATGTAATACAAACTATTTGTATGAATATTTAGTTGAATGTTTGTAGGCAGGTATTTAAAAAATTATATCCACGTGTTAAAAGGGATATATATGGATACAGGTACAGGGATTGAGAAGATTGAAATATATATATATATATATATATATATATATATAATTACAAAAAATAATTGATCGTCAATATTATTTACGATGATATATTTTTTTCGTCGCTATTGTTTATAGCGACCAATATTATACGTTGTCGCTATTGCTTATAGCGACCAATATTATAAGCCGTCGCTATTGCTTTAACGACCAACATTATATGTCGTTATTGCTTTAACGACCAAAAAATTTCAGTTGGTCGTTAAAGCCTTTAGCGAGGGAGCAATAACGACCACCGACGACCAACATTTTGTTTGGTCGTTATTGACATTAGCGACCAAATTTTGGCCATTAACGACGAAATTTGTTGGTCGTTAAAAGCCTAGTTTTTTGTAGTGTTCAACGGCACGACCTGCTTCTTCCCTAAAATTCTTCCACCATTGTTACTCCAACGTTCTTCTTCTTTGTTGGTTATCTCTATTGCTGCTACTTGCCATCATTCTTGTTCTTATCTTTCTTTTGTCATTGTTGTACCTTTAACGGGTGTGCATTTTTCTTCTTATTTCTTGGCAAATCTTTCCTTGATATTATCTCCATGCTTTTATTGATTGAAACTTGAATGTTTTTCCTCAACTTTGCTTTGTAATGTGTTTTATATATCATTAGAAGTTCTTTGGTATAATTGTTGTAGCTGTTAGTGTAATGAATGTATAATGTCACCGCTAGCGATATACTAACCTCTATTTTATATATAATTGGTCTAGAAGACAAACTGATACAAAAAAAAACTTGGTATTGTTGTCATTATTGTTATATTGTTATTTTTTTCTTCCTGAGTTATTTTGCTTCATTTTGTTTTTAATATAAGGTATCATAGATTGTATGAGGATATACTCTAGTAGGTTGTTAATATAGTATATGGATGGTGTTTAAAACTTCCTTAGGGTTACAGTTGAATATCTTGAAGATTCTTTGCATATGTTGTTCATATATAGATTGTGGCAATACTAAAAGGAAAGGAATCAATGAAATATAAGTTCATCTTATTGTTTGTGGGACTGATAATAGTTGCACTAATTAGATATGAGACAGAGTCAATAGGTGTCCAAACTAGTAGTATTGACTATGATAATTTCGATAATGCTAAATTTACTTAATAGAAAACTTAACAAATAATTTATAAAAAAAATTTAGAGACTATCTAGAAAATTTTGAGAAATTGGTCGTTGATTTGAAAATACCCTTCTACAATGGTTGCACTAAATTTATAAGATTATCTGTAGTGTTACGATTGTATAACCTAAAGGAAACTATTGGATGGAGTAACTAAAGCTTCACTTCTCTTATTTAATAATTGAAAGAAATGCTTTAGGATGACAATGTACTTCCTTCCAGGAGATATGAAACAAATAAGATTCTTTGCTATATGGGATTGAATTATAAAAAAATTATACTTGTCCTAATTCATCGAAATGAATATGCATCATTAATAGATGTCTTGAATGTCCAATGTCACGATTCAAGATGGTTAAAGTTCCTTGTAAGATGTTGTGGTACTTTCAATCATACCAAGATTTTGGTGTATGTTTAGTAATGTCAAAAATGTGAAGAACCTTATATGGCATATGAAATAGAAGACTAATGATGACAAGATTAGACATTCAACCAATACATTTCAATGGAAGATGATTGAATCTAAATTCCTAATTTTAGTGGTGTAGCTAGAAATATGCATCTTGGACTTTGTTCAAAGGGAATGAACCATTTAAATGGGAACACCAAATGTAGTTTATGGCTAGTTATTTTGATGATATATAATCTCCCTCCATATTTATGCATGAACAAACATTGATGATGCTATCTTTGCTTATACAATGTCCAAATCACTCTGACAATTATATTGATGTTTATTTAGCTATCCTTATTGAGGATTTCTACATGAGCAATAATGAAGTTCAAGTATTTGATGCACATCTCCAAAAGTCATTTAACTTAAGAGATGTGTTATTTAGCCAAAGAAATGATTTGCTAACATATGGTAGTCTTTCTAGTTATCTTGTGTACGGACATTATGCATTCCTTGTATGTGAAGATAACACAATCTTTTACCAATTACAGGAGAGTAGGAAGTCTGCTTACCTTGAACATCATATATTATTGTTTGTGAATCATTATTAGCACAGACAAAGAAAATGATTTTGATGGAAACGTTGATGAAGCAATAGCTCTGAATCCTCTCATGGAACTCTGAGTATTTAAAAGATAGGAAACTTAAACATGCCATTTGGAAAAATAATTAGGAAGCATTTCATTCATATGGGTGAAAGAAATGGTCAATATTATTTAACCTTCCGTATAAAAAAATAAAAACTCGTATGCCTGATTCTACCTTGATGTGATGTATGTTCAGAAGAACGAATATGATAGTTTAATTAGTACGCTTATTAATGTACCAAAAAAGACACAAGATGACATAAATGCTAGGTTAGACCTAGTTGGAGGGGTATAATAATATATTTACATCCGTAGAAGGTAGGGGATAAAAGTTTTTTTTTTTTACCTTAGGTATGTTGTACTCTTTCTATGAAATAAAATATTTCTTTTTGTGAGTGTTTGAACATAGTAAAGGTTTCAAAAGAATATTCATCAAATGTTAATAACTTTGTTTTGATGAAAGATTTGTAGTTACTGGATGTGAAATCACATGATCATCATATTTTCATTCAAGATTTGTTGCCAGCAGCTATATACTATATTTTTCCAATCATGTTCATAGTGTCATCTCTTGATTTTTTTTTCTTTCTTAAGGAAATTTGTGATAATGTTATTGACACTGAGAAGTCAGACACATTGGAGGGAGAGATTTAATTATATTGTATCAGCTGAAGATGCACTTTCCTCCTTTCTTTGTGATCATGATTCATTTAATAGTTCACTTGGTCAGGAAGGTTAAATCATGTCGACTAGTTCATTTGCATTGAATGTATCTATTTGATAAGTTTATAAAAATTTTAAAAATCGATGTGAGGAACCCAAATAGGCCTAAAAGAAGCATAGCCAAGAGTTATCTAGATAAAGAGGCTATTGAATTTTATTGTGAGCTCTTTTCGAATGGTAACACCATAGGCATTCCTCAAACAAAATATACTAGTTAAAGGAAATTGGGGTAAATGATTTCTATTCTTTAGCATTGATGGCTCTAATACATTGTAATAAGCTCACTTATATGTCCTTCATTATATAAATAATGTCTGACAATTTATGTAGCAATACATGAACATGATTAGGGATTTGAATCCATATAGGGAAGTGTTGTGTTATAGGTCATATATGATCAATAGTAGTACGTTCTACATGAACAATATGATAAGAGTATCATGCAAAATAGTGGTGTGGGTATAGTATTGAAAGCTTTACATATATCAAGTACCAAAGACAAAACCTTATTTATACATCAATGATGTAGTAAAGAGTGATCGGGTGTATATAACTATAGATTTACACCTCATTTAGGGTTCCTTTATTCAGCTATAAATGAGTTGACAATTAAAATAATGTTTCTACGAAGGAAGTAGGGTTTACATGGGTTAATTTTTCAAGACTTAATCCTAAGCAAGACCCATTTATATTTACCTCACAAGAAAAACATGTGCTCCATGTTACTGATCCAACTAATAAATAGTGGTGTATGGTAATTTCCGCTAAGAAATCAAATGATAACATAGAATGGGAGAATGTGTTGAGTGGGATCTAGCTCTCTTGTCCAATATTGATAATGTTACTAATGATATATATATATGCAATGATTATGAAGAAGGCTTTTATGTACTTAACTCAGACTTTGTGCACAATGAGGGTAGACATCACAACTTAAAGTGACGTAGATGAATGTTGTATGTACTTTTATATGTTACACTTGAATTTTGTACATTATTGTGAATGAATGTGAAGGCTACTTTATTATTTTATATTATTGTGACTGGCATATATTTATACTTTTTTTAGTGTACATTATTGCGACCAATACATATTTATTTCTTTGATGGTTTCGAATATCGCTTTTGATGGTGAAGATTTGGGGAAAGATAGAGGTAAAAGAGGAAGAGTTAGGATGAGTAAAATCACAAGGTTGAGAGACAAGAATATTATTTTGATGGTTGATCAGTTTAACAAGTGTATTAGCTATGTTTGTGCTAGAGCTCGTGTGATGGTTGTCATTACCATAATAAATGAAGAAGCTAAGATAGATAGGAAATCAACAGAATTCACTACATTGCATGTTGTTGTAATTTTATTTATTTACATATTTATCTTTTTAAAGTAATTAATTTCTTACATATGTGTGCACTTATTGAAATTCATTTTTTTTAATGAAGCTCATGACAATGATCTTACTAAGCCCATGAGAACTGAAGACATGAGGATAGATAAGAAAGCAGCATAAGCCATTAGGAGGCTTGATGTTGTAAGTTTATTTATTTATTTTTCTTTCTAAAGTTCAGGATTTTTCTTATATGCGTGTACTTAAAGGAATTCTTGTTTTCAGGATGAAGTTCATGGTAATGTTCTTGTTAAGTCCATGAGAAGTAAAGATGCTAAGAAAGATAAAAAAGAAATGAAAGTCACTAGGAAGCCGAATGTTGTAAGTTGAGTTATCTATTTATCATGAGATTTACGAGAGACATCATCCCAACCAATGGAAGGAAAATACAGAATTACATATTGATTATAAATTTATTTTTTTACAATGTAACTTTAATTAAATACTAACTAAATTTTGATCATTTATTTTTTTTTATATAGGTATTTTGTAATTATAAGCGAACCTATTTAGACAAGCAAATTAACTAAATCCAACAAGAATGGATAGATTTTTTCTTTGATCTAAACACATATGTATGCATAATTCTTTTTAATATATTGAGGATTTGTACCGTATATGGTGCATGTTGTTGTAATGTATAACATTCTAAGTAGTTGATATAATAAAAATATTATGAGTAATGATATACATCGTTGATGCTTTTATACAAATGCATAGGAATAAATATAGTTTTGGATGCAAGTTTTGAATGGTCTAACGTTGGTTACATATGCTAATTCGATATTAAAAAAAAAAACAAGCAATAGACATCGGTTGGAACTTAGAGCCATTGTTCAATACTTAGGGCATGTTTGGTATGAGGGTAATAGAGGTGGAAAAATTTCTCCTCTATTTTATACCTCTTATATTAAGTATTTAATAATAATAAATATATTTTTAATGAAATACCCATTTTAGATTAAATTAAAATCTAAAATGGGTATTTATTAGAATAAAAATATTTAATTTTGAATAAATTATACAAGATATATAAAATATGGAGGTAATTTTTCTACCCTTATTACCCCCATACCAAACGAGCACTTACAGGAAACAAGTGGAGGCAACATTTTGGAAGGGATTAGATGGTGGTAAATTGGTAGGGTCTTAAAACCACCATCTATAGTGTACTTTACACAAAAAATTTAATATATAATTGTAGCCTAATTTATCCCACAAATTTTTTAAGCATTATTTATTTATTTATTTATTTGATTTTATACAGTTATGTTTTGAACCATGTCAATGCTATGGATGATAGAAGCATACATAATGTTATGAAACTATCATCTATACCTATTTCCAACCATAATGTAATTCATTTTTTGTACCTATAGATCATATTACTAATAAACACCTTTGCACTAGCAATAAAGTTAAGCTAGGTCATTTATTTTGCAATTCATGGATACAAGGCTACACACATAGCTTAGGAGATTATTGGATTATTTATCCAATGTTGGACTTATATGTAAACAACATAAATTACAAGTTGTCGTGTTAGTTGAACCCATGCAAAATTGATCAATTGAGGTTTATGCTAAATGTATCAAATTAGATGTAGATCTCTATGTGTAGATACAATATATTATAGTTTGTTGATAGACCAAACTAAAATAACCCAATAGATAACACTTCTAATTGTTCCCATCGGCAGTGAAAACTGAGAGATCGATCATAAGACCGATCAATTAGATCTTAGCAAACATTTGACAACAATTCAATCAGTTTTGTTGCTACGTATTCAAGTATGTTTATGCGTATCTATTATATTTATTATTCTTGATAAATTGACATATTCGTCACGTTGAATATATTACATCAATCTAATCGTATCATATGCATCCCTATATTTAATGCATTTAAAGAGAAAAGATCGATGCATGTCTTTGTGTATATAGATACAAATGCTTAGTTATGACATGATGAGAATTAGTTATATAATAGCTCAATGATATGATAATTCTACACGTTTATGGTCATGAAGTCATTAATACAGTGATTTGTAATATAAATAAATATGCATTCGGTAACCTTATTATTGTCTATGTTATTACTTCTTACATACTATGCCGTTTATTTTGCATCTTATTGAAAGAACCTTATAAAATATATTATATACTACTTATTAACACTTCATAGGTTGCTCCTATTACATTTCACTAAATATTTAAAATATCCTACACAACCCCTCATTAATTATCCATCATTATTCCCCTCATTATAAATAAATAATTAATAAGATAAATATTAATTATAATTATAATTTATAACTAATATTAATCATAATTAAATTAATAATCATAATTATAAATAAATGATTTATAAGAATAATATTAATCATAATTATAAATAAAAAATAATATAAATAATATTAATTATAGTTATGAAAACTTAATAAGAATAATATTCATTACAATGATAAATGAATAATTATAAAATGATATTAATCATAATTATAAATCATGAATTAATACAAAAAATATTAATTACAATTATAAATAGCATAATAATAAGAATAATATATTTTATAATTAAAAATTAATATTTAATAAAATATTATTCATTATAATTAATTATTAATAATAATTTTAATTTTAATTGTAATGTTAAATTCATAATTAATAATAACAATGCTAATCATTATCTGAAATATATAAGCAATGTATAAATCAATGATTATAATTTTAAATAGCAAATTAATAACAATAATATTTATTTTAATTATAAAGTAATAATTAATAAAGAATTAGTCATAACTATAAATAATAAATTAATAATATTAACTTTAATGGCAAATAATAGTTCATAAGATTAATAGTGTTCTTACATATAAAATAATTATTACAAATAATGTTAATTATAATTATAAAAAAATAATTAATAAGAATAATAATTGTTATAATTATTCATTATAATATATACATATAAAATTAATTATGATTAAGAAAATGAATTAATAAGAATAATATTTATGGTAATGAGAAATTAATAATTAATAAAAATGATATTAATCATTATTATAAATAGTTACTCAATATAAAATATTAGTTAGAATCATAAATAGCATTTTATTAAGAATAATATTTATTAAAATAGTAAATTAAAATTGATAAAAAAGAAGAAGTTAATCATAATTATAAATAAATAAGACTAATACTAATCATAATTATATTAATAAATGATTTACAAGAATAAAAATTCTATAAGATAAAGTCTATAATGTTTTTTTTATATAAAAACTGATATAAAATTATATTTTATTACAATGATGTATGTCTAAAATTATCAATATACATCAATTCATTTCAAAGTTAATCATGATTATTACTTCAATAATATTCATACATAAATAAGTTGTGTTACCAAATATTATTATTAATTCATATCGGAATAGATTTTAGATCAAATATTATTTTGTTGAACAGAGACAAAATAACCTGAATCACATCAAAGATAGGGAGTGATAAAGAGAGATAACCTGTATGATGTTTTGGCAAGTTGCATATGATTCTCATCATAATGTTCAATAGTCATTCTACCTTTGACTCTGTCCAAAGTTGCATTTCGAAACGCCAGAGCATAGCCAACCTAGAAATTAATTTTCCAAAAAGCTCAATGAGTTTAGTGGATTGCTCCATTCGAAAATGAAAGTTATTTTGAAAATTCAATAATCTTACTTTCAATTATACCATTATTTTTTCTCTGTCATTACACATGAATCCATTCTTCAATTGTTTTTTTAATAAAAGACATAAATATAATATTAAAATTAATTTTATTATTAGTATTTTAAATATATATAAATTATTAAAATAATTTTTTATTGAACCGAGAAAGTCTTTATCAAGTTACGAATTAAATAATAGCATATATATATATATATATAATGCAGTCGAATGATTCCAAAATTTTATAAAAATCAATGGAAAACGTTATTAGACCTCCTTTTGCAACGCCTTGTCGTTGATTGTACCATCTGATAATTGTCTCTTCAAACAAGAACTTGTCCATGAAAAGATTTTGTCAAGAACTAGTTCCTCGGACGACACTGTAAATTCTGAAGCCTCGTATAGCTCAAGGATGGTGCTTGTATTATTAACCACAGCGTCAATGGATTCGAGGAATTTTCCTTCCTCATCAAAGTTCACTAGTGCATCTATACATTGAGAGATGAAAAAATTAGTAACCCTTGTAATTAAACATGAAAGATTAGTTACATTAAATAGGATAAACTTCACTAACATATCATGGTGTCCGGCCAAATTTCAGTAAAATACTATATGTTTTAAACAATTTCACAGGGATGATATATATATATATATTACTTTAATACTATAATATTTGCAATAGACAAGTTTCTGCAACTCATTTCCAACTTTGTCACTGAAAAGATTTGCAATAAAGTTAAGGAATATTTAAAAGAAAACATATTATTTTATGTAATACCATATGCGAATTAATACTTGAAATTTTCCTAAATTATTCTATTTTAAATATTTCATTTATACATATCACAAACATTCGTATACATATTATTAGATAATTCTAAAAGTTATTTCTAGGGTTTCTAAAGCTTTTATACAATTTTAGTTATGTAAGGCTATTTAAGCCTATTTCAACTAATGGAATATTTTGGGATTTTTCTACAATAAGTATATTTCACCTACAAATATTATTTTATGTTAATTTATAGCTTTTAAGGTCATATAAGGTGTTTCTAACAATACATTTTTTGTTTCACACTTGGACGCGCCCTGTCATAATTTTTACTATTCATGTCAGTAAGGTTTTATGTCAAAAATTTTAAATTCTCATAAAATATTTTAAAATTTACATTTTCAGTACCATATCATTTGAAATGTTGATTTGATAATTTTATATTTTTTTTAAGAATTTTAGTACTGTTTAATTAAAATTTCCTCCAAAGCTTAATCTTTCATAACCACTACCTTATTTCATATATATTTTCATATCAAAAAATTATGAGAAATCAATTTTGACGTCAAAATAATATTTTTAGGTTCTAAATAAATTTTAAAATTCATTTGATATGTATTTAAAAATTAAGTTACTTTTTTTGCTGTTCTCCCCTTCCTTGACCGGGACACTCATGGACTTGTGGTCATGAGTTGATTTGGCTTCATTTTTCATTTTACACTTAAGCCTTTAAATAATTCTTTCTCCTTTTTTCTATTTTATCAAGGAAAAAATTTTGTGCTAAGTGTTTTTGTTCACGAGCCTAAATTGAGATCTAGCTTCTCATTCTTCATCTTCTTGTCTCTTCTATTTGCTTCTTACAATTTTTTTTGTTTAACTCCTTTTTATTTTCCTTAAGTAAATAGGGTTTAAGCTTAAGCAAAAAGTGAAGATTTTATTTAAAGTGTTGAATTTTTATCCCCCTTCTTGACTCTTGGCCTTACTTCCATAGTTTTTCTTCACGAATATTTTCTTCTTTTCTTCTTCTAAATTTATTTATCCTAACTTATCTCCATTTACCCTAAGTGAAGAAGGATTAGGGTTTGTTGAAAGGTGAAAACGTTTGTATCATCTTCCACCATTTTGTAAAGAGAGTCATATTTCCTATTTTCATCCTTTTCTAATGTTTAGTTTCTAACATTTTATGTTAATAAAAAGACAATTTACAAAACACATGCTTTAATTTCTCAAAAGGCGTTCAAATATTATTTTTTATAATTATAAAGCTTGAACCATGGTTCTTTTCCCTTGTTTTTTTAGCTTGCTTAGAGCCAAGTAAATCATTTTTAACTCCTTTCTATATGGAGGTTTAAGTTTGAGCATGTGTATTTATTTTTCTTCCTTACGAAGAGTGTTTCTAATCAACTATGTCCAAGATGTGTTATGCTTCAAAACATGCCTAGTGTGGCTATGCCTTGCTATTCTAAGCATGTTTAACTTGTTATAAATCTTAAAAATATATATTAAGCATGTTATATCATATTTTTTAGTATTCATGTGGACATATGCAAGTATGCCACTAATAGCATGTACATCAATACATGCCTTATATGTATCTTGGCCTTAAGGGAATTCCTTTCCTTACAGGCCAGTTTTGTATTTTATATTAATTCATCGTATTCTTTGCAATTTTTTACTTAAAGTCTTATATATGGAATTACTAGTTTTGAGCATGTCTATGGTTCCAAAAAGAGGCATTTTCCAGTTTTTAAAGTTTTTCACACAAATATGATGTAATATGATATATGTGAAGTGTATGAAAAGTATGAGCCATTTTTATGTTTATGAAATCAGTTTTGTTGATTTTAAGCCTAAGTCAAGATCTTTAAACCTAGGTACAAAAATGATCATTCTACATGCTATCCTAGAATATTAATTTTTATAATTAAAATTAAGTCCATAAAGGTGTATTTCCAAGTGTTAAATTGATATTTTCAAAGTGGCTAAGCTTTAAACAAAGATGCCTCTTTTTGGCTTAAAATGTAGAACTAGGGTTTGAAGAGTAATTTGGTATATTTACATGATTTTTGGAAATTTATAGAGGCATATTTCAATCATATGCCATATTCGAGTGTTAAATGCATGTCTTACTTGGTGCACTAGAGAGCATGGATTAGGGTTTTAATGCTTAAGTTGTTATTTTTTGTGTGTATTTTGTGGTAAAATGGTCTTATTACACCAATTATTGAATATTAGCATACCTATTATTAATTTGATAGTGTGGTACTTTAGTTATAAAATTCCTTGGAGTGAATTTATTTGAATATTATAAGTGTTAGTGATTTAAAATAGAGTGAAATGAATTAATACGACATCAAGGGCAAAATGGTTATACGTGGTAAACTTATGTTAAATAACAATAATATGAACATAGGTCAACCTCTAATTTATCTTTACCATATTCTTGACCTTTTTTCATTAATTGTTGACTTTCTCATGTTGATTGTTGACCTTCCTAATTGTTAAAGTAAAGAATTGAGAAAGATTCCAAGTATGTAGATATTTCTAAGTGTTAAATGATGCCTTGATCCCTTATAGATCAAGATAGTGTATGATGTAATACAAATCATAAGCGATGTGATTAAGTAATAATGGTCAAGTGTTGATGTTAATATGATGACAATATCAAGCGTATTAATCTTCTGTTATATGTGGATAATAACCTTTAGATAAGACATTAATAATTAAAGTAAAAGAGTACTAGAGTTAGAACTAAGACCTCAGTTTCTTAGGATAGCCTTAGGGTTGTGCATGGAATACCTTCTTGCTTGTACTTGGTTTGTTAAGATAACCAAGAAGGCCCTCGATCTACTCTACATGCTATGGTCAGAGAGGATGTACATGCTTGCAGATTAGGTGTCCTAGTGATTGATGAGATTCTGGTAACCGATCAAGCTATTAGTAGGGTGTTTTTTTCCGCCTTGAAATCATTTATTTATAATATCACCTTTCATCATGTTTCATATGCCTAATTTCATCCGTGTTTTGAGAAAGAGGCCATGATTTCTCCTAATTAGAAAGGGAGAGGGGGGAGAGATCTAGAACTTGTTTTTGAAGTGTCCTTGAAAAAGTGCTTGTTTTTTTAGAGATCCTGTTGAGAGGATTGTTATTTCTACTTGTAATATCTTATTCAACACATAATAAGATCACTTATTTCTCAAATTTTTGTTCTTGAGTTTTTTCCTCTATTAAATCTTGCAAACCCTAAGTCTATTAGATTTAGGTCATGTGTGTTCACACTACTTAATCTCCACTAGATACCTTAATATCAACTCTAATTTTTACCCATTGGTTTTACATCTATCCCATATGTTTCTTTTTACTCTTATAATCATTCATTGCATCTATCCCAACCCACTTTTATTGAACCTAAATATCATAACCTTCCTATAGTTTGATGCACTTCACTCATGGATGATGTACACTTGTCTGCAGTGATGTTGCTCACACAATTATTACATATACCACAAAAAGTCAATAGCAGTGGTAGGAATAATATGAGTAGGGTGATGGTGGTGACGGTAGTAGTGGAGAGGATAGTAATAATGATAGGTAATGATTGTGGTTGTGTGAATCTTGGAGTTGGGTGGAGGTTATGGTGGTGGGTTTTGGGGATCTTAAAGGGTGGCAATGGGTTATAGTTATGGTGAAGAGCGGTTGTGATGAGTGGGATGTTAGTGGTGGTGGTGATGGAGAGTTTGTGGTGGTTGGGAAGGGTTGTGGTGGTTTTGTGGTTTTGTTAGAGAAAGGTGGTGATTATGAGTGAGGTGCTGGTGACAGAGGGGGGGGGGATGGTGGAGTTGTGGTGGAGTGAGGCTAGTGGTGGTGATGGTTGCAGTTTTGGCAATTCAACATATTATTTTCCAATCTACAAATTTTGGAAACTATTATTATTTTTAGTTTTAAAAAGCTTATTTTCAATTTTAAGTAAAATCTGAAAACTTAAACCCAACCTAGACTTGAGTCTTTATTTAGGAAACTCGTATGTTGTCCCACTTTGTTGTTTTATTATATTCAGTATGTAAATTTATTAAAATTAATATACTTTTTTAAAAAGTTGGGGTTGAAAAGCTGTAGGTTAGAAACAAAACACCCTCTCACACACAAGCTTAAGCAACTACATTTTGGATTTAAAATGATACTTTTGATCTTCAAGTAAACCTACCCTAATACTTTAATCATATTTATTCTCTAGTTCCCTTATCCTTGTAATAAAGTTACAAATTTGAAAAGTCTAATATGCATATGAATTTAAGCAACTACCTGAAGAAACTTCATATCCATGCATTCGAAGTAGCCGAAATGCCATAGCACAACAAGCGCCATTTGAAAAGATTTCTTCGTCCATTTGTAGCCAACATCTACATGATAAGTAGTACATTAACAAGGGTAGGCTTTGTGGTAGTATCACATACTTCTATATATATAGATATAATTGAATAGAAGGAAATTAGCCTAATTGAGTATTGTACCTATATATTTGACTTAAAACCTTCTGAATCTCATATGTAGAATAGTGATCCAGTCCCATTTTTTGAAGCTTATCAACCACATGAAGGGAAAAATATATACCTGAAGGATAATTGGCAGGAACTACAAGAGCAATGAACATTTGGAAAATGTTAGAGAAAATGAATAAGTTGAGCCTCAAGATATATGAAGTATATATGAATTAATTAAATGAAAATAGATAATTGCATAATGCTTTAAAAGTAGCTAAGATATAAAATAAATTATAGCCTTTGGTTAGCTTAGTGGTTACTGTGCCCTAAATTGTTGTCATATCTCGGGATCAAATTCATATGATTCCCCCTCCCCCAGTGTACCTAGTCAAAAGAGAGAAAAAAATATTAAACTAATTTATGTTTAATGTAAGGAAAGACCTATGAAAATATTCATAACTAAATAATCATGTCATATGTAGATATGTGCTAAAAAAATTGAAGAAAAGAGAAGGAAAGGAAGCAGATGACAAAATCATATGGTGGCTACATATCAACAATATTTGTGGATAATATGGCAAAGTAAATTTCAAAGAATTGAGGTTTTTTATTAACATCTTTAGCAATGAATTAATATTTGGGGATTATCACACTTTCCAAAACAAAAACAAAAAACACTTTTTTTAGCATTTTTTATCCCCATTATTTTTGCATTCACAACAATCATCCCATTATAACAATAAAATATACTATCTTATTAAATTGATATCCTACCACATCGAACCAAAATATTTAACTAATTATATTATATTATTTATTAAATGTTATATTCATACCCACCACATGCGACCTTTTTTTGTATGTATGATATATTGTTGTGTCCCATTAATTAATTCACTATTTTAACAAATTTCCATAATGAATGTTGAATGGAGTAGAAACTGTTGAGGTAAGTGAATAGAATAAATTGGGTCTAAAAAAGGAGATCAAGTTACTCAAACCTAAACCTAAGCTATGTGCAACTTTGTTTCTTATAGTTACCCAACAATCCCCCCACTAATGACAAGAAACAAAGGAATATGTAAACATCAATATTTTTTGACTGAATTGATATTTGTAAAAATGATGTTATTACCCATAACATGTATAGATAGTATTTTTTTCTTGAAATACCTAGATTTGGGTTACTTCCCCATAATATGTGATACACTTTTAAATTCTACAATTTATATGAGAGAAAAACAAATAGTTCTTGTAAATGATCCTATGCACACCTTAAGTACTTTTATGTATTCTAGAGAGATAACCTAACTATATCATAGAAGGTGGTCCATCTTCACACCTAAGTAGGTGAGACCATTTAACACCACCACGTGTGGTTATAGACTCATTAAGAGTAGCCTCAACCTTAAATAATTACCATAATTCATCAAATGCTTACCACTAACACCACCAAACCTACTTATGGATTCAATGTGAGCATAAATCTCAAACTCGACACTACCAAGAAGAAAAATCGATGAAGTGCGTCTTAATAGCACCATAAAAAAATGGATATGGAATCATAGAAGTGTGTGTATATCAATGATATATGTTATAAGGAATAGAACGTAATGCAAAAGGGTAATCATATTGCTTCATTTGACCTTAAGTGGGTATCCACCATACTTTGGGCTTTAAGCCCATCCATCTTGAAGATTCAAATACCCATTTCCTTGTCAACTCTTTTATAAGAGCATCCACCAAGTTCCTCTCATATTTCTAACAACATTCCATGGAAATTAATAACTATGTTTATCAATACTCGGTTGACCACACCATATCTAATGACGATATGCCTCATCTTCCCCATACATACACTAATTTGGGCGTTTTCAATTATTGTTTTCAAAACACAATTAATATGGATAGATTAAAATAAATAGTCCCCCTAGTGGAACCTACATCAACACATTCCTCAACCATTACTCTTATTACCTTCCAACTCAAGAGCAAGAAATTCACATTGTATAGTGGAAAGTTCTATACTTGTCTGTCAAAGACTCCCATGATTTAGTGCACCCATCCAAAGTAAAAACATAACCATTAGTAGAGCTAACTTCATTGTATCAGTGACCCTCTTTGTGTCATAATATAAATGTAAACACTAACCAATTATTACTTTATGATACCAAAGCAAACAATGAAGAGCAATTCAGTTTTCATCACTAGGATTGCAAGAATATCAACTCAAAGGACTCATAGTAAAAGCTATGTCAGGTCTTATATAATTCATGAGGAACATGACACCACCTATAGTTTTAGCATATTTATCCTAACAAACATTAATACCCTTATTCTTCTGAAGGTGTATGCTATAATTATAGGGGCTACACATGGGTGCCATACCATAACATTCAAAAAATTCAAGATTTTTTAAATTTAGGAAGATTGACTAAGAGTGATTTATTTGTACTAATCTTAATCTAAAGTATTGTGTTGGATTAATTTTTCTTTAAGGTAAAGACATTCCCAAAGAACTTAACATATCTAGATTCACATATCAAACAATCACAAAGATATGAATCTATATGCAACATTATTAGAATCATTACAAAGGAACACACAATCAAAGGTCGTAGGCCTAACATTTTTTTTCTCTAAATTCTGATAGACCCACTTTTAGAGTACAAGGAAATCTTTTCCATAATTTCTAGCAAGTCCTCATCTAGTGAGCGGCTATTGCAAAAACGCACGTTGCTAGCATGTTAGCAATATCAAAAGTAGAAAATAAATTATCTTAACCAACACAAGATAGATGCATTTTATTTTTATCAAAAGATCCAAAAAAAACCTAGATATTTTCTTAATCCATGAGATTACTAATGTAACAAAAGATGACATGAAAATCACCGAAAAACATATTAAAACCAATTTGAGGATCATATCAATTCTCTACTATAAACATTTTTTCTTTCAAATTATTGGAAGAATACAATAAAAAATAACTAACATGGAATTGAACAAATTATCTAAGAGTTGGAGTTAAAATATTAGAGAAGAAAATCAAGACAAATGTTGTTGTGTTGTGGATGAGCCATTATCTTGAAAGTAAAATTTGTCTCAACTCTAGTGCAATAAAAACTTTTGCTTAATCCCCAAGATTAATACAACAATCCCTCAAACTCGTGCATTTAAAGTTGAAGGATATGAAGAAATGTAGAAAGAGATGCCTAGAAATGGAGAAAGACATGTAGGGTATAGAAGGTTATCGGTTTTCCTTAAACATAAAGTCAAAACAACAAGGAAATAAATAGATGAATGGGAAAAGTGACCATTATCCATCATCAATGAATATTGAATGGAGAAGATATAACTGTTGTCCATAATGAATAATGAATGGAGAAGATGTAACCGATGTCCACAATGAATAATGAATGGAGAAGATGTAACCACTATTAATAATGAACGATGAATGGAGTAGAAATGGTTAAGGTAACTAAATAGATGAAATTAGGTCCCAAAAATGAGATTAGATTAGATCAAGTTACTCAAACCACAACTCGACAATGTAGGACTTTATTTCTTGTAGTTACCTAACAAAAGATGAATGAAAAAGAAATGTTTACCAAATGAAACGTCATAGTAATCGTCACTTATGCACATGAGTGAATTACAAATCATTGACAAGAAGGAAAATTGTAAGGAAGAAGATGGTCTAACTAATATCTCCCACCATGGTTGATTAAAAAAAGATTGATTTGTATGACTTATAAATGAGCCACACTAATGAATGAGGCATATCAAAATTTTGATCTCCAACAAATAAGAACAACAAAATTGAGCTATATGAGAAAGTGGGAAAAGAAAAGGAGAAAAAGAAAATAATGGGACCAAAATAAGAAGAAAAAGGGTTATAAGATAACTAAACAATTATTTTAGTTGGATGTAATAAGGTATATAATTAATAAGATAATATATTTTAATGTGTAAGCTTATGATTCATATTTAAGGTGTCATGTGGCATGAAGTAGCTATGTGTGGTCAAGTAGAGGATTTGAAGGTGTAAATAACTAAGAGTGAACATGACCTAATTATGGTAATGGACACAAGCTTGTTGTCAAACATTGTAGAAACATAACAAAAAAACTAGGTAACCGAGTGTCGACACATCTTCTCATGTTGGCTAACATGGTCGTGTCGATGGTGACACTCCCTTTTGTTGATCAACACGATGGTGTCAATGGGAGCATTGCACTACCTCAAAATTGTTTATTTCTATTGTATTTTCCTATGACCCTATATGTTGATTTATTTATTCTTCAATTGTATTATATGGGGTTTTCTCAATTAGTACTCTATTATTCTTGTGAGAGACATGTGGGGGAACTTGGTCATTGAGTGATTAATTTATGATTCCTATTACATTTCTATGATTCATACATTAATAAATAAGATCATTAGTTTTCCCCCAATTCTTGTTCTTTATTGTTTTCTATATTAAATCTTGAAATTTCTAGTTCTACCAGATTAGGTCACAAGTGTTTACACTAGTAAATCTCCAATAAACTGATACCAAAGCTTTGGTTTGTATTTGAATTATAACGAGATAATGTTTACAAGATTTGATGTTGAAACATTTGATTGTTTTGTGAACTTTAGCTTGTGCAAATTGAAGATGAGAGTGATTTTGCTTTAGAATGGATTAGAGAAGGCATAATTCAGGAAAGTGAAGAAGCCTCTAACAAGAAGAAGTTTGAGGAGATCAATCTGAAGGCCCTATCTAGCATAAAATTATGCTTATCTAATAAGATCCTTTAAAAGGTGGATAAAGAGACACAATTATATCTTCCCTATGGTTACAGTAGGAATCTCTATAAATGACGAAGTTGATGAAAAATCGTTTATTATTGAAGAGCATGCTACATGAATTAAAATTAGGTGAGGGATAATCTTTAAAATATACATGTCAAATTGGATGATGAGGATATTGCTATTAAGTTGTTATGCTATTTACCTACTAATTATAAATACTTTCATGAGACCATATTATATAGTTAAGATGAGTTGGTTCTTGAGGATATCAAGAATGCCATGCTAAATGGGAATTGATTAAAAATTAATTGACTAGAGGAAGTTCAAGTGAGCCAGATAGTGTGGGGTTTGTATCTAGGGGAGAACTTAGGAATAGGGCCCCGTTGATAATAATAAATCCATATCAAAGTTTAAAAATAAATATAAAAATCTAGTCTACTAAGGGTGTCATAAGATAGACCAAGATGACCGATTGGGGATCTTCAGTTCTTCTACCATATTTCTTCTAACAGTAACTATTTCTAGACTTATGAGATTCCTCGAGGTGGAGTAGTTTTGATGGGTAACAATGCTACATGCAAAGTTTATGGGACTAGGATTGTGAAGGTGAGGATGCATAATGGTGTGGTTAGGATACTATCTAATGTTTGATATGTCCCTAAGATAATAAAGAAACTAATTTTATTGATTTCCTTAGATTCTAATGGATATCATTGCGTAATTGAGGATTACTAGAGGGGATCTTATTGTGATGAAAGCTAAGAGAGTTGGGACATTGTATGAATTGATTGGTTCTACTGTTGAAGGTGCAACTATAATGACATTTGTGAGTATGTCTAACTCAAATGTTACTAGACTTTAACATATGCGACTAGAACACATGAGTGTTAAAGGCATGACCGGACTCTCAGAGAGAGTGTTGTTGGATGGACACAACATGGGTACTATAGACTTATGTGAGAAGTATGTGTTATGTAAGAAAAAAGTGGGTTAGTTTTTTCACAACTACACATAGTATGAATGCACCTCTTGATAATATTGATTCGGATTTGGGGGGGTGTTATAAGAGTGGTTTTCAAGGGTGGATCATGTTACCTACTAAAATTTATTATGAACTTCTCTAGAAAGGCATGGGTTTATTTTATTAAAAATAAGAATTATGTGTTTAGTGTTTTCAATCATTGGAAGATCCTACTAAGGAAGTTAACTAGAATATAGGTCGAATTTCTTTGAATGAATAATGATCTTGAGTTTGTGGAGTAGAGTTTCACTGATTAATATGAGGGCCACGTGATTGCTAGGCACCACACTTAAGTTGGAAGATCTCAATATATTGGGGTTACTTGGTATTTGATTAGGGACCTATAAGAGAAGGATCGATGTATGTTATTACAAGTTGGATTAGACAAGAAGTTTTGGGCTGAAGTATTTTACATGATAGTGTCTATAGTGAACCGGTCTCCCACTCCTGTCTATAGTGCCTATGTGAATGATCAAAAGCTTGAGCCTAGAGTAAAAATATGTATCTTCTTGGTTATACATCCAAAGTGAAAGGGTATAGAATGTGGGACTCAATTGCATCCAAATTTTCAACCAGTAAAGATATTATATTTAATGAGCTTGTATTCCTTCAGAAGATTGATTCTCCCATTGATAGATTGAGAATATACATAGTGTTGCAAACCAGGTGGAGGTGATGGTTGATTTGGATCAAACAGACTCTTTTGATAGACCCACTATCCTTAAGATGGGCAGAACTAGGCAGGAAGTGGGGAGCAGAGGGGAATTGCTCTAGGTAGACCATAAAGGGATATTAAGCCTCTTATCATATATGACTTTAAGGAGTTAGCAAGTTATAATTTATCCAATGCAAAGACTGGTTTATGTACAAGAACTAGTGTCATACTCAGATGCCATTGTGTGGTAGTTTTGCTAAGTGGTGTGCTGCTATAGAGAAGGATATGCTATACCTTTAGAAGAATCAGATATGGCAACTTGTGAAGGCACCCAAGAAGAAAAAAATTATTGATTGCAAGTGGGTATACAAGTTCAAATATGGAATCCCAAAAGTTAAGAGATCAAGAGACAAGGCTCGTTTAGTTGCACATGGGTTCAATCAGATACCTGGTGTAGACTACAATGAGATATTTTCTCCTATTGTCACACATACTTCCATTCAGACTCTGCTTGGACTTGTGGATATGTTAGATATGATGTTAGAGCAATTGGATGTTAAATAGCGTTTCGGCATGGTGAGCTTGAGGAGGAGATCTATATGTGTCAAACAGATGGTTTCATTATTGAAGGAAAACGGGTGTGCTCATTTAATAAGTCATTGTATGGTCTAAAATGGTCGCCTAGACTATGATACAAGAGGTTTGATTAGTTTATGATGGAGCATAGGTTCTTCGGGAGTGACTATGATGGATATGTATAATTAAAGAAGGTAGATGATGGTTCTCCGGTGTATCTTTTACTATATGTAAATGACATGTTTATGGCAACAAAATTGTTGTTTGCATTTAACTAGGTGAAAATAGGGTTGAAGACTGAGTTTGAGATAAAGAATTGTTGAGTTGTAAAAAGAAAAGTTAGCATGGAGATCATATGAGATTGCAGATAGAAGTGTCTTTAACTGTTATAGGACAAGTATGTGAATAAGGTTCTAGAGAGGTTTCATATAACAGATGCTAGACCAATTAGTACTCCTTTGGTACTCATTTTATATTGTCTGCTTTGGATTGTCCCAAATTCAAAGATGAGGAGGATTTTATGACCATAGTTTTCTACTTTAATGATGTGGCATGTGTGATGTATACTATGGTTTATACTAGGCCAAATATTGCTCAAGTTGTGAGTGTTGTAAGCAAGTATATGGTGAATTCTATTAAGGCTCACTAACAAGCACTGAAATGAATTTTGTTTTATACTTGAACGATATAATATCTACTTGTTTGGAGTATGGGAGGTTGACTGGTGCGCTGACTAGGTTCGCTGACTTTGATTATAGTGGGAATCTTGATAATACCAATAGTTATGTATTTTATCTTGGTGGTTCAGCAATTAGCTGGAGAGTGTCCTTGTAAGAGGTGATTGCATTGCATATCTCCAAGACTGAGTACATAGCTATGATTGAGGTGTTTTAGGAAGTTGTAT
The DNA here is from genome assembly GCA_039764185.1 of Tamarix austromongolica. Taxonomy (NCBI): domain Eukaryota; kingdom Viridiplantae; phylum Streptophyta; class Magnoliopsida; order Caryophyllales; family Tamaricaceae; genus Tamarix; species Tamarix austromongolica. Next base: position 66,976,880 of record CM077816.1, read on the forward strand.
GGGTTGGAGGGTTAGTTCATGAGCTTAAGTTTGATCATGGTCCCATTATTTGAAGCGATAGTCAAAGTTCTATTAGTTTGACAAAGAATCAGAATTATTCCCGCCATTGAATGAAGCGCATTAATATTAGGTACCTCTTTATTTGGGGTACCATTGCCACATGCATGGTTATATTGGAGAAGGTAGCTACTGTAGAAAATCCAATCGATATGCTAATGAAGACATTGCTTATGAGCAAGTTTGAGCATTGTTTGGACTTGATTAGTGTTCATATGCCATGAAGCCCTTTAGAGCGAAAGGATTTTTATGGTGATCTTGTATGTTTTGTGCTAGCATTTTTAAATACTCATAAAGGTGGAGAGTTATAAATTTGTGATTTATATTTAAGGCATTAGGTGGAGTATGGAGTGGCTATATGTGGGCGAGTAGAGTAGTTTGAAGGTTAGGAGTGACCAAGATTGAACACGGCCTTACCGTGGTGATGGGTATGAGTATGTTGTTAGACACTATAAAAACATAAGATAAACTAGGTAGCAAGGTGTCAACACATCCCCCTTGTGTAGGCCAACAAGGTTGTGTCAATAATGTCATGACCCCCAGTAATGTTGGTCAACATGCCCATATCGACAGGAGTGCTCCACTGCCTTGAAGTCGTTTACTTCCATCATCTTTCCCTATAACCTTATATATCAATGTCTCTATTCTTCGACAATATTGTATTTTTTTTTCTCAATTAGTTCTCTATTGTTCTTATGAGACACTTGAGGGATAACCTATTCTTTTTCTAGCCCATGACCAGGTTTTGACTGTATAAAAATACAGGTTAATGGATGATCCAGACATGGGAGAAAATCATATAGTGCTAGAGAGAGGAGGTTTGTGTATGCCATCTTACCAAAGTAGAAGGAATAAAATTATCCTTAATGAGGTAATGTAAAGGGAAAAGTTATCCCTATATTTTATGTACATGACATGGTCTATTTAAATTGGAAGATATTTGTTTTAGAGAAATACTCATTTTATATCCTTGTTTAGACTAAAATGGGTACTTCTTGAAAACTATTTTTTTCATTTCTAAATACGCTATTAAAGAGATCTAAAATTCATAGGTATATTTTTTACTCCTATTACCCTTATGCCAAACAAAACTAAAACTAAATTAGCTATTGAGGTGAATTTATGCTTAGTTTTCTTCACTTTATTTTCAGATCAGATCAAATCAGCACTAATCAGATTAATTTAGATCAAATTAGATTAGATAAGATAATAATAATTATTATTATTATTTCTAATAATTATATATAATAATATTTAGAATAAAATTTATTGTAATAAAAAATATCTATTATCATCATAGTTATTTTTTATAATTATAATAATTATAATTATTTTTATCTTTATTAGTATAATATTTATTATTATATTATTTATAATAATTAAATTTAAAAATAATAATATTTATAATATTATTAATAATAAAAATAGTGATAATAATAATAATAATAACAGTTATAATGAAATTATATTATTATTTTTAATTACTACTACTACTACTACTATAATTATAAGCATAACTATATTTATATTTACAACAAATTATTATAATACTCACATGAATATTATAATTAATATAATAATAATAATAATAATAATAATAATAATAAGTTACCTTAATTCTCATCAGCATTAATCAGGCCAAATAAAATTAGATATAATATGATCAAATCATATTAGATCTACACTCATTATATCATATAAGATAATGTCATACCAAAATAAATGAAAAAAATGTGTACGAGAAAAACAGGTTCTTAGAGACGAATGCATTGAACATAGAAGGAGATGATGGTGTTGAAGCAAGGAAGCCATCGGAAGGGGAAAAAATATTGGATCTTAGTGGCTAAAAATGATAAAGAATGTAATCTGGATTGAAGGCAAGGTTGCATCTTTATTAGGAGCCGTTAGGTACTCTCAGTCTCTCTTCAACTATCGGTACAAGTCATCGGGGCTCGTCACTGTAGTTAGGACTTGTATCGTTCAAAAGTTTTTTTCTTCTCCTTTGATGTTTGTATTTTTCTTCTGGTGGTCCTTACTTATTGGTTAACAGATGCTTGTCATCATGCTTGGTTGCTTCTTTGTTCGATCTCCTGGCCTTAGTTGCTTGATATCAATAAAATTAAATAAAAAGTATATATAAACATGTTGGACAAAGCAAGATATTGTTGATGCTAATTGGGATCAAGTTCCAAGTGGATAGATTACGGATGAATTTAGATTAATGAAATGATAAAGGAGAAGGGCAACTTTGAGGGAAACACAACTTAGGCGTGTTAGGGAGTACAATCATGTCATCCATCGAAGAGGCTCGAGAATTATAGATTGAAGCAGAAAGTAGAGGACAACACAAGTGGCCCACGTTGGTCAACACAGCCATGGCCTCCTGCATGGATAGCCTCGTTTCCGTCAGCATGGTCCAGGTCAAAATGATGTTGAGTTTAGGGATGGTAATTAGTTTTGGATCCGATCCGGATCTGTTTTATTTTTAACAAATCTAAATCTATAATTTTTGAATTTAATAGATTTAAATTGAGCCTAAGCTTATATATACTTAAACGAGTCTCAGTCCAACAGTTTCATACCCATACCTAGCCTGCCAAACTCATTTGATTTATATGTATGTATACATACACACTAATTTTATATTTATCATCATTTTATTATTTTATTTGAGTTATTTATTTATTTTTTTAATATTATTTCTGTGTATTTATTTCATAAGCAATATGTGATATTTTATTCCAAAAGTAATAAAATACCATTTAATAAATTAAAATAACTACTTTAAAATGTTTATATTTCCTTTCAAATAATTTTTTTAACAAAAATCACATATTAACCTATATAAAACATAGATGTATTAGTATTTATATAAATTATTTTTTTTTCAAAAATAGTCTAACTCGTTTAGAACTTATTTGTCCGCTATACTCGGTGGGTTTAAGTCTAAACTTTTAAGTTCCAACAAATTTGGATCTAAATATAGATACTGTAGACAGGTCTAAATGAGAAGACCCATTGTCATCCCTAGTTAAGTCCAAACTTGTTCCAATTTTTACGGAAAGACTCTTTTAGTCAGTTCTAGCCCCCTTTCGTTAGCCTATATAGTAAGAGTCTATCGTATTCATTAGAGTTAACTAATGGAAATGCAATGCAAGTATTGCGGAGATCTCTAGATACGATTGGAGAAATGTAGAGAGAAAGAGTAAAAAAATCTACTGAGGGAATTCTTTAGGAAAAAAGAATGGTTTTTTTAGATGAAAGCTTAAGCATAAGGTTAGGGTTGATTAGGATTATTGAGGGGAAAATGTAGTGAGGTTTTTTATACTCAAGTTCTTGTATTGCTTGGTGGAATAATAATAAAAACATTCAAGGTCTTTTTTTTTTTTTGAGTATCTTTTCACAATTGTTGTAGTAGGGATATCTTTTGTCGGTAAAAGTGTATTTAAAGATATAATTATTTTAGACTTTTTTATAAAGATATAAGTGTTTTTTAATTTTTTATAAAGACATAAACGTTTAAAGTTTATTTTCACTAAGATATAATATTTTTAATATTTTAAATGTTAGATAATTCTAATCATTTCTATTTGTATTTTAATGAAAATAAACTTTAAACATATGTCTTAATCGGAACGAAGTTCAAATTTTTATGCCTTAATTTTTTATTTTTAAAATATTTTTGCTTTAATAAAAATAAAGTCTCAACAATTGAATCTTTACGAAAAAATTTAAAAAAATTTATATATTTATAAAAATAAATCTAAAATATTTATACATTTAAATATATTTTTATCTATTTTTTAACATATGGGTAGCAGATATAGCCAGGTCAATCATGTACGCACGTTTCAGTCAAATAGACAAGCTACTTGTTAGGTTCAATCGTTGTACGATGAGAATCACTAGAAGAAGGAATATTTTTGATAAAATTTATCAGTACTCCGTTTAGGTAAAACTAATATGATAAAAATTAAAATAATTTTAAAGTATTTAGTTTCATGGATAAAATATTATATACATATAATTATATTAATATCTACATTTAATTATATACAAATGTACAGGTAATATTCTCTATATATACATGTATATTGAGATACCAAAAAAATAAACTAAATATCAAATAAATTAACTAACTTTAATTACTTTGATTTTGATCCAAATAGAGTACCTACTATTTTTCCCACTATTTTTCCCGACATTGCGGTATCAGTCAACATAGTTGGTATTTGTTCCATTTCTAAAAGAGATGAACGAGGCTCAATTACATTATCGTTTCAAAGTTTACACGCTTTTTAAAAAAATTAATAAATTTTTTAATATTATTCAAAAAACTTTAATATTATATTTATATTCATCATTAAAAAACAGTCGAATGATTGATATCTAGATAAATGATAAAGAAAATTTAAGAAGAAAAGTAGAAGTTAGATATTTTAATAATAATTAAAATTTAACCATTAATTTATCTTAAAATATAATATATTATGTTATAAAAATATAATAATTATATTTATCTTTACGAAATGAATTTGTAATGTTATTGTTTTATTAATATTCATATTAAAAGATATAAAAGGGTTTCCCAAAAATGTCTTTTTTTTGGGGGGGAACAAAAATTCACTGTTAAAATTTGGAGCAGAAAGTAATACTATTTATATATATATATATATATATAAAGTAATACTATTTAATTACCTGCGTCTCCATAGACTTCCAAGACTGAGCGGAGATAGTTGGAGCAACTCTCGTTCTTCGTGGCAATAAGTGCAGATGCAGTTGTGGATGGCGAACCAAAAAATGATCCATTTTGCATTTGATGATTCATGATCATTCCACTCCAGTCTTGCCGCCTATGGCTCAATACTCCTTCAGCAACATATGCCAGATAAACATCCTTCTTCTCTGCACAGCATCTGGTCAGGCCATGAAGAAACGTAATTAGTCCTAAGACCGGTCTAAGTATAGACAGAAAAGGCCTATATACATGGGGTCTCTTTTCTTTTCCTCATCTAGGACCTTCAAAGCTAAAAGTTAGGATGGACCCTGATTAGTCGCTACATAGGGTAAATCGATGAATATATATATGAATTGTGGCTGACCCTGGTAAAGAAAATGGACCTTTCAATTTCCATTTCTCGTCGATGAAGCATCGCCTTAACAGAAGCCGTCTCAATTGGGGGATTTAAACCAGCTTCCATAGAAGATTGAACCATTTTGGGGAACGTGATATCAAAGCCGATTGGGGTTAGTTGATGTTCATCCTTGATTGCCCAACTATTCCTTGCAACGAAGTCGAGGCCTTCAATGTGAAAATCGAAACAAGAGAGTATTAAGCTCATTATTAAATTAACGGTTTTACTAATTATAGTCCTTAATTAGAGCTACAGACAAACGTTTAATTTTATTTCTAAGATAATATTTTTGGAATGCAAGAGAAATATATGTCAAATATTTTCTTCTAACCCTTCAGACTATCATAGTACCTCTCTTGACGAGCAGGTCGCCAACCTTCCACTGTTGGAGAGCCAATATGCAAGCCATGGTCGAGGAGAGGTTCTCTTTTACTAGCAATGGATGGCTTGGATTATGACCAATACTACTCCATGAACCGTCGGAATTTTGATTGTCCATGACCCATTTCAGACACTGAGGGAAGAGAGGTCGCAGGTTAGGAGAATGTTGTCCCGAGGGAACCATGGTAACCCATGCGGTATCGTACGATGAAATGGATGGCTTGATCACTCCAGAAAACATCTTGGCTAGGGATTGAAGGTAGCTGGCTGGTGGAACGAAACTATACGCCGACCGAGTAGTATTATACACGCCAAAAGTTAAAAATGCTAGGTACCCGTACTAAGGGTAACTATGAAATCAATTAGATATATATGCTCCCACACCCTTTTTCCGTCCGTCCTCGCATTGCTTTCTGTCGTGCAACTTTGACACCTACGTCCCTGAAGACGCGCGAGATATTATTGCATCACCCCAAAGGTCCGAAACTAGTAGCATAGGTACGCAAATAAAATCCGTTTAAATTAAATCTAAAATTTTAATAAAAAAAAATATATAAAATTAATGGTAATATTTATAATTATAAAAATATAAAAAAATTATTAACTATGAAGATAATAATAATAAATTATTAAAAATTTAATTCAAATAAAATCACTAAAGATAAGTTAAAGAGAACATGTCCTAAAACCAATAATTATATAGTAATAGACATCGTCACTAGTCATTGTAATAGAAAAAAATTAGGTTTTTGATTATTGACTTTTCATTCTAACCCTTGAATATCAATTATTTGAAAAAAAAAAATTATTAATTAAATTTTAGTTTATAGGCAAATTGTTACCACCAGGAATTCAGTGAGCTAAATTCGAAGTCATAATCCAGAGAGTTAGGATAGGGAGAATTCGATATAGACAGAAGGAATATTAGCTGGATTTCATAACCACTTTCTGTTACGATCTTACATATATATATATATATCCATATATGATTATCTACGGTTGGCACCATGGCCTCATAATAGATTATTGCTACTCTTAATGCATTACAACCAACGTTGTGTTTAAACATAATTAACTAAAGACTCGGATTGAAGGGAGTTATATGAGTGTCTCTTTACTCTTCCACTATTGCCCGATCTTCCTTCACCTCTTTCCCAGCTTCCTCTTGATCTAGAATTGCTACATATCACAAATAATATTTTAATTTTAAAATAAAATATATTTTACATTATTAATGAAAGAAACTAAAATAACCAAACTCGATCATTTCTTATATGTATCAATATAGACTCGTCATTTCTATCTAATTCGATCCTCCAATTTCTCCATCTTTTTTTGAAACTACAAGATTCAACATGAGAGAATAATAATTTTGTCAAGATAAATTCATTTCTCCCGTTCTAATTTCATCCTATAAAAGTTGTGTATTCGAATTGGTATAATCATGGCTTGGTTTAATACTTATTTGTTTGATTAAATTAATTGTTATTGAATTATTTATATTTGTCATTTAATTGATTTGATTTATAATTTGAACATTATGATTGTCGAAGTTTTTATTAATTTTACATTGTGACACTACCAAATTTGTTTAAAGTTTCATAGTTATCTAAAACAATGTTCCACGATAATTAGTCTAATATATATAGACATCTCTATTTTATATATGGATGTCTATTTTTATACACATACATTATACATACCAAATGTATTTTTTTCAAATATAGATCTCTCTCTCTCTCTCTCTCTCTCTCTCTCTCTCTCTCTCTCTCTCTCTCTCTCTCTCTCTCTCTCTCTCTCTCTCTCTCTCTCTCTCTCTCATACACACACACACATACACATGCAGATGTTTGTTTAAAATAAGGACATATGTGTTTTATTATGAGCTTATGACTCATATTTGGTGTAAAGTATAGCATGGATAGTCATATGTAGGTGTTCAATGAAGCTTAGCGTAGAACAACAACTTTTGAAAGCAACACGAGGAGAATGTTTATTAACACGATTTGTGTTTTCTTTCATCTCTTTGGATGTGCAATTTTCCTAAAAGGTCAAATGTCTAGGAATAAACATGGGAGGTATAACACCCCTAAAATCATAGTTGAAAATTTTTGTTTAATTAAAACATACACAAGTATCGGGGGTGCTATTGTTGTGATCAGCACAAGCCTAGCCCCCGACCAGTCTTGTACCAACCACAAGACTAAGAATAATTTCACAAAACATTAAACACACTTAAGATGAAGAACTGTAGAAATTCAAAATATTCATAAACAGAAAATCAGAGTGCGTGATTAGAAGTCAATACAACCAAAAAAGATTACATAGTCAAAGCCCCCTAGGGGATAGAATAATACAACATAATAAAACCAAAGCAGAAATAAGAAGAGTCTGGACTACATCTCTCTTAGGCCCCCATGCCAAGTCCCAAAAGGTCAACACTCAGCCCCCGATGCCTCAAATGTGTCATAGGCATCGAATATGGCGTCTCCTACCAGCACAAACTCAAAAGGGATCTCTGCTTGTGGGAATGAGCAGTACCCATGAAACGGGTGATCACTACGCTATGTATTGAATAAGGTAACCATGTAGCTAAGACCATACACAAAACATAAATAACACAAGCAAGTAACTATGCAGATAAGCCATACATGAAAGACATATGTACAAGCCATGATTCAGTCCGGTTAAACTTAATCACTAGATATCTGGTCAATATTCCCAATTCACACCATTCTTATTATATATTCATGCTAGTACGAGAACCCCACTATTATAATCAGTGGAATGGAAAACACCCAGGACATAATGCACCTGGCCAGAATTATTCGTCGGTAGAACAGTCTCTAGGGCATCAGGCACCTAGCCACTATTATTCACCGGCGGACTAGTCTGGCCCCGACTCTCAAGTATTTCACTGTAAATAGATAGTATCTTTCCATAACTTATCATCATTAGGTTTGGTTCGTTGAGCTTTGGATCTCCCACTATTATAGCTGGTGGACTAGAAAACACCCAGAGTAGAACGTGCCTAGCCACTATTATTCATCGGTGGAACGGTCTCCAGGGCACAAGGCACCAGGCCACTATTATTCGCCGGTGGACTGGTCTGGGCCTGACTCAACAATCTTTCTCTTTAAATGGTTAGTATCTTATTCGTTTCTTATTCGATAAATATATCCACCCTAGACATGCATGTCCTTTGGACTACCCACTCACACAATCCGTCTACTCTAATTCTCCTGAAAGGTCCGTCCTATATCTTGGGACTTCTACACATCCTAATACATCTAGACGTCCTTTATCCCCTTTCCTCACTTACCATAAATACCCAACTCCTATGTGCATGGGTTGAGGCCCACTTTCCCCCATCTCTGGGTTAACTCACTATTATCCTCTAGGGTTTTCCCCGAAAAAGCCTAATTTGGCCTATATGGCCCAACTTTCCTCTATCTCACACATCACATGTTTTCTTTACCTCCAACTCATCACCTCATCAATCTGTCCCTAAGAATCCCACTTTACTTCCCATTTTGTACATGTGGCCACAAATCCTAATTGGCCACCCCAAACCCTAGCACCTCTCTTTTCTCATATGTTGTTCCTCCATCACTCTCACTTACCATTCCCTCTTCCATATGACAAACATTCACCCCCATATAAAATCCTTCCACTTTCACCCCATACTCCAATCCTTCCCATTATTTCTCCCTTCCACAATCTCCCCCACTTAGGGTTTTCCTCCTGAACCCTATCCAAGTCCCCCATGCACCCTTATACCAACTTACATACTATTTTTTACCTATGGACTCCAATCACCCCAACAACTCTTCCTTTACCTTACTTAACCCTCAAGCTAACTTTTTCCACTTAAGGATAATCCCTATGCAAAACCATCCATCCCATGCAATCCCTAGACTCCCCATGCAAGATTCATTTCACTCTCTTATTTTATTCATATTATCCTTTTATTTGTCCACCCATAAGTCATGAGATACTTAGGTCATTCTTAATTCCCTCTAATCAACTCACTTCCTTTACTCCTTTTATCTTTTCATCTCCACGCCATATCTTCTAAAGCCTCCTAGCATGCATGTCCTAAAGGGTCATATCTCATAAGCACCGCAAAGCACATGATACATTATCATTTTACACATGTCGTAAAGAGAACACATACACTTACCTTAGCTTCACGTTGTACTACAAGTACATAGTCATAATCACATAATGTATACAAATATATCATCACACATAATATAATGCACATAATACACATATTAGGCCTTAACCACATCCTTAACTAAAATGACACGGGGCTTGAAGCACGCTCATACGCCTCCTTAGGGGTTGGACTTGGTTCACCTATAAGAGGGGAAATAATAGGGTTAACTTCCCTCTTATTAACATTTTCTTACTCACCTCTATTATAACCTAGTATTAGGGATAATAACAATAATAATAATAGTAGTAGTAGTAGCTTTAGTATTAAAAATAAGGATATTATCCTTAAAATGGTTAAACATGCTATTATTAGCCAATATAGGCTTAGGTAGTTATATTAGTCAATGACAATATATTATTAACAATATTAGCAATAATAATGATAATAACTTTAATCATAATAATAATAATGATAATGATAATAAGGTTAGAATAATAATTACACTAAACAAATTATACTTAAGGGCTAGGAAGTGTTAGGGAACAACCTAGTGAGGGTGGTAGTTGGGTGGCGGTGGCGGTGTGGAAGTGGTGGTTTGGAGAAGGTGGGTCTTTTAGGGCTGGAAGAGAGAGAGTGAGATGGTGGTTTTGGTGGTGGTGGACTCTCTATGCTAAGAGGGTTGTAGTGGTGGTGGTGGTGCAGCAAGGGTGGCGGTGGTTGTGGTTAGGGTTGTTCATGTTATCCGATATCTGCTTATTTGATCCGATATCCAAAGTGATCTGATCCAAAAAAGTAAATAACCGATCCGATTTTTTTTCAAATCAAATATCCGATCCGGTCAACGAAAAGTCAAACAAACCAAATATCCGATCCGACAAATACAAATAATATCCGATCCGAAGAAAAATATTTATACATTTTTTTATAATTTTTTATTTTATATATAATTGTATATAAATAAATTTATATGTGTCTGTGTATAATTTTTACTTACTTTATTTATTATTTGAGGAAAAATTTAATTTAATTGAAATTATATTTTTAATACAATCTCTTTTTAGATATTTATAAAAATAAAAATAAAAATACTCTGCATACCGATAGACTCCATCCACTTCTTTCTTATTTTAGTTTTAACATTGGATATTTGTTGAGTAAGTCGGATATTTGCTAAGCGAATTGGATATTTGCTCAGCATTCGCTCAACAAATCGGATAATATGAAATATATTTGTCATTTGGTAATTTTTTTATATTTGAAATTGTATTCAGATAATATCGATTATATTTGATATGCGATCCGAAAATTCAAATATCCGATCTTTCGGATATCCGAAGTTTCAAATCAAATATCAAATATCATTTTTAGATATCCGAAATTTCAAATATCCGATAATCAAATATCTGAAATATCGGATATTTGAACCGTGAACAGCCCTAGTTGTGGTAGCCTAGGGTGGTGGAGGAGGAAGGAGAGGGAGAAAGGGAAGGTAGAGGAGATCCACTGGGTTGATTGGGTGGAAGGGGAGGTAGTGAGTGTGGCAGAGGAGGTGATATACGACGGCGAGAGGGGCGATGATGGGGTGCAAAGCGGCAAGTCGATTAGCCAACTTTGCACAATCGAGGTGGTTTTTGTAGGGGAATTCAGGGGTGATGAGTGGCTCGGTTTAGTGGAGGGTAATACAGGGAAGGGTTTGGGTTGTGTTTTGGGTGGCGGCATTGTATGGCAACGGTCGGGGCGACATCTGAAGTGGTGGTGGCAAAAATACGCATGAAATTTTGGGCATAGTAAATTAGGGCAATTGGGGGTCGATATAGGGTATTTATAGGCCAAGGGAGGGAGAAGGAGACAAAGGAGGAAGAGGACAAGGGGCAGCTGAGGCAAGACTCACTAGCCGGCGGTGGCAGGCCAGTACGAGTCTGTGAATGGTAGGGACAAACATGACAAGGGAGAAGAAAAGGAAAGGAAGGGGAACACGTGAGGGAGGCTGATGAGGGAGGTCTGGCTCGAAATGGGAAGGAAAAGGAAAAGGGAGAGAGAGGGGAGGAGCAGGCCGATGGTACAGTGGCTGGGGAAGGACGGTGGTAAGTCGTAGAATAAGTTTCTTATTTTATTTTTATTTTTTAAATAAAGACCTATATCAATTAATATTCATATTTATATTCATATAAGTGTCTTATTTTATCTAAAAATTAGTATTAAAATATTATTATATAAGTTTAAATTATAAAAATAAATAATTTTTTAAAGCTTAAAACTATAAACACACAATATTTTGATTTATTGTTGAAATAATCATTAAAATATTGGATATTTGTCTGGATCGGATAATCCAAACAAAAACTGGATATTCTAAATGTCAAATATCCTTTTAATTAAAATTATATTGGATATCCTAAATGTCATATCATATTTTTTTATCTACCAGATCATATTTTTAGATTCTAAATTTCTTGCACATCCCTAGCAGTTGCTAGTCGTCGATCCTTACCTCTCTTCCTACCATCTTCTACTTTGGGTTTTGGCTAATAAATCCTTCATCTTTTCATTTACTTTCACCTTGCATAATATTATTATTTCTAACCTCTTGCATTATTTTAAAGTTGATCAAGTCTAGGAATTTTGAAGTAGTGGTTTAGCAGTATTTAGCTTTACAGTTTAGCTAGCTAGGTAATGTGATTAATTCTATAAACATAGGTAATGTCCTATCTTGCTGTGTTAAATTCATTGCTATGATAGCATGTTATATCTAGTGTTTGTATAATTATATTTATTTTGAATATAAGTATGAGAACTTGGATGAGAGAATAAATTGTGTGATTTTAACATGATTTTATGGTTGCTAAAACTTTAATGAATATATTTTTTGTGCGTGGAAAAATATTCTATTGATCATTGATGAACATATAGCAGATTCATGATGAGTATATCTTGACCTCCAAGAATGTCCCTCGGCCTTTTTATTTTATATGGGTTTAAATGTTTAATTTTTTTTTTGTGATTATGTTTTTATGTGTATTTTAAAGTATTAAAGCTTTGGAGTGAATTTGGGAGTCATTAGTGTTAATTAAATTTATTATATATTTATTAAGTTTTACAGGTAATTAGTGTAGTTAAGGGTAGTTATGTAATTAAACATTAATTATATAAAATTAGGAATGAAATGAGTATTGCGATAAGAAGACGAGTTAGAGTAATAAGCAAATTTAGCGGAAAAATTATGCCTAGAATAAGTTAAAATTTTACAATAAAATGGCTTAAAATGAGTTTAGAACACCTAGAACTAAAATTATTATTTTATGTACTTAATTTTTAGTTTAATTTTTGCTTTTGGCTTAAGTGGGCTTCATATGGAATGTATAGTTGTTGTCTTGAGTTTGGTGAATTAATGAATTTAATTTTGGTGGTTAAATGACTTAGGTAAAGAATAAGGGTTAATAAAAACATTTTGGTCTTTTGACCTGTATTATATTCTTCTTATGTTATGTTTGGCTTTAGGATAATCTGAAGGACTTTCTTAGGCGAAACCTTTGAGTAGGTGGCTTTTATAATTAATTTTGGTTATCATTAGGTTTTGGTTCAGTGTCCTTATGATCTTCCATTTGTTATTTTATGTGGGATTTTCCTTAATTATCCATATGATTAATTTATGTGGGATTTTTATCTAGGCGATTTTAGAATATCTACACATTGGAATTTGACCATTGAAGTGGGCTTTGTGACTAACAACTTGTTCTAATTCTCTCTATCTTTTTAGTACCATATATATGAGTTATTGTAATACCATAGATTTTAGAACCCTAATTTGTTGGATTATTTTCCATGGAGAGAAAATAAGTCTACCCTTCTGTGTGTTTGTTTGTTGCTTTGGTAGAAATCTTAGTCCCCATGTAATTTTTGGACTTGGTGGTACACCAATGGACTGGTTTTGGGTCACAAGTCAACCTATTTTCATTTTGGGGTCTCTAATAGGACCGATCAATTGGTTTGTCAAAATCAGTCCATTGCCCCACAAGTCGATTGGTCTTGATGAACTATTGAAATATCCTAAAATCCTAATTTAGGGACTTATGGCAAAATAAGGATTTATTAGAAAAATTAAGTAAATAAATTATTTTATTTAAATAAAGGGGAATTAATACAGAGGAAAATAATGAAGAATTTAATTAGAAAAAATTAGGGTATTTTTCTAATTAAAATGGAAGTTAAGGAAAATTTATTCAAAATAGCCAAATTAATCAAAAAAGGAAATTTATTATTATTATTATTATTTTAAATATTATTAATTTTAAACATTCAAAAATACCAAATGCGCAAAATACCCTAACCCATCCATTTTCACTTTCTTCCCTTTTTCCTTTTTTCTTCTTTCTTTTCCTTTTTCTTTCTTTTCTCTCGTTCTCCCTTTTTCTTTTTCCCCTTCCTTCCGAGCTGGGCTAGCCCCTCGTGGCCCAATTTTCCCTTCCTTATTCTTTTCCTACAGCGTGGCCTAAGCCCGCCTCATTCTTTTCTTCCTTCACTCGTCGCCCCAGCTGGTCCACCCCCTCATTTTTTTTCTTCTTTTCTTTCTTCTTCCCCATACCGCCGGTCCAACCCTTTCCCCCTTCCTTATTCCCCAACCAACCTGCAACCCCAACCTTGCAACCCTTCTTCTGTCGACCGCCACCACACGCCATTCGACCTTCTTTCCTTCTCTCCCCCGTCATTTTCCTTCCTCTTTTCGACCCAACCAACCCCCTCTCTCCTCATGCACACATGCCCCCTTTCCCTTCTCTCCCTCGACCACCAACCCTCCTTCCATGGCAGAACTACATTGCCTGCCACCACCTGGCCGGTGGTCCTGCCTCACCTGCCCCCATTTTCCTCTTCCTACTTCCTCATTTCCCCTTTAATTTAGCCTATACATACCCCCATAGGCAGCCATAATTGGGTCTTTGTTTTCACAACCTAGAAATTCTTCCTTTGTGCCATCGCACGATCAGACCCTCGTTCCGTCGCCATCTAACATTGTCGTTGCCCACCTAAGCCTTCCCTGCATCACCCTCTGTAGAACTGATCCTCCCTCTTTCCTCGATTTGCCCTACACGAGCCACCACGGCCGTGTAAAGTGACTCTCCTGGTCAGCCTACTTCGACCCCCTACTGCCCTTCGCACCACCGTCCGCCACCAATTCCACAGCAACCAATGCCCTCTCTACCCCCCAAAATAACCAAGGGACCTTCCTCTACCCCCTATACCTCCATCTCTCCCTGTCTCCCTCTCCTTCTCCCTTCTCTACCTTCCACGGTTCCACCACCTTCGGCCACAACACCCGCCGCCGTGCGGCGCCACCATTGGCTACACCACCCCCTTCATTCCACCCCTCTCCACCTGAGGCACCTTACACCACCTCAAACACCCCCTCATTCCCTCTCCTCTAGCCTATACCCCCATCTCTCTACATCTCTTCCTCCTCCACCGCCGCCGATTCCACCACCAACCCTAGGTGGTATTCTAACTTTCCTAACCCCTAAACCTTTTTATATAAGTGTTAGTAATTTATAGTAATATTAATAGTTTTACTCTTATTATTATTATTATTATTATTATTATTATTATTATCACTTAGGCTACTACTATTATGATTACTAGGACCTTTATTAGCATTATCCTTAAGATTGGAACTGTTATTAATATTATTACTATTATTATTATTATTATTATTATTGTTATTATTATTATTATTATTATTATTACCTTGTCATTAATGTTAATATTTCTTAATCACTACCAGCATTATCAATATAAGTATCATTATGGTCACTACTTTTATATTACTAATGTCACTATTATTATTATTACTAGGGTTTGGGTCGATATTGGTATTATCACTAAAACTAATAGTATTATTTTTATTAGTAATATTGAAACTACTACCTTTAATACTATGAATATCACTATGATTTCTTTAACATAAACCATGACGGCTACTAAGACTTATTTTGGTTAGTAGTAGTATGATTAATTATTTTGAGAATAATAACCCTACTTTCACTTATAAAACTACTATTATCATTATTAGCCCTAATAGTAGATTATGATAAGGGTAGGGTAGGAATAATGTTAATTTTTGGTAAGATGGAGATTAACCATAGTATTTTCCCTTTATAGGCGAATCAAGTCAAAATCCTAAGGAGGCATAGGAACATACTCCAAGCTCGACGTCATCTTAGGTAAGGATGTAGCTAAGGCCTATGTGTATTGTGTGACTTGTATGCCTTAGATGTTATGTACCATGCTATGTTGTGTGTCTTATGGTTATCATTGACTTGTCTTATGTGTAGCGCAGCTTGGAGTTGAGGTATGTTCATGTGTTTCCTTATGGCATAAGTATAATACGTATATGTGGTGATTATGATGTGATATAATGTGACCTTCTAGGACATGCATGCTAGGATGATTGATAATATGATATGGGGATGAAAGGATAAAAAGAAAGAAAATGGGAAGTGAGTTCACTAAAGGAGACATAAGGTTAACCTTACCACCTCATGATCCATGAGAGGAAAATAAAAGGAGGTTATGATCAAAATAAACGAGTGAGGTGAATCTTGTATGGAAATTGCTAAGGTTTGCATGGGATGGATGGAATTTTCATGGGGAGGATCCTTACGTGAGAAAAGTTGTTTTAGGGCGTAAGTAAGATAAGGGGAGATTTGTGGACTGATTGGAGATTTGGGACGAAAAATAGTACGTAGGTTGGTGTAAGGATATATAGGGGAGTTGATTAGGGTTTTGGGAGGAAACCCTAATCTAGGGGAAAATGTGGATGTAAAAATAATTAAGGAAGAGTGGAGTATGGGATAAGAGTGGAAGTTTATCATATGAGGGATGAGTATGGGTGCTATGGGCAGGAATAAATGTTAGGTGAAAAATAGAGAAGTTACTTGTGGAGGAAGAAAGGTGCTAGGGTTTTGGAGTGGCCAACTAAGGTTTCCAGTCACATGTGAAATCGATGAGCAAAGTGATATGAATTAGGTTGAATCTAAATGAGATGAGGTGTCCGGCGATAAATGAAATAATGGTGGTGTAAGTAAGAGGGAGTTGGGCCACATAGGTCCAATTAGGGTTTTCTAGGGAAAACCCTAAAGGGTGATAGTAAGTGGAGTTGGATGTCATAAGGTGATGTACCTTAACCCACACCCTTAGGAGTTGGGCTTTAATTATAGGTAAGTGGAAGGAAGAATGGATATCGGGGTGTGATAGGAGGTGCAGGAGTCTCAAGATATGGGACAGGCCCTCTTGGAAGGATAGAAGTAGAAGGTTGGTGACATGCATGTCAAGGGTGAAAAGTTTATCGAATAAGACACTAGTAAGATACTAACCATTTAAAGAGAAATATTATTGATCCGGGCCCAGATCGATCCATCGGCATAATAGTGGCCAGGTGCTAGGGTGCCCTAGAGACTGATCCACCGACATAAAATACTGGTTAGGTGCGTTATGCCCTATAAGTGACCGATCTACCAGCTATAATAGTGGGGGATCCAGAGCTCAATAAACCAAACTCTAATATATCATGGAAAATATACTATGTAATTACAGTGGAACACCATAAGAGTCGGGGCCAGACCAATCCACCGACATAATAGTGGCTAGGTGCACCTTGCCCTAGAGACCGATCCACTGACAAAAATAATGGTCAGGAGCATTCTACCTTGTATGTTTTCGATCCACCGGCTATAATAGTGGGGTTCCCACAAAGTGATTATATTTACTAAAGATCAAAAGAATAAGTTTATCTATATTATTGTATGTTGCCTATATGATCATGTTATGCTGTATGCTTTACATTTTTGGCCTTAGTGTATGGTTACCTTACTTAGTACGTAGCATACTGACCATCCGTTTCATGGGTGTTGCTTATTCCCACAAGTAGAAGACTCGTCCGAGTTTGTGCAGGTAGGAGATGGCGTCTTCGATGCCTACTACACTTACAAGACATCGGGCGAGGCTAAGAGTTGAGCCTTGACTTGGTATGGGGATCAAGAGCAGCCTGACCGGACTCTATCTTTCCTTTTGTTTTACCTTGTATCATTTTTATGCTAATTATGTTTTGTCGTACTAATTTTATGTTTTTGGAAAACTTTAGTTACTTACTCCTTGGGTTGTAACTCTTAAACCGCACTCTGATTTCTGTATGGTTATGAATGAGTTATTTTATGAATTCCCACTTTTAATTAATGACTTTAGTTTGATGTTAATCCTATTCAGCCTTAGCACTTAGTACTGGAACGGTAGGAGTGAGCTAGTCTGGTACTATGTGTGGCGGTAATATCCTCTAAATTTATAGTTTTGTAATTTCTCTTCTGTTAAACCTTTTCATTAAAACAAAATTTTTCAGTAGTAAATTTTGGGGGTATTACAACTACTCAACTGGTTATTCTAGGTTTTCTATTTTACATTATGTTATGAATTTGATATTTGTCCTATCCTTTCTAAGCCTTCCAATCTTGTTGATAATCATATTTTTAGGTTGTTTGATTATTTTTTTCTTAAACACTTGAGACTATGATCTATACAAATACATTGAACATACCCATGTAGAATAAAAAGAGATCAACGTACCCTAGGTTGATAGCTCTATCAAAGTAATTAAGGATATAGCAAGATGCTCAACTTATTAAAAAAATAAAAATGAGGGCCTAAAACCTAAGGTTTACAATAGGGTCATCATATATATATGTTTAATTTGTATAATTAAATCTTTAGAATCTAAGTCATTAAAGTTAAATGTTGCTTCATTCTTCGCTCTCCATTTAAGGTGAGTTGATGTAGCTAGGGCCAAGCTTCAAACCTTATCAACCAAGTTTTTACCTTTTCTCCTCTTATCCACACACCGTACAACACTAAACAAGTTAATGAGAGCAACCAATTTTTATGCTTGCACTCTTCCTCATTTACACCTTTTGATGAGTCATCTTTCTCTGAATTTCCTTGGAATATAATTTTGGTTCCTTTATCACTTGATTATCAACCCTTATGCCTCCTCTTAATGCCCCTACCTTGTTAAAATAAGTGTTTCCCCTTTTAGTACCCCCTTTGGTTGCTCTCATTTCTCTTCTATTTGTTAGCTTTTGGTTGGTGTTTCTTAACTTTTGTCTCATGCCTATAATGTTGATCCTCCATCTTCTTGTGCACCTTGGTTCTTCATCATTTCTCTTCTATAACCCTTTAGTCTATCCTCTATTTATTTTTAATTAAATAAAAGAGGTGAGGCTTTAAGAGATTTGTGAATGTTTTCATATCTTTCTCCCTTTGTTCCTCTATATTTTTGAAGGGTAGTCTTATTCTTTCCTTTAGAATTTCTTATTTTTATTTGTTATCTTATGTATGATTTTATTGCGTGCTTATTATTTTGTGCTTTTGATATTAGTAAAATTAATATAAGTGGTGTTTGAGATTTCCTTGAAGAAAGTATTTGTGTGTGTGTGTGTGTGTGTGTGTGTGTGTGCGTGTGCGTGCGCGCTTGAGCATTGGATCTAGGTAAAACTAATCAACTCTTAATATAGTAGAATAAATGGGTGTGAACATGTTTGTCTTATTATCATGCTAGGATTTTCATTCTATGAATGTGTGATCTTTATGTTATGATACCTAAAAGCATAAGGTTATGTATGAATTGACATCTACACCCTCCAACATGTGTGTGGAAGCATCCATTAGTTGTGTTTACCATGTTTCTAGTGAAGTGTAGTCAAATATGTAAGCATCACCATGATTTGTCCATTTTAGTCTTGATATGGTAATGATGAGTTAAGCATGAGAACCATTGTGTAATTGATTATGAGTATGATTTTATATGTTTTGAAGTGTTAAGCATGTTTGTACATGCGTTCTTGTAGCGTAGAAGCATGTTAGAATTATGTGGATAAGTTAATAATTATTTATGGATGAATCGCATGTTACTTTATGTGTTTTTCCCAAACTAACCTGTTAGCTAGTATAAGAAAAAATAGTTCACTAACTCACCAATCGATTGGTTTAGTTGGAATGTCGTGTTAGTTTGACCTTGTGCTAGTTAATCAATTAGAGAGGAACCAATCCACTAGTTATCCTTAAATAATCAACTTGTTTATCTATTGCATGTGTTAGTTTCGACTTGCATAAGCTAACTAGTTAAGGAAGGAACCAATCAACTAGTTCACCAGTTGACTGGTACCCTCAAACGAGTTAAATGGTTTAGCTATCTTGCATGATCTGTTGATGTTGTTGTTCTTAAACCATCCAACTAGTTTATGGGAAAAGTTAACTAGTCCTCTAGGACAATTATTGATTTTATTATGGTTAACTCATCAGGTTGACTAAGGGTTAACCTTGACTTATGTTTTTGATCATTTATGTTATCCTTTACTTTAGTGGGCATCCTTGTTAACATTTCGTTTGGGTATTGGGATGGCTATATAGCTGATTTAGTGTTGACTTTAAATAATTTAAAAATAATTGGAAAACATAATTATATTAAATTAAATAGTTAATTGTTTGCTATGGCTTAATATAATACTTCCAATTTAACTTAATCATAATCTCGAGTAATTAGTATTTTCAATCTAATCCTAATTCTTTAATCTATATTTTATACCTAATTTTAACCTTAATCCATAACTTCTTTTCCTTTTTCCTTTCCCCCTTTTCCTTTTCTTTCTTCTTTTCTTTGTTTCCTTTTCTTCTTCTTCTTCTTCTCCTTCCTCAGTCTTCTTCCTTTCCCATGTGGTTTTTTTTCCTTTCCCGACTCATTCCTTCATTTTATCCTCCAACCATAGCCTACCTAGGCCTAGCTTCATCATCACCCCATCCCATCCCTTCTTTCTAGGGATGTATCATAGGAAAATTTTCCCCTAAATCCCCCATTCTCTGTTTACACCATACCTTATCTATGCTACTGTCACCTCTCGGCCTTTTCACATCTTAACCATACACACACCACCCCCAAATATTAATACCCCTCCTTCCCTTCTCCTTATTTAATTTAATGCCTTACAAAACTTTTTCCTAACTCTCTTTCCCCATCTCCATCTTTCTTCTACATCATCCCCCTATTTTCTCCATCATTTTCATGCAACAAACTCAATATAGCTTGACAAACCTCAAGCCGCATCACCCTTGTTGTGTTATCACCTCACGTTGCTCCTCCATGGTAGCATGATAAGATCATATGGCTACCTCATTCCAGCCCTATATTCAATCTTTTTCACACAGCAACACCCCCAAAACTACCCAGCCCTCATGCAACAAAACCACCTAACCGTGAGCACCTCACGTTGCCTACCTCCACTTGATCCCACACCTCACGCCACTCTATCCCTTACTACATGAGTACCTCACACAAACCAACCATTTTTATGTGAGTACCTCACGTAACTCCACCCCACTTTGCACTCTTACCCCATGTAGCAAGCATCCTTTCATGCCACACTTTCGCACAACTTCAAGCCTCTTCGTTTGATTTAGTTTTTTCTCCTTGTCCATTATACTTTTCCTTTTTTTTCTCACATTATAACCATGTTTATTCTTCATTTTTAGGTGATTTTTTTGTTGCATTGGAGGAGGATTCTTAGGGTCCATTCATACTTAGAGACTGGTGTCAGTTAGGCAATGACACATGTCTTAGTTTAGGGTTTTGTGCTATATGTAAATTTGTATGTAATATCATGCTTGGTATTATTATATTTTATAATTCATGTTGTTAATGATATTTTATTGCAAACTTGTACTGCAATATGGGAAAAGTAAGTACTATGTGAATAACATGAGCTTATGTGATATTTATTGTGATAAGTCTTGTCTTGCAACCCTAAGTATGATAGTATGATATATGGTTTTGAAAAAAATATGGAAACTAGATACTAATTATGGTCAAGATGTATTGTGTTGTAATAAATTGAAGGTCGGGAATTAATGATGTCAGAATCATAGGGTTTTGTGAAAATTTGGGTGTTGTGGCTACCTTAAGGGTATTTTGTTCATTTCATGATAACACAAAAAAATTATTATGGCAAGATAACCATTGAGGGTTTTATAATTTATTTCATAAGTAATATGATCGAATGGAGGTTGAATAGGACACAAGTTATCTAGAATGAGACTTTGAGGCATTTAGTTAAGATAATGGTATTTTTGTTAATATAGGTTAAATATGGAATTTTTGGTATTTCTAAAGTGGTAATGGATTTAAAATTTGCTAAGTATGTTACATAAAATACTTAGGGTAATTATGAATAATATAAGTTTAATAAAATAAGAAAATGGCTTAAATTAGGAATAATAACCCTATAGACAGGTTCGTTATTGCATGTGTGAGACGTTAGAGTTGGACCTTAAAGTTCGAATATGTTGTTAAGAATGATATTTTAGTATGGTGGTTAGATGAGTCTTATGGGAAAAATTATACTCGTCTTGTGAGTTTAGGGTTTCATAGGGGAGTTGTGGCTATTTTCCTTAAGGAATGATCCAAATCACATCTGGTTGTGTTTTGTATGCTTACACATTTATGATTAATGTGTATAACCAACATTATAATAAAATATTAATGCATAAAGTGAAAGATCACGTGAGTTAGGACTGAGGTGTTTTAGTCTGTTATACTAAACAAGAATATTGGCCATGAGCATTTTACCTTGGGAGGTGTTTTA
Organism: Tamarix austromongolica; assembly: GCA_039764185.1. Taxonomy (NCBI): domain Eukaryota; kingdom Viridiplantae; phylum Streptophyta; class Magnoliopsida; order Caryophyllales; family Tamaricaceae; genus Tamarix; species Tamarix austromongolica. The sequence goes on from CM077816.1 coordinate 66,999,289, forward strand.
GACCATTCCACTAGTTTAATAATAGTCGTCAGAAGTGTTTTACCTTGGAAGGTGTTTTATACTGTTCCATCAAACAATAATAGTAACTAGGAGCGTGTGACCCTAAGAGGTGTAGAGTCCATTATACCAAGTTAATAATAGTGGCTAGGAGGATTTTAACCTAGGAGGTATTTTATCCCCCTCCGTTGTATTAAGAATAGTGGGGGTTCCTGAACTCAATGTAAATAAATGAATTATAATTATACCTGATAATAGAACTTTGGATTGGCTATTCTCTTGCATCGTATCATGTTTAATTAATGCGTCTAATGAGTCTTTCCATGTTGCTTTATGTACTTTGTATACCCTTTCTATGACTATATTGTTTCCTTACTTAATATATAGTATATTTATCATATTTTTTTATGGGTGTTATTCATTCCCACAAGCAAACAACCCAAATTTTACTATGCTAGTCATTGAGTATTCTCTGAATGATTTCACTACTTATGATCCTTTGCCTATGGAGGAGTGATTATGTTATCCTTTGTGGTTGGATGTAGAGTTAATGTTATTCAGTTGTTAGTTTTGTGCGAATACCTTTTTATATCTTTGTTCCAATATATCCCTTTTGTATTTATTTTTATTTAGTATACCTCCAACACTTATTTAAGTTTTATAGAAAGTTCCCTCGTTCTTTGTCTATCTTATTTTAAGTTCTATGTGTTTTTCCTTATATTCAATATAAGGATAGTATGGTAAGCCAGACTTATGTCGAATATGATAGTAATACCCAATTATCTTGTTATTATACTTCTGCTAAACGAAATTTTTGTAACAAATTTTGGGGTGTTACACTTAATGCCTAACCCTTGTCCTCAATGGCATTAAATTGGTATGACCCTTGTAGTCTTTTGGATTGAATGGCTTATCATTATGGATCTTCGTATCCTTGGAATAATAATATTGATATCAAATAAAATACTAATCATTTAAAGAAAAATACTTGAGTTATAGAAACATATCTCGTACCTTGGAATAGGTCCCCAAGTGCATAGTTAGACCTTCGGGTTAAATGGCTCATTTCTTCTTTTAGGGACTCATAAACGTTACAGGAGATACATGTACTTAAGGAATTGAGTTTTGAGGTTGTGTATACATGGATTATTCATGTGAATTCCTTGACTTATTGTCTTGGAGGTTGGTAATTTATTTTTTTTTGTTTCATCCCTGGTGCCAGTGCCTTAGATTATAAGATTATTTTCCACTCAATATTTGAATTCACCTTTGATTGAATTTGGCTTAAAAATCCACCTCGGAACCTCTTGAACAATCAAATTAGGATTGTATTCATAAGAGTTTGAGATATAATCACTTAAGTTGGACCTTTGTTATGGTTGTAAGTTATCATAAGGTGTTGAGTTGTGAGACTATGTTTTATCCTTAAATATTGTAATTTCATTGTATTATCATGTTTCTAGGTATGTTTCTCATGATATTATAACCATGTGTAATGTGATAACACTACCTTTATTCAGGAGATATTGTAATTTACTCAGTATAAAGAAATCACACTAATGCTATCACTTTTTAGATGAGTATGTGTGCAATATCCAGTGGTTGAAAGATTTTGAGGAGCTCTATCCTAAGGGTCAAAAAGATGGAGGGGATGAGGGTCTCTCTTTTGTGAGTTGTATAGCTTGTATTATGGCATATGATTGGGATAAGTGTAAGAGTAAATCGGTGTTATACTATGAGGTGTTATTTTATGTAAGTTTCCTTTTGGGCTCTTATGCCCCTGTTGTATTTGATTAGTGTTGTTGTACGAAGGTTGTATTATTTGTAAACCTTTATCTACATTATTGTCTCTTCTTTCCACCAGAAATTATTTTAAGTTGAAATGTCTTGAACTTAGCACTTGATATGAGGATGGTTATTTTCTTAATTACACTTTCATAGAAATAAATTTTTAAGTAGTAAAAAATGGTGGTGTTAGACCTATTGGAGTTTTGGTGTTAGACCTATGTTGCTGAGAAAGTGGACTCCTAAAGTATCCATGTCTGCCAAGGAATGGCGCATCATACCATTATGGGTTCTTATCCCTGGGTTACCTTTACATTTATGGTCTGATGACAGCCTAAGTAGAATGGCTAGTCTCTTGGGACTTCCCATTTGTGTTGATATAGTCATGGCTCAAAGAGGAAGAATATCCTTCCCTAGGGTATTGATTGAAATAGACATTTGCATGCCTCTACCTAATCAAATTGCTATTGCCCTGCCTAGTGGTAATGAATTGAAACAGAATGTTTCCTATGAGTGGAAACCTAAATTCCGCTCTCTGTGGGATGTTATTAGTCATGATTCTAGACAATGTCGAGGGAAACTGGGGCAAAGGACCAATAAATCCCAATACTAGATACCAAAACAAAATCCTTCTCTAGCTGTTAATCATCCTATGGTGTCTAATTCTGAATAGAAAGATCTCCAGATTAATCCTGCCTCTGGACTTATTATTAACCAAGACCAATCCTTAAATGCATATTATCCACAAGTTGCTTCATTGTCTCTTACTTTACATAAGGGTCAGATGGCTCTATTGAAGGGGAAGGTGTTTTATAGGATTGATGAATAATCTCCTCAGATTAAACTTTATGAAACTTGCACTCCTAGGTTATATTCTACCAAGGCAAACAGGATTGCAAGTAATGTGGATAGGGGTGGAGGGGGTGGGAGTACCTCTTCACCATGACCTTATCCATTTGGAATATAAGAGGGTTTAATAAAACCCTCAAGCATAAGGTTGTGGAAAACCTTATATCGTTGCACAAAGTTGGTTTTCTGGGTCTTTTAGAAACTAGGATAAAACAAGGTAAATCTGATTCTATTATTCATAAACATGGTTTGCGTTGGAGTTGGGTGAACAACTATGATCACCATTCTAATGGTAGAATATGGTTATTTTGGGATGATTCTAGTTATGACATTCAAGTTGTTGAAAAGAATGCTCAGGCCATCCATAGCTTGGCCACCTTTGTCACTTCTTAACTTTATTTTTCCATTACAGTAGTCTATGCCTATAACACAAGGGTTCTAAGAAGAAATTTATGGGATTGGATGAGAAAATTTTCTACACAATCCCTTCCCTAGATTGCATTGGATATTTTAATGTTGTTGCTTCTTCCTAGGAAAACATTGGGGGTGATATAGACCCCCAAGATGCTTTTGAGTTTTCCCACTACATGCAAGATTGTGGTATGGGTGATTTGCCTTCTTTTGGATCTTATTTTACCTAGACTAAAAGACAAGATCATGAGTTCGGAATTTATAACAGGCTGGACAGGGGGTGGGAAATAGTGATTGGCTAGACATTTTTCCTGATACAGCTATCAATACTTTTCATCATCCAGTTTCTTATCACCATGCTTTACTTGTTTCCCTAAAGATGATCTAGACTGGTGTTGCAAAACCTTTTAAAATTTTCAATTTCTAAGTTAGAAAAGAGGGTTTCCTTGATTTGGTTAGAGGTGTATGGCAGGTTAAAGTGTAGGGATCTCAGGCTTTCCAATGTATGAGAAAGCTCAGGCTGCGAAAGACTAAACTCAAAAATTTTAACTCCTGAAATTATGGTAATGTTACGCAAAAGGTGACTCGGGCTTAGCAACTCTAGATGGAAGCAAAAAAAAACCTTATATCGGCATCCTTTTAGTTAATCATGTATTAATATTGGAAAAAATGGCTAGATTGAAATGGGAAAAGAAAGTAAGGGAGGAAGAGAGATTTCTCCAACAAAAAGCTCATATTCAATTTATCAAGTTGGATGATCATAACAATAAGTTTTTCTATGCTAGTATTCAGGGAGGGAGAGCTCATAATAAGATATCTCAGCTCATTAATGACCAGGACCAAGTCCTTGTGCAGGATGATGATATAAAGGTTGAGATAGTTAATTTCTTTAAAAATTTGCTTGGTTCCTCTTTTGCTACTCTTAGTTCCCCTAACCCTGCAGCTTACCACCAGGGTTTGTTGGTGTCTACTGGTCACAAGCATTTCCTTCTTTCCTGACCTATAGCTAAAGAGGTAAAGGATGCCATTTTTTCTATGGGAAACTCGAGTGCCCCAGGGCCGGATGGACACAATCCTTACTTCTACAAACAAACCTGGCCTATTATTAAGAATAATTTTGTTGTTGTTGTTCATGAATTCTGGTACTCTAAAAAAATTCTTAGGTAGATTAATAACATAGCTATTACCCTTATTCCTAAGAAGTGTGGTGCCACAAGGATCAAGGATTTCAAACCTATAGCTTGTTGCAATGTATTCTACAAAATTTTTTCAAAAGTTTTGGCTAATAGGCTCCGGAGGATATTGCCATATATTATTGGTGATTCTCAGTCTGCCTTTATCAAAGGCAGAAATCTTGGAGACAGCGTGCTTATGGTTGCAGAGCTTATTAAGCACTACCACCGTAAGAATATTTCACCGAGAATGATGATCAAAGTGGATATCCAAAAAGCTTTTGATTCCCTAGAATAGCCCTTCATAAAGCATTCTCTCTTCGCTTTTGGCTTTCCTTATCATTTCACTAAATTGATAATGGAATGTGTTTCCTCTGCTAGGGTTTCATTTAATGTGAATGGATCCCTCACATATCCTTTCAAGTGCAAAAGAGGTCTTAGGCAGGGTGATCCTTTATCTCCCTATCTTTTTGTTATTGCTATGGAGTACTTACATAGGGATCTACATTTACTATGGAATGACAGTAAACTCTTGGGACACCATGGTTGTAAAAAATTGAAAATCATAGATCTATGTTTTGTTGATGATCTACTTATTTTCACAAGAGGTGATATTTACTCAACTTTCCTTATAAATCAGAAGTTGTAAGATTCTACTCTTTGTTTAGGGTTGAAAACAAATCCATCTAAGAGCTTAGTATATATGGCTAGAGTTACCTTGGTAGTGAAGACTCAAATACTATACATTTTGAAGTGTGAGGTTGGATCCTTCCCTTTCAGGTACCTAGGAGTACCCTTGAACTCTGCTCGATTGAGTATTTCCCAATTTTAGCCCTTGATTGATTCCATCTCTACCAGAATTTTATCTTGGACTAACAAGCACCTTAGCTATTATGGTAGATTATAGTTTATCAAGTCTGTTTTATTTGGAATCCAGAACTTCTGGTCTCAGGTGTTTGTTCTTCCCAAGGAGGTCATTTCTTGTGTTGAGAGTATGTGCAAAACTTTCCTTTGGGCTAGTTTGGTTTCTGGATCAAATAAAGCTCTTGTATCTTGGAAGCAAGTATGTCTCCTCTTAAAGGAAGGTGGCATAGGTCTTATAAACTCTTCTTATTGGAACATTGCTGCTATGAGCAAGAGGTTATGGCAGATTATGTATAACAAAGAAGTTCTCTAGATCAAGTGGATACATGGATATTAAATCAAAGGAGCTTCCTTAACTGACTTGCAGTGTCATTCTAATCAATCCTAGATTTTCAGACGTATCATGTAGCTCAAGGGTTCCCTCCTCCATATCTTCAATCATAATAGAGAGTTATCTAATGGAATTTAGAGGACTCATAGTGTTTATGATATTATTAGATGGAAAGGTTATGACAAAGTATGGCGTAATCAGGTTTGGAAACACCCTGACCCTCCTAGACACAAATTCATTTGCCGGTTGGTTTGTAGATAGGCAGTACTTACAAGAGAAAGTTTAGGTAAATGGGGTGTCACAAATGAAACTTATTGTGGTCTTTGTGCAAGTGAGCTTGAAGATTTTAACCACCTCTTCATGTGTTGCCCATTTTCTCAAGAGCTATGGAAGATTATATGTAATTGACATGGTATTACTTTAAAATTTAAAAACCTATGAATTATGGGGATGTTGCTGCCACACTTAGTACCAAACTAGTTCTCTCCGACCATTTCAACCTTCCTCATCCCTCGATTATTTCTACACAAGCCACCACGGCTGTGCAAAGTTTGTTCCTCAATCAACCCATTCTTCATCTCCGCCACCCTTCGAACCACCATTAGCCACCTCTTCCGTCGTTGCCGCCGCTTCTTTCACCTCCCACTTTGTTCTGCAGACCCTCCTCTACCTTCCCTTACCTCTTTTTTCCCCTTCATCCCTCTCCTTCTTCCCCATTTGACCACCACCACCACCACCCTTATTCTGTTCCTCTCCTTCTAGGCAACCATAATTACCCCCAAATCTCACCTTTATTCTTCCTATTTTGTTCCCAGCCTTCAACTTTTACCCTTTTCTTCTCTTTTTCCGGCCATCGACGGCGCCATTGTGCACCACCACCAATGCCGCCTGTCCCCACCAGCCTAAGGTTGAACCCTAGACCCTCTCAGCCCTTCTTCCTATTTTTATAAGCCTTGTTTTATTTTATTTCATTTATTTGAATATAAATACTATTATTATTATTATTATTATTACTATTTCCATTATTAATATGTATTATTATTATTATTAATGTTTTTATTCTTATTTCTGTTGAGGGCTGAAGCCCTATTGTAATTTTTATTTCGATTTTATCATTATTACTTTTATTATTTCTATTATTACTATTAATATGTGATTATTATTATTATTATTATTATTATTATTATTATTATTACTCTTTCAAAATTAATAATAATATTATTATTCTATGATTATTATTATTATAACTATTTTACCATTAGTGTTGCTATCATCATCATCATCATCATCATCATCATCATCATTATTATTATTATTATTATTATTATTATTATTATTATTATTATTATTATTATTATTATTATTATTATTATTATTATTATTATTTTCAACTATTAGTATTATTATTTTATATAGGGCTGAAACCCTATTGTGCCTAGTTTGAATTATAGTAGTAGTATTATAGATATCAAGTCTTATTATTATTAATATTTTCATTATTTTTATCATTAGCATTTATTATTCTTATTAGTGTTATTATTATTATTATTATTTAATAAGTTTATTATTTTTCAATGTAGGGTAGAAACCCTACTTCATTTTATTTTCAAATATTATCCTTACTATTATTACTATTATTATTATCATCATCATTTTTGCAATATTATTATTGTTCATATCATTATTATTATTATTACTATTTCATTATTATTGTTATTACTAAATTTTGTTATTTATTTTACTAATATTATTATTAGTATTATTTTGGTAAAGGGGGCGAAGCCCTTATTTCACTTTATTTTTGGATAATGCCCTTTTTATTATTAGTGTTACTATTATTATTATTATTATTATTATTATTATTATTATTATTACTACTACTACTACTAATATTATCATCGATATTATTTTTAGTACTTTTGCTATTATTACTTTAGTATTTTATCAAAAGCCTAGTCTTAGAGTAAGTTAGTAATTAATAGTATTTTTAGTAGGAGGAAATCTAATTTTAGCTTTTCTCTTATATAGGTGAGACCAGTCAAAGCCCTAAGGAGGTGTAGGAGCGTGCTCCAAGATCGATGTCATTTTAGGTAAGGGTGTTACTAAGGCTTATTGTATGTTGATGTGCATTAAATGCCTTGTATGTTATGCATCCTATGTTTATTATTGTAATTATTTTGTATATGGTAGGACGTGGAGTTCAAGCATGATCTTGTATTGTTATTTGGCATCTGTATCATGTGTATGTGATGAAATATTATGGTATGTGATGATATGTGTTGTGGCCCTATAGGACATGCATGTGAGGATGCTCATATGGTTTGTGTGGGGAAAATTATGAAAAAGGAGAATAGGGAAATAAGTTGACCAAGCGATGTGAGTTGATCTAAGTATTTTAATGATCCATGAGTGGAAGAATACAATGGGGAATTTTAGGGTTTCGTGTGGAAGAATCTAAATTATGGTTTTGTATGTGAGAATATAATTTATGATTTCATATGGGAGAATCTAATCTATGGTTTTGTATGGGAGAATCTAATCTATGGTTTTGTATGGGAGAATCTAATTTATCGTTTTGTGAGGGATAATTTAATCTATGGTTTTGTATCGAAGAATCTAATTTATGGTTTTATATGGAAAAATCTAATTTATGGTTTTGTGAGGGAGAATTTAATCTATAATTTTGTATGGGAGAAGGTGATTTATGGTTTTATATGGGAGAATCTAATCTATGGTTTTATATGGGAGAATCTAATTTAGGGTTTGGTCAGGATGAATCTTTGGTTTGGTATGGATTGAATTAAGGGTTTGGTATGGATGAATCTTTAGGTTTTATATGGTTTGAATCTAAGGTTTGGTATGGATGAATCTTTGGTTTTCTGTGGATTGAATTTAGGGTTTTGTATGACGGAATCTTGGGTTTTGTATGAAAGAATTTAGGGTTTCGTATGGATGGACCTAGGGTTTGCATGAAAAATTTGAAAGGTTGCATGGGATGTGTAAAGTCTGCATAGGATTGAAATTTACGTATGGAACGTTGGTTTGGGATGTGAGGAAGGTAATGTAAATGTTGTTTGGGTGTTTGAACACTTAGATGAAAAATAGTATGTGGAGTAATATAAGGGTGCGTAGGAGACTGAACTAGGGTTTGTGTGGATAATTAGGGTTTGGTGTGGTGGCTTAGGGTTTTTGTGGTATCATGTGTATTTGGTGATTACAGTGTAATTATGAGGGTGGAATTTATGAGTTGTGATGTGTGGAATGTTAAAATGATTTGGGCCATGTGAAATGGAGTGGGATGAACCACAAAATTTAAAATTAGGGTTTCGAGGTAAAACCCTAAAGTGAGATGGGGATTGGACTTGGAGGTGTGTAGTAGTGGGCCTTGACCCACGTATTTTGGTGTTGGAGTTCTGGTGTGAGTTGGAGTATAGAGGAGAGGTTGTTGGAAAAGTTAGAAGGTGCAAGATTATCATGATATGGTATGGGTCAGTTGGAGGATAAGTGTAAAGGGAGTGATTCATGCATGTCTAGGATGAAAGCTTCTGAATAAAATACTTAAAACATTAATCATGTAAAAAGGAAGATGTTGAGCTGGGCCCAGACCGATCCACCGGCATAATAGTGGCTAGGTACTACAGTATCCTGGAGATTGATCCACCGGTGTATAATAGTGGTAGGATATGTTACCCTAATGACCGATCCACCAACAATAATAGTGGGGGATCCCGAGCTCAATAAACCAAACCCTACATTTTGCTAAGATATGGGAAGATAATAATTACTTACAGTGGAACATCGTGCGATCCACTAACATATAATAGTGGTAGGGCATGTACCCTAAGTGACCTATCCATAGGCTAGAATAGTGGTCAGGAGCCAAAGTGTCCTAGAGACCGATCCACCGGCAAAAATAGTGGAGTTTTCGTACTCGTATGAACTTGATAAAGAGCATGGTGTGAAAATAATTTGATAAAGGATTGATGAAGTAATTAATCTGGACTATAAATGGGCCTTTATGTATCTTTCCCGAATGATTGTATGATATTATATTATCATGATGGATTATGTTCTTTTATTTCTTTTGCATTATTTGTATGATTTTGTGTGTTGGCCTTAGTGCTCGGTTACTTTGCTCAATACGTAGCATACTGATCACCCTTTTTATGGGAGCTGCTCATTCCCACGAGTAGTTGACCCTTCTAACTTTGTGTAGGTGGGCGAGAAATCCAGCAAGGCTAAGTGTTGAGCATGTTTTGGCTCAAAGTTCGAGAGTAGTGTGGCTGGATCCACTCTTCTGATTATTTTATCTTCTTCTGCATTTTCCTTTGGATCGGATTTGCCCTCTTATGATTTCTTACTTGTATTGAGTATTTTAAATGAAGCTTTTTATCGGTTGTAAGCTATTTCTCTTTTGAATATGAATAATAATTCTTTATGCATACTCTGATTTTATTTTACAAATGTTTAATACTTATTTGGAGTTTAGTTTGTCTTGATTTATAATTGATTATTAATCTTTTCTTAGCCTTAACACTTGGTACTGAAACGGTCGGAGAAAACCGGTTTGGTACTAAGTGTGGCAGTAACATCCCTATAATTCACAGGTCTTTAAATTTTAAATTCTTCCGCTTTAAAAAAATAGTGAATTTTGGAGTGTTATAATTACTCCCCTTCTCAACTCTTGGAACAAATTTCAAAGCTGGACTATTCATAGGAATCATTTTAGAAAGGGTGAAAAAGATATCATGTGTATGATGATTACAATAGTTATCTATAAGATTTGGTATGGTAGGAATCTAGCTATTTCCAAGCAAAAATTTCTTTGATTAAGAATGTAGCTCGTGAGATCATTCTTCAAATCTTCATTAGAATATCTTCCTTCAAGAATAAGTCCAAATGGATTGCCCTTTTGAACTTTATTGATAGATTTGTTTAGTTCTTTTTTTCTTTTGTAAATAGTTCTTTTGGATGTACTTTTCCTCTTTGGTAATTAATGAAGGTTCTTATTACTTACCAAAAAAATGGTGGTGTTATAGTTATTGTACTTTAATGAGGATTGATGAAACTTGCAAAAATCTTATAAGATTATCATTTTCATACATTACAAATATAAAATAGAGTTTTGATTTTACACTTTCAAATCCAAATCAAACTTCTTTAGAGATCAATTTGTTTTTCATATTTAGTTATAATGTCCATATACTTGTAATTCTTATTTCTATATCTAGATCAAGTTCTTTACTAGTGATCACTCACTTTCATATACTATCTAGTAAATATTCATATTATATTCATTTCAAGTCATCATCTCAAACACACGTGAAGAGTGGTGCATTGTCTAGTATTAATAGGAGAGATTCTAAGAGATGATGTATCTTGAATCTACGGGAGTATAATTAGGTAAAGTATAAGTCATATTTAGATAGGTAATTGAGGTAGTAGGTTCATAAACCTAGTATAGTGATCATATCAAACACCCATTATAAATAAAAAGATATTCAAATCTAAAAGGTAAAATATTTTGGTAGTGGATGTAAAGAAATTTTGTAAAGTTTCTTGAATTACTATAAAGCATGTGTTCATTATTTACCAAATTCTCTACTAATTTCTCACAAATTTTAATTTGACATTATGATTACAAAATACTATATCCATCCCCTTGAAAGTATTCATATGTGCTTTCAATGATTTTCATGCTTATCAATATATTTTAAAAAAATACATGATTTAGCACAAAATAAATCTAGCATGCTTACTAAACTATAAAAATTCCTATCATGCTCATGCATTATTTCTACCATCTTTAGAGTTAGTTAAATTTACTTGCAATCAAAGATCAAGAAAAAGAAAAAATAAAGAGGCCTTCCAAATCAAGATTCAAGATCTTCTCAAATCCCCCTTTAAATCACAAAAATACTATATAAGAAGAACATATAACAAACATAATAACAAAGAACAAATCAAGACCTCTAAGAACAAAAAAAAATCTTGTACCCATACAAAATGAGGGATGAAATAGACGAAGAGATGTATAATAATCTTCACAAATAGCCAATAAACTAAATTACTTTATGTTGTTAAAAATAAATGAAGGTCAGGTCAAAGGCTTATAGAAGAAAAGAGTTGAAGAATAAAGATGAACAAGAATAAGAAGGCTCGTCTAGCGCTAAGAATAAAGGGAAACATTTATAGAAAAACCCAAAAAAGAGGGAATAAGAGAGAGAAAAATATATGAAGAGATAAGTATTTGATAAACAAATGAAACAAAAAAATAAATGAAGAGGGGACAAAGGGTGTAAAAAATCTAGCTACCGAGAGAGTGAGAAGCTAACTTGTAGCACAATTGAATGGATACATGATGGTAAAGTGTGTAATAGAAAGACAAAGGCATGTAAGTGTACTTATGGGTGAAAAATTGGTTGAATAAATGAGACAAGGTCAACTTGCTATAAAATATAACCATAAGGGGTATGGTGCATCAGATTCTGATCATGCATGACCTAGGATGGACAACAAAGATTTTTAAATAATTTAGTTAGCTAGGAAGTCAAATAAATGGGTATTATTGGGGAAAAAAGATCAAATAAATTCCAAAAATTAGGAAAAATATGTGGAATGAATTTATAAACTCTAATATATATAAAAATATTGGACAAAGGAATTAACTTAGAGCTAAAAAACTAAAATCACAAAAAAAAATTAAATGATAGCAATTTGTTGTCTGTTGTCTCTTTCGTGCCTATAGCTATCTGCCACCAGCTCTAGTCGTTTAGCTACCATCTCAAGTCAATTGTCAGTCACCCAAACCCGTATTATAACATAATAAACCATAATTAGTCTAATACTTTTATCCCAATAAATTATTATACATAAAATATATAATATCCTACAATAATTCTAATAACTAGTTTTAATAAAAATAACAAGTTAAATTTAAGGTTCTCAATTAGGGTTTGTGAAAAATGGGTTATTAAAAGATCTATTAACCAAAAAACACATCATAGTACGAAATTCTATCTAGAAATTCTTCCTTAAACCAACATTTGACAGTAAACATCAAGCTCTCTCAATAAGGGTCTTACAAATATGTAGGGATATAAATGAATTGTGTGGAGCTAAACTCCCCCGAACTCGGGATCAAATTATTTAACTAAATAGATGAGCCAGATTGAACTTTTAATGAGCTTATTTAGCCAATTTTGCAAGTGTAAGACTATAAATGAGCCGAGCCGAACTCCCTTAAACTCAGGTTAGGCATGTTAATAAATGAACTCAAAAATAAGGCTTGAGATTGAATCATTTAACTAAATGAAAGAGTTGTGAGCCAACTTGACTCATTTACAAACCTAATGATACACTTAGCTATACCATTTTGTTGAGGCCTAACAACACACATGTGATGGCAAACAATACCATTTTTCTTATAATAATCATTGAATACCTTCTCAAAAAGCTCCAACCCATTATTAGTATGGAGGACTTTCACCTAATTTTCAATATGTTTCTTAATAATAGTTTTCCAATTTATAAATGTGTGAGAGACATCATTCTTATGGTTGAGAAAATATAACCATCCCTTCCTAGAGAAAGCATCTATGAATGATAGTAAGTATTTGGTAACACAACAAGAAGTAATCAATGAAGGTCCCAATAAGTCTAAATGAACATAATACCACTATGTTGAAAATAAACCCTTTGTGTTTACCATAAACATAATGCTCAAAAAACTCAAACATTCTCACCTACTATCCATATAGTAGTCCTCTTTTATTTAAGGACACCATGCCTTTCTTGTACATATATCCTAGCATCATATCCCACAACTTTGTGGCATCAACATTTGATAAGGCTGACAAAATGGTTGGTGAACCTATAATAGTACTACCTTGTCAAACATATAAAGTGTAAAATTCTTCCCATTCATTAAGACAATATCACCTATGCAAATCCTCATCACTTTACCTACAACTAAAAATCTACACTCAATTCCATCTAGTGTGCCTAAGGAGATAAGATTATTCTTAAAATTAAGAACATGCCAGAAATTAGACAATATTTGAATCACACCATTATATATCTTGATCCTCATGGATCCAAGACCAAGGTATTGTTCTTAGTTAATGCATTTCCAGTGTCAAAGGACTCATAGCTGGAAGAGAAATACATGTAAGGACTCACGTGAGAAGAAGAACTAAAATTAAGAATCTAGTTAGTCTTATCATTGAGCTAGTCAACAATGATAATCAAAACATCTGAATCATCTCCACCACTAGCAAAATTTTCTCTAGTCAAATACCTTTTTTTTTTATCATTCTCATGTCATGTTGGGATATTTTCTCAAGCTTCCAAACCTACGATTATATATACCCCTTCTCATGATAGTAATTGTAGGTGAAATTTTAGGTCTTATTCCTATTTAGTCTAGAATTAAGCTAATTCTTCTACTTATTACCTTGGAGGTTAAACCCTTTCTAAAAGTTCTACCCCACATAACCAAACCATCACCAAGAGGGTTAATGAACTATGAAGCCAATAGGCTATCAATCAAGTATCAATATAACAACACATCCCTTATATCATTTAGGCTAAATTCATCATTGTTTCATGAAAGTGCATATATGATAGTGGTAATAAACAAATCAATGTAACCATTAAATCCTCATCGTCAACAACCACATCAATATCCTATAGGTCCATGATAAATTCAAAAAAAAAAAACTCATCCAAATGCGGTATTAGAGGACTATCTTTAGCAAAATAATGATTGTGAATTCTAATTTTTAGGAGTAAACATTTGGTGACTCCAATTTAAAAAACAAACCTACTATAGATATCTCCTTTACAACTTCCTACAAAATTTATTAGTGAGACACAATTAGAATGTTAACATTACCTCAAGATCTATCTCACCCCACTAATTATATAGTATCATTACCAAATTCTTAAACTTTCTATCCAATGCCTTGTATAATATGTTTTGGAAAATAATTACTCTCATCTTCAATTTCTAAAGACTAACATTAACTAGTCAATCAAATTGCTCAACATCAAATTTGGTAGCCATTGTGGAATTAGAATTGGAATAAAATCAAACACCCCAAATAGCCTCTAATACCACTTGTTAAGAATTAGATTGAATGATGGTTAAATTGATCTACTGAAATAACAATTGGAACTAAATAAATTACAAACACAAATTGAGAAATGCATAAAAGAAATCAAGAATACAGATTTATATGGTTTATTTAATGGACCTAAATCTACTAGAAATAAGAGTTGGATAGGATTTATAATGTATGAAATTACAAAAAATAATAGAACTCTAATCATACTCACTCTCATATCTCAAACTGGTTGTGTACTGAAGTGTATACTAATTTCCTTATCTTTATACTATATTTTGAACTAGAGATGAAGTAAAACGTGCATTGGAAGAAGCCAAGTCACACAATTAATTAAGCTAAAAATGCGTACAAACCAAAAATATAAATCATGAAATTTACACAGGTCCCTCATGTAATACCCCCAAATTAGTGGTGGATAGTGGAAGCTTAAAAGGATTGATAAGGCTACCTATATCAATAAGGTATACCTTCTTTTTGGAAAACCTATCCTTAAAGAAACATTTAGTTAAGCGTGCTTGACTTGGAGTAAGTTAAATATGGGTGACCTCTTAGGAATTTTTTCCATGATACGTGTGAGTTGATAAAAAAACACACATGAAAAGACTTGTATTGATCTATGACTCAGTCATTAATCCTAAAATTGCTCTAGAGTAACTAGTCATAACCCTAGTGAGGCAAGATGATTCTTGGGATAGATTGTAATAACATAGTTAGTGGTTGAGGCGCAACAAGGACATTGGATTCTTGAGTGGAGGTGTATGTAAACATAACACCCCCATTTTTACAACCAGATTTTTTTTACAAGACATTTTGCAAAAGATAAATAAAAAATGTAGGGTGATATTGCCATATCCAATATAGGAGAGGTACAATCATTGCCTAATCTATGTTGGATGCTAAGCTAAAAAGTAAACTCATATCCCATAAGTCAGGTATGACTGTCACCTAACCTAAGTCCAATATATGACTTACAATACTTTACTAAAAATAAATATAAGATCAAAAGATCTAACAAATCTCAACATGAGCAAAAACAAAATAGAATGCGGGATCATAAGGTTCCAAAATAAAACAACTATTGAGCTGACTAGTGACACAACACTTTCAACCCCACATAGCCACGCACGACACAAACTCAAATGGTGTTCTATCAGTATGACTAGCATACTGAGTAAGACCTAACTATCACAAATAAGCATGCTTTTCACAAAACACGTTATCACATTATACAACATCATGTTGACAAATGAATTTGATCATGCATAAGCAAAGAGAATAAAGCTATAAGATAATTCTAGAAATCAATTGCTATCCATATTAAATTATGTTGAAAATGAAGCATACGTGTTACATGCTCACACTTCACCATATAGGGCAACATAAAGGTAGCAACCTAGGACATAAAAAATTTAGAATTTAGAATCATACAAGATTTGATAGGCATAAAGAAATCTAGAAAAGCTTATAACATCTTTATCAGGCTTTTCAACAAGTGTCGTATAAGGACATATAGGCATTGATTCATAAAGAATGCGATAGGCATAGAGGAATTAGGCAAAGCCTATAACATCTCTAGTATAAATTTCAACTCATAATCTATATCATTTGACTCATAGTAGTATAAGTAATTTCAAGTGATTACACTAAACACATTTCAATACTCATGTACATACATCATATCCCATCACAAATCGACACATAGGTTAGGTTCACAATCATAACCATCATGGTAATGGAATTATACACATAGCCATCTCAGCCAAGAATTAATAATAGGATCTTTGCACATGAACATTTGGACCGAGGGATTTTTCCAAGGATGACATACCCACCTCATATAGATCACTAAATGCCACAACAACTTGGATATTGAATACTGACCTCTAATGGTCTCCTACTATGGTGACCTCACTAATGGTATCCTAATATTTAAGTGTACACACCCTCTATAGGGTTCATAGGGACCTATTGGCAACCCCTTGTATTTTACAAAAGTATGAAACCAAAGTCTAAAGGGTTGTGTTTTAAATGACAACACCAAACATATTCCACAAAGGAAAAAGCTCAGAGAGCATACATATCACATAATACACATAAATGTTTAAGGATAACACCAAACCCTAGATATGATTAAAGATTAGTCAAATAATAAAAATCTTTGATCCAAAAGATCACCATAGATCTAATTATCCCTCAAAATGTTTAGGGAAAAACCAAGCATCAAAAGCCACAGGACAAAATCCAAAATTAGAGGCAAAAAGCCACAAGAAAATTTTTTTTTTAAAGAAACAGTGGTGCACCTCTTACCAAATAAGAGTTCCAAAAATAATTGAAAGTCAAACTTAGATCAATAAGGCCTTAAAGTTTAACATATCAAATTATTTATCTATTTAGTCATTCAATTACTAAAACACATTTTAAAGATCTAAAACCCAATTTAAAATTTCAAAAGATCTCGAATTAGGGTAAAAAAATGCTTAAAAAATATTTTTTACCATTATGACCAAAATTAGTGAAAATGGTATATAAAATTGACTTAATAAAGTCAAAACAAAAGTCCCATGTCAAATTTGGAAATGTTCGCTCTTCAAAAAATACTATTTATGGTATGATATAAATATCATTTTATACCTAGAAATTAATATTCCCTAAGGTTCACTATCAACCAAGATTTACTATTCATAAAGGTAAAATGATCACACGTCAAATGTTGAGGTCAACCTTTGACTCTAAAAGTCCACTAAAGCCTTTAGGGGTATTTTAGCCATATTTAGGCTAATTATCTCCAAAAATATAATTATTGAAATATTAAACCCTACATAGAAAAATTAAGGTGTCATTAGCCAATAACACTTTGAATATTGCAAAGATCACGAAGAATACGAAGAACATTTTCTAATCCTTCAAGAATTTCAACCAAAAATTAAATCACCTCACGTACTCCAATCAAAGCACATTATACATGAAAAATCACCTAAAAATTCCAACCTATAATATGGTATAATAAATTTCATAAAACACTTAAAGAATAAAAAATACCTAAATCATCCAAATCTTCAACCAAAAAATAAAGCATGCTTAGGATCATCAAATCATAATATGTTATCTACCAAAGTTAATATGCTAATTACCAAGAATAACATTATATAATCAATATAAAAAACACCACAAGAATTAAAACCCCCCAAATTGGACTGAAAACCGAAATTCACAAGTCATGGCATAATCCATCAATTTTGCCAAATTAAACATGCTTATATGAAGTAAAGTGATATTACCCAAACCTAAGAACTTAATTAGCAAAAGAAAGAAAGATTTAGGGACCAAATCAATTATTCCATCAAACCTCCAAAACCTATAAACCCCCATGAAAAGATTAGAGAAATAAACACATATAAATTAAATAAAAAACATGGAAATAAAGAGGAAAAAGAGGAGAATCCTTAAGTTTTGGAAGAAAACTAAGCTTCAACAATGGAGGAAAATGAAGGAAGAGCCTAAGAAGTTGGATAGGATAAAGAGGATAAAATTCCCATGAAATGGAGAGTAAAGAAGAGGATAAAAAGGAAGAGAAGTGGAGGAAGAAAATGATTAAGATTGGTGGTGATTTGGTGGTGTTTGTTTGGCAAATGGTGGTGTACATGGTAGTGGATGGTTTTAGTGATTCAAGCAGCCAAGGAGGAGAGTTTGGAGGTTTAAGATGATAGGATTAGTTCATGATAAAATCTTGTGGTGGAGGTTGCAAGTTAGAAGATATTTAATGGTAAATTAGTACTATAGAAAATATGTTAAGGTTATTTAGGTAATTTACAAGCTTTGATATTTTTTGGTTTTGTGGAGGGAAGATGAATCAATTGTAGGTTATCTCAGCCCTTTATTGGCTTGGTTTTGACAAATGGAAGGTTGAGATTAAATCTCATAAAGGTTAGGATATAATTGAAGAAGAAAAATCCAATTTAATGGCATACACACTTCTAAAAATATCTAACTAAGTCTAATAATTATAAAATTAATTACAAAGTATTCTTAAATCTTTTTGAGCTTAATAAAAATAAAATATAGTGATATTCAATTATTCATAAGTTTAGGATAGCTAAAAAGGTTGTTTTAGAGCTTAAAATGTTGAAATAAGGCTAATCGGGACATGCATAGTACTTTTTCTAAGATATCTCCTAATAAAATTTAAAAATAGCATAGGAGACCAAAAAAAAAGGCCAATGATTCCAAAAATTATAGAATTAGGATCATCTAGAATAAGCTTAATACCCAAAAGAGGCTTAGAAGATCTCGTAGAAATGAACTTGCGAGAAAAGGTTAAGAAATGAAAACAAAAGATTAAAAAAAAGGGTCCCCAATTTGATAAAAGGTATAATAAAATAATATAAATTAATTTTTAAATACAGAAGATCCTAAATAGGCTTGAATTTTTTTTATATAAACAGGGTATTATAGTAATACTAATAAATTAGTGGTGGATAGTAGAGGCTTGAAAGGATTGATAAAACTACCTATATCAATAAGGTATACATTATTTTTAGAAAACTTATCTGTATAAAACTTTATAGTTAAACGTGCTTGACTTGGATCAATTTAGGGATAAGTGACCACCAGAAAAGTTTCTCATGATATGTGTGAGTTGATAAAAGTAAATTTGAAAAGACTCGTGTTGATTTGTATCAATCCTAAAAGCACTCCAAGTAGCTACTTACAATAGATGTGTTGGGGTGTTACAAATGGTTTTAGAGTGAAATCGTGACCACAAGCTAGACTTAGATGAGCCTATCAGTCACCTAGTGAGACAATTCTTATGATAGACTATAATGAGATAGTCGATAGTAAAGGTGCAATAAGGAAGTTGTGTTCTTGAGCGAGGATGTATATAATACCCTCTAAGTAGTGGTGTATAGTAGAAGCTTAAAATGATTGATAAAACTACCTATATCAACAAGGTATACCTTCTTTTTAAAAACCTATCCTTGGAGAGCTCCATAGTTAAGCGTACTTGATTTGGAGTAATTTAAGAATTGATGACCTCTCGAAAAATTTTCCAAAATGTGTGTGAGTTGATAAAAAAACACACTTAAAAATAATCGTGGTAATTAATGGGGTCTGTCATCAATCCTGAAAGCACTCTAGAGTAAATACTCATTTCCTTAATAAGGTTGAGGTGTTACGCTTCATGTTTATTTTATACACTTTCGATTTGTAACAAAAGTATAAGAATAAAAAAGTTAGAAAAAACATGCAGAATGTTTATAAATATGGGCACCTATGTTTTTCTATATACATTCACATCTGCACTAATTTTTGCATAGTGACTCCCCTAGTGGTACTCAATCCCCAAGTGCTACATTTTCATAAAAAAAATACTCTTAAACGACATCAAGTCAAGGTAATAAATCAATATATAATATTTATAAAAAAATAAATACAAATAACGTTCAAAGTAAAATAATTATTTAATCTGAAAAGAGTAATATAAATTTTATCATTGTATAACACATATTTTATTTAGAATATTTTGTTATAAGTATTTACACGGGCCTTGACTATCTTAGATGTATTCCAATATTAATTTGACCTACCAATCATTATTTGTCCATATGAGCCTCTATCAACATGCATTAAATAATGCAAATATTTAGCTCCTTATCAAAGGTGCATTTCAAGGACTCTACATGATTCTTATAGGACTTGGATCTCTTACAAGTGATCTCCAAGTCTCCTAGAAGATGGGTCTTTTTCATATGTCAGGCTACCTTCTTCTAACCGCTCAATATGCTTAACCTCTAAGGAGCCTCAAAATTGGTTAAGCCAATAGCTCAAATCCTCTGTCACTTTCTTAAGGTCTTATACCTTTACCTTTGATTCCACCTCAAGTTTAAGGAACTTCTCAATTAACCTCTATTGACTTCATGTCGAGATTAGAAGCATAATTTTCATTCTCTTTATAAGGAAATCCCCTAATGAAGTCTAAAAAAATATGACATCATACAGTAAACTAATAAAATATATGGATTTAACATAAAAACAATGCTTACCATGAATGCCTTAATGATGATATTTCCAAAAGTGCCTCACTACTTATATTTTCTAGCTTGGTCAGTAGAAAAGATGATATTACCTAGTTTTCCCTCAAGGGATGGAACGCTAGCCTTTGAAATCCTACAAATAATGGAGACAAGCACTAGTTAAGAAAAGAAGTAAGTTATATTTTATATAATCCTCTATGTCATCCATAGATATTGCCTTCTCACTTAACAAATTCACTAATAGAGGCAAGGTCATAATCATTTCCCTGGTATGGGGAAAATTTCTTAGTAGACTAAGAAAACCCATAGTTTGGCATGCCACTCAGTGTTGTATTTTAGTGAGCATCAAAATATTTTCCATTCAATTTCTTCATCAAAAGCTAAGTAGCACTCTTTCTAGCCGCTTATGCATGCCTGCTTACTAACACATATGTAAAATAAGGCTCCTATAGGGATAAATGCTTAGTGAAAGAAAGACTCTTGTTAAGACACTCAAGCCACCAAAGTTGGAATAGCCTAGACACATGTATCCAAGAAATAATTCAATAGTAATTGGTTTGGCTTAACATAGAGACTATTAAGAGGTTAGCAGGCCTAAAAGTATCTTCCAATCTTGCCTTCACACAAGAATATATAAAATCTCTACATTATCCTACTTGATTATATCTAATTACTTAGGCATTGTGGATTGAGAAAACACTATAAGAGATTGAGAGGGAGAATGAGAGAAAGAGAGAGAGGATTCTCAGTTAATACTATGGGCCCCAAAATATGTTCTAGAGATACTTACAAAATTATTTCTTATCATTGAGAATTCTCCATTGTTTTCTCTCTAACTTGATCATTTTCTAATCAACAACGAAGTATGCATCTTTCCAATAATAGTCACAAAATATATACCCTAGGGGACACTTTCCCTAAAAGATTAAGCAAGAACTTTCCTAGAGCTTTGTTCTAAGATTTAGGGGAGTACCATAACAAAAGTAACCTCAAATTCACTCTAAAATGTAATTACTTAACTAAACATTCTAAACCCAACACAACTCTCCATGCATTATACATTGAATGAGAAGAAGTGATGCCAAAATGACCTATTAAATCACCCACAAGGTTAGGAAGTAGTAGCCAAATATCAAACTTGAGAGGATATTCATAAAGACACATATATCCCTCCAATTCACATTCAACCCTATACTCTAAGGTTAAGGCCCTTAACTCTAAATTATCAAGAATGTCATGCATCACTCGTAGTAGAGTAAGTAAACCGTTGTGCTTGATTTGAGATCATATTAAACATTACACTTTTTTTTAAAAACCGTGTGCCCCAGAATCTTACACTTCTAGGGTTAGAAATAGAATGCCTAGTTCCACATACCCAACCAACTAATCATAGGCCACCATCAACAATAACCATCCCTCTAAAATTGGTATAGGACAACAAAACCTCAACTACTACCCCCTTAAAACTATACCCAACATTTGTAATGGTAGATACATTTGATAGGCTTGCATTACATTCTCATGTTGTGAGGATTCCCTAACAGCCTTATGAAAGAATATCTCATGATCACTTATGAAATTAAGGATGCTTCTTCATACCATGAACTAGGCCTTTCTTCTATTTTTTTCTTAAGAAATAAATCAAACCACAATAATATGGAAAGAATAACTCATTAGAGAATAAACATGAAGTTCTCTCTTAAAATCCTAAGCACCCACAATTGATTTATAAATACATGAACAACCAATATTTGGTAAGAAAATAATTTCAAATAATGATGTTGATTTGGAAAAAAGTTTCCTTTAACAATAACAACTATAAAAATGGAGTCCTCATAATCATTATCAAATATCTATATCACAGTTGGAGGATTTTAAGGAGAGGAAGAAAGGTATTTTTGTTAAATGAAAAACTTAAACTTGTGATGATGTAAAAATTGGAGGGATGAAGAAACGAGAATTCTTGATTATATATGATGTTTCTAAAGCTCTATCATAGTAGCATGTATGTTTTGACAAGTATCAATATGGTTACCTTAGACAGAATTGATCATGGGTAGGTGTTGGACTCAAGGTGTAACTTCCATAAGTGCCCATATAAGTTGAAGCTTTTAAATTATCAAAAAGTCTGTGGTGGACATGTATTGATATGTTATAACAAAACATTCCCTATGGTTGGTGTTGGGAAAATAAGGATCAATTAAGTCCAAAAATGTGACTGGGTTCATGTTGAATAAAGTTAGATATGTGCTTGAATTAATAAGGGACCATATTTTTCTTGGCAAACTCTATAAGCATGGTTATTCTATTAAAGCAAAATAAGGTGCTCTCAAAGTGATGGAAGGATTGATGGTGGTACTTAGGAGAGACCTTCATCATGGGTTATATTTTTTGCAAGGTTTTGATCAAGATAATGCAAATGTAGGACAAAGTAACAAAGAGAGTCGATCTTAGTGCTAATAAACTAGGACACCTAATATTTGGCCATGTAAGTAAAATAGGGTTGAAATTACTACACAAGAAAAGTCTTATTGGAATATGTAAGTTAAGAAACCTAAAATTTTGCAAGAATTGCACCATGCATGCAAAAATCCTATAGGCTGAGATTATAGCACAATACACACAAGAATAACAAGCTCTTAGATTATGTGCTTGGAGATATGTGGGGACTCTGAAGAACACCTTTTCAAGGAGTAGCATGGTAATTCTTAACCTTAATTAATTATTTTTATAGGTATGTTTGGATGTATTTATTAAAGAGAAAAGGTGAGGATTTTGATTATTTCAAAAATTAAAAAAATGGTTGAAACTCAAAAGGAAAGGAAGATGAAGAATTTGATAATAGAAAATGGGTCAGAGTTCTATAATAAACTATTCAATCTTTCTTAAAGAAACATGGAACAGTAAGGCATTTAATAGTCCGTGGCACACCTTAGTAGAACAATCTTGTCAAAATAATGAAATTGACATAATTAGAAAGGGTTATATGTATGCTTTTTACTTTTGCTTTGCTAACAAGTTACTAGGCTAAGGCTTCAAGGACAACATATTATCTAATAAATGTGTGCCTTTTCTCTACCATAAACTTTGATGCACTAGTTAAAAGATGGTATGGTGAGCAATTATAAACATCTTAAAGTGTTATGATCATATCAAAGATGAGAATTTGGATGCAAGGGCTAGGAAGCGTGTCTTCATAGAGCGACTTAATGGAGTTAAATGGTATGAGGTGATGAATTTGGATCAAGGAGGAAGAAAGAATTTTATCTCAAGGGATGTAAATTTTAGAGAGTTAAAATTTTACACGGATTGCCTTGCTAATAGAAAGAAAATCTCAAGTCAACATAAAGGTGATTTTAGGTTTACTTGAGATTTGTAGTGGAGCTTGAAAGACAAGACGGTGATACATTAGATTTGTATGAAGAATGGTGGATGACCTTGAAGGCTAAATAGGTTAAAAAATATATCAAATAGCCAATGATAGATCTAGAGGAATATCAAGCCACCTCAAGATGTGGTTAGGCTAAAATAGTGGCATTTGTCTTATTTTCTAACACTATTATAAAATATGAACCTATGAGATACATACAAGCTATTTCTAGTAGTGCAAGATTGGTAGGAATATCAAGCCACCTCAAGATGTGGTTAGGCTAAAATAGTGGCATCTTAGTAATATGTGTGGATGTTAATGAGTATATTGTTGAAGTATAATCATTGGTGGGATTGGATGATGAGAGTAGAGTATTAATATTAATATTTATGTAGTAATGATAACTTAATAAAAGTAAAATGGTAATTTGCAAGTGAAAAGGGTAAAATGATAATTTTGGAAGTAAAGGGTAAAATGGTAATTTGTAAGTGAAAAGGGTAAAATGGTAATTTTTGAAGTAAAGGGTAAAATGGTAATTTACAAGTAAAAAGGGTATTGTGGTGATTTTGGAAGTAAAGGGAAAAATGATAATTATAATAAGGTAGAATGATAAAATGGTAATTATGATAATGGAGAAGGCTAGAATGGTAGTTACGATAATGGAGAAGGAAAATTTGGTAGTTTAACAAACTAAAGGGTAATTTAGTAATTTTGATAATAGAGAAGGTTAGTTTGGTAATTATGATAATAGAGAAGGACAATTTGGTATTTTAACCAACTAAAGGGTAATTTGGTAAATATGATAATGGAGAAGGATAATTTGGTAATTATGATAATGGAGAAGGATAATTTGGTAATTATGATAATGGAGAAGGGTAAATTGGTAATTATGTTAATGAAGAAGGGTAGTTTGATAATTTAACCAACTAAAGGGTAATTTGGTAATTATAACAAAGGAGAAGGGAAATTTGGTAATCTTACCAACCAAATGGGAAATATGATAAGTGTAACAACTATAAAAGGGTAACTGGTGACCTAATAAGTGTGGAAGATAACTTGGTAACCTAAAACGAGTAAGGATGTGGCTAAGAACAACTATGTGTGTGTTATGTGCCTTGTGTGCCATGTGTTATGCCATGTTGTGTACTTTATGATTATAATGACTAATTACTTGTAGCGCAGCTTGGAGTTGAGGTATGCTTATGTAAATCCTTTATGGCAAGTGTGTAATAATTATATATGTTGTGCTTATGACGTTATATGACGTGACCCTCTAGGACATGCATGCTAGGAAGTTTAATAGTATGATATGAGATTAAAGGATAAAAAGGGAAAGAGGGGAAGTAAGTTGGCCAAGGGGAGTAAGTTGACTAAGGGGAAGTAAGTTAACCGGGGAATGTGGGATTGACCTGAGTATCCCGTGATCCACAAGAGGGAAAATCAAGGTGAGAAATGGAAGGATGACATATGGAAAGGAGGATGCTATGGTTTGGTGTGGCCACCTAGGGTTTTGTGGGCACATGTGTATCTGGGGAGTAAAGTGAGATTATGAGGGTGAATCTAAGAGGTTTGAGGTGTGGGGTGTTAAAACAATATGGGATATGTGAGGTAGAGAAGGATAGGCCACTTAGTCCCAAATTAGGGTTTCTGGAAAAAACCCTAGTGTAAGACTGTGAGTGGACTTGGAGGTATAAGGTAGTGGGGCTTAACCCTCACACTTAGGAGTTGGGACTCCAGTGTGAGCAAGTGGAATAAGGGAAGGATGTCGGGGTGAGTTAGGAGGTGCAGAAGTCTCAAGATATGGGACGGGCTCTCTTGGGAGAATAAGCGTAGATGGTGTTATTCATGCATGTCTAGGGTGAAACTTGTTGAATAAGATTTAGTAAGTCACTAATCATTTAAAGTGGAAGATTATTGAGATGGGCTCAGACTAATCCACCAACATAATAGTGACCAGGTGTCGAGGTGCCCTTGAGACCGATCCACTGGCATATAATAGTGGTCAGGTGTGTTCTACCATGTGCATTTGCTATCCACCGGTTATAATAGTGGGAGATCCCGAGCTCAATAAACCAAACTCTAAGTTTGATAAGACACGTAAAAAACACTAGGTACTTACAGTAGAACATCATGAGAGTTAGGGCCAGACCGATCCACTGGCATAATAGTGGCCAGGATCATCTTGCCCTAGAGACTGATCCATAGGTATATAATAGTGGTCAGGTACGTTCTACCCTGTACGTTTCCAATCCATCGGCTATAATAGTGGGATTCTTGAACTCACATGGATTAATAATAAACATGGTGTAAAATGAGTATTGATAAGAGATTAAAGAATATGATTACCCGGACTATCTCTTAGCCTTACTTATCAGTATTAGTTATACGTTGTTTATGTGATCATGCTTGTGTTATATGTTTTTTTATGCTTGGTCTTAGATGCATGGTTACCTTACTCAGTATGTAGCGTATTGACCACTTGTTTCATGGGTGGTTCACATTCCCACGAGTAGAGCTGCCTACTGAGTTTGTGCAGGTAGGTGATGCTATTTTTTATGCCTTCGATGCTTACGAGGCATTGGGCGGGGACGAGATTTGAGCTTGGACTTGACTTGGGAATCTAGAGCGACATAGCTAGATTTTTTTTATGTTCCTTTATTTTGTATCTGTTTATTCAAACTTGTTTTTATCGTACTATAGCTTTTATTTCCTTTGATGAATTTTAATTATGTACTTTTGGATTATAAACCCTTTTTCGCGTACTTTGATTTCTGTCTTTAAATGTTTCAATGCTTTTATGAATTCTTAATTTAAGTTTGGTTTATGATGGTTGTTAATTTCTCTCTAACCTTATCGTTAGCACGAGATCAGCCAGGGACCGAGCTTGTATTGATCATGGCGGTAATATCTCCAAAATTCACAAGTTTCATTAAACCTGGTAATAAAATAAATTTTTTTAATAGTGAATATTGGGGATGTTACAAATACTACTGACGCCATCATGACATTAGCAATTTTTTTTATAAAAAAAAATCTCTTAGTAGGGTCATCATATATATATATATATCTCATAATGTTAGTGAAAAGTTTTCTACAAATAGAGATTGATATTGATATATTTTTGGCAAAAAAAAATTATGGTGAAAAACATTGATAAAGTATAACATAGTAGTGATGAAATATGAAGGTAATTATGATGAAATATGACAAGTTAGTTTTCTAAAAAAAATACAAGTAACATGGATGAAAAATAACATAAGTTATGGTAAAAACATAAAGACAATTAGTGTGAAACATGGATGCAATAATGATGAAACATAGAGACAGTTATGGTAAAATATAAGACAATAGTGGTAAAATGTGACAATAATTATGGTAAAACATAACAAGTTATTTTTTTTTATAAAAGAAATCACAATTAACATGGGTAAAATATAACAACAACTATGATGAAACATATAGACAATAATGGTAAAACATAAAGGAAACAATGGTGAAACATAAGCATAATAATGGCGAAGCATAACACACAATAGTGGTGAAATATAAAAATAATTATGGTAAAATATGAAGACAATTATGGTGAAACATAACAAGTTAGTTTTTGTACAAAAATAACAACTAATATTGGTAAAATATGACAACAATAATGGTGAAACATGGATGTAACTACGGTAAAACATAAAGGCAATAGTGATAAAACAAAAGTATAAAAGTGTTGGAAATATAAACATAATAATTTAGAAACATAAATATAACAATGGTGAAATCAATTCTACTATTAACTATGATTACAAATGTGGTGATACATAACTATAACTATAGTGAAATATATAATAATATTTTACATAATAATTTTTTAAGCCAGAAGTATATCGATATAAGTTTCGATTAGTAGATAAAATTCTCGGCAATATAATGGTATAATTTTTTTTTTCAATAACTATAATGTAAAATAAACTAACTTAAGCATATATATATATATATATATATATATATATATATATATAGTGTGGGAACCGATTATGTTGTTCATACTATGTAACCGGTTATACTATATACTGATTGTCTAATCCATTATAGAAGTAAGGTATATAGCTTGTATAGGAGCTATAAAGGAAACTTTGTGGTTGAAAGGTCTTATGAAGAAGATCAAAGTAGTTCAAAGATCGATGGTTGTTTAGTGTTATAACTAGAGTACAATGTTATCTCTGTAAAAAATGTGTATCATGAAAAAAAGAAGCATCTAGATATGAGGTTACACTTCATAAGTGAGGTAATTTCACGTGGTAAAATAAAGTTAGAAAAGATGCACACGGACGACAAGAGGGCTGATTTACTAACCAATCCACTAGTGACAACAAAGTTTCTCCCCGATTTAAGGTTAATGAATTGTATTAAAGACATATTCAAAGGTCGATAACTGTAGAGCGTACTACTGTTTAGTTGGCAGTACCTTTCATGCCTAAATGCTGTGATTAAGTAAAAGTTTTGGTTAGCTGGTTGTTAGAGTTTCTAATCATTGCCGACGGCTAAGTTAGCTAGTTAGGTCTAACTGATTTCTTGATGCTATGTATGTAGTGTGTGTGTGTGTGTGTGTGTGTGTGTGTGTGTGTAGAAGAATGTTGTATCTAGATCAGGAGAATTGTAAAGGCTCTCGTGATACTATTTTACTGTCCATAATACATCAATAAAACCAACATTGTTCTTTATCTATTATTGCCCCTTTTTTTCTTGATCTTGCTGAATGATCAATCAGTTCTTTTGAGCTTGTTCTGTTTCATTCATTGATTATTGTACCAGAGAGTGTATAAAGCTAGTGTTATCTATTCTTGAGGATTAACAATTTGCTTAGGCATACTTTAAAAATCTAAAAGGATAAATCTCATTTAATTATATGTTTAATTAACGTTTATGTAAAAGAATATAATATTCAACCCATACAACAACATATAAAATTAAAATAGTAAGATTGTTATCTTCACTTTATTTTATATCAGATTACCACCGAATAGATTAGATCATATTTGGTTATATTAATTGTTGTTGTTGTTATTATTATTATTATAAAAATAATAATAATAATTATATTCATATTTATTATAGTTATTACTATAATATGTATTACTATTGTTATAATAATAAATTTTATAGTTTTAATAATAATAAATATTTATATTTTTAAACATAATAATAACCATAATTAATATAATAATTATAATTATTATAACATTCATAATAATACTTATAGTTATATTTATAATAATAACTATAATAATAATAATAATAATAATAATAATCTTTTTTTAATATTACTTATATTATGATAATAATTATTATAATAAGCATAATAATAATAATAATAAATTGTAAACTTTAACTTATTTGTCATATTAAGTAATGTTAATTTGAATTCTGATTCGAATTTAGCCAATTAAAATCCGATGCTACCAGAAGTTTCTAACCCAAAGCAAACCTCATCGGACACAAAATATGTTGATCCAAATTCTAATAAATCTGATAAATTAGATCTTAAGACAAACTAAACTAAATAATCACAATTGAATTATATAATAAGCCCGATCTAATCTAACTAAAAATAACTCGATTGAGAAGACCTTTTTTTTTGATAAATAAGGGAGTAATCCCAAAAAACAAAAGCAACCTTACAAGAAAGCTTCAGCATTGTGGACCATTTTCTGGATACGATAAGGAAACTCACGTCTATTCGCCTTAATCCAAGAGCCTATCATAACTTTAATAAGCAGGAGAAGCCACCTATCGCACACTTTGTAGTTATCAAACACGACTTTATTCCTATACTCCCATATGACACCAACTATAGCAAAGAAAGCCGTACGCCAGAGATCCTGCCTCATCCCGACTCCTTTGAAGCCAAACCACGCATAAGCATGTGTATCAATAGATCCTGACATCACCCATGTAACACCAAGCCACTCACTGATCGCGTACCACATCTTTCTTGCTATAATACAGTGAAGAAACACATGGTCCACCGATTCTCTTTCAAGCAAACAAAGGGGGCACCCTATGTCCTCCAACTCCACAACATGTAATCTAGCTAACCTATCCTTGGTATTAAGTCTCTGTTGGACCGCAAACCAAGCGATAAGTTCAACCCTTGCAGGGGAAAGCCCGCTCCAAATGAAACTGAGATCAAGGTTAGTAGGTCTGTCTCCAACAGTCTTCTGCATCGCTGCCATACAAAACGATTTGACGGAGTACGACCCATCCTCCTCAAGAACCCATCGAAACTTGTCCTTCCTTTCTCTACTCAAGGGATGACGGTTTATAGCCCCTTTCATCTGCACCACTAACTCGCTCTCCCACTCAAAAAGAAGTCGTCTCCATCTGAAGATCCATATACACTGATTTCCGTCCCATCGCCCCATATCGGCAACCCTCCCCTCCTGTTGGCTAGATACACTGAAAAGTCTAAGGAAAGTAGCACTTAGTGCTCCTGATCCTGTTCAATCATCATGTCAGAAGCTAACGGATTTTCCATCACCAACAACAAAAGACAACCCCTCTCTTATGACGGGGTCCCTACTGTTAGGGATGGCAATGGGTCTCGGACCCGACCCAGACCCGCTAGACCCGCCTCATTTTTAGCGGGTCTGGGTCCATGATTTTTGGACCCGACGGATCTGGATCGGGTCTGGATCCACATATACCTTAAAGGGTCTGGGTCTGGATCCAATTCTAGATCCAGACCCGACCCGCCGGACCCGTTTAATATACATATGTGTGTATGTATCTATATATATATATATATATATATATATATATATATATATATATATATATATATATATATATATATATATGTGTGTATGTATATGTATGTATGAATGTATACATATATAAATACATACTAATATTATGTTTGTCATTATTGTTTTAATCTAATATAAGCTCCTTATTCATTTTTTAAAATTTTATTTTTGTACGCTTACTTTATAAACAATATGTATAATATTGTATTCTAAAAGTTAGGATATAAATGGGACGGATTTTACCCGAAACCCGACGGATTTTGTCCAACGGATATGGATAAACGAATATGACTACGGAATGGATGATAGAAAAAAAATACTTATCGGGTTCGAGTACGGATATGGGTATAGGATATCCATACCCATACCCGTATCCATATTCGTACCCGTTTACCCGATATATAATTATTTTTTTACCCTTAATTTTGAAATAATTATAGTATAAATTAAAGTTAGAATTATCATTTAGCTTAACTCTAAATGGGTTTATCTGTCGGGTGATAGATTTATCCATCGGATAATATCCATTAACGGGTAAACGGATAATCCGTCGAGTAATGGATATCCAACGGATACGGATATGGATATGTTAGCGGATATGGATTCGGGTACGAGTACAGATTTTATTATCGGATACAGATATGGGTATACCCGCCCTGAACCCGTCCCATTTACATCCCTACTAAAAGCATTAAAACACCATTTGAAAAGTTAATATAACTATTTTAATATATTTATTTTTTCACTTAGATGATTTTTTTAACAAAAAAAATACATATTAAGTTATATAAAACATAAATGTATTTATATTAGCATAGATTATTAATTATTTTTTTAAAAAATAACCGGATCCATTTAGGATCCGTTTAGGACCCGTTTACCCGCTAGACCCGATGGGTCTGGATCTGGGTCTAAACTTTTAAGACCCGACGGGTCTGGGTCGGGTCTGGGTCTAGGTAATATAAACGGATCCGGGTCTGGGTATGGCTGGACCCGGTCCAGACCCGACCCATTGCCATCCCTACCTACTGTCCCCCTTAATTATATCTACCCACGGTGACCAACCTCGTTGATTCTCCAGGCAAAGCCTACTTCCACTTCTGTCCCCATAGTGAATTGAGGATATCACGTTCTTCCATGCAGCTCCATCAACAAAATAATACCTCCACCACCATTTGAATAACAAAGCATTGTTCATCATGGTGAGATCCCCCACACCAAGACCACCCAAGCCTTTGGGTCTTTGGATCACACTCCATCTGACCAACGATAGTCTTTTTCGATCTCCATTCTGCCTCCAGAAAAAATTACGCTGGATGCTAATAATTTCTTTGACCACGCCCTTCAGGATCCTAAACAGACTCATAAAATACATGGGAAGGCTGTTAAGAACACTTTTGATCAGAACCAATCTCCCTGCTCTAGAAAGAACCTTCGATTTCCACCCTACTAGCCTCTGTTTCACTTTATCGATCACCGGCTTCCAAGTCTGACTTCTTCCCCCTTTTGCCCCCAATGGAAGGCCCAAGTACATAGTAGGTAACTTGCCGATGGTACATCCAAAGATATCCGCGGCCTCCCTCTGGAAATGATCATCTACTCCGAGGCCTATAAGCTCTGTTTTCTCAAAATTCATCCCCAGGCTCGATAATAAGAAAAAGCAATCTAGCAGTCTCCTCCAACTTCTTATGTTCTCAGAAGAAGCCCTGCAGAATATCATCGTATCGTCAGTGAACTGAAGATGAGTTACATGACACCTGTGCCTACCAACTTCCAAACCTTGAATTAGCCCCTTATCAACACCTCTACTGATCATCTGACTAAAGGCCTCTACTGCAAGTACAAATAAGAACGGAGATATCGGATCCCCTTGTCTAAGTCCCCTACCCATAAGAAAAGGAGGAGTAGGGGTCCCATTCACTAGGATCGATATACTAGCAGTCGAAATACACTCCTTGATCCATCCCCGAAAAACACCACCGAAACCCATAATCCTCAACATACCATCCACAAAATCCCATCTGATACTATCATAAGCCTTCTGAAAATCCAGCTTAATCATAACCCCTTCTAATCCCCTTGTCCTCCTAGACCATTTTCACCTCCCAACCAGCAGCGTCCCTATTTTCACCTCTAATTAAATGTGAACGTATCGACAAAAAACATTTACAAACAAAAGAATCAAAATCCTCGAGTAGCCCTACTAATGAGAAACTTTGTCAAGATATGAGAAACCTCCTCAAGATATGACCTCCCCCATGTAAATACCCCCTCCCAACCAGCAGCGTCCTGGTCTAAAAAAAAGAGGACGATTCGTTTGATTTATTATCTCCGTTCGGAAAGTATATATTTTTTTTAATGTATATAAATATAATTTATAATTTAAAAAATTTCTACCCATTTCTATTTTCCTATCCTGTTTGGGTATAACATGGTGATAGCAATTATAATCAAGGTAGAGTAAGCGATGATTCACAAGTCGCAACAGAATAAACGAGAAGGATTAGAGGTGTCGAATTTCGGTCAGGTGTTACTAATTTATTTATAATTATAATTATTATAATTATAATAATAATAATAATATAAATTTATATGATATAATTTAATTGATGTTCATAATATATTAAAATAAAGTGAGAAAAATATAGTCTTGTTAGTTTTATTTTATTTATTATTATATTGGTTGTATATTTTTATTTAAATAAAATTTTATTAATAAGATATTTTAATGATGTTTATGTATTAAATTATGTAAGATAAAATATTAGTTTTGTAAATTATATTTAATTTTAGTTTGGATTAAGTTTAAAATTATATTTTAGTTTGAATTATTAAATTTTTATTTGAATAAGTAGGTTATTTTTTTAATTAAATTATTTTAATTTAAGTTATTTCACATTTAAATTACTATTGAATTAGTTAAATTCGAATAGCCTTCGGATTTTTCTAAATTTTTTCACTTGAGATCGGGTCAGTCTAGGAAAGAAAGACCCCCCGTGAGCTCTGCCTAGGCTTGTTCAATGGGTTGGGCTTGCTATGGTAAATTATAATCTAACCTATGAACTTAAGTTATAATATATGTGGGCTGAGTTATTATTTTGTATAGATTATTATGGGTTGAACCCATATATATACTATTTAAATATGGGTTAGTATGAGTTTAATTATAATTGGCCATGGGTTGCCATGGAAATATTTATGTTTAGAATTTTTTTTTTGTCTAAGCCATAGTACTAGCAATTTGTTCCTCGTTTCCCTTAGCTAGCAACTAGGAGTGTCCAAATGGGTAACCATGGTTTAATTCAACCCATAGTATCTTAACCCATATTACTTATATAACACATGGTCTAACCCACGATGGGTTATAGAAAATAACTAATAATGTTTAACCCAATCCATCATAACCCACGAGTTATACAGGTTGATCATGGGTTAATATATATAAAAATAAGTCTATCTTGACATTTATTATCACCCCTTCCACCACCATTACTACCACCGCTTTCACCACCACTACCACCACAATTGTTTTCCTTCCTCTTTTATTTTTTTTCCTTTTCTTGAATTCACCACCATCTCCTCCAATATGATAAAATAATTATATCAAGCGTCAAACTTATTATAAAAGGACAATGATCACATTTATTTAGTATGTTTGCCTTCTTTATAAAAACTTCTAATACAACACTATCTTAATTAGAGTAAGAAGAGGAATTTTAAATAGTATTTTATTTTCTTCTTTAAAAAAGATGAATTTTTTCCATAATCTTTTTTAGAGGAATTTCAAATGCTTTTAATACATAATTTAATTAACATAAATTCATAAACACAATGTAATATCAAAGCCGTGGGTAATCAAATTCCTAAATCCTTGGGGGGGGGGGAATCAGCTAAGAAACGAAGGGAGTTAGAGAAATGTAGAGGAGAGCATTTTAAGGGACGGGTTACTGGATGTGGAGAAACGAAGTGGTAGGGGAGGAGACAAGTGAAGTAAGAATGAAAGCGCATTGATTTATTTTAATTTTTTTAAAATAAATCTTTAATAGTTATTTGAAGTTATTTATTAAAATTAATTAATTATTTTAATTTTTTAAAACAAATCTTTAATAGTTATTTAATTCATTTTACAAATACGTTAGTATTTGATACATAAAAAGTCATTTCATTATTCTGCTCGATTTCGGCGTTTTGCGGTCGATCAATTCGACATAAAATGAATGTATTCTCACGGTACATGGTACGCATGTGGTCTATCGTATATGTTATTTTAAATCAAGGGCAGAGTGTGTGCATATTTGCTTAATTAGTATTTAGTAATATTACGTAGGAATCGAGGTCTACTGGTTTGAAATGAAGTGCCGCTAAGATCCAGCATTATCATTTTGTTTCATTGGTCGAATTTCAGGCATCAATTCATTCTAACCTCTCTCTCTCTCTCTCTCTCTCTCTGTATATATAATATATATATATATATATATATGTATGTTGCCTCTGCCCCTCGCCTCGGTGTGCGAATAAACAGCAAAACGTTCCTCTCATCAGGTACATAAGTACATTCTGAGAAAAAACACACCCCCATGCCCGTTGATTATCGACGGTTCAAAGCTGCAGGAGACGGGACCAGATATCATGTGCAATAAGCCATTTCCCTGCCACTCGATGTGAAGCTTCAAAATTGAACCGTACTTCATCTACCTTCGAAATAGATTTTGAAATTTATTAGATTGCTTTTAGTTTAGAAAAATTATTTTTTTAATCTTTCATCTTTAATATTTTATGAAAAATAAGATTTTTTATAAAAAGATTAAAAAAATTATATTTAGTTGTTATATTATAAAGTTATCTTTTAATTTAAAATATATATATATATCTTCTTCTATATTGAATGATGTTGATGACTATAATAATAATTATGGCAATTATTATTACCAATATTATTGGTAATAATAATATTATTAATTTTAATAATAATAGTATTTTTATTATCAGTATTAACAATGAAAATAATAATAATAATAATAATAATATTATTATTATTATTTTATTGGTAACAATAATAATATTAATTTTAATAATAATAGTATTTTTATTATCAATATTAACAATGAAAATAATAATAATAATAATAATTATAATAATCATGATAAAATAATAATAATAATAATACCATAATTATTATTACCAATAATATTGGTAATAATAATATTATTAATTTTAATAATAATAGTATTTTTATTATCAGTATTAACAATGAAAATAATAATAATAATAATAATAATATTATTATTATTATTATTATTTTATTGGTAATAATAATATTATTAATTTTAATAATAATAGTATTTTTATTATCAATATTAACAATGAAAATAATAATAATAATATTTATAATAATCATGATAAAATAATAATAATAATACCATAATTATTATTCCCAATATTATTGGTAATAATAATATTATTAATTTTAATAATAATAGTATTTTTATTATCAATATTAACAATGAAAATAATAATAATAATATTTATAATAATCATGATAAAATAATAATAATAATAATAATAATAATAATAATAATAATATTGTTATTATTATTATTATTATTATTATAACCACTAACAATGATAATAATAAGAACAATAATATTATTAATATATTAATCTTGAGATTAATATTAATATGATTATTACTACTACTAATAATAATATTAATATTCATGATTATAATATTATTAACTTTATTAGTAATATTATTACTAATTAATACTAATAATAATGTTAGTATTAATGTTAATATTAATATAAATTAATGACAATATTAATATTAAAATTAATAACACTATTATTATTAAAGTTAATAATAATATAATTATGAATTTTAATTTTAATAATAATATAAACAATATTATTTATTATGTTAACAATGATAATAATATCATTAGTATTATTTTATTAATATTAGTATTGATAAATATTAATAATATTATTATTATGATTAAAAGTAATAAGCATATTAATATTATTAATAATAAAAGTGATAATGATAATATTATTATTAATTTTTCAATTGGAAAATATGTATAAAAAAATAAGGATATACGTTTATATGAAAAACTCAGAAAATATAATATATATTGCTTTTCAGTTTTCTTCACAAAGTTAGAAAATCATTTTTTTCAAATTTTCAATCATAAAAATAAAAAACATAAGTTATAAATATATTTTTAAATTTTTTGGAAAACTAAAAAAATATTTTTCAAAAAATAGCCTTGTTTTTTTATACTAAACACACCGTTAATATTTTTAAAAAAAATCATTGTTAAAAGTTCCGCGAGTACTAAAACCATTAATTGAACACCCAATAACATATTGCCAATGATTTTACACTTCCAAAATTAATGGAAAATTTTGTTATACACCTGCATATATCTTACTCATTTCATATAAAAATTTATTTTAAAAAAGTTAAAATCTATTTTTTATTTTTTCTCTTACTTTTTTTAATTAATTAATTATATATTATTTTTTTTAATAAAGAGTGAAAGTGTAATTTTATTACTATTTTTATTATTTTCTTAAAAAGTATATAAATTGATATAATAACTTCTATTTTACGTTCGGATAAAACTTACAACGTGCATTCAATTCACAGTGCATAATAGTAATATTTTTAAAAATTGATGTAATATCTAAAGGTTTTTTTTTTGTTGCTGATATTCCTAGCTTGATTTTTGTTTTCTTTTTTGAATTGATGTTTATTTAAGCTTTTCTTAATGTTTTTTTCTTTTTTGAATTAATGTTTATTTAAGTTTTAGTCGACATTTTTCTTTCTTTAATTAGATATTTATTTAAGCTTTGTTTGTTCTCATTCTTTCTTGATGTTTATTTTAGTTTAGATTACTGTGGTATTATTATACTTATTATAATAACGATATTTATAATAATAATAATAATAATAATAATAATAATAATAATAATAATAATAATAATAAATGGTAAAGGTATTAATTATAGTGGTTGGACCATAAAGTGCTTTAAGTGCACAATTCTAATTAATTGGTAATTAGAAAAACTCTAAATTTGTAGGTATCGTAAAATCTTTCGCTACTTATTTAGTGAAGGATAATAGATATAAAAAATTATTTTTATAT
This sequence comes from Tamarix austromongolica, assembly GCA_039764185.1. Lineage (NCBI taxonomy): Eukaryota > Viridiplantae > Streptophyta > Magnoliopsida > Caryophyllales > Tamaricaceae > Tamarix > Tamarix austromongolica. The sequence continues at coordinate 67,037,176 of CM077816.1, forward strand.
CTTATATATTTTATATAGTATTTTTAATTTTTTTAAATTAAATAAATATTTATTTTAAATTTTAATTTAATCTAAAATAAATGATTTATTAAAAATAATTTTATTATCATTAAAACTTATTAAAAAAAATTATTACTCGTATACCGAACAACTCCTTAATAAAAAATATCCAAAAGGTGAATCTCCTGCTCCTACTAGGGCTGTTCGCGGTTCAAATATCCGATATTTCAGATATTTGATTGTCGGATATTTGAAATTTCGAATATCTAGAAATGATATTTGATATTTGATTTGAAACTTCGGATATCCAGAAGATCGGATATTTGAATTTTCGGATCGGATATCATCGGATATCAAATATAACCGATATTATCTGAATACAATTTCAAATATAAAAAAAATTACCAAATAACAAATATATTTCATATTATCCGATTTGTTAAGTTAATGCTAAGAAAATATCCGATTCGCTTAGCAAATATCCGACTTACTCAACAAATATCAAATGTTAAAACTAAAATAAGAAAGGAGTGGATGGTGTCTATCGGTATGCAGAATATTTTTATTTTTATTTTTATAAATATCTAAAAAGGGATTATATTAAAAATATAATTTTAATTAAATTAAATTTTTCCTCAAATAATAAATAAAGTAAGTAAAAATTATACATGGACACATATAAATTTATTTATATACAATTATATATAAAATAAAAAATTATAAAAAAATGTTTAAATATTTTTCTTCGGATCGGATATTATTTGTATTTGTCGGATCGGATATTTGGTTTGTTTGACTTTTCGTTGACCGGATCGGATATTTGATTTGAAAAAAAAAAATTAAATCGATTATTTACTTTTTCGGATCGGATCACTTCAAATATCGGATCAAATAAACAGATATCGGATAACATGGACAACCCTAACTCCTACTGCTCAATTATGACACATATTTCAGTAACACAAGAATCATGTGTTACGCGACCTGATGGCGCACCCGCCAAGCTAATAATTTAATACTACGACCCCATGAGCTATCGACCGGTCACGGTGAGTCCTTAATCTAAGATCCACTCCACTGAAGTTACAGGGAGATACTCCGTTCCGTTGCTGACTGACGGGTCTTGTTGTGAGTTGTGACCTCCGGTGCTGTACGGAAACGGAGAAAAAAGATGAAATAAAATATAAAAACGTTATTTTTTAAAAAATTTAAAAATATAATTGATAGAAAATATTAAAAAAATTATATATATATATATATATATATATAAAATAGATTAAATTTATTAAAATTAAAAAAATAAAAAAATTCTAAAATTATTACTAATATTAATTAATTTTAATTATTAATAATTATATTAATAAAAAATTAATTTAATAATAATTTTTTAATAAAGATATTAATTAAATAATTTTAATATAAATTTTAACCTTCGTGGATCACAGCAGGCGACCACTAATGCCCGGTACGGCGCCTTTTTAAAAAATATTTTAGTATTAAAATTATTTAATTATTTTTTTAATCAAAAGTTTAATTAATTAGTTTTTTATTAAAAAAATTACTAATGATTAAAATCATTAATATAAATAATCATTTTTTTTAATTTTATTAAATTTAATCTATTTTAAATATATATATATATATATATTTTTTTTTTATTTTCTACCGTCTTCTTTTTAAAAAATTTTAAAAAAATAACATTTCTTTATTTTCCCCCCTTTCCGTACGACGTTGCCTGTCGCGAAACACGCATGATGTACAAGCCCGCAGATGACTACTGTTACTACTGCACGATGGGGCCCGCCTGTCAGATAAACACGTCTTCCGAGAGAAAAGATAACAGTGTTTTTCTTTCTCTGATTTTTCTTAGCTAAACACGTCTTCCGAAAGAAAAGCAATGCTATTTTTTTGACCGAATTTTTTTCTTTAGCCACGACAAAAATAATAACAATCATATTTTGATTTTTTTTCTTAATATTTAATATAGCAACAGTTATATTTCTCTTCTCTTCTATAAATATCACTCATTCTATCCTTTAAAAATACTTTAATTCTTTCTCTACATTTATCTAAACTCATTATTCTCTACATTTTATAAATATCACTTATTCTATATTCCTCGGCACTTCAATTCTTTCTTAAAAACAATTACCATTCAAATATAATACATTGTTCCATTTTTTTCATACCTATTGTTTTACAATAGATCCTAATGATTATTTTTTTTTTAATAAATTTATTAGGAAATCTATCTCCTACAAACCTAAACGAGCCCCCAAATTAAAATTATCAAAATTCCCAAATTTTAAATTACCCTAAAATACATAATTCAAATATACAAAACTCCCAAAATATAAACAAAGAATACATCGATCGTCAACGTTTCGGACATGTACTAGTGTTTATTTGAATATGATGATGGTAGTTGCTCGAGAGTTAGAAGCTGCAAGGAGACAATTGACAAATCATTTTTGCCAGCTCATAAAGAAAGCAATAATAAAATTATATCGTATTTGATATCAACACCTAAACAAAATAAAAAGAATATCAACAGTATATACATAGGATCAAATCAAATATATGTATATACCACACAATTGAACCAAAATAAGAGAATGAGAGTTTAACGGTAGATAAGCAAATCACTGTATAACAAACACGGTACAATAAAGTTCAATTGAGGCAAGGTAAATCAAAGTGACAATTAACTGAGAGCTTGAATAAAATAAGGGAAGCAAATAAGCAACAAAAATCCGAACACATTACAGCACCAAACTTATCCATTAATCTAGGCTAACCTAAGTTAAGAGATACACTACAAACACACACATGGGTAGTAAACTATCCGACTGCAACTATACAAGGAAAAAAAAAAATGAAACACACATAAAGACATTAGTTGGAGGTTCAAAAGCAAACATGGGTGATATCACATCTATGAAAATAAGATAGCCTTAGAACTTAACCCACATGATTTTACCCATTCTCAACACTAGATAGGTCTCTATGTTTATTTGTACCACTCTTACCCTATATGATGTATCTCTCAAGCTTAGTTGACTCCCTACATACCTCATGAACTCAGACATATGCTTTCTCCTCGGGTTAAAAGAAGGTCCTTCTACTTAATTAGGTTGATGGGGTAACTAGGTAATCATTAGCCAGTATCTCAAGACAAAGCTTGCATTTATCATCAATCAAAATGAACCCTTGAGCCAACTAATCACAGTGCTTCATAACTACCCATTCTCCATGCTCTTACGAACATCCTATACAATTAAGTATTCACCTTTCTCTTTCATTGCAACCTATGGTTCAATCGATAATAAGGTCACAAAGAAATAGCAAGAATGATACATGATTAACCACCAAATAGACACTCATATGCACCATTAGCTCCAACATTTCTCCTAACCATCTTTCATGCTCACTCATACTCCTATCTAGTAACATAGAGAAGAACATCACTAGGTAATCCTTAGAAAATCACATCATCTTCAAAGCCTCCAAAAAGGCATTGTATTCCATTTCTCAACACAATTTCATAATCCTAAATCCATCTTACTTCTCAAGCATATAATACTCTAATCAGTAATACAAAGCAACCTTTAATTTAATACACTAATTCAATATTGTACTAAAATCATCGGTTTACTTATTTTTAAACTTCAAAGCATAAATAACCCCAAATATTTAAATATTTAAAATAATTTTATTTTTTATACACATATTTAATGATAGAATGACTTCCTTTTTAATATGGATAGAGTAATATTTTAAAAAATATTTATTAAATAGAGTAACATCACAAAATGAATTATATTTAAAAAATAATTTTAAATAAATTAATGATACTTAATTAATTAGTAACTACACTCATATCTAATTATTCTAAATACTAGTCAAAAAATTTAAGAGATCTGTTAATATTTACTATAATAAGAGGTATATAGAAAGAATAAAAATATACATATTGAGGTTTGGACTTTAACTACCACCTACAATTGATAAAAAAAAAATCAGAAAGAAAAGTTGGGAAGATAAATAATATAAGAGTTGATCTATTTTACACGTGGAGATGATTATTTATTCGGTTATTATTAATGAGAATTAAATACATAATCATAAATTTTCTTTTTTTATTACTATATTTAAAAATTAGAAGTACAATATAACAAAAGCATCTGTTAAACTATCTCATTACTTATCTATTTAATGAGTTATAATATTATTGTTTGAATTGCTTCTATAAGAATTAAATTATAATTATTACCTATAATTAATATGTAAAAAATATAGCTTTTGTGCTATGGATGATTTTATTATATTGATATAAATAAAAAAATAAATATAAACTCATATAATAATAGATATTAGTTTAGGTTACTAATTTATATTCTAGAATTATTATTTATTATATAGATATAAAGACAGGTCGGAAGGTTTTCCAGAAAGGAGTAACATGTTTTTCTGAGATTGGCGGGGTCCTCATCTGATAACATGGTTTTTGTAAGATCGGCTTATTTTCCTATGTTCTCTTTTGGCCCTTTTCTCTGTCATAGACTCATCGTCATCGGGCGTCCTTCGCCGTTCTTCTTTGATATTTGGTGTACCGATGGCGATGGGCACTTAAATACTAACATATGAACTCAAAAGTCTAGCAATAGTTATTGAAGTTATCCTTCTATCTAGCATGAACTCGTTATCCCTCTATCTTACGCAAAATATGCTTGCGTTTGCCGGCGATCTCTATTCCCCCCCCCCCCCCCCTCCAAATGATAAGTTTTAGTATTAGAATAATAAGGGTAAAAAAAATTATTAACACATTTTATATAATTTATTTAAAATTAAAAAATAGATGAAAATATATTTTAATTCTTAATTTTATCTAAAATAAATATTTTATTAAAAATATTTTTATTATTTTTAAATATTTAATATAAAAAAAAATCCATCTATATTACTCCTATATCAAATAAATCCTTAATCTGTTTTTTTGGTGACCCAACTTTTTAAATTTCTCTTCTAATAACCAGTTGACAACCAACCTTTTACCTGGTACATTGTTATTTAACTAATATTATTTTAGGATCTTTTAATGTTAGTATGGAGAATTATTAAAAATTATTTAATATTTTGTTTGTTCCTAAAAAAATTCTTTTTAGTAATTTATATACTATTTTAGAAGGTAATAAATATAAATTTTAATATGAAAATTATACTCTTTATTGAAAAATAATATGGTAATTAATTAATGCATAGAAGAAGAAACAAAAAATTAAGGATAAAAATAAAAGGTAAAGTATTAATTTTTCTAAAATAATTTTTATTTTAAAATAAAAAAATTAATACTAAAGAGACTTTATTTTAAAAACAGAAAAAATAGTAAGTATTTGACTCTTTGTCGTGACTATTTTATCCCTGATGTATAAGTAATACCATTGCCAAACAAATCACTAGCCTACACTTTGATAATCAAAATTGACAAACGGAACCTACACAATAGACTAACGCCAAATACGTACCTTATTTAATTTTTAATAATCTTTCATACTACATTAAGGGAAAAAATAACAATATCTTTTGATTAATACCTTATTTATTTTTATTGTATAAGTAATTAATATCAAAATTATACTTATTGTACCTTATTAGTATTTGGTTTTTATTTTTTTATAAATTTATTTTTATTTTTGATCTTTAATTATTATCTTTACATATATATATCTTTTAATAATTATTATTATATAAATTATATAATATTAAATATTAAAAAGTATATGAAATATTACAAAGTAGTGGCCAAGATGGGACCAGCATGTAGCATCAAATGCTTAACATCTTGGACGGTAGCGTGCATCCATGATTTCAATTGTAAATAAAAGAGTTGTGTGGGTAGTGCATTAATGTGACTCATGAAGCAAATTCCTGTTTTTATTCTCGTCTGTTGCCTGGTCTTTCACTCTTTCGTATTTTTATGTGCTATCTAGAAAAAAACAATCTCGGAGAGGGTAAGAAACAGATGCTCTAATCTCGGAGAGGGTAGGAACAGATGCTCTACCAGAGACACGGGGGTGGGAAAATAAATGATTTTTTTTTTAAGAAAAAAAACACATTACCGTATAATTTTGGAGAAGTAATTTTAAAAGTAGGTAAAAATTATTTATAGATTATTATTTTTAGAAAGTAATTTTTACTAATTATTTTTTTTATAATTACTTAATAAAAATAAAATTAAACAGTTATAAAAATTTATAATTACTTTTTATAATTAATCATTTAAAAAAATTACTTTTTCTAAGTAAAATCAAACAAGCTGTAAATTGTCAGCAACAAAAATTAGGAAATATTATAGAATCTCGAAATTGGCCCTAATTAAAATTAGTGTAGCTTCGTTTATATATAATTTCACCGTAGCAACGACAAATACTAGGAATTCAATTTCAACAGTGCGACTGGGAGTGCCGGAGTGGGATGAGAAATGGAAACGTGAAAAAATGGGAAGATGCCCCATGATCACGTGCCTTTGAAGAGACGCTGATATCAGTATATCACTAGCTGTGATGCACGCCGTCCCTTGTCCCAGAAACGTCCCCGTTTCAGAAACTTCTCAAAAACATTTTCAGATTAAAATTTATATTGAAATTATTTAATTGATATTTTTATTAAAGTATAATTATTAATAATTAAAATATATATATAATATATATATATATATATAATTTTTTTCACATTTTCTACCATCTTCTTTTTTTAAATTAAAAAAAAAAATGTCATTTTCGTGTTTGTCTTGTCTGCGTTTCCCCGTCCCGTGCAACACAGATCACTAGCAGTATCAAAAGACAACTTTGCAAGGTGCGGCCCGTGAGGGTGGGTGGGGGGGAGAAAAAAAGGTACAGAGGAAAAGGAACGGTGGAATGGGACGCGCAGAAACGAGACGGAGGAATTGACCGCCTGGTTATTAAAAATTGTTGCTGGAACTTTTGCGAACAGGCTATGACTTATGAGTAATGACAAACATTTTTTTTTCAAAATTAATTTTCATCGGATTGCCAAAAGAGCTGCCTGACAATTTAAAAGCCACCGACTCCATCCAAAAATTCACAAAATAAATAAATAAACACAAACAGTCATGCGACAAATTTTAATTTTCATTTTAACATTAAATATTTATTAAATATGTTGGATATTTGTTCAATAAATTAAATAATATAAAATATATTTATAATTTAATAATTTTTATATTTAAAATTTTATTAAAATAATATTAATTATATTTAATATCTAATTTAAAATTTTAAATATCTAAAATTTTAGATATTTAAGATATATCTTACTTTGAACTGTCTCCATCAAATAATTAACGTCACGCGTCTGGTCATATTTCTTACAGGTACAATTACATGGCTGCTTTCTCACTTTGTTTCTATTAATGACTGCGTAATGCTGCACGTGATTTAAAATACCAAGGGGATAAGTTCGGGCAGAAACTATATCTACAGTACAATTAAATTTTAACCAAGGAATGAAGAAGAAAAAAGGGGCTAGATACGTTATATATATATATATATATTTTTTTTTTCTCTCAGTCTTATGTACGCATCATCATCTATTTCTCCTCCTCTTCGTCTAACTTTTCAAACACGTGCGGCGGTGCTCTCTTCTTGCAGTTAACAATCACAATTGTAACTGAGGAGAACAAATATCTATGATAACTAATTGCGGTTGGAGGCAGTGCACTCTCTAAGAATTAAAGTGCTATAAATAATTTTAAATAATTTTTGATATAATTTCATCCAAATTAATTGTCATCATTAAAATTAAATACTATATATTATTAATACAATCACTTCATCTATTTCTAAAAAGAAGTCTTTTGGATTAAAAATTTTATTAAAAAATATATTATTATAGAAAACTGAGTATTGATTTTTTTATTTGTACTCCTATTCCCCCTTCTATAAATTAATTATTATATTATTTTTAATAAATAATATAATTGTAATATTATTGGTATATTTATTATCTTATAAAAAAAGTATATAAATTACTAAAAATAATTATTTTTCAATATGAAAGGGTTATTATTTATTATAAATAGTAAGTGCTTGTACCATTTTTTGTTAGTACAACTACATTTAAAATAGTTTTTAATGAAGCTAAGATCATCAATATGATCTTACACAACTCTGTAAACTCTAATTTTTATATGATATGTAGAGATACCCAATCTTAAACCAAATTAAATAAACCTACAATAAATATAATAAACCCTAAGTGCTAAAAAAATATAAAAATATAAAATAAATAAAATAAGTCCCAAATCCTAAATAAATTTAAAAACCTAAAATAAGTGGAATAAATCCTGAACCTAAATAAAGTAAAAAAACCAAAAATAAATGAAATTAACGTTAAATCCTAAATCATAAATAAATTTTAAAAGCCTCAAATAAATTGAATAAATCCTAAACCTTTAAACTTTAAACCCTGCACTATAAATAAATCTAAAAATACTAAAATAAATGAAATAAACCCTAAAATATAAAAAAATTATAAAATATAAAAATAAATGGAAGAAACCCTAAACTCTAACCACATCTAAAAAAACAAACATAAATGAAATAAAACTTAAACCCTAAAAAAATATTAAAAATTCTAAAAAATATAAAATAGCTAAAATAAATGGAATAAACTATGAACGCTAAACCTTGAACAAATATAAAACACATAAAATAGATGAAATAAACCCTAAATTGTAAATCATAAACCCTAAACCCTAAATAATAAATTCTAAACCTTAAACAACGAGCAATTCTAAAAATCTAAAATTAATAGAATAAACCCTAAACTCTAAACAAATCTTAAAAACCTAAAATAAATGAAAAAAATCATGACCCTAAACCCTAAACAACTTCAAAATCCTAAAATAAATTGAATAAACCATAAAACCTTAAAATATAAACATTAAATAAATTGAATAAACACTAAACTAAATACTAAACCATAAACCTTAAACCAAAATATATCATAAACTCTTGTTCTTCATAAACCATAAAAAATAAAATCATAAAGCATAAACTCTAAGCTTGGATAAATTTACCCTAAATCTTTAAATTCTAGTCCCAAATGAATTTACACTAAAACTTAGAAAAAATTAAACTCAATCCTAAGCTAATTTCACCCTAAAAAGATAAGTTCTAAACCTAATTATAATTAGAAAATAAAAATAAAAATTTAAACACCAAGTATAAATTCGAAACAAAGGTGAATTTAAATTCTAGAGTTGAAAAAAATTCAAATTAAACAAAAGCCAAATCATTAAGCTTAGGCACATTTAAAAATATTTAATTTAAATCTATTTTAAGTTATATAAAAATTAATCCCATATTAAACTGTCCCTTAAATGTAATTAATTATTTAATATAATTATATATAAAACTTTATTGATAATTACTACAATAAATACAAAAGGATTCAAATTAAGCAAATTGGATCGTGAGAGATTCAAATAATTTCAATTTATATATTATGAATAATATAATCATTCAACTTATTCTTATTTGATTTTACAATTCTTGCCAAACTTTTACAAATAAGCGGACAAAATTTACATGTACTACGAATCCTATCCACCACTCCAACTTTTTAAAATGCTACAAAAGAATTTAGAGCAGCAAACGACGATTGAATGATCGAGTATCAACCCCCTAGCCACGCAAATAAAAGAAACACCGAGCATCAGCAGCAAATATTGTTTAAAAGATATGTTTACATATTTACATTATTGCCATTAATCTCATCACCTCACTTGTTTCTCTGTCCAACTTCCTAGCCGCATGCGTGTGGGTGTGGCATTCTTATTTACAGTTTTGCCATGGCTTTTGTATACTTTTGTTGTCTTTAAATACCATACATTTACTTGATCCAACAATCCCATATTGTTGCTCTATTTGTATTTTAGTTACTAGTTTTTATTTGATTCAATTTATATATATATATATATATATATATATATATATATATATATATATATAAATTTAGGCTCTAGTACAAAATACTAATTAAAATACAAATATAGAAACACATAATTATCATTAGATCTAGAAGATTTAATGATCAAGATTAAAATAAATTTAGATTAAGTATTTATTAAATCTTAACCATTGATCAAATACTAATTAAATAGTTCATATTGGTTTCTATATATATGTATCTTAGGAAGAGTTTGCCTGAGACTTTTACACTATATATATATAAATAAGAAAGTTTTTGTAACCATTTCACAAAGCATAAGTCTCGTAAATATAGATATTATATGTAAGACCTACGCTTTGTGAATAGTTAATTTATAAATAAATTAGTTGTGAAGTTAACATTTTTGATACGTAATAGGAGTATATCAATAAATTATTTCCACTTTTATATTATCTTAGTTATCAATAATTTTCACCCTTACAATTCAATTTCAAATAAACAAGAACATCATTAACAAATACAAATAAGGAATATATAATCATAAACCGATGATGTAATTAATACTAGTTAGTTTAACCATAATTATATTCAAACTCTTACAAACAGGATGGCGATATGGCGCCAAGGAGAGTAGTATTCGGGAGTCCGCCGCCCATATGCTGCATTTAACGTCATAAATAGAACCACCCACTCATTTTGCAGAGCCGCAGCGGACCAAAAGCTTGGTGTATTCTCATTGCACACAAAACATGGCTTTCGTCAACCTCATGGCTCCTGTTTCAAGTTCCAGGATGCAATCATCTCTGCCAGCATTCACTCATTCAAATCGTAAGTTCTCATCCTCTTCTGCTCAGGAACTATGTTCTATGTACGTAGTAGTATTACTCGATCATCTGTATATTTATTTCGCTACCTCCAAGGTTAAATAGTATCATGATTTACCTAGCTAAGCGCTGATTTGACGTCCTTCTTCTGAGTCAATTATCTTGGTTTAATTTTCGTTTGTTCTGACGATCCGCTGAAAATTATGCCGACATTGATTTCGCTTGAGCAACTCCAAAGCGTCCATTAATGTATGGGTTTCGGGCTTCTTAGACCGTGAACAAACGTTGAAGCGCCCACGGCCATAGGGAGAGCACAAATGAACAGTGGTGCACAAGAAACAATGGAGGCACGGACGGAGGCAGCATGGAACACATGGGGGTCAAGCCCCATGTGAATTTAATAATTTATATTTTATAATATATATAGATATAAAATTTAATAATTTATGCTTTATAATTTATATAGATATATTATAAATATTTAATTTAGTGTATTTTTTTTTTGGAATTTTTTTATCCGGCCATTTTAATCCGTGTTTGGCTTCTATCTATTTAAAAATTTTTTTCCTTTATCGATCTATAGATTTTCAAGTTTATATTCTATTTTCAATTAATTATTATATTATATAATTTATTTTTCTCTTTATTTTTTTATTTAATGTGTTACTATATTACTAGTACGTGGCTTTGACGAACATATATTACAAAATTCTTCTTTACATTTTGTTAATATACCATACAACTTTTCATTTCTTTTGTTATTTTACTACCAAATATTAAGGGTATGTCGTCCACTTTAATATATTTTTTTCTTATAATTTATATACGCACATTAATTAGTATAATGAGACTATAATTTAATTTGTCTTCATTAATAATATAATTGTTATTGCTATTTTAAAAATAAATAAATAAATTTTATTGGAGATAGTAGTATATATTATTATTATTATTATACATAATACTAAATATATAGTTTAATTAGTTATATTTTTTAGGGATATAAATAAATATTTAAATATTTTTTAAATTAGTATTAATTTAAAATATATGAAATATATTTATATTATTTGATATTATTAATTATAATTATTTTTTATCCTAATATTATATATATATATATATATATATATAATACTAATAGGATCCCATTAAATTTGTCCCTGAATGGAGGGGCACCCGGATTTGGTATATTAACGGCCGGAAGAATTGAAAAGCCGAAGTGATGGAGCCAGAAATTAATACCAACATCAGAAAAATTAAAAATAAAATTCTACAGGTTGCAGAATTTTGATGATTCTTTCTTCCATTCCTATTTTGGAACCAAAAACAGGGGTTTTAATAAACAGGACTCTCTATTATATACTCCCTCCTTGAAAGAAAAGAAGAAGTTATTTTAGTTTTTTTTTTCACACATTATAAGGAGCCAATAAAATTAACCTCAATATTATACTTATACCCTTAATTAAAAAAAATAAAATACTTTATACATAGATATGATGAAATAGAAAAAAATGAGAATAAGAGAAAAAAAATGTTTTAACTTTTTTTTTAAAATGATTATTTTTTAGCACAAAATATTAGCTTTACAATGAACCCATTTTTGGAACAGAGAGTAATATAAAAGGTATACGGTTTTTGCCTTAGGTGTATAATGAAGGAAAAGACATATACTATTACTAATATACACTCGTATAGTCATATGAAGAGCATGTTACCTTGACCTTATTTTCATATAAGGTTAGGTAAGTAAAATTTTAACGGTCATTAAAATAATACAAAATTAATGATAATAATTACCATAATGGTAGAAATGATAACAATTATAGTAGTAGTAGTAGAATCAAAATAATAATACATTGATAATAATAATAGGTTAGAATTGGAAACATATTATTTAATTTTTGATACCTTTCATAAAAGTAAAAATCTTATACCTTGTACATTATCAAATGGATGGAGTAAAATTTAATATCTACAATCTAGTGCTTTAGAATGAAATCTTAGTTATTAGCTGCCTAAAGTTTAAATCATCCTCTTTATTATAAGTTAGATATCTTTATAAGTTTTTTTTTGAAGTTTCTTTTTCTCTATTTTATTCCTCTTTTTAATGCTACTTAAAAATCTATTTTTGTTACATTTTTTTGTTTTATTTCTTATAATTATGTTTTAGTTAATTAATATTCATATTGATTAACTAGAATAATCATTAATTAGTTTTTTTGTTATTACTATTACTGTTATTTTGTTGATAATGTTATTAGAAATGTGTTAGTATGTGAATTATTTTCATTACTATTCTTATTATTTAACTATCGTTATTATTATTATTGCTATTATTTTTATTATTATCAAGCCATATTCTCCTTAGATTATTTTTAGGACTAATCATATCATATCAAATTAGATGAACAAAATTTTGATAATAAAGAATCAAAAATATTATAAAATTGATTATAATAATGATAACAATAACAATATTGGTGATAAAAAAAATATTAAGTATGGCTTAAATAATAGAAATATAATAATAATAATAATAATAATAATAATAATAATAATAATAATAATAATAATAATAATAATAACATAACATTTTTTTGGAATTAGATCAAAGAAGTTTTGATCAAATCAGATGAGAAAAAAATTAGGCGCAGAGAACATAGCCTTATTGTTATCATTGCTGCTATTATTGTTATTGTAGTAGTAGTAGTAGTAGTTGTTGTTGTTATTGTTAATACTACTTAAAATTCCAATAAAAAGCTCAAAAGAATTCCTAGATGAAAACCCATATAACTATTGTGTTTTGCCGTGAGGCATTATTTTAACCTAAATGTTATAGGCAGCATCGAAAAGCTTGTATTGAGGTTCCACCGATCCCGAAATAGTCTATAATATCCTTATATAGTCTAGATAAGTATGAAGAGATGTATATGGTTCTACACTCTCCCATATAATTCTAGAAGGTTCTATAGGAGGATGTCTCCAGATCCTTCTCCAATTGTATAGATAAGTGTAGATAATTCTAAAAATCCTAAAGGAGACTCTAAAAACTCTAATGGACTATTCTAGAAACCCTAATGGACCTATTGAGCCATTCTAGAGAGATCCATTAGGTCCGTATCTAGAATTTTCCTAGGAGAGGGGGGGGGGGGTGGACCATCTCCTATAAATAGAGGGGAGTAGAGGCATTTAAAAATTATCCAATAAGAGTTGTATTCAAAGCTTCTCTCTCTATAATATAATCTCCCTTTCTCTCTCTAAAAGTTCTCTCTTGAGTTCTCTTGTGAGTGGTTAGATGAGGTGTTCTAAGAGGCATCCCTAGCCTAAGTTTTGAATACACTTGAGGAGGAAGGCCGACTTAGTCTCTCAAGGAGTGAGAAAAGATGAAGGTCGCACATAACTAGACTTGGTTAATAAGTCAGTACATGACACAAAGCTCAAAATTCTTAATCATATGTCGAACTAGGCTAACTCCTAGCTCTCCAACCAATGTGGGAATTTGAGACATATTTCAACTATTTCCATGTTGGCGAGGAGTCCCACATCATTATCTCTTTTCTAGATTCAATTTAGAAGATGTTAACTTGGTTGGAGTAATAGCCTTGCCAGCATATCAACAAGATTCTACATAATGCTAATCTTATATGGCAGTACATTCTCATCTTTAATGACTTCATGCACAAAATGATATTTGATGTTGATATACATCAATCATGCATGATAGACTTGGTTATTTGCCAAGTAAATATCATTCTTGCTATCACAACAATATACAAGGATTTGCTTCTGGATAATTCCTAAGTCCTTCGTCAACCCATGCAACCAAATAACCTCTTTTTAGATCCGCCTCTCTAATATTTAATATATTTAACTTTTGTTGTACACAAAGCCACTGTAGACTACGAAACCTCCAACTCACTAGTGCTCTAGCCATAGTGAACACATAATTAGTGGTTGATTGACGCCTATCCATTCATCCCGCATAATCAAAATCAACGTATCCAATGCCATATGGACCAAAAACATGATCTCATTCAAACACCAAATCAACATCCACATTGTTCAAAAGAGACTGCAGAATCCATTTCACAACTTACTAATGTTCTTTTCTGGGATAAAATATAACCTTGTTTACCACTCTTCACTGTTTGTGAAATCTTTTGAAGCTATTGGAATATAACCCACATATAGCTCATAGTTTGCAAAATCACACATACTGATAAACTTTGCTACATTTCTATCCTTTGCCAATAATAAACCGACCAAATCATCTATAATCTTGGTGAGTTGGTGATTGCTTCAAATCAAACAAAGATTTCTTTAGCTTGCATGCTTGATATATATTCTTTTCCAAAAACTTTAAATCCTTCAGGCTGAGACATATGGGTATCCTTTCTCAAATAACCATGTAAAAACATAAATTTCATAGCAAGTTTAACTAGTTCCAAATAAAATTAAGCTACCAAGAAAAAAAAATTGAGAATGGAAGAATTCAGGATACTTCATTGTAATCTAGAACTTTCTTATGAGTACAGCCTTTAACTACCAATCTTCTCTGGTAGCAGGAATTATTCATGTCAAGAAATCCTTTATTCATTGCAAATACCCATTTGCATCCAATTATATTCCTGTTCTCTGGTAGTAGAACCAGCTCTTAAGTCTGATTCTTCTCAAGGCTATGCAATTCTTCATTCATTGTTTTCTTCCACTTTCTTAACTTCTGAATTTCTCACTACATCTTTATAAATGGAGGGTATATTATCTACAACCGGGAGTGCATAAAGCCGCTATTGTATCATGCGGGAATTTTTTTTGATAGTTGTGACGACAAGAATAGAAAATAGAAAGAATGCAAGGAAAATGCCCTACGGAAAACCCAGTTCAAAAGAAGACCTGCACATTGTGAACCACCTTATTGATTCTGTATAGAAAGTCCTCTCTTCTATTCTTGATCCAAAATCTAATTCTCGACTTGATAAGCATAACTATCCACCTCACGCATACTTGACGACTTTCAAACACTATCTTATTCCTGAATTCCCATATAGTATCCCGTTATTGCAAAGAACACTGCAGTCCAAATTTCCCCTGATTCCCCTTGTTCCACCTCCTAGCCAAGCAAGAGCATTGTCCTCTATTGACCTTGGCATCACCCACGTGCATTCGAACCACTCAAAAATCTCATACCATATATTCCCTGTCACGATACAATGAAGAAAATGTGATTATCCGATTCTTGCTCAGTCTTGTAAAAAGGACATCTAGATTCCCTTATATCAATGAGCTAGAGCCTAGCTAGTCTATCGCTTGTGTTAAGTCTCTGCTAAATGGCGAATCGAGCCATAAGTTTAATCCTTGGTGGCACTATGCTGATCCAAACTCTACTGTATCTCATGAGAATACGAGTAGGTTTCTTAATTGCTCCAAGTGACCTATCTATCCCGTGCAATTCATCATGATTGCTGTGAAGGTTATCAAGGCTAACACCACTTCTTCTTTGATGTCTCCCTTTTCCACTGGACAAGACTCATGGACTGGGTCGTATATTATCTTCTCAAACTCCACTTGGTAAGGAGATTTTCCACCTGTTGTTGAACACTACTAGATTTGTTCTTATTGCTAAGTGTATGCTTTTCTAATATTAAAAACTCGTCAAATGTAGCATCTTTGCTAAAAATCAGTTCTCCCAAACTAGGACAACCTAGGAAATATCCTTTTATGCCAAAGCTAATCCCTATAAATGATGCATTCTTAGCTCTTGGATCCATCTTAATTAGATTCCTTCAAGTGGCAATAAGCAGTGGAACCAAACACAAGTAAGAAATCTTAATCATTAGCAAGTTTTTCGAACCCTATCTCAGTAGGCATTTTGCTTCTAATTACAGCAAATGTTAACCGATTTATGGCATGGCACATATAAGTCACAAATTTAGCCCCAGATCCTTTACTTAACCAAGCTTCAAGCAACATGCACCAAACCTTTTCAAGTGAAAGCCAATTCCTATGCTCTATCACCCCATTTAGTTGTGGTATATAAGCATTGGTAAAGTGTCGATCGAACAACACCCTCTTCTTAGTAGATCTACAAGAATATATTACTTTAATACTCATTTCCATTATTTAATCTCAACTTCTTGATCTTCTTAACCTTTTTGAGTCTCAAGCATCTTCTTCCAACTAAAAAAACCTCAAACACTTCATCCTTAATCTTCATTGCATACAACCAAACTCTTCACGAGCAGTCATTAACAAATGTAACAAAATAATGTTTACCTCCTAAAGAAGGTGTTTTAAATGCTCCACCAACATTAGAGTGAACATAGTCTAAGATGCCCATAGTATTATGGATGGCAGTGCCAAACTTGACTCATGTTTGTTTCCCTATTTTACAGTGCTCACATAAGTCCATCTGGTAGGGTACTCTTTGTACTTTTTAACAAGTCTTGTTTTATCAAATTATGCATCGCTCATTCTCCTTTATGTCCAAGATTCACATGTGTCAAAGATTGGTGAGTTTATCTCTGTCCTCCTAAATAACTATAGCACCTGTTCTAATAAGTGTACTTTCTAGGAAGTAATACATGTTATTTATTCTTACATTCATCACCATGAGTGCGCCTGAAGTGACTCCGAGAACTCTACCTCAATCGGACATAGTGAAGCCTTTTTATTCTAAGGCCTTAAAGAAATGATATTCTTCTTCAAACCTAGTATGCATCAAGCATCCGTTAGGAATTCTAGTTTATCCATCGTGATTCTTCAAGAAGATTGATCCTATGTCATTTGTCTTGCGTGAACCTCCATCGTTAAATTCTTCAAATTTGAAGAATTATATTCCTTGTGAGGATACGTATGATAAGTGTATCCCAAATCCAGTATCCACTCCTCAAAATGAGACCCTGAAAGTAGACTGATCAATGCAAAATTGGTGTTTAACATATTTTACACACAGCACCACATATGCCCCTAGAGACATCTTTACTCAAATCTCTCATCTTCAGGCTTCGAAAAATATTTCTTCCAATGCCTTCTCTCATGAAAACCTTTAATAGCAAATGCCACTCTTGTATTATGGTCCCTTTGATCTTTCCTCCTTATTTTAGGGTTATACGAGTATAATTCATCAAAATATAGGTTATCTTTGTCACGCAAGAGAGTAGTGATAAGGTGATCATATTTAGCAGGAAGGGAAGCTAATAAAACAAGGTCTTATCTTCATCTAAATTCAATAAATATGCTATTAGTTTGTTGAAAGCAGCAATATACTTGTTCATGAGGCACCTGGTTAATATTAAAAGTGCAACAACTTCTTCAAATATAGTAACTTTCCATTGCTTCTCTTCAGAAATTGGTACTCCAACTCCTTCTATAATTTACTCGTAGATGCCTTTCTCCATAAATGGAAACTTTTGCTCTTTAGAGAGACACAAATGAATGGTGCTGCATGTAAAATTATAGAGATCAAACAAGACAGACAATAAAGAATCATGCATATTACTTTAATTTCACCCAAGAATATTACATTATATAATATGCATGAGCGTAGCTAGCCTCCTAATTCCCAGGATTGGTTATTGACTTATTGACTCAATAGTACATGGAGGACTTGATGTGAATCAGTAACAACTAAATCTAGTAAAACAGTAAAATATAAACTAAAAGATAATACTGGTTGGGGAGTATACAACTAGCGATAGATATAGCTAAACAATCTCATCAAGCACAACAAAGTATTTTTGTACAACAATTATGTTGACTGGGATTGGGGTTGTGAACTATGAGTTGTGTGCTCTAACACTACATGATAGACAATTGATATTTTCCCATTCATTTTCGCCCATCTTCTTCGACATTTCTTCTAGAGTAATATATAGCTCTTAATTGATAAAGTGCAGCCTTTACCTTATATTCACACCAATACTATTAAGGCCATCAAACTTCTCTACCTCAAATCTTTCACTAGTCACAAGTTTCTTTGCTGATAAATAAACAGATTCTTCGGTCATGTTCAATAATTCATGGTGTAATTTTTTTTGATAATTGGGATACAAACAAGGGGAAATGAGAAAGGGCACAAAAACAAGAAAACTCCAATACCTCAAAAGAGGGCCTGCACATTGTGTACCAACTCATCTACACTATAATAAAAAACATCGCAACCATTATTAATCCAAAACCCTATCATCATTTTGACAAGATGGGACATCTAGCAAACACAGATTTGTTGATTCTGGAAGACAGACTTATTTTTGAACTCCCAAATGATACCCATTATTGCAAAAAATGCTGCATTCCATATCTTCATCCTTAAACCCCTACTTTTGTCATGGAGTCAAGTAAGGGCATTATCAATGGTAGATCTTCGCATTACCCAGGTGCAACCCAACCAATCACAGATATCATACTAGATTCTTCCCATCTCTAAATAATGAAGGAACATGTGATCAACTAACTCCTACTCGATCTTGCATAAGGGGCACCCTGAATCCCTTACATCAAGAAGGTGGAGGTGTTAAGCCTATGTTGGATGACAAACCAAGAGATGAGTTCAATCCTCAGGAGTGCAATTCCAATCCAAATTCTATTTTCGCCTCCATCCCCACCAATTGACTGATAAAAGACCTCACAGAAAGATTTAACTGAAAAATCCCCCTATTGTTAAACACCCAAGTAATCGAATCCCTCCTATCTTTTCTTGGGAAAAAATGAGAGATCATTCTACCCATTTGATCCATCAGCTCCTCCTCCCAATTAAAAAGCCTTATGCGCCATATCATATTCCATTGCCAAATAGAACCATCCAAAAAACCCATATCCGTAATTTTGTCCCCTTGCTGATCAGAAACCATGAATAACCTAGGAAATAAGCTCTTCAGAATCCCCTGATCCAACCACTAATCATACCGGAACCTAAATTTTCTTCCATCACCCAGGATAATCCTTATACCCGATAATAAAACCTAGTTCTTCTTACCTTGATCAATAATGTCGATCCACAGAGTCCTGCCTTTACTCTAATTCAGTATCTTAAGCCTTCCAAAATTATTACCAATGTAGATAGACAAGATGACCTACTCTTAATGAGTCCCTTAAGTCGTATAGAATCTCCACCAACATTTGAACAAAAGCATGTTATTCCACATGATTAGATCCCACACTCCCAATCCTCCTAAGCTTCTAGGTTTTTGGATTACACTCCAACTCACTAATGGCAACTTCCTCCTACTCCCACTACCTACCCATAGGAAATTCCTTTAAATGTTAATAATTTCCTTTGCCACTTCTTTTGACATTTTAAAAAGACTTATATGATACATCAACATACTATTTAAAACACTCTTGATCAAAACTAGTCTCCCCTCTCTTGAACATGTCTTAACCTTCCACCCTGCCAACCTCTACCTAATCTTATCCACCACAGGTTTCCAGGTCTCTTTACTCCTCGGGCTTGCCCCCAAAGGGAGGCCAACGTACTGGATGAGCAAGGACTTGATCTTGCACTTCATGATAGATGTAACCTCCTCTCTAATATGAGCCCCTTCCCCTAACCCAATGAGTTCAGACTTTGAGAAATTAATGCTCAACCCTGACATGAGGTAGAAGCAGTCTAGTAATCTCCTCCAATTCTTGACATTTTCCTGATTTACTTTGCAAAAATCATAGCGTTGTCAGCAAATTGAAGATGAGTAACCTCAACCCTATCTGACCCCACTCTAACCCCTTGGATCAAACCTTTGGATCTACCTCTCTAGATAAGCTGGTTAAAAGCTTCAATGGTCAGAACAAAAAGAAAAGGGGACACAGGGTCTCCCTGTTTGAGGCCCCTATTCATCTTGAAAGGTGTAGTAGGAGACCTGTTCACCAAAACCAACATGCTGGCTGTAGAAAGACACTCATCTATCCACCCTCTCTAGACCTTACCAAAGCCCATTGTCCCCAAAATGTTATCCACAAAGTCCCATCTTATGCGGTCGTAGGCCTTGTGGAAATCAAGCTTCAACATGAAGCCTTTTGATACCTTCTTCTTAAATTAGTGAACTATCTCGTTGGCTACCAGAGCACCATCCAAAATACTTCTATCCTCAATGAAGGCTGATTGAGATTCGCTAACCAGACAATCAACCACCTACTTCAACCTGTTAGCTAGGATCTTCGAAATAACCTTATAAATACACCTCATAAAACTAATTAGCCTAAACTGGTTGACCTCTATCGGATAATCCACTTTGGGAATCAAGGTGATAAGAGTGGTATTGAGTGCATGAGGAAGGTGACTAGTCTTAAAGAACTCTAGAACAACATCCATAAATTTGACCCTAAGGTGCCCCACATATTGTGAATGAACCCCATATTATAGTAATCATACCCTAGAGCCTTAAGAGCCTCACAATACCACACCACTTTCTGAACTTCCTCTCTTTAAGATATGGAATCTAGCATCCTACTCTGATGATATGTAAGTATCTGAAACCCTTCAGCTGATAAACCAATACTCAGCAGATCAGGATCCTTATAAAGATCCTTGAAATAGGAAATGATTACCTCCTTTATCCTCTCTGGATTGGTGATCACCTGGTTATTTTCTAGAAGCTTACTGATAGACGCCCACTTTTTTCTCACAAAAGCAAAAATGTGGAAAAACATTGTTTTCCTATCTCTTTCCTTGAAACCCCTAACTCTGGAAATCTTTAGCCAATAAGATTCTATCCTCATGGTGTAATTATATCATTACTGTACTGAAACTTCATTGTGATAAAGCTCTAGATCTTAATGGCTTTGGCTCACATACCAATAGTTGTGGAAACATCATAATCTCTCGCCCAAATATGGCACAAAGATAATACCGAGCAAACAAATAGTATTACCAGATGAACATGTATAAAAATACGAAATACTATTACAAGCATATTTTTGGGGGAAAGGATAATCGCCAATTTTGAGCAGTGGTCGATCTCCAAGAACAAAAAATTGGAGAGAGAGAACATAGAACTGGGAAGGGTGAAGATAGTTTGGAGAGGGAGTCGAGATCAATTTTTTCCTCCCTTTCTCATTTTCATTACTTAGCTTATATAGATGCTCAATAGGATAATAATGTCGTACCATTGGAACACCTGGCTAACAACACATAGAATAAATAAGATAAATGACAAATCCTCTAATAACCGAGGCGACTCATCAAATAACAAAAATAGGAAGGTTCCTTTTGCTAGACTCTCGTAATTAATTGGCTAATTTATTGAGGCTATTGACTTCCCATTGACAGCCATGCTAATTAACTACTGAACCAAATAAACTTGTAGCTTCTTAGGTTGAATCATATCATTACCCACTCTTCAAAACAACCTTGCCCTCAAGGTTGATTAACTTCAAGCCAAGCTATCCTCCAGAGATGGGCAAAGAAGTTGTGTGATTGTTCCATATAAATCATAACCGTTAGGCTCTACCTGTGAACCACTCAACACCATGCTACTGCCACTTAATACAAATGTAGGATAATATATCATAGGAACCTGTTGCCTCTATGCCGAAGTGTAGCACCAAAACTCATATTTTGCTAATAGCAATTCCATAACTTCAAGTAGAGCATGTCAGTGGCTTTTAAGGAGAAATTGAAATCTTCCCTCAAATCAATGAATATAAGCATATAAAACTCACTCCAAGCACCAAAATTCATGTATATCCATGAAAGTATTAAATAGTCTCCTCATTCCGCTAAGACATGCATCATAAATACCATTCCTAAATTTAAGAGACCCTATATCAAAACTTTCAACCATCATAATCCTCTGGTTTACAATATCCTTCTTAATCAAATAACCAAATATAACATGACTAATGAGGCATTGAGTCTAAGATTAACCACATTAAAAAATGCGTCAATATGATAGTTCGAAGTTAAAATTTCATCCCTGTCATGATAACCATTGATAACCATTAATCACCATATTTCACAAAATCATACTTGGCCGAGACATTTCATCAAACATCTTTCATGCAAAACCCATAAATAAAAGACATTTAGCTTCAACAAAGTATTATGCAATCCCATCATAATACTACTCCAAACAAGTAATAATTCAACCTCATATACTCCCCATTCAACCGCAGAATTACTTGGAAAACTAACCCAGATGAAAATCAAATAATGTTTTCCTTGAGCTCCCATCAAATACGTCTTTCTTCAACAAATTAAAAGATGATGTAGCAAATTATGAAATACCTAAATTTATACATCCGGTATCTATAATTCTTACGTACTGTGACATTATACCCAGAGTACAAGTAAAACCTAAGTGTTCTGCAGGAATGAATATAGGACATTTATGAATATTATCGGAATCAACATATACGCATGCATCTTGTGAGCGATTTGTTGCGCTCAGATTAAAAATTAGTTCTTTAGTCTCAAAAAGATTTACCAATTTTTTGAAGCTACTTATCAAAATAAATTACTTATTTAAAAAAATTAAACTATTTTTTAAAAAAGTAAATAGTTATGTCAGATAACTACTTTTTGTAGGTAGATCCAAACAAGCACTTATCTATTAGTCCCTAAAATTTGTGGCCCGATGGGGAATCTGTTGAGTACTAGCTTCATAGTAAATAACCACCCCAAAACACTATACCTACTCCAAAAATCACCTCTAGTTTGCGCCCTGAAATTAATCTATTAACATAGTCTTGTTGCTTATGGTTTCTCGTGGTGTTAATAAACTGTTGATAATTCTCTATCTCCAGATTATGAATTCCACCTCTTTGTTGCTCTTGAAGTCTTCTCATCCACTCAAACTGGTGCCCCCATATTTTTATATTCTCTTCATCACTTCGCACCGACTGTGAATTTGGTGAGGCAAGGTAGACAGTCCTGAAATTGTGTCCCTTCTCCACTTCTTCCACAAGCCACACAAGGAGTTGTCTAGACCTCCAACTATGGAAGAGTCCCTTCCCACCATTTCTCTTGTTAGGAGTATATACCCAGTTCATTCGCACATTCTATGAATTTTCTTGTGGGTCTAATACATTGAGAGCTCGAACATGAGCGATGAAATTTGGACCATCATCATCCGCAAAAGGTAAGAGAATACTAGGGTATGTAATTTCCACCAAGTTTCAACGTTCCTTGCTTTAATGGATGTGAGTTAGGTATGGGATTGTGTTTTGTTTCATTCACTGGTGGTGTTTGCAAAGATGGATCTATTAGGAGTGGAGAATTTTTATGGTTCAAAGGAACATTGTCGTGTTTGGGATAGTTGATGAACTCAATAAATTGTGGAGCCAAAGCTATGGTTTAAGTGATGATGGGAGTGGAAGGGTCAGATGTTTCGAGCGGAGATGATTGTGAAAGTGGGTGTGGGTTTTCTTCATTCCTACTTTATCAAGAGTATCAAGAGGTGCATAAATAGGTTTGTATTTACCTATATTGAACGTATCTAACACATTCTCAATATACTTTTGTTTGCGACATAAATAACTTCTCAGCCTTTCAATCTCTAATAATCTCTTCCTCATCCCGCAAGATTGTTCATCTCAAATTCCATGTTAAGTAGTGACCCCAGCTTATTGATCAATGACTTATCCTTAGAGGCAATCAACATATAGCAATTGATAGAGGAGCCATCTTTAAATTCACTAAACTAGACACAATTATCAAACTTGTTTCTTGTGTTGCCTTGCCCAATTATAAAGAAATCAAATCTCATGTACCATTTTCTTGGAGCTTGTTTCAAACCATATAAGGACCTCTTCAACTGGATGACAAAATTCTCCTTATCATGAGTAACAAAAGCTTCAAGTTGATGCATATAAATCTCCTCTTCCAAATTTGCATAGAGAAAATATTTCTTGACATCTAATTGTTCCAACATAAGATCAATTAGAGCAACAACAAGAAGGAGAAAAAGAATGGATGTATGACGAACAATAAGCGAGAATATCTCATTAAAGTTAATACCTTCCTTCTAACTGAAAACCTAAGGCATGTATTCTTTTCATTTGAATATGTACTTGAAACTTAATGCTCTTCAGCCCTTAGGTAACTCAACCAACTCCCAAGTACCATTCTGGTGCAAGATCTCAATTTCTTAATTCATGGCAACAAGCCACCTAGAAGAATTAGAACCGGATATAACTTTAGAATAAGTAGAAGGCTTAACACCTTCAAGAATCTCTTCAAAAACCATTAAATCATAAGCAATCAAGGCATCATTATCTTTATCTCTATATCTAGCAAGCCTTCACATATTTCCCTTGGCCTATCACGAGCAATAGAATGACCATTTTGTTGTTGTGGGATAGGAAAAATGGTATATGCCATGTGGTCAGCACCACTAACATCACTAATGGGTTGTGTGGATAAGGAAGAGGGAACATTATCATTCGTCTTGTTGGGTATCACTTCTAACTCCTCCTTCTTTCTAGTACTATGTTGATCACTTTTGCTAGAAAAGAAACAAGTACATTCTTTTCTAGAAGATAGTAATGTGTTTTCTTTAAATGACACATCTCTACTCAGAATAATATTTTTAGAGCGGGGACACCAAAATTTATACTCCTTAGACTCAGAAGTATAGTTAAGGAAAATAAATTTAATAGCTCTAGAAACTAACTTTCCATGATTAGCATGCATATAAGCAGGACATCCAAAATCTATAAGAATAGAGTAATCAAATAGATTGCCTGGCCAAACCTACTTTGGAATATTGAAATTATTGTAACAGATGCAAGAAAAGACAATAGATTAATTAAGATCGAACATAGAGAATTTATGTGATTCAATAACATTGTGTTAGCTACATTCATGGGTAGAGAGAGAGAGCATGTTTTTTATTATGTGAGGCGATAGATGTAAGTTACATTAGTAAGGAGTTTATATATCACTCAAAACATACTCAAAACATCCTAGGTGCTAAATAATAGATTTGGGCCCAAGTAATAAAATCTAATATGAAAATTGATCTATTTTAAGCATTGACATAAAAGTTCCATGGATTCGAGGCATCTCAACAGAAATCAATGAATGAATGTAGAGATTGATTAATAATATAATAATTTTAAGAAATTACTTCAAACCAAAACTCACGTTGATGCAACAATCTAGCATTGGAGAGCATACACTTGGCTCTCTCAAGTGGATTCATGTTAATGAGTTCTACATCTCTATTTTATTGAGGTTTCCCAACCAGAGTATTGTTTCTATAAATACTATAATCCACACATAACTCATTAAAATCAGTCTCAATGAACTCTAACCCATTATTTATCATAAGCTTCTTCACCTTCTTCCCAATTTGATTCTCAGCTAGAGTTTTCCACTTCTTGTAAGTAAGAAAGGCTTCATTTTTGTGGAGTAGAAAGTAAACCAAAATATTTTAGGAAAATTCATCAATTAGAGCCATTATATAACTCCTACTGCCATAGGAAGGAACCTTGGATGGTCCCCACAAATAAAAAAAATGTAGTTTAGATTATCCTTCATAAAATGTGTTGCAGTGAGGAATATGACCTTTATTTTCTCCCCAAATACATAATGCTCACAAAACTCCAACTTTTCCGAACCATTTCTAGATGACCCTCTATGTTCAAAAAATTTATACCTTTCTCACTCATATGGCCCATGCATGTGCCATAATTGAGTAAGGTCTTCATTAGACATAGATGTGGATATTATAGATGAACTTGTAATTATCATGTTAGTTACCCTTCACCAAGACAATAACACCTTTAGAGACCTTAAAAACTCCACCTTCAGTTGAATACCTACAACTAAGAGACTTAAGGGTATCCATAGAAATCAAATTCCTTTTCAAATCAAGAATATGCCTAATAGTAGTCAATATCCTAAATCTATTTAGACACAAATGTGAGGTCTTCATCAAACATTATTCTAGTAGTTGTTTCTTCAGTTTCATAATAAATACTTCTATAATAGCATTAATTTAAGGTAATAATTCAACATTATAACTTATCAATGAGGGTTAGATCTATTTGTCCTTGATGTATAGCGTGTTTGGTATTACTTATAAAAAGTGATTCTCTTACAAAAAAAAAGTAATTATGTAAGGTAATCACTTTTTATAAGTAATACCAATGAATTATTCTCAATTAAATTCATTAGAAACCCAAAATGATAAAATCTTTACATATTAATCTTTAACAACAATGATACTCACAAAATTCATTTAAATATTTATGTATTTATTTAAATTATAAAATTGGTATAAATTATACAAGATAGAAATTGGGTGCCTTTAACTCCAAAATTGTTATTCTTCTTAGCCTCCTTTTTTTTTCCTGCTCAAGCAGTTTTATTCTTTCTTTTAGGTATGAGCTCCTTAGAAGAATGTCCAAACCTTCATCTACCTATTTCTAATCTTTCATGCATCTTATTTTAACTTACTTGTAGACTATTAGCTACATGTATACAAAAACTCATTTAACCCTACATTGTTCTTTCAAAAATGTTTCCTTGTTTTTCGCATTTACATCATCATTTTTTTTCTTATAAATTTCACATCAATAATATTTATTTTAAAAAAATAAATTGGTATTTACATTTACATTACCTGTCTAACACTACTATATATTAGCCACACCTCCCCCCTTCCTGCCACATTTTCTCCCTTTTTCTCTAATTCCACTTAGATACTACATATTTTAAATAATTTAATTTGGTTATCATGTATTTTAAATTTTGTTTTTACATGATTATCATCATATTAATGTTTTTAGTCTTAAACAACTAAAATGAGACATTTTCTAGTATGACATATATACTTTTTTAAGTTGATGTGAAAAAATTTGAAGTTTTATAGATTTCTTTTTAAACTTTGTAAAATTTTAATGTTATATTTCTTTCTCTAAAATCATAGAAAATTCCAAATTAATTAAAAAAATATTTAAAAGATTAAAATTTTTTTGAAACACCCCCAAATTCCAAAACCAAAACTATTAAAGATTCAAGGAAAATGAAAAAGCTAAAATAATCTTTTAAGGTGTTACTACCACACCTAGTATAAGTAGACTGAGTTGTCCTACTTACATTAGATGTTAAAACTATATTAAAAACACACCTCAAAGTGAATCCATGTTATTTAAATAACCATGTTGAAACCAACAATAATGTCCAAGATGGGAAAAAATCCCAAAGATTCATGGGCTCAATTGAAATAGAAATAATAAGTATTTTACATCGATTAATTAAGAAATGAAATAGGAAAATTCGAATTACCATCAATCACTCTCTCAACCCATCCCACATGTATGCATCCATTATCTAGTGTTCATATACTACCTACACAATACTATTTTCTCA
The DNA here is from genome assembly GCA_039764185.1 of Tamarix austromongolica. NCBI lineage: Eukaryota > Viridiplantae > Streptophyta > Magnoliopsida > Caryophyllales > Tamaricaceae > Tamarix > Tamarix austromongolica. The sequence continues at coordinate 67,065,289 of CM077816.1, forward strand.
CCACTGTAATAGATCATTGGATATGTGTTTAAAATAGTAATGAGTTAGTTAGGAGAACAAATAATTGACCCATTATATAAACAAAAAGATAATACACACACACACACACAAACACACATAAATATATAGTACATCAAATACAACCACATATGATTCATAAGATTTGGTAGTTATAATTTCACCATTTATAAAGCTCCTCAATTATGGCCACATAATGCCTGCCATTTAATTTTATTTATTGAGTGGCCAAAACCCAACCAAGTGGGTCACCTAGAAAATAAGTCCGAAGATATCAAATAATAACAAAAATCCAACCACAAGAGATTTGTCTCCAGAGCAATCCCTGTGGTCCTAGCATCATAGAGCAGAACCGTACATCAGTCATTCAATTTTTAAATGTGCAAACCCCCTAAGAGGTCTTAAGATTCTAATAGAGTAGACATAGAGCCTTGGTGGCTTTTGTCTAGGTAAATAAATCAAGTGGCCATATGCCACTACAATATAAGAAAAAACTATTGTCGATCCCCATTTACGAGAGGTTAATCCTAGATGACTCTAAACCCAACTCAATTCTTCCACTTTAAGCTTTTGATGTCTAATTTCACATGATTGTATAATGTAACCAAATCACACAACCATATATACACATTCTTATCTATTCCTTATTTAACCACCTTTCCAATAACAAGTTCATTCTATTTTTGGCAATTTCCAAATAAATAAAAACATATTGTACCTTTCATAAATGACACTTTCGATATATATCATTTTTCTTAAATAAAGCTTTCCACAACATAAATTTACAATTTAAACACTTTTAACCAACATTATAACTAGGTCATCAAATATTGTGCATATAAAATAAGATTATAAGTTAACATGTACCACACATTTCATATCATTTCTAAATAACACATAAAATTATATAAGCACCATATGTTTCAAAGAAATTGTAATTTAGAGGGGAAAAGTAATAATTAATGAATATAATTTTATGTGCTAAACAATATTAATACCATGTGAAAAATAATAATGTATAAATATATTTTATGTGCTAAACAATATTATATATCTTAGGAAGGTAATATTATATAAAAATTAATAATAATTTGTAAAATACTATTATAAGAACCAAATAATATAGTAAGAGAACAATATTGTGGAAGGAGATAAAAAAAAAGAACGATTGGGCTGGGGGGAAAAGACGAAAGGAAAGAAGAGAAGGGGAGGGGAAGGTTGGGCCGTTGTCGGGCGCAACCTAGTCGGCCGAAGAGAAAAGCAAAAAGAAAGAAGAAAAGGAAGAAAGAAAAGAAAGAAAAAGAGGAAAGAAAAAAATGGATAGTAGAGTGTTTTGGGTTTTAGGAAGTTATAGGAATAATAAATATTAATAATAATACTCATAATAAATAATTTTTTTATTAATTTAGAAATTATTATAATTTATTTATAATTTATCTTAGGTTAGTTAATTAAATTATTCTCCACTAACTATGTCCTTGCATCATTTTTTTATTGACATTATTATTTTATTAAAGATGGTATATATAATTAAATCTTATTCAATAATTCTTTTTTATATTCTTTAATTGTAAAATAAGGGTTTGGGGTATTATACCATACCTGACTGGAGGCTTAACAATCCTCCATGCCCTACTTAAAGCAACACTCCTTTGCTCCATCTGCTACTTAGATCCACCCATTTTAGAAATAGTGAGTCTATTGGAAGGGTCTCTGTCATCCAACTCAACCTCAAACTCCATCTGGCCTAAATCACTATCCTTCTCCACCTCCTTAGATACACCATCACAAGACTCATTCTTTTGGAGGAACACGAACTCATTGAAGGTAACATCTCTACTAGTCAATAACTAAGATACACCCAGGTCCCATAACCTGTATCCCTTTACTCTGGATGTAAAATCAAGAAAGATACACTTTTTGGCCCTAAACTCAAGTTTACCATCATCCACATAAGAATAAGTAGAGCAACCAGAGACATGTAAATTAGAGTAATTAGCTAGCTTACCAGACCACAAATCCTTAAGTTTCTTTAACTCAATGTACCGATTTGGTGAACGATTCATCAGGTATGGCGCCATGTAAAATGCCTCATCCCAAAACTCTCTGCCTAGCCCTCCCTATGATAACATACAATAAGCATTCTCGAATAGGGGTTTGTTCATTCACCCTACAACTCCATTCTATTGTGGTCTCCCAACACAAGTGTAGTGTCTCGCTATTCCATGGTATTAGCATAAATTAATGAAACTCTGCCCAACAAACTTAAGACCATTATTTGTCCTCAGATACTTAACTTGCTTTCCAATCTACTTTTTTAGAAAAGTCTTCCACTATTTGAAAACACTAAACACTTCATTCTTATGCTTTAAAAAATACACCCATACCTTTCTAGAGAATATCAATAAATACGAGCAAGTACCGCAAATCACCTTTGGAAACCACTCTTAATGAACCTCATAAATCTTAATGAATATACTCTAGAGGTGCTCTCGTATTATACTTAGTTGTCGAAAACCCAACCTACTAAAGAGATAATAGGTTGTTAGATAAAAAAGTATACAAGTCTTATAATCTACTGATATATAAAATAATATGCTAAAAAGTAAATGATTAGTAGAAGCTAAAAAGGAATATAGGTTGCGCTTGTCAAGTTTTGAACCTCGGAAAAAATTCACTCTTCGTTGTGTTTTACTACTAAACTATAATTTAATTTATAATTATATAAAACCTATGTATTAATCAACACCAATTGGAGCCCTTATATATTTGGGGGGAGGGCTGCCTAGTTGAACTAGGCTTAATGACGACCTTGTTTATAAAGAAAAATTTGAGAAAAAAATTTAGTATACTTTTTATTTTTATTTCTTCATTACTAAACTATAGATATTTTGTTTTTTAAGTATTTAGTGCAAACTGTTACAAACATTTTTGATTCCCCTGTCATATCTCCTTCTACTACAAGGAACCCGATTAAAAATATGCTTTTTTATATTGAAATTAATAATAAGCAGATAAAAATTTTAGGTTGTCTCCAGTATCAAGAATATTATATTCAAACAAATAACCTAAAAAATTCTTTAAATTACTTTAAAATATTTCAAAACTCTTTAATCGATATAATTATTAAAATCATGTATTGACCCATAATGAGTAGAATTAATTCTAGTAACAATCTAGAAATTCATCTAGAGCCAAGTATCAAACAAATAGAGCATTTCTCCATCTTCCCATAATAATATGCTATGTTTCTATTTTCATTTGTTTTAGAATATGAGTTTATTTCTATATTAATTTTTTTATTCCCTGTTAATGTCCTTAATTAATTTGTAATAGAAACATAACTTTCTTTGAAAATAAATTAGTGTCAAGAATTTCTAATATGAGGGTAAATATGGAAAAAATATAATAAAATATACTACAAGCATGCTATTTAATTATAAATTCTTAATATGTGTACAAATCTAAATAAGTATGTTTTTATAAGATAGAGGGTGTATGTATTTTGAGAATATTGTATATGTTTTATAAAGAACTCATTTAAGAAAAAAATACGTTTAATCAAAATGATGTGTTTGATGATTAAATTGATAATGATGACATGATTATAAACACCATTATATTTTTAGGAATAAATATTTAGGTTTATTCCATTAAAAACATAAACATTTTTTAATTTTCCATAAAGGCATAAACGCTCAATCTTTGTATCCATTGAGGCATAATATTTTTTTTCAAAACAGTAGGTATATCTAATCATATTAATTTTTTTCTTAATGAAAAAAATGCAAATGTTTATTTCTTAATGGGAACAAAGTTTAAATGTTGATATATTAATTTTTTAATTTTTAAAACATTTTTCTCTTGATGGAAACAATATCTAAATATGTTTGCCTTTAAGAGAAATTCAAAAATGTTTATGCCATTATGGGAACAAACTGAAACATTTATGCCTTTAAATACACTTTTGTCCATGTTTATATATTTTTGTTAGCAAGAAATTTCGCTAAAGAAAATAGAAGTTTTAAAATTCAAAATTAAAAGATATAGTAACTAAGAATATAGTTAATTGGTGATTACTATATTTTGTTATAGAAAAATATGGTTAATTAAACATTATCTAAGGATGTAGGTAGGAATAGGGGTGTACAAAATCAAATATTTGTATCCATTTTTATATTCGTTTCACATCTTTTAGATTAGATATTAAAATTTTAGATATCCGAAAAATACTGACTAAATATGGATTGGATTTAGATATATCCAACATCCATATAAAAATATTATTTTATTAGTTTTAATAACTTTTTCAAGAATTTTTTTAAAAATAAAAATTATATATCAGTTAATATTTATATTTATATTTATATAAGTATTTGATTTTATCTACAAATGTATTAAAATATTATTATAAAATTTTAAAATATAAAAATAAATAAAATTTAACAACTTAAAATTATAAAATACAATATTATAATGTATTATTGAAATAGTCAATAAAATATCGAATATTTTGTCGGATCAGATAATTCAATCAAAAACCGAATATCCAAAATATTGAATAATCTTTTGATAAAACTGAATCGAATATTTTAAATATCGGATTAGAATTTTTAGATAAAGAATCAAAATTTTGATTCTCATATTATTTGCACATGTCTAGCTAGGAACTGATAAGGAGAGAGTAAAATGATATTGTTGTAATTGATGAGGTAATAATTATTTATTTATAATTCAAATGCCGAAATTATTTACTACATTCACTGCATTCCTATAGCACCTGCTTTTGACAATAACATCTAACTTATAGTATATTATCTTATGTAACAGGTTTTTTGTTGCTCAATAAAGCAAAAAAGAACACCAAATTGAGACGACATTGCAGCTACTTTCCCAGAAATCAAGGTAGTTGACTAGTTGGTCATTTTTCAACAAACACCAAAATAATGATTTAAATGCTAACTCAGGTTTTTAATAAGTATGGTTTTAAATTTTTTCATAAGGATTAAAAAAATATTCCTAATAATTAAATTATCCATATAAAAGTAGTATTAAAAATGAAAGTTGTTGTTGGAAAAATGATAGAGTATATAAATATATAAAAGATTATGAAGTAATAGATACCGAAGGATAAAGTAGAAAAATGTATTTCATAAATGTAAAATAATATTTATTTATAACTAAAATTAAATTATTAAAATAGCATTTATTGAAAATTGGAGAAAGTATTAATTATGGGTTCTTATTTACATCGAAGAGCCGTTGTCCCAGTGGGAGGAACGTATAGGCAAGCAGCATGAGGAGGTTGACGCCAAGGATCAATTCATTCGTAAGGTGATTCTCTTGAAACTTAAACTTAATCTATGTTATTATAAGTATATTTGAATGAGCATTTTGATCTTTCTAATTATTTGTTAACCGTATTTTTGAAAATTTATATAAAATTTAGTAAACTTAATTTTAAATAAGTTTAAAAAAGCAAACTAGAATAATCAATAACTAAGGGTTACAACTCACCCAAACATATTTTACATGTACATGTAAAAAAAAAAAAAATTGCAGCAAGTTTGAGTATTTGAGTCCCGGGCTTGGATATCTCAACATGTGGTGTGTAGTATTGGGATGTAATAAGTTAATTTTTGAAGTAGTTTTTCTTTTAAAAAAGATAAAGCTATGGAAAAAAAAATCATCCTAGTTGTATCAGTAGAGGGTTGGCCATTGGTCATAATTTCTAGGGTGCGCTAGGCAGGCCCGCCCTTTGGGCTAAGCCATAAAATATATATATCCTAGTTGTATTAGTTTGATGAATCATTGTAAAGTCATACTTTGAATATTGATTCGATGATATAAAAAGTTTCAAGAGTTGCCAATCCTATACTTTCAAAATAGTAGTTCTTCTTATTTAATATATAGGATGTTTTAAAATTTTACACACATATTAAAAAGGCATATACATTATTAAATGTGTTGTTATTAAATACAATTATTTAAATGTTTCTTAAGAAATAAAATGCTTAAATGAGCCAGAGTAGTTTTGAAAAAGTGGGTAGATTATTACCTTAAAATTCAATAGAAAAATATTTTGGATAAAAAAAATAATGCTAAAGTGACATATATTTTGAATCAAATGGAACATGAAACGTTCTCCTATATTACCTTTTCTGTAATATTTAAACTTTTTCTATGTATTTTAATACTATTTGTTTAAATATTAATAAAATTAAACTATTTTGCTATTAATCTATGTAGATTATAGTTACATGAACAACTAATGCACTCTTTATTTATTTTTTGATAATTGATGCTCAAGCTATCAACAATTACAACTCCAAAAAACTATTCTATCTTTCTGAGATTGAACGCCCAAATAGAAGGTGATGAGAAGATATTCTAAAAAGCTAACTGTCGATAAGTACATTAAGACTACCCGCTAGAAGCAACAAAAGGGGAAAATAATTAAACTTTTGCTTTCCTTTTGTCACCTCATAGCTTGGCCTTGTAGCACCCCCAACTTTCATTTTGAAGTAATTTATTTGACCTTATTCATCCTCACTTACACAAAGCATGTAGAAGAAATAGTAGCAAAGTCATCTAAACTCACATGACCACTTGAATATTGTGCGTTATATCGTCCACCTTGCATTTGAATATGTCATGTCCATCTCTAATCTAGGATCCAATCCTCGTCTTTATCAACATAAATAACCAATTCATACAAATGGATCAATTTTCAAAGACAAGTTTACTCCTCAATTCCCATATTGTGCCAATTGTCGCAAACAGTGCATCAATCCAAATTATGCCCTATAAACCTTTGCTGCAAGCACCCGGCTAGGCTAAAGTTGTATCAATTATGGTATTTAGCATTACCCAAGTATACCTAAGCCACTCATATACCCCATACCACAGTTTCCCTATCACTCTATAATGAAGGAATAGGTGATTCGCCATTTCCTACTCATTCCCACATAATGGAAAACTAGACTCTTCCGCTTTAATGAGTTGTTATCCTGTAAGCTTATCCTAGGTATTTAACTTTTGCTTAATGACAAACCATATGGTTAACTCAATACTAGACGGAGTGATGCCAATCCATATTTCACTGAAAACTCTATCATTCCTATCAACTTCATTAGACGCCAAGGAGGAGGCTTTACTAAAGGATTTTACTAATAGATCCCATTCTTATCATAGTTCCAGAATATTAAATCCTTCCTTACCTTACATGGAAAAACCTGGTTAGTCCTTTGCAATATTTTTGCTACATGCTTTTCCTCCCAAGAAGAAAAAACCTTTGTCACCATACCAGGCATCATTGCCACACTGCTCCATCCCATAGTCCCATGTTTGTAACCTTTTCATTATGCTGACAAGAGATAGAGAATAATCTAGGAAAAACCTACTTCAAGATCCCCTGACCAGTCCAGTTATCGTACCAAAATCTGACCTTTGTTCATTCTCCTATGGCAATCTTAAAACCCTCTTTCAGTAGATTATCGTATTACCCATGGTCTACTATTTCTGCTCAGATCTCATTACCCCTCCTTTGTTTTTGGACTTCTAAAAGACCCAGTCATTGTAGGAGTAGATAGCTTATATTACCTACTTCCACATTACACCATATGTAGTGAAGAATCTCCACCGCCATTTGAAGAGCAAAGCATTGTTCTTAAGTAACGAGTCTCTTACTCCCAAACCACCCAGCCTTCTGGGTTTCAATTTGTTTCTTATTAATAATATTATCATTTCAAAAATATTTCTTCTATATGATTCTTACTTTATTTTAACGTGTTTTAAAATTTTATCATTTTAGGAAATTACTTATTTTTAAATTTCATTTCAAACAAAAAAAATACTAAATATAAATGAACATTTTTTTTGGAAAATTAGAACAGCTTTTCTCAATACTTTTATAGGTGGTAAAATCTAAAATAATAGACCATCATGCCTCTAATTTATTAAACTAATATTCCCCTATGTTTACAAACTGAAAGCCCTTAAGGATACTCTAGAGGGTAGATAGAGAATATAGTGAAGATGATGGTAAATTAAAATTTGTTTAAGAAGATAAATGCAACACAAGATATATGTAGGTTCCAGGGTTCACAATCACCTTTAGTCCACTACCAAAATATTTTGCATTTTTAATTTTAGATCTCTCTTATGTAGATCGTGTAATGTCAATGATAGTTACTCTACTCTTGGTTTATCAAAAAAATTCTCACTAAACCTCTTCTTAAGTCACTTTACACCTAATTAGTCTAGTTATACTCTCTAGATTTAAGAGATATATATCTTCTTGAATCTCTCATAGTTATGGTAGGCAAACCTCACTCTTGACATGTACTTGAGATGAACTAATTGAATGATTGATCACAAGATCAATCTTGAATAGGAAGTGATTTGCAATTGTAGAATTAGTAGTAAAGATCAAACTCTAGTTAGAGAAATTGAATTTACAAGTGTATAAACTTCTAATTAGATATGCGTATTTGTATATGATATAATATACAATGTTATTTACTTCCTATGCTATCAGAAATTAAGCATATATCGTTTTATATAACTAACAAAAAAAGTCTTATGTTAATAATCCTTATGTACCATATAAGTTTGGTTAAGAAAAATGAATGTAGAAATAATTTTCTTCAGCAAAAAAAGGAAGGGAAAGTAAAAAAAAAACCCATGAGTTTGCTTCATGTACTAATTTAAGGTAGCGCTTGATTTAAATCATTTTATCTTTTTGTCATAAATATATCAAGTAGTATCAAGCAGTTGCCTTAAAATAATATGGTGTGGATGATAAGATAAAAATAATTTTTTTAGGCCCACCTATTCAAATATAGTTTAAGCCGATGTCAATGAGTTTTTCTATTTTTTTCATAAGTCAACGATTTTTCTATTTTTTTGGGAAGTTAATGGATTTTTCTATCGGGACGTGGTTGAGGATCTGAGGTGCATGTCAAACTTTAGTACTAGCTTGGTTGAAATAATTCAAGTATAAAGAATAAGTGTCATGTGTTTGAAAGCTAACGAAATGAAATAATCGACTTTCAATAATTTATATAGTATTTATATTTATCCATTTTAAAAAATATCAATTCAAATGTTTTATTTTTGTTCCAAAACCAAATTGAGGGGAAAAAACTAAAATTATTTGATTTCCACAAATCTTAGACAAACCAAACAAGTAACAAAGTAACATAGATAACATATCATATTGTAAAAAGACATTTTTCAATCTTTAACTTGGCTACTTATCCATTATTAATTCGTTTTCTTACACAAGTTAAAACTGAATTATTTCATAAATTCGATTTTAGGATTTTACAAAGAGATCCTTATTATATAAATACAACAAGAATTTGTTAGAGATATTAACCAAGATAGTAGGGAATGAAATTTATTAAACTTATTTCAAAGTTGTGTTATGGATAAACTACTACCTTGAAAGCAAATTTTGGCATGACCTTAGTGCTATTGTAAGTATTGTTTGCTCTCTAAGGTTAACATAACTAGCCCCCAAACATGTACACTTATGCTTGAAAGCTTGGAATTTGTAGAACACAATTACGATCAATTGAAATATAATAATAACCATAATTTCTATAAGGATGACTATTTGTTCTCTCGCTATCTCCAATCAACCATAACAAGATGGAGGATGAACCTCGTTAATTTCGATAACCCCTCTCCCTAGAGAATGAACGATTCTCCATATATATTCAAAGAAAAGTGGTAGACAAACCATTCTCATAGTTAGAGAGGAATCATGATAATTTATAACTAAATATAAAATGATATAGGGACCTAGAAGATATTAATCCAATGACCCAAGACCATAAACTATGAAATGTTTTTATTGTAGTTATACCAACAATCCCACACTAAGTGCAAGAAAACTCAATGAAATCTATTGGGAAAAAGAAAAGTAATATACTTAAGTATAAATATTTTTCTATTGAATTGATATATATTGAAGTACGATAAGGGTTTATTTGGTATGGGTGTAATAAGGATAGAAAAAGTTCCCCCTCTATTTTATGCATTTTATATCAAGTAGTTAAAAATAATAAAAATATTTTTAATAAAATACATATTTTAGATCAAATTAATATCTAAAATATGTATTAGTCTAAAAATTAATAATTTAACTTCAAATAGACTATACAAGACATGAAAAATATGGGGATACTTTTTCTATCCCTATTATCCCCATACTAAACGAGCACCAAGTAGTGAGTTATTCTTGAATTATATAGACATTAGTTGAGACCTCCATGAAAAATATACCACTTTTAATTTTTATAAACTCCATTAACAAAAATGCTTTAGCACTTTTTATGGTCATATGTATATCTTGTGTCCTCATGAATGCTCTAGATAGACATCCCAAATATTCCATAAAAGGTGGACCACCTTTACACCTAAGTAGGTGAGTCCATCAAGTGTGTCTCCCTAGTACCACCACGTATGGTTATAAACTCATTAAGAATAAAATCTCAACCTCAAATTAATTGGCAAAATCCATCAAATACGTCTCAAAAACACCCAAATACTAGTCATAGATTTAATATGAGCATAAAGCTCAAAATCACAATCAAATGAAAGAATCCATCAATGTGTCTCAACACCACCACCAAAAATAACTATGGATTCAACACTACCATAAGAAAGAGATTCCATCAAGTACGTCTCAAAAACACCATAAAAATTGGCCATGGATTCATAAGAGCATGATGCTCAACAGTACAAATAATAGTGATGAGATATAGTGCAGAAAGAGTAATCATATGAATTCGTTTAACCATAAGTTGCTATTCAATATCTTTTCCTTAACTTACAGGATTAAACCCCCATCCTCTAAATAATTCAAGAACCACATCCTTGTTGACTATTTTGTAAGAGGACCCTCAAATTCCTATAAGATATCACACATTCCAAATTGATAAGTTTGTTTATAAACACTAGGTTAACCACACTATGCCTAATGAGGATGTATATCATTTTCCCAATGTATACACCAATTTTGGTGATTATAATGGCAATACGTGAACCACAATGTATAGAATTTGAATAATCAATTTCCCCCTACACCGGCCCTTCGTTAATAAGTCCTTCAACCTTTTGACTTCTTGATCAGCCAACTCAAAAGCAATAAATTCATATTCCATGGTGGGATACACTATACATGTGTTTGTTGAAGACTTCCATGATTTAAATTCACCTAAAGTAAACACAACCAATAATATAACTTACTTCACCATTATAATTATTTGAGTTTGTATTAAAAATCATTTTCAAATAATAAGAAATTTTATTTAAAATAAAAATAAATATCCATCATACTCTCAAAGCACTTAAATAAATAATGAGTATTTTGATGTTCACCACTTAAATTTTGAGCACGAAGACTCAATCTATTCATAAATTGGTTGTGTCATGTCAAATATTGTTCACAAAGACCACCATACTTATATCAGTTTAACAAACTCATCTTGGGAACTTTGATCCCATAAACTGTATGTTTCGATCAAAATGAACTCTAATAAGCAAACAATCTAATATTATAAATATTATTCTCAACAAAATGATATTAGCATAAGGACAAGCCATTTTTCAATTTTCTTACTTTAATATCAAGAATCAAATTAGCTTCACCTAATATTTCATATCATATTATGAAGTTAAAAAATAGTTTGGTCTCATCGACCAGCTCCCTATCAGTATCATAAAGTAATATCTCATCCACTTAGAGAAGTATTGTCACATAATTCCACCCATTCATTTTAAAAATGACCACAATAACCAAAGACATTCAACTTTAAGAATAAACATTGTAGTAGTAGGCATGAAGGAAAAAAAATGAATGAATGAAAATGAATATTTTTTATCCCATTAAATCCCTTTGTCAAACTCCATATATATAGTTGTGGAATTATGTTTATGGATGAGAAATAGTGAGGGAGTAAGAACACATAATGGTCATAATGAAAAAATGATGAAAATACTTTAATAAAATGATAAAAAAAAGTAATAGTAAAATAATGAGGACTTGAACCATCATTAATGGATAGACGTTGAAAATACTTTAAAATTAAAATATTTTAAATTGTTAAAGAACAAAAGTGGTATTTAATGTCAAATTAATGGAGCTAACAAAATTTGTAATATTCTATCACAATTTACCCGACAATAAAATTGTTTCAAAATCTGTCAAGTTAAATCAAGCAGATCTTAAGTTTTGTGCTACACTTCCAAAATCCAACATTCTATTTTGTACACACTCAAAACAAACATGGGCATACAAAACGAACTCTAATAATGAAAAACTCTGATAAACCAAACATCAAAGTGTTTCCCAAATACCATTGTACTCACTCAAAATAAACATAGGGCATACAAAACGAACTCTAATAATGAAAAACTCTGATGACCAGACATCAAAGTATTTCCCAGATGCTATAAACATTTGGGTTGGCAATTTGGGAAAAAAAAATAATACATGACACAATTCCACCATCGACAACCACATGCATATTCTTCTCACTATTGTTGACAATAAATATGACTAAAATAGTACTCATTAGGGGTGTTTAATGGGTTGGGTTAGCCATATCTTATATAATCCTACCCATGAAAATAGATTTATAAAATTTAACATGGGTTAACCTATGGTGGGTTACAAAGTAAGATGAGTTAATATGGGTTAGCTCACGAATTGTCGTGGGTTGGTGAATATTACCTCTACTATACCCAAATCATCACCACCACAACCCCATTTTAATCGGAGAATGAATCCTTCTTTTTCCCCCTTGGACCCAACTGACTCCGTCCGACCTCACTCGACCTATCCTACCTTAAAGCAAATTCGCTTGGCCCCAAACTAACCAAGTCCAACCCAACTTCAACCCACCTTGACCCGACTCCACTTGGGCCCATCTCACTAAGACCCAACATTGCTTATGTCCACCGTGGCCCAACCCGACTCCATCCATTCCTGGGATCACCTGAAAGCGAGTTAGCTCGGTCCAAATCCTACCCATTAAGTTATCCAAATTGATCTAAACTCAACCCAACCTAATAAATTAACATAATACGATCCGAATATGCAATGATCCAAAACTGACCTAACTAATGAAATAACTCAAAATGATCTAAACCATAAATGACACAACCAAACCTGACCCACAACTAACCCCGCAATTTTTTTTATGTAAATAACCAAACCAACACCGCCTGATCCAGTTGCCACCTCTAGGTATATGTGGTGATAATTTTGTTTATTAACTTACAATAACCCATAGTCAACCCATCTAACCCATAGGATATGATGGACTAGGTTGAAAATTATTAATCATTTACTTCAAACCGCTATGGGTTAGACCATGGATCGCATGCGTTACATGTGTTAAGACAATATGGTTTGGATTAAACCATACAACCCATTTGAACGCCTACTCATCAAGAAAAGCTATTGTATTGACCTTCTTAGAACATCCTGTTGGCAAACATGGAGTAATTCTCACTTTGGAAGAACAACACGTAGAGCTTATCTCATATGAGTTAATTAGCCCAAGGTGAACAAGATAAGCACTGCAACAAAAAAGCATAAGAAGTAAAACAACTATAAACAGAAGAAAAAAATAGGTTGACAAAGCACAGTAAATGAGGATTAGTTTATAGCATATTGGCATATAGGAAATCCAAGCCTTATGTTGTTATGCACTCTAGTACCAAAAGCAGTATGTTATTAATAAGATTTATTAGCTATCCCACATCCGAAAAATCAAAACATAAGAATATTAACAGAGTTTAAAATCAAGTTCTCCACTGATCTGATAACACCACAGATAAGTAAATAATCTATAGAACACCAATCAAATTCAAATTTCATCATCAACAAAAATGGCGATGAATAAAACTAAGATGTAAGTAAATTTTAGGAAATTTTAGGATCTCATTGAAATCATCACTGTTAGTTTCAAGGAAAATAAAGATTTCAATTGCTCTCTAGATTCTCGAGTCTTTTGGTGTATTTCTAGAAGTTACTTTATGAAGGAATGAGTAAGAAGAACATGAATTTACATCACCATATCTCATGGTACTGAGGCCAATTACAAATTCATTCCTTACGTAATTAAAATTAATGCTTTCAAAATGTTGGTAATATTAACAAATACCATAGAATATGAAATAAATTAAACTTATCTAAAACCTATATCGTGAATGAATTATTACTTTTAAAAATGAATATCAACACGACCTTAATGTAATAGTAAGGATCATCCTCTGTTTAAAAATAACGCGATTAACCTCTAAACACATACGCTTGTGGTTAAAGCTTAGAATTTGCATAATACAGCTACACACAATCTATAAATAGACAACAATATTGATATATCTTAAACGCAAACGTAAAAATACACATATTTCATTATATAAATATACATCTTATAAGGATACACATCTTATATAACAAAATACACATATTTAGGATATAATTACTTATCCTTTATTCATAAAACAATAAGGAACGAGTACATATGTTATAAATATACATCTTATTGGGGAAAAATACATATCTTTATATGAAAAATGCACATCTTGTTGGTGTGAATGCACATATTATATTAATTTATGTACATCTTATAGAGGTAGAATGCATATCTTATAGTGGTGATTACACATATTATATCGATATATGCACATCTTATAACAACATTTATTTATAATACTAATACACGCATTATAAATACAGATATTATATTGGAAATAATACACATCCTTACAAGAAATACATCTTTTAGTTGTAAATGCACATCTTATATCAACAAATGCATATCCTATAGTGGTGAATAGACATGTTTCAGTAACCATAAGTACAAAGGACCGTATTACTTTTTTTTTGATAATTAGATAAGCATCATACAAAAAGATCAATATACCAAGACAAACATGTGAAGTAGACTCATTTAAACCCTACCCCCACAAGTAGTGCCCCTACATGATGGACCATGTCATCAATACTGTACTCATAATCATCCCAGCTATTCTTGATCTAAAATCCAATCATAATTTTAACTAACATCATCATCAAGCTAATGCATACTTGTTGGTTCTCGAATACTATATTATTTTTGTACTCCCATATCACTCTAGTTATTGCAAAAAGTACAATGTTTTAGATTTGCCCTCTCAAGCCCCTCCTTCGACCTCCAAGCCAAGTTAGAAAATTGTGTATGGTAGACCTCAACATAACCCATGCGTACTCTAGTCAATCACACACCCTATACCATATCCTACTTGTCACCACGCAATGAAGGAACGGATGGTTAATCATCTCTTGCTTAACCCTACAAAAGTGGCAACCCAAGTCACTAATGTTGACGAGTTGAAGCTTAGCAAGTTTGCCCTTAGTGTTTAGTCTCTACTGGATGATAAACTATGTAATGAGTTCAATCCTATAACCGTATTACCAGTAGTAGGGTGTTACAATTGCTTTGTGTGTTTACATTTAGAAAGACCAAAAGGACTTGTACTTTTACTTTGTTGTTTTATTACCGGACTGGAATATCTTTGTTCAGTGATATTGCTTTTATCTAATTACACCAACATCATTTGGAGTAACTTTGGATGCATATTTAGATATTGAGATCAGAGGTGATTACGCAACAAGTTGAGTCCATTAAAGCCAACTTATCTTCAATGGGAGGTGGTGAAACAAGTATATCTGCGTACGACACTGCTTGGGTTGCACTCGTGGAAGATAAACATGGAAATAATACCCCGCAATATCCTGCTGCCCTTGAATGGATTGCAGAAAACCAACTTCAAGATGGTTCATGGGGTGATAGTTCAGTGTTCTTATCTTATGACCGCATGTTATGCACATTGGCTTGTGTGGTTGCCTTAAAGTCCTGGAATATTCACCACGAGAAGATGAACAAAGGTGTTGTTTCATTGATTATATAATTATTTTTCTTGACTAATTTTATTTTCACTGCGAAGTAAAATATCAGTCATGTAGTTCAAAAGTTCAAGCCTTGAGATTTGGTTATTCAAATGTTCTTTATAATCACCTTACGACTCTATTTTGTTCTCTTTTCTTTTATGTTGGCCAGAAGAGGGTCACAAAACAAAAAATTCGTCTTACATTAACGCCTAAGCTACTTGTAAATATCTAACTTGGGACGAATTTTATATAACTTGGGGGTTAAAATTGGATGAATTTAAAGTTCAATAACAAACTTAGGGAAACATATATATATAGTGATAAATTTATAACAATTAATTAGAGATGTTCAAGAAGCAGAATATCTATTTCAGGTACATTTTATCTCTATACTATGACTAACGGTGATCATGTTTATATATATAAAACAGGAATCACGTTCATCAGAAAGAATACTCGCACGCTTGTAGGAGACAATCCAGGGAATATGACAAGCGGGTTCGAGATTGTTTTTCCGTCACTAATTGAACTAGCCAGAAGCTTAGGAATCAACTTGGAAGACGAGGTTCTTGATCTACGAAACATTTATCATCATAGAGACATAAAACTTAAAAGGTAATGCGTTCTAGTTTTAGCTACGTATACACTGATGGCATTTGTAGAAGCAGTAACTAAGTCTTTGTGTACGCATAATATCAAACTTATCAAGTTACTTCTTTCTTTTTAATTATCTATATAATTGATTATTATTATTTTATAATAAAAAAAAGGATTCCGAAGAATTTAATGCACGCAAAGGCCACGACGTTGCTATTTAGTTTGGAAGCAATGCCGGATCTCGATTGGAAAAAGCTGCTAAAGTTGCAAACCAAAAATGGCTCATTCCTGGACTCTCCGTCTTCAACTGCATATGCGCTCATGCAAACTAAAAATCTCAATTGCTACAAGTATTTGGATGACATTGTCCGACAATTTCATGGAGGAGGTATGTATTCATATCAGTGTGATTACGTATGGTCTTATTTGGCAATTTAATTTGGAATCCAAAACAGCCCAAAATGCTTTTCTAAATTAACCAAAAAGGATCATATCGTTAACTTTTTGACCCCCTCGATGCTATTTACATATGGCTTTTCCCTAACGTACGCTCTTCAATTACTATTTAACTAAATGAAAACTACTTGTTAAGCAACCTAACAACGAATAAACGTATATTTACATAGTTTGTGTATTTTTTTATTATATAAAAGTATAGATGTTTAATCTTCGTTTCCATTAATACATAAGTATTTATATATATATATATATATAAGATAATTTAGATTACGTTATTTATACATTAACGAAAACAAAGTCCAGACATTTGTGTGTTAATGAGAACAAACATTAAACTTTTATACCTTTAATTTATTAATTTTAAAGCATTTATGTCATCATTAGAACAGAATTTAAACATTTGTGTCTTTGTAGAAAGCACAATTTTTATTTATTTATGGAAATAAACCTAAAATATTTATACATTTAAATACACTTTTGTTTACAAATTTTTTTCATTTTATTCATAATCATAATACATATATAAAACAAAGTGCCTAGCATAAATTTTTCCCACCAATTTATGTCAACATAATTGTTGTACTACATCAACTATTTTCCATCATGTTTCTATTCTAAAAGGTATATATATAAATTAAATGTGTTTGGTCAAAAAAAGAAAAAAATGTCAATATCAACATCAATATTGTGGATTTATTTGCTAACTATCATCCACTAGATATTCTATTACATAAATAATAAATAAAATACAAAAAAGGTCTTCATCGCGATTATTATGTGCAAACTTTTAAATATGATGGCTTAGCATTTGTCACGTGTCACAACTTGTATTATGCAATTTGTGTTTGCATAATAGTATAATCCTTTTTTCTTTAAGTCATAAGGGGATCACTTACTACATCATTTCATTTGATGGTATGTTATATTCTGCATGACATTCATATGTTTTTGTTATTGAGATTTCGTGATGGTTTAGATTATGCAATTTGTGTTTGAATAGTAAGACACCTTGATTGTTTATATTATTTGTTATTGAGTCTCTTTAATTGAGGTGGATAAACAAGATAGATTTCATAGAATAAAGATAGACAAAGAAAGTGAAGCTAAGATATTCCAAAGTGGATGTCAAGAAGACTAGAGACGTGACCTATAACACTCAGGCCCAAACTCAAAACAATCACTCATTGATAAGCCAACATAAAAAAATAAATAGCCGAGTCATTAATAAGGACCCATTGTAACACCCCTATTTTTGGAGAAAAAAACCTCAAATAAAAGCGAAAGCAAACCAAAGAAGTAGGAGTGTCACTACTACAACTAGTGCAATAAGACTTATTGTCCTGCTTGCACAAGTTGATAAGGTTATTAAAAGAAACACCAAACTTATTTGTTACCTCAAACAATAGGGAACATCAATGTCTAGTAACCTTAATGGAACTCAAAACGAATAAACCTACAAAAATAAAAATATGAATTGCAACAAAAAATTACAAAAATTATCGATTGAAGCTGACAACAATGAATGAAAATTTGAAATTGTCACCACTCTAGCTTTTGCCCACCATGTAAGCAATCAACAACTTGAATAAGTTCATACTCAATCTACATTGGATTATCTGCTCACCATTGTAATGGATCATTACAATCCCATTTAAAACATGTAATAAGTTAGCTAGGAGAATAATTAAGTAACATATAAATACAAAAGAGTAGTATAATAGGCAAGTACACACACACACACACACACACACACACACAACCACAAAAAACCAAACAAGAGAAAGCCATTAAGTTATTAATCTTTATTTTAGGTGATCGCGACATTCAATTATCTAAGTGGGTAAACCAACTAGGGGGTCGCTTGGTAAATCAAAGTCCGAAGACCTACCATCAATCACATGAGGATTATAAATCACTCCCAAGTCATCTTAATGAACATAGTTCAAATGGGATAACAAAGGTCCGAAAACCTACCATCTCGATCATTATATCCTTAAGTATGCATATCCCCTAAAAGAGTTCATAGAAGTCTACAAAGTAGACAATGAGTCTTAACTATATATATATAATAAATAAATATCCATAAAGAAGGAAATGTTGTTGTTGATCTCCAATTTTAAGACCAGACCTAAATGACTTAATGCCTACTTTTATGTCTCATTTTAAGTTAATGTATCTTAATTAACTAATGTCACACAAAGGCACGTAATCCACCACTTTAACTTTACTTTCCATATTAGGTAAATTTCTATATGATATAACTTTCCTAGACCAAATAGAAACATCATCACTTAAGGCCACCACTCTATTTCAAGAAGGTAAAATAACAAAAAGTATTAATCTAACACTTTAAAACAAAAGGGGTTGAAGTATCTTAGAATATTAATTATACGACAACATAATTAACAAAACTTAGTTTAATCATATAGGATATTAGCCTTATAACATATTTATAATAAGGAAAATATTTTCATAAAATCAAATATCTATAAACTAGTCATATAAAAAAATACACATTTACATCAAAGTAATAAAAAATACCTTTAAATTTAATTTGTAACAAAATATCATCCTTAGGGCTTAAGGATAAGAAAATCACAGATGTCCAAGTAAGGTGACATAATCAGGCTAAGTCATTTACATCAAACAAGTATGCAATTACAACACACGCATGCACATAGACACACAAGCACACACACACACACGCTCACACACATGCACACGCACACATACAAACACACATTCACCTACACACATATATATAGTTTAAAAAAAAGTGTTATCTAAAAATCAATATACACAAGACTAGTTTATTAGTTTGGTGCTCCAATGGATACCAACAGTAATTTGACTCTAGATATTATAACATGCCTTCTTCTCCTCGCCACTTAAAAGTTATATATCACTCTTAAGGTTATTTCTAACAGTAGTGCCTCTATTTCATTTTATTTAAATGATAGGATGGATTAGCATGTTACTTATAATTATGGAATGTGCTAGGGTTATGGGATAATGGGTTTAACTAAAAGGTAATTAACAATTTTCTAAAGATAAGATACATACATACATACATACATACATATATATATATATATAGAGTTTTCTAGTAGACAATATGGAGACAAATTTTTTAGCCCTATTGTAGTAATTATTGCTCATAAATTTATTAATCAATACAACCATTTGGTCACAACAATTCAATAATACAATTATGAACCCTAACTTATACATTTAGTGATACGTATTAAATTACTGATTTTAAACAATTCACGATAAACCAAATGCTGCAAGGGCCTTTAATTCTTAATTTTTTTATAGTATATTACTTAATAGTGTATATTAATATATATTATAAATATAACATTAATTGCATTACCTGCATAAAATATTCAACCATCACTTTGCAGCCTCTTTGGACGTCTAATATAGTTAAATGGTGCCTCTTCACGTGTTTGATTATACATTTATTAAAATCAAACTACAGTAATAAATGTCATTTATTTGAATTTTATCTTTAGTTAGTTGTCTGTAAAAAACCAATGTAAAAAAAGAATGAATAAAAAATTTAATGCTAGGCTATTATTAAAAAAAATTAGTCTTAAGCCACGATTAGTTGTATGTTGTAATGTCTAAGGTTACACATGGTAACATGCTGAAAATTTTTGATATGCAATAACAATGAAAATGAAAGTATATCCACAACAAATTTTGCCTTCAATAAAATGCTCTAAAATGTCTAGCTAGATTATATATTCCCTTATTCAATTATTTGCTACACAAATTTTGTATTTGTCATTTCTATATATAGTGCATTATTTTATTATTTCATCTTTTAACCAATATTTTATCCTTTATAATAATCATAATATCTTTTCATAATTTTGTTACTTTCTATATTCATTTTTGTACTTAGGATTCCAAAATTTATTATCATAGTATGCACATCAAATTCCACCCAGATATCATGATGATTCCGTGCATCATACGGGCGAGTGATACTAGTTACTAAAAAAATTCCTATTGGTTAAAGACAAATTTACTAATATACTTTGATGACCAAGTAAATTATCCTATAAGTAGAAGACATACTGCAATATAACTAATGATGAATATTATTAAAAATCATGAAATAATAAAAGTACCACTTTAAAATATATCTACAATATATATAATGAAATAATAAAAATACCACTTTAAAATATACCTAAGAAAATTTATGGTAGTAAATCACTACTCCCTAGTACTTGTTTAGTTAGGAGATAATAGGGGTGAAAAAATTACCCCCATATTTTATATATCTTATATAATCTAATTAAAATTAAATATTCTTAGTATAATAAATACCCATTTTAGATCTTAATTTGATCTAAAATGGGCACTTTATTAAAAATGTATTTATTATTATTAAATACTTAATATAAAAGTTATAAAATAGGGGGAAATTTTTTCCACCCCTATTATTCCCATACCAAACAAGTCCATTAGGAAAATTTTCCCTCAAGTTCATGTGATAAGGAATAACGACGATATATAAAATAATTCAAAAACATAAAATACAAGCTCATAAACATTTTGCAAATATATATTACTAAAGATGAGTGTAAGACACAACGTTGAAAAATGACATTTTAAGAAAACCAAATTGTTAAAAAACCATAACAATTGCTTTTCATATAAAATCACTAAAAACTTCAAAACAAAACCAACCAACCAATAGAGTTTGAGGAAACACTTTTAAAACTCATTGAAAACAAAACATGAGTCCAAACCAAGGAATTTAACTTTACATAGAGGTAAACAACGAGACCACTGCCCCTTAACAAAAAGGAAGCTTAGGAGCATCCTATCACATACTCACATAGACATACATGATACAAAATCAATTACTAATGCTAACCTTGCGATCATAGAGAAACACTCATCACTTGGTGTTAGGAATCACACATACTCATTCATATAACATTCACATGGTCATGTGTTATCAGAGACAATTCATAACATCACAACAAAATTAGATGTCACAACTAATGAGGATTTAATAATGGCTTTTAAGGGTTTTTAATAATGGTTTTAATTGATTATTGAATTCCATATTATTAAATATTTAATAATAGTTAAATATTGTTATCAAAAACCCATTTTAATAATGGTTATTACTTTCAAACCATTATCTAATATGTTAATTTTTTTGTAACATTAGACTTTTGATAACGATTATTAATTGAAATCTGTTATCTTAAGTAAACTATTATAGTAGTTATTAAGGAAAACATTGTCACAAAAAAACATGAAAACAGTTGTGTGTTCTGTATTGAATAATAATAATTATAAAAAAATAATTATTAAAATCTTAACCAACATTTAAAAAAAATCATTTGTTTTTTAGCCCACATATAGATGTATGTTCAATATATACCAAATATGCAAATGTACTTGAAAATAGGGTTGTTAACAAACCAAGCTAGCTCGCGAGCTTGTAGAGCCCAACTAGCTAAATGAGCTTGAAAATTAGGCTCGAGCTCGACTCGATTATTAAACAAGCCAAGCTTGAGTATAATAAATTTGGACTCGAGCTCGTTTATAGTGTAAAAGCTCGTGAGCTCAGCTCGTTTACCACGAAAGCTCACTAGTTGGCTTGTTAAAAGCTTGACTCAGCTTGTTAAAATCTCGGGTCATTAATAGTCCTACTTGGAAAAATCAAAGGTCCACGAAAAAAAAAGAGTAGCCTAAGCTATAACTATAAAAACTAAAATGCATGTTTTCAACAAATTACATTAAACTATATTTTGAGCATGTTCACTGTCTTGTATGTCATGTATTCTCCTAACTGTTATATTGCTCTTCAAATTCATCCCTTACCTACCAATGAACAATGACCATAAGTTATATGAGTTATAATCCATAAATGAAGAGGACAACATATATGAAAGCATGAAAAATTATGAAATTTCAAAGAATATATATCTATAGACAACATAAACTCTCACCCTACATTGAAACCCCAAGCCCAAACCATTATCCTACATACCCTAACCCTAAACTCTACACCATGTACCCAAAATCTACACCTAAACCCTAAACCATCAACCCAAAACCCTAAAATAAGTGAAATAAACCTAAACTTAAAACTAAAATAAATATAATTTAGAAGTAATAAACATTAGACACACACCCAAACATATAGAGACTAATCTATATTGGCTTGTGTGTGTGTGTGTGTGTGTGAATGGTGAGAATTTTAAATATTTGAAGTTATATCACTAAGGTAAACCTAACAATTTACTAAGGCCATCCTATGTCTAATTATTCACTTTTATGCACATTAAGTTATAAATGACCAAAATGCCCATGAGATCATAATTACCACGTTATTATTTATTTTAAATGATAACTTCATTTTATCTACTAATTTATCATGTAAAGGATAAAATAGTATAGTTGAAACATTTAGCATGCATGTAAATTATAAGACCCGAAAAATTACTATTTTAACCTTACATATAATTTAGCCCATAAGACCCCAATATACATATCTAATTCATCATAAACCACAAACATCCATACTTAACATTATATAATATATATTAGGCAAAAATATTGGAATAAAATAAACATGGTACAATTAAAAGACCAAATTATCCCTAGGTCATATAATGATAATAGTTATATAAAAATACACCTAAACATACTCAACCTATTATATTACACGTATACACTATGCATAATTAACCTATGACATTAAACCTATTATAACATGCTTTTGTATTCGTAATATTATAAATAAGTTAACATGCTCCATTTTACATAAATCATGCTAGCATTATTTGGAAAATAAATATAACACAACAAAACATGTTTTATATAATATACACATCCAAACCCTAATATGCTATCATATAATATTTACCATTTTAGTAATATATATGGATTACCTCTTATCCGACCCAAAATAGTAAAAAATAAAGCAACGACAATAAAACCAAGCCTCCAACTAGTACCCTTCTTCACCAAAAAACAAAGCCAAATAAATTATGTTAGAAACTAGCACCGTCAACAAATCACAACAACTAACAAGAAGGGATAACCGGTACCCAATTATTCCTAGAGGACGAGTGTGAGGCTGCAACACACCAAGGGGACCAATAACACAGACAACTCATGCATGTAAGGTTTTGGTTGCACCAGAGTCTCACGCATCTAAAGGGGGTTTACACTGGCTCCTTATACAACCAAGGGGGTTTACACTAGCTTGGGGTGGGGTTTACACCACCTACTCACATAGATAAGGGGGAAAAGGTGGCAGTTCACGTAGATATAATATTACAATGGGAGGTTGCAGGGACTATCAAAATTTACCATGAAGAAAGAAAATCAAAACTAGGATAAATGACATGGGAAAGGTTATGAAAGAAACTCGGGAAAGTGAGAGATGGATGTTAGATTAGAGGGTTAGATCAAGCATCAACAAAAACAAGGGAGGAAGGAGGCTTAGAGGGTTAGATTAGAGGGTCATGCGAATGGGTAAGGTGGGGAGCTGGGTTGGTGAGGGAGTTAGGCACACGGTTCTAGTAGAGCAGGGGCAAGGCCTTTGCTTGTAGGGATAGAGAACATAGGCAAGGCAAGGGCTGGTGTGAGAAGGGAGGTGGAGTATCAATTTAGGATTATTTTGTTTTAGGTTTAATTTGGTTAGGTTAGGGTATCCAATTATAAAATCAAACTAAGAAAATTACCTATTAAGGGTAAGGGTTAAAGAAAAAGGAAAAAAAGAAAAAAAATAATTAGAATAAATTATTTAAGAATTTATTTGGGTTACAATTCAAGGATAAAAAAATAAATAAATAAAGGTTTTAACGTTAGGCTTCAAATAAAAGGATAAATATTTAAAAACAAATGTTCTAATGTTTTAGGGTGTTATATTTAATCACTACTTAAGCATGTTTCACATCATTCCTAATGTCATATAGCAATAATACAATAATCATGAGCAAGAATAAGCTTGAAAATAGGACCAAAGGAGCATAACTTGCTTTCGGTTGAACAACATTTTCAAATTGATAGATCCAACACTCTTCACAATTTTAGCCATAATATTTTACATGCTTAATAAAATCAAGATTCAAAAAATAAGTAGTAAACTAGAAATATTAAGCTTTCATACAACACCTAAACATGCTAAAATTCCAACTATATACTTTCAAATTAGCATCACAATATAGGCAAAATTTTAGGATTTAAAACAAGTATGCTTCACATAAAATTATAAGAAAACATATATCATGCTTGCAACACTTAAAGCATATATACATGCTTTCTTAAGATAAAAAGTAGATCATGCTGAGAAATCAAATAATAAAATCATTTAGCACATAAAATCCTACTTCAAAAGTATATATCACGTTACCTAAAACCAAAACTCCTAAGCATAAAGAAAAAAAACACTGTGGTACCACCACCTAAGTCTCTTGATCACCTTCACAAAAAGAATAGATAATAAGCTTAAGAAAAGACTAATAACATGATAGTGAAAAGATGAAAGGAAAAAATTAAGGAGAAGAATATGGGAACCCTTAGTCTTGAATATGGAAAATTTAGCCAAGGAAAAATCAAGATTTTACTTCCAACTTTTCATTAAACCTTAACTCCCAACACTTAAAGTGAGTGTTTAAAAGCTAAGGTAAAGTACATTAGATAGCTAAGAAGGCAAAATAATAAGAACAGAAGAGGAGATAGACCACTACGGATGTAAACGGGGCGGGTATACCCATACCCATATCTGTACTTGATAAGAAAATCCGAACCCGTACCTGAACAGGTATCCGCTAATACATCTATATCCACATTTGTTGGATATCTATTTACCTGTTAATGGATATTATACAACAGATAAATCCATTACCTGACGGATAAATCCATTTAGAATTAATCCAAATGACAATTTTAACCTTAATTTATACTATATTTATTTTAAAATTAAGGGTAAAAGAGTAATTATATATCGGGTAAATGCATACAGATATGGATACGGGTATGGTTACTGTAACACCCCCAAAATTTACTACTGAAAAATTTTGTTAATTAAAAGAAAATTAACAGAAGCAAATTAATAAACCGTGAACTTTGGGGATATTACCGCCACACTTAGTACCAGACCGGTTCACTCCTACCGTTCCAGTACTAAGTGCTAAGCCTAAAATGGTAAAATACAATTTTACGATAAACTTAAGCATATATAAATCAGAGAAGCGCAACAAACAATTTACGAGAGAAAAATCCAACAACGGTGGTTACAAAATAACAAATACATTGAATTTAAAAGAGAAAAATTAAAACCCTAGAATTTTTGGATAGCTCCTTACGCTCTTTCCCGAGGCCCACTTGAATAGCACCGAACATGACCTACAAGGGGCACTGCCCATTGAATAGGTAGGGGCCCCACGAAGGGAACCCTTCAGTACTACGGTACTGAGTAACCCTTTAAAAACGCACTTTAAAACTAGCACGAAATGTAACACATGAGATACTACTGCATTCGTACATAACCATAGGTATAAACATGATATTTAGATCCATTTATTCACACATTCAACATATCAATTAGATATTAATAGCGTATACGCAACATTCACTTTCGTACATTCGCATACTTAACAAGTCAACCAAATATTAATAGGCCATAATGAATAATCAATATATTTCGGGCTTTAAGGCCATTGGTCCTTCATTAATCAATCATCTCGGATTTTAAATGTCCATGTGAATGCGGGAACCCTACTATTATAGCCGGTGGACCGGAAATACATATAGGGCAGAACGCTCCTGACCACTATTATTCGCCGGTGGAACGGTCTCCAGGGCAGAACGCTCCTGGCCACTATTATTTGCCAGTGGACTGGTCTGGCCTTGACTCACAAGGTGCTCCACTATAAGTGATTAGTATCTTCCCCATGTTTTATCGATTTTATGTTTGGTTTGCTGAGCACGGAATCCCCTACTATTATAGCCGGTGGACTGAAAATACATACAGGGCAAAATGCTCCTAACCACTATTATTCGCCGGTGGATCGGTCTCTAGGGCACCCCGGCTCCTGGCCACTATTATTCGCCGATGGACTGATCTGGGTCCGGCTCAGCATCTTCCTCTTTAAATGATTAGTGTCTTAAACGTATCTTATTCAAAAGTATTTCACCCTTGACATGCATGACTAACTATATCCACACTTATCCTCCTAGGAGGGCCCGTCCCATATCTTGAGACTTCTGCACCTCCTAACTTGGTTTTCTCCAAAAACCCTAACTCGGACCTATGTGGTCCATCCTTCTCTGTCGTACACATCCCGACTATTTCAACACCCCACACGTCACAACCCTTAGATCCAACCCTCACTTTCTACCCCACTCATTCTCATTTATTTTTATCATTTTCTTTTTCTTTTCCACCTTCTCACATTAAGGTTTCCTCCCAACCCTAGATTAGTCTCCTACGCACCCTTACACTATCCCACGTAATATTTTTCGCCCTAAGCCCCCAAACACCCAAACGATGCTTCTGTTACCTTCCTTATGTCCCGAGGCAACTTTCCATACGTAAAATTTGCCCCCATGCAGACTCTAACCATCCCATGCAAACCCTAGTTCCTCTCATACCTATTTTAGCCAACTTACTTCCTCTTGGTTATCTTTCTCTTCCATTTCTCTTTTTCATGCCTCCATCCCACAATACCACATTAATTATCCTAGCATGCATGTCCCTAAGGGCCACATCACATCACATCATAAAATACAGTATATCCATATCAGCACATACCAAAAGGGGCACATGAACACACCTTGGTTCCAAGCCATGCCACACATGAAACAGTTAAGATAACAGCTTACGGAATACGACATATAATTATATAGGGCACCCAAGGCATGCAGGACACATAGCACACATTTGGCTTTAGCTACATCCTTACTCAGTTTAGGTTACCAAGCTATCTTTCACATATATTAGGCCACTAAACGCCCTTTATAATCATTACACTTAATATATTTCCCATTTAGTAGGTTAGATTACCAATCTACCCATTCCCTTTATTATAATTAATAAATTGCCCTTTAGTTGATCAAATTACCAAATTACCCTTTCTCATTATCCTAATTACCAAATTACCCCTTTAGTCGGTTAAATTACCAAATTACCCCTCACATATATCATGTTTATCATTTTCCCCTTCTTTTTTTTAAATTATCATTTTACCCTTCTCTTTTATTAAATTATTATTCTACCCTTCTTAATTATTATAAATACTAAGTTACTCCTCTTTAATTCCAACTTTTACCCTTTTTAATCCACAAAATTACTATTTTGCCCTTTTGTTATAAAATTACCATTTTGCCCTTTCGTTACAAAATTACCAAATTACCCTTTTATTATAAAATTACCAAATTGCCCGTTTATTACAAAATTACCAATTTGCCCTTTTATTAAAAAATTACCAAATTACCCTTTTATTACAAAATTACTATTTTACCCTTTATTCACAAAATTACCATTTTACCCCTTACTTCCAAAATGACCTATTTACCCCCTTACTTCCAAAATTACCATTTTATCCTTTTATTAACAAATTTACCATTTTACCCTTGCCTCCAAAATTACCAAAATACCCTTTTTAATTAAGAATTACCTTTTTACCCTTAGTACACCCCTTATATTAAATTATTATTATTACTACATAAAATACTAACTTTAATACCTCATCCACAACTCTTATAATTAATATAATATTATTAGCACCCCTATATATATTAGACCATTTTCTCATACAAGATACATTAGTAAAATCCCCTAAGGCTCACAAAATATTAAACATGTATTAAATATCACAATAGCATAAAACAACATGGATAATACTTAACATTTTCCTTAACAACCAAATTATTACCTTAAATAATATTTCCATACATAGCAACAATCTATCATGCTTCCTTTTCATCAATCAACACAAGAACCAAATATATCATATTAAACAACACAAACCAAGCATAATAATATATTAAAAATCCTAATGTGCTAACATACGTTAATCCATGCGTTTAAGTGAGATTAAATGGTTGCCTCGATTTCCGCCAAAAACGAACCTTACCGGTATCCCGGTTAAAGGTCCAAAATTTGATTATCAAAACCAATACCTAAAAATGATATTAAAACTTGTTACATCAGAAAAGATAAAAACCAAACTTAAGGCTTTATAACACTTAATTAATAAAATAATTAAACTAAAATATTATTATACCTTAAAAATTATTATTTTCAACCGAATTAAAGAGGGCAGCAGCTCATACTGCTCATGCAGCATGAGCTGCATGCAAGGAAAGAAAAAAGAAGGGCTCAAAGGTGGTAGAAATAGGGAAGGATAGGTATTTTTGGATTGGTGGTTTGGGGCTAATAAAAGGACATGGTGGGGAAGGATTTGGGGCAAGGGAATGGTGCAAAAGTGTAGAGGGGGTGTAGGTGGTGGTCGGAGATGGGTTGAAGGTGGCTAAGGGTGGCGGAGGCGGTGACAGTAAGGCTGCGAAGGTGGCGGTCAAAGTGGGTGTCGAGATGGGGGCTGGTGAGGAAGGAAAAAGGGATGGGAAAAACAAGGGCCTGCAGGTGGTGTTTTCGGCCAAAGGAGCATTGGGGGTGGTAGAGGGGGTTGCAGGGAGTAATGTGGTGATTGATTTGGCGGCAGAAACGGCGGGACGACTACAGAATATGGCGGTGCAGGGTGGCTGCTGAGAAGGGAGGGAGAGAAGAGAAAAAGAGGAGAGGAGGAAGAATGGGGCTGCGGGGTGGCTTGATGGGGGCTATGATCGGTCGGGGGTGAGGTAGAGGGTGGCAGGAGGTGGTGCAGGTGGTGGTCGAGGCGGCGAAGCGGCGATGACGAAACAAAAATAGGGGGAGAGAAGGGAGGAGAAGAAAGGGAGAAAAGGAGGGTCGGGGCATGTGAGGCTTCGAGAAAAAAAATGGCCGAATGGGACAGGAAGGGAAGAAGGAAAAGAAAAAGGAGAGAGAGGAGGGGATAGGTAGGCTCGAGGGTGGCGGTAGGTAGTAGGGGGATGGCCATAGCAGGGAGAGGGAGAAGGGAATGGCAATGGCAGGGAGTGGGGAAGGAGAATGGTGGGGCCGGTATGGTAGGAAAATGACGAGAGGGAGAGGGAGGAAGACAGGGGTGGTCAACGGGGGAGAGGGAGCTGCAGGTTGGGCGGAAAAAATGGTGGAGGATGGCCGGGATTATCGCCAGGGAAAGAGGAAGAAGAAGAAGGGAAGAAGAAAGAAGGGTCGAGGGGCTGGGGTGCTGCGATAAGCGAGCAAACCGGCCGAAGGAAAAAATAAAGAGCAGGCTGGTGCGACCATAGCCGGCACGCAATTTAAACCCTCTTGTTGTCAATTGTAGCACTGGTAAATAAGGGTATCGTTCTAGTCGGGGATTGATGAGGGCTCACCTCTATTTAACTAGCTTGAAAATAAAACTAAAACTAAAAATAAAAATCCTAAATAACACAGAATAAATGAATAAGAAAAATACTAATGGGGGTTTATCAAAATAATAAAATAATAAAAGGAATAAATAAAATCAAATAAACTAATAACGAAAATAATGAAAATGATAGGAAACCGCAGATATGAGAAATATGTTAGGGAAATAAAAATCCACCACTAGATTAGGTCGAAATATAATATTTATCTCTAAGTCATCCTTTAATCGTGAGAATGAGATCGACCAAGTTGCACACCAAACGCAGGTCCATACACCTTATATTACTTTCCTTAATTAATTAATACGACCACGTGCCTATATTAACCCTATTAAATACTAGCAGTATAGCAGCAACAAGTGGCTCCTATATTTAACTATATTTAATGCATTAAGTGTAAGTGGAAGGCTGTCAATCTAAGTACCCGGACTAGTACAAAACGTATGTCTAGCTGTATTTCCTATCCTTGACCCACACGTATCGAAACGTTTTACCACTTCGGTTAGAATCACAAAACGATTACGTGAATTGTTATCTAACCTAGATGCAATTTATACATATAAATTCTAGTATATTTAGATGGCCACCTCGCAGGAAAATAATCCTACATACTGTCACTTATGAGGTACCAGAACAAGGCATGCACCAAATAAACTATACTTGACAGAATCATAAATATAAACGATAGCAATTAATATAGAGTCAAGAAACAATCTCACGAAACAAAGAAAATAAAATTATAATTCAAATTCTAATCCAAGGTTTTAATTTATTCCCTAACAATAAATAATCAGCCACTCATAATTAAAGAATTAATTACACAGAAATATTTATCTAAAATATAAATTAAAAATAAGAGAAAGAAATAACCGGAATTAATTTTGGATAAAAGATTAATAATTTATTTAGATAAAAATTAATTTTATCTGAAATAAATTCTACCGGTATAAATTTTCCTCTTATTTTTCTTCCTTCTCGGTCTTGAATTTCCGTGCCAAATTCTTTTTCTTTTTCTTTTTCTGGCCGGCGGCTGATGGCGTTGTGCTGCCGTGCGTCGATTTGCCTCGGTTTCCGTGCGCTTCGTACTGTGCGGCGTCCTTTGCTGCCTCCTGCGTGCGTGTCCCTGCGCCCTCTCGTTCCATAGAGCCTCGGAAGGCTCTGCCTTCTCACGCTCCTCTCTGGCTTTTTTTCCTGAGCCTATAAAGGCTCTGCCGCCCCTGGCTTGCGGGCCTACCGCCTTCCTCGAGCCTGTTGAGGCTCCCTCGGCGTCCTGCTATGCCGCACACTACTGTCTCTCTGTGTCTGTCTTTATTTATTGTCGTTAGACTACCTTTCCACGTCAGCCCTTATTGCGGCTGACTTTTCTTCTCGTGCGGCCTGTTGGTTTGTCCTTCTTTTTGTTCCAGGCCTTTGGGCCTTCGGCCTTTGGCCGTTGGTCCAAAGGTCTTATTTCTTTTTTTTAATTTTCTTTTATTTAAAAACAAAACCTGCAAAATAAAATTAAATAAATATTAATAAATAATAATTTACTCTAAATTTACTTAATTATTATCATTTTAGCTCAAATAATAATATTTATGCAATTTTTACCACTTAAGCATAAAACAATAATTATTTCCCTATATTAGTTAAATAAACTACCAAAAACTAAGATTATAAGGGTATAAAATTTGTCAAAATATGAACTCATCACAGGCCAACCCGATTGAGGAAGAAAGGAAAGAAAGAAGAA
Organism: Tamarix austromongolica; assembly: GCA_039764185.1. NCBI lineage: Eukaryota > Viridiplantae > Streptophyta > Magnoliopsida > Caryophyllales > Tamaricaceae > Tamarix > Tamarix austromongolica. The sequence continues at coordinate 67,097,553 of CM077816.1, forward strand.
AAAGAGGTGGCTGGGCTCGACGCAGGAGAAGGCGGGGGGACTGGGCCTGTGGCCCAGCGCGCCAGGGAGAGGAGGAGAAGTAGGCCGGCTGGCCGACGACCCAAAGAAGGAAAAAGGACGAAGAAAGAAAAGGGAAAAAGAAGGAAAGGAGGAGGAAAAAAAGAAAAAGAAAAGGAAAATGGGATTAAATAATTTAGTTGATAAAATAATAAAATAGAATAATTTTGGATAATAAACTGATTGAATAATTTAATTTAAGACAATTAAAATATAAGGGTTAAAAGGATAATTTTAGTATAATAATGATTTGAAAAATTATTTAAATAAGAAGGGTATGATAAAATAACAAAATATTTATTTTTAATGTATTAAATATTTATACCAAATTTCATACACTCAAAATCCATAAAATAATTAAATTAAAAATATTTAAAAGCTAATTTATACAAAATAAAATTTATTTATTAAAATATTGGCTTTGAAAAATTCGGGGGATTACAGTTACATATATAGGTATGGAAATCCTATACCCGTATTGTACCCGATGGTTATTTTTTTCCATCCTCCATAATCGTATTTGTATCCTTTTATCCATATCCGTTTAAGTATCTGTCGGATAAAATCCGTCAGATTTCGGATAAAATCATCCCCGTTTACATCCCAATAAACCTCGTACAACAACAAAAAAAGGTGGAGGGAGTGAATCAGATGGGAAGTAGGGGAAGTCTTCCTTGTAATCCTCTTGACTAAAGCATGGAAGAAGAATGAGAAATGTAAGGTGGCGTTAGGTAGGTAATGTAAGAATGTGTAAGAATAGAGATTACTATCATATTTGTGGTTAAATAAAGAAGTCAAAGTCAAAAATCTAATTTTTTGGGTCAAGAAGGGTTGGTGCCAATCTCAAAGAAGGTCAATGGTTGATTGTAAAAATTTTAGCCAATTTAATTGGGAAGAAAGTTAATTAAATTGGGGTTTATTGGGTAAAAAATCAAATAAATATCAAAAATCATTAAAAATTAGGAAACTATGAAAAATAATTTAAGAAACCAAAATATATAAAGATATTTTAAATCTGGAAATATTTATGGGCCAAATAAGTTAAAACAGCAAAAAATAAAAAAAAAGTTGTTTAATCACGTAAATAACTTTTTCCGTATTTTGATGAAATGAATGAAGGAAATGCTAAACATAGAATGAAAGGAAAGAATAATTGAGGACATAATAATTTAGAATGAGTTACAAGCATAATCATATAAGGTAATTAGGATTAGAGAAGTAGGGAATTACAGTGTCTCTTTAAAGGTTAAAAAGATTATATAAAAACTTTTTATTATTTAAACAAAAAGCAATAATTAAGAAATTTTCAAACTTTTGTATACTATAAGATAAAGAAATTGTATTAATTACAAATAAATAAAGTTAGTTATTGAATTAATGAATTTGATGTAAATAACATAGGAATTTAATATATTATATTATAGGTAAATTTGTACTATATAATTTTAAACTCACTACATATGATGAATGCATTTTGAGTTTTATGTCAATGCATCTATAAATGATTCCATAAGTGACGAGTGTGCCCACATATTTTTATGAATATATCAAGAAGTATGATACCTAATTAACTAACGAAATCATGTTCATCTCAAAAAACACAAAAAATAAATAATTATTCTAGAAAAACATATGGAAATGATTTGTCATGTAAACCGACTTCTTCTTCTTTTTCTCTATAGAATTATCCATTGTTAGAGAATTGTAGATTTATGTAATTGGTTGATTGATTTGTTTAATCATCTTGTAATTAAACAAAAGCATGAATTCCTCAATTTTTTTATTTTTGCATTTGAACTATCAATTGTTTATTGTCTTGTTAATTTCGATTTTGGTTTGGATCCATTCAATCTATGTTATTCCGCAACATTAACATTTGTATTTATAGATAAGTAAAAAAATGCCACAATAAGTAATCGACACTTTTTAGACTAAGAAAATGGTTTGATAGGCTAATTATGGTGTCACTGGTGTGAATTGAGTATAGGTGGATTTAGGGTAATTAGTTCCATATATGAGCATAAACTTATGCGATTTGACACTATATAATTTAATATATATATTCATTATAAATAATTTCATCTAATAGTCTCACTATTGTTTTGAGAGTTATGATAATTTATGGAGCTCGAAAACCAATGATGATTTTAAGCACCTAAATGATGATTCAAGGCATTACCAATTATGACTGTTGAAGTTTTTACTGATGATTACTATATGCTAATCTTGAGTCATTTTCTTGTAATTATATGATTACTTATTGTGGTTTAATCAGTGATTATTATAGTTTCAACTTTTAGTTGATTATGGTTGAAGTTTTAAGTGATGACTACTATATTCTATATATTTAAACCATTTCACTTGTAGTTGTATGATTATTGTGGTTTAAATGCATGACTATTGCTTACTGAAAAAATGAATATTTATTTTAGTTTAAGTTGATGGATATTGTTGATCATTTGATGATTCTTGTACTTTCATGTGATGACTACAACATTTTATACCTGAGTCATTTTACTTATAGTTATATGATTATAATGGTTTTAGTTGATGATTATTGTAGTTTCAATTTATGGTTATTATTGTTGTAGTTTTAATCAATTATTACAAAACTATATGCTTGAATAATTTCATTTATTTTTATATGATTTTTATCGTGGTTTCAATCAATGGTTATTATAGTTTTAGTTGACACTTCTTATGTTGTCTAATTGATGATATTTATTTCAATTGATAATTATTATTTTAATTGTTGATTCTTATAGTTTCAATTGATGATTGACATTCTATACTTGATAACTTGATAAGTGATTATCAACAAAAAGCCAGCTCTTTTTTCCTTTTCCTTTTTTTTAAAAAAAAGCTTCACAATTAATAAGTGTAGTTTGTAGCAGTTGATTATTGTAATTTAAATTGATGACTTTTGTTGTTTTAATTGGTGATTGCAATGGTCTATAATTGAATCATTTCATTTGTAGTTATATGATTGTTAATCAATGCTTATTGGAATTTTATTTCAATTAATGGTTGTTGTATATATATATATTTTGTGTGTGTGACATTGGGGTTGGTCCTAAATGCACAATATATAACCCAAATGTACAATGTAATTATATAATCTTATACTAGAAAATAAACTCAAAGCCAAAATATTTCCTACCTAAGATTTTTTTTATCTTATAACTTACTAATAATGAAATATTATTCCATCATGCGTGCGCAGTTCCATGCACCTACCCCATTGATATGTTCGAGCGTGTATGGGTTGTCGATAGATTGCAACGACTTGGTATTTCTAGATATTTCCAGTCAGAAATTGAAGAATGCATAAACCATGTTCACAGGTAATACATTTATGAACATATACTGCTGCATTTTAGTCGCCAGCTAATTGTAATAGAATATTATTGATTATGAAATAACCTTGATGATCTGATTATTCACTGCATCTTAAATTTCAGAAATTGGACTGAACGTGGAATAACATGGGATACTGATATAGATGTCAAGGATATCGATATTACCTCCAATGGTTTTAGGCTTCTAAGGTCACATGGCCGAAGCGTTTCCTCAGGTGGGATATGATTAATTAGCAAAGTAGCTTGAATATACGCATAAGTGCTATGTATACTTCAACTATTTTTTTATATATTAAAATGGAAAAAAATATATTTGAATGAATTAAATTTTTAGCAATTTCAATACAATTTTTTAATTCTTTTCAATATATATATATATATATATATATATATATATATATATTATTTTTAGGTGTTTCCTAGATATTTTAAAATTATTTTTATTGCTAGAATAACTAGGGATCTTTGAGAATAGTTTTGGAATTTTTAAACTAATATGAATGAACTCTCTAATATTTTCGTAACTTTTGAAACATTTAACGAAACATTAGAATCTTTTTACGACTTTTAAAAGTTTAATCAGAATTTTAGAATAAAACTTTAAGAGTTTGTGAAATAGTTGAAGAGTTTTAGAAGAAGAAAAAAGTTAGAACTTTTGTAAAATTTTCAAACGTTTTTTCATAATCTTAAGAATTTTTATAGAATATTTTTTAAATTAATGGCTTATGGAATATAACTCTATTTTGTTTCAATTTATATTTAAATGGTATAATTATTATCTTGTGCATAAATGTATATATAAGCATTATAATATCTCAACGTGTAGACTATTCATTTTGGTTTTATTTTGACTTTAAACTAAATCAAACTATAATTTTGTGGTTAGATAAATCTTCAAACCAGACAAAATTATTTTCAAAATATCCTCATCTTAACTAAACCATTTAACTTTTGATTTTGTTTGAATACTTGTTTTACAAATGAAAATCATATTCTTGCAATTTGAAAATAAGTCTACAATATGTTCTTACAAATTAATTTACTACCAATCTCTAACTTCCAAACTAAAACGTCTAGTTGAAGATCAATATTAAATTAACTCCTAGAACACTTGGGTGAATTTGGTAAGAGAGTAGTGAGGGTAGAAAAAATATCCTTATAGTTTACTCTTCTTCATCTTTTTTTTTTTGGTATATTTGGAGAAATAATTTTTTTCAGAAATATTAATTTTACTTGGAACCAATGTCTAATAAAGGTATTTTTTTTTAAAAAAATATTTTACTCCACTCCAAATACCTCACAAAAAAAGACAAATTAAAAAATATATATTTATATATGTTTTGACTCTCAGTATCTCCGTACCAAATGTAGTTAAATCATTTTAGTCATTACTAAACAAACAGTATTTTTTTGAAATAAACCAAATTATATCACAAAATATATAATTTAGTTTAGTTTATGAACATCTCTAATTATATCATATTTAGAACATATCCCCCAAACATTTATATCTTTAATTCAATATATATCTATTGCTAACTGGCAACTGCTACATTCATCACTTATTTGACCTTTTTTTCCTAGTTTCAAATGCCAAAATTTAACTATTACTTTTTATGTCATATAGTAATAAAAATTTATAATACATACTTCTATGATTGTACTAAAATCCAACGATTGTACTTTCACTTTGTAACTAAACAAAATTTTGGACAAGTTAGTGGTTAAAATTGGTGAACTTTCACTATAAACGAAAATAAAAACGTAATTAATTGGTTACTGCAGCACGTATAATTTTTTTGTGTTCCTTTTTTAATTCGTTGCATAAATGTATGAAACAGATGTGTTTAAGCATTTTGAGAAGAATGGCGAATTCTTTTGCTATCAAGGTCAATCTTCAGAATCTGTAACCACCATGCATAACCTATATCGGGCTTCGCAATTGCAATACTCTGATAGTGAGAGCATTCTTCAGAAAGCAAGGCATTTCTCATTACGATTCTTGAAAGAAAAAAGAGATTCTGACGATTTTATCGATAAATGGGTCATAGCCAAGGACATAGCTGGAGAGGTACTACTATTAATATCTTTACTATAATTTTACATGCATTTACATATTTCGACATAAATCGTTGCAAAAAATTTGCAGCACTTATGTTTATATAAATAAGTTCCGATATAATATAAATCTTACATTAAAAATTATCAAAGTTTTACTTATCTAATATGATATAATTTTATTTACCTTATCTTATCTAATCTTAATGCGTCTAATGTGATCTCACCTTGGCTATGATCTCCCCAACTTATTTATTTTTAGAACTTTACATATTATATCAAGCTAGAAATTTTTTGATAATAATAAAGATAATATAAAATTAATGCTAATTATTATTACACTAATAGTAGTAATAATAATAGTAATAGTAGTAATATAATAATAGTTAAGACACTAACAATAGTAAAACAATAAATATAGTACCGACACATTCATATTTTCGAGTCATTAAGTTCAAATAAGATCAGATTATCAAAATATAGCTAATGTTAAGATAACCCTAATTTGATTTGATTGGTGTTAATTTAATTTGAGATGACAAAATTTTGTTGTTGTTGTTGTTGTTGATGACGACGACAACGATGATGATTCTGTTAATCTGCACTCCATGTGATGCATAAATAGTGATCACTTTGAAATTTAATAAAAAAATATATAATTGTAATGCACTTGTATTGTTAATAATATTATGCCAACCTGGATTACAAGTATGAGTAATCATTAGAGAAAAAGAAAAAAAAACTCAAATGTTTCAAACTAAAACAACAATATATGAATAGAACATTTTGTTAATTTCAAGTTTGGGAATAGTTCTTATAATACAAAATGATATAGAGACCTAGAAAACTATAAAAATTAATTTCATATTATTTGATTTAATTCATAACACATAATAAATAATAAAAAAAATAAATAATTAAAAAATATATATTAAAATAACATGAGGGCCTAAACAATATTTGGATATTCATTTTAAACTAATGAATACATATAAAAATTATTTTGAAATAGATAAATATTGATGCAACACCCCAAAATTTGAAATTGAAATTTTTTGTTCGTGCAGAAGCTTAAACATAAATATACGACTATTAGTGTCACATGTAACATAGAGCGTATATAATCAATACCTAATCTATGAAAGATGCAAAACTAAAATACAATTCAACCTAGAAATTAAGTGTGGCCAACGCTTAATCCAATAATACATACATAAACACAATAATTATGAAAGATATACAAATATTAACAAGCATAGAAATGAAGAAATGGATAAAGAAGATGTACACATACACTTCTATAGATTTGAGTATAGAAGAGACAAAGAATATCCATAATTAGATATAAAAAAACATAATAACAAGGTGGAACCTTGGATGATCCTATTCTATGCCCCCATCACAATCATCACTTATGAGATCTACGCCACCAATAGAGACATCCATGCCAAAATCTGTATACAAACATTTCAAAAAATACAGTATCAATTTAGTAGGCATACTAAGAAAACACGCCTAATTAAGAGTAATAGTGTGTTCACACATTTCACATTTTCATAGGGTAAAAAGAATAATTCATAAAGGGAACATGTTAACATGATATCACCTTTAAACATGATAACACAAAGGAATATGTGATCACAACATTAATACATCCCTGTAATAACGACACAACATGATATCCATGAAGTACAACCAAGATAACATTCAAATACCATAACACCACTTAGAGAAATACAATGCCCATTACTTATTCTATTCTTTTAATGTTATCACACTTATGGAATTGACATAAATAACCATTCCATTTATTAATTGACAAGAAGTCTCTAAAGTTAAAGCACTATTGACTATGACAGTTTGAGGTAAATGTGGGTGGACTAAAGCCATTAGCTAACCATAGTTAGTGAGGGTGGTCTGAAACCACAAGCTACAAACCGAAAGTAGACTAAAAATACTCGCTAATATAAAGTTAGTGAGGGTATATTGAAACCACTAGTTAACTTGAATTTAGGGTTCTAAATTAAAACTTAGTACTACATTTAAATTATTAGTAAATTTTAGATATATTAAATATTACCATTCATAAATAAGGTCATATACTAGTTTTGGAAATTTTACTATTTACAAAAAATAATATTCATAAAGGTCAGAAAATGTAGAAATCTACAAATAATCATTATGGTAAAAACCGATAATTAAGTATCACAAGATATAACAATTCGCAATCAATTACTATTCACATCAATTAATGTTTAAGCTAAATCACTATTCCATAGAAATTCAATGGTTAATGGCCAACCATTATCCTTAAGGTTCCACTAATTAAGCCTTTTATGTGATATGTATATTTTACCCTTTAATTACACACAAATTTTAAAAATTCAAATATATACCAAACCCTTATAGAATTTCATTAAATTTTAACACAGGCATGCTTATACCAAATATAACAAATTTCAATCAAATTTTCACCTATGAAAATAGGACACATGTGAAAAGAACAGTTTACTCCTAAAACTCTAGAAATTTAAAAATGCCATAACTTATCAAGTATAGCATGATGAATAGCATAGAACTTATGAAAACATCCATAAATTGTAGAACATAAGTGAAATGCCAAAACTATCCCTAAATATGCTTACAACTTTCAAAAATCATAACTAACTCAAAACATGGGTAAAACCTAACATATTACTATCAAAATTTGCCTAAACATATCAATAAATCCAATGGAATCATAAAATTAAATTAAGAACAAAAAAACATGCAAATATATCAAAAAATCAAGACACATGGTAAAAATGCCCTAAACATGCTTAATTTTTCACTAATCATAATACATTGTATACATACTCGAACTCTAACATATAATATATCAAATTTGAAGTAAAATACTTAATGAATCCAATGGTATCAACATAATAATTTTAAAACATAAATAACTTAGAGAAAATCCAAGATGTCAAATGCCACCATGATAAAGCCAAAAATGGTCAAACAAAGCATAACGTCATCAAACCACACCAAACACATATTTTTCTATCAAGTCCTTTTTTTTGGTTTTATTTACCAAGATTTCAAGCTCCTAGAAAACCAAATAATCACCCACTTTCAAGTCCTTAACCTCCTCTTGAACACCATTGACAAAAATCAACAAAGAGTGTTAAAAACACTTCAGAACATAAAACAAAACCAATAACACACAAGAAACAAAAAAGGAAAGGAAAACCATGCTCTTCTCAAAGGGTGGATGATATTGCATTAGAGAATAAGACATAAGCTGTTCTTCAAGATACTATAAGCCTTAACCAACCTTTTCTTAATTAAAACATAGCTAAAACCTAAAAATTAAAAGTAGAAAATCAAAGAAAAAATGGAAAGAGGATCAAGGGGAGTTCTTGATGGTTTTGGAGGAGAGAAAAGGCTTCCAAAACTTGGTTAGATGACAAGAATGAAAGAAATTAATTGTTAGATATTTTAGGATATTTTTGAATAACTTAAAAATGTGTATAATAGTTAATTAAAAATAAAAGGAATTAAAGATGTGAGATCTAGCAACTTTGAGGCTAATCATAGCCTTTCAAATTGCTCTATAAAAGTTAAATGGAAGGTTAATATTGAGTTGATAAAATTTATATAAGCTTTGAAGTGGAAAAAATGAGTTTTGATACCTGAATACGGTTGAAAATGGCAAATTTTATGTGAAAATAATAAAAAAAAATTAAAAAATATTTGTAATTCATTTTTAGCTCACTAAAATCAAAATATAAGGATCCTCAAAGTTTTGTAAATTTTACATATCTAAGAAGATTATTTTGGAGCTTAAAACATGATTAAGGCTGAACAATACGATGAACAGTGATTTTTTGTCATAATTTTGGTTTATCATTTTCAAAATGACTAAGAGATTTTAAAAGGGTCAATAAATTCAAATATCAATAAATTAAAAGTGTCTAGAAGAAGTCTAATTGTAAAAAAATGACTCAAAAGGTCTCACATAAATAAAATAATAAGATAGGTTAAGAGTATTAGAATAAAACATTTAATAAGCATAATAAGAGTTTCTTAAAAGAATGTAGTAAATCATGATTTAAAACAATTTTCCATAATAATCCTATTAAACAAGTTTTTTTTAAAAAGGATATTACATCACTATCCTTTTACCTCAAAGTTAGGTAAAATAATACAATGGACAAAGGAAGAGTTAAAAAAAACATGGGCACATAAATTCTAAGGCATGCACTGGAAGTACTAATTCCTTAAAAGATACCTTAGCTAAAATAAGACCCGTCATCTATGGAAGGATGGGGATGATAACTCCTGCTATCGGCCTTTGTCGTGAAGTAACATTCTTTACCACCACTAGAACCCATTTCTTATTGATGTTGAGACGTATAAGGTTATTGTTGGAAGATGTTTGAACTTGGTATTTGTGTCTGAGTACTCACAAAACCTTGTCCTTGGCCTGTTTCATGACGTTTAGGCTCCTTCCTAAATAACCTCCCCTTTAACTCTGAACACTAGTCATTGTAGGTAGTGTTATTTGTGGCATACTGCTTTATGTTAAACAACACGTATAGTCTCTATGGCCCCACTTAGTATTGAATTGGGTTTCCACTTCAATCTTTGCCCGAGTGATTAAGCCCACATCGACAACAATAAAACATACATTATTGTCCCTAAGAACTATACAACCCTGAACTTAGGTCTTTTATACACTAAAAAGCTTGATGACCATTACTATACGGCTCAAGCCTCTTCCTCCCCAAAAATGATGCAGTATTCTCCTGTATAAGCTTAGCGATGGTGCATGAATGCTTGCAAAGGTTGAGAAGATATGTGAATGTAACTTCTCCCATCATCTTCCAAATGGAAAAAGGCAAGCCTCTCTCAAAATAGAATATGGACATAGGGTGGTTGATTTCCGCCATTAGAGTAAACCTCAATAGCTCTTTGAACCATGCATAGTAATATCAAACAAACATGACAACCTGGTACAACTCCATAAACTCTTTGAGCTTATCATCATATAGAGATTTGAGTTAGAATTGGTTATGAAGTGCCTCCTTGAAGTCATTCCAAGTTAACACGGATCCTCCTACCTCTTAATGACTAATCCATTAGTTGTTGGTGAAGGATCGAAGATGATATACCGCTATGCTATCCCTCCTAGACTCAAGGCAATTGAAAATCTCAAAAGTATGCTCAAAATCATTGATCCATGCCTTAGAGTAGAGTCGTCTTGACCAATGTATGTAGGCGTGCAATGATCGGTAATTCTCTAGAGCTAGTCTTCTGCATGTCCTCTTACATACAACTATGGCTAAGGTGTTTGTGGTGGAGGCTATTGAGAAATCAAGCCTTTTAAGTAAAATAATAATGCCTATTTTACTCTTCATTGCATAAAATTTTAAATTTAGGTGTAGGGCACACAAATCACGCCTTTTAGTTGAATTTTTAACTTAACCTTTTATTACACATAGACTTTAAAATTTTAAATATATACCAAACCGTTATAGAATTTCATGCAATTATAACATAAGCATGATTATACCAAACAGAACATATTTCCACCAAAATTTCACCTCTTAAACCTAAGAAACATGTAAAATGACCATTTTTCCCATGAAACACTAGAAATTTAAAAATGCCATAACTTTCAACATGATTAGAACTAACTCATGAAATTTTATGCACTTTTCAATTATAGAATGATTTAAAATTTAGAACTCATGAAAATGTCCATAAATTATATAACATAAGTGAAATGCCAAAAATACCCCTAAAATGCTTAAAACTTTCAAAAAAATAACCTAAAACATAGGTGAAGCCTAACATATATACAAAATTTTACTTAAACATATTAATGAATCCAATGGAATCATTAAATTAAATTAAATCAAATTAAAAAATTCTTGCATAAATGCCAAAAAGCTAAAATACATGGTAAAAATATCCTAAACATGCTTAATGTTGCAATAATCATAAAAACTCCCATACATGCTCAAACCCTAGTATATAATATATCAAAATTGAAGTAAAAAAACTAATGAATCTAATGGTAGCATCAAAATAATTTAAAAAACATAAAAAAAAAATTAGATAAAAGCCATGAGGCTGAATGCCACCATGAAAAAAAAACAAAAAATGGTCAAATAAAGTATAACTTCATCAAACCATGCCAAACATATATATCTCTATCCACTCTTAGTTTGGTCGTATTTATCTTGAGTCCAAGATCCTAGCAAAGAAAATAATCACCCACCTTCAAGTCCTTAACCTCCTCTTGAACAAATTTGATAAAAAAAAACTTCAAAATAAAACCAATAAAAATAAGATCAAAGGAAAAGGAAAGGCATACTCTTCTCAAAGTGTGGATGGTCTTGAATTAAAGAAGAATAAACAAGGATTTCCTATAAGATACTAAAATCCTTAATTGACCCTTTTTTTTTTTATTAAAACAAGTATACGATAGAACCTAAAGACTAAAAGTAGAAAATCAAAGAAAATTGGAAGGAGAAGCATGGGGGAATGACTGGTGGTTTTGGAGGAGAGAAAGGCTTCCAATACTTAGTTAGATGATATGAATAAAAGAAATGAAGTGTTAGATATTTTAATATATTTTTTGGATGACTTAAAGGTGTGTATAACGGTTAATTTAACAAAAAATAAAATCAAAGGACATTAAAGGGATGAGGGCTAGCGGCTTTGAAGCTGATCATGGCCTCTTAATAATATGTGGTAGGGTATAGATCATATCTATGAAAGTATTGGAAGCCTTGAGCACTAGGTTGTACTCATCCTCTACCACTCATAGGTTAAGGATAATGGGTACATGGATATTTTTCATGTGTGACACACTTTGCTTGTACTAACAACTCCAGTAGTTGCTATATTTTGTGTGACAAGAGTTGTAAGTTGGTTAGGTTAATCATCAATTTGACTTAAACTTACCCTTTTTTCTCTAGCATGTGAGGTACTCATGCTAAGTTGTCTATATTTCAAGTATCCTGCCATAGCTACTAGAAGGATACAAAAACTTCAAAAGAGAAGGTTAAAAGTGAATCAAAATACGCCAAAAATCCTAGACACAAAAACATTAAAACGCTAAACTAAAAAGACATTCAAATAAAAACACACTTAGCACTAAAATTCCTATGAGTTGAAAGATTTAAGTGCCCACAAGCACTCTTACCACAAAATCAAAAGATGAACAAACATACAAGGAACACCAATACAAATACAATCAAACTAAAAACACTATCAAAATAAAGATAAATCTACCAATCCTCAACAACAACACTAAACATTGGTGTTTCTATAACCGTTATGCAATTTAAACCCTCTTATTGCATATATGTAGTATTGGTGAATAATGGTATCATTATAGGTTAGAGATTGAGAGGGATCACCTAATGTCTAGCTATCACACAAACGATATAAATGAAAAACACTAACTACGACTCTGAATTGGTGGATACACAAATAATAAATAAAGCACTCTAATACAAGGTTTTGAAAAAGAATAAAAAAGGAAACAAAATCAAATAGCAAATATGGGATATAGGAAATCAATTTTCACTGCTAGAGTAGGCAGAGAAATGACAAATAATTACTATATCACCTTATAGCCATGAGAAAAAGATTGATTAAATTGTAAGCTATAAGTAGGTTTAATGGTTTATACACATTATATTAATTTCCTAAAATGATTAATATGACAAAGTGTAAATATTAAATCCTATTTAATTTTAACAGTATAGTCGCAACAAGCGATTCCTATATTTAACAAGATTTAATGCATTAAGCATAAGTGGACGGATGTCAATATAAGTACTCAAATTAGTACCTCAAATGTGTCTAGTTGCATTCTCTTCCTTTAACCCACATGTATCTAAATGTTTCGCTACTTTAGTTAGAATCACAAAACTATTAGTTGAACTATTAACTAACCTACCTTTAATTTATATACATGAACTCTAGCTTGTTTATATAGATACCTAGAAATTATATAATCCTACATACTATTACTATGGGAAAGCCAGAATGAGGCATGTACCGTATGAATCACACTTGACAGAATCATAAATGTAAACTATGATACCTAATTTAGAATCAAAGGATAATCTCATGATAACTAGAAAATCACAGAAATTATTATTAATATCTCAAACTATAGTTTAGGGATTTAATCTAGCCCCTAACAACAAGCTAATTATCCACACATCAAATTTAGATTAATTACGTGAAGCATATGAAAAGGTACGAAAAGAAAAGACTGAAAATAGAATCGGGTTGCTAGAATAAGTAAGACCAACCAAATAGTGTATACAAGACTAGTTGACTATTTTGCTAGATATCTTCTTCTTCTTTATGCAACAACTCCTTCATTTCGCTGAATGTTGACATGAATTAGTTGATGTTTTGTGTAATTTTTATCATGTGAACAACGTATTCGGGGTGTATAAAAGTGGAAAAGATAAATTTATGAATTGACTAAAGGAATCAAACCACAAATCAAGGGAATTGACAAAGATTAATGGAGCTGGATGAGCGAAGAACTCGAACTTGTAGATATGATGATGGAGCCAAAAATTTGCACATATTTTTTTGGATTTGACTTAAATATGTTTATATGGGTATTAGGAGGGTTTATTTTTAGCTTAAAATCATGTAATAAATTGGTGGAAAAGATATAACATGATTTGAAAAAGATTTATAAAGTTCCATGCAGCCATTTTACACCGCCATAGCTTATTACAGAGACCAATCGATTAGTTTATGCCAATCGGTAGACTGATTAGGCTTTTTTAGTATTTCAGTTCTATTTAACAACTTTGAATTCCAACTCAATTTTAACCATGATTATTTGCAATTAAAGAAAAGTGAGAAACATAAAAGTTGTAGCTCTTTCTCTTATATTTCCAACACATCTTATATCTTTTCAAACAAAGCTCATATGATAAATTTATGCTTGAAATAATGAAGGATGCCTTTTTTAAATTAATGTGAATGTTCTTGTTGGCCTTTTCGCTTCGAAAACTCTCCAAAACACCTATTTTTTGTTCATATTCTTCATTATTGATCCCAAATGAGTACATATAGTTTAAGAGAGGTTAAATTGACTTTTAAAGGAAAATTAATTCAAGTAATATGATTAACACCATAAAAATAATGCATAAAATGCACATATCACTTCTTAGTCATATTAGTCCTCATTTTGTTTTATGGATGTTTTTCTTATGGAACTAGTGTGTTTAATGTTTCATGTGTTGTGAGAATTGGGAGGGGTGTTTTTACTCTTTTTTTTTTGGGTGAATGGGATTTTTCTTCAATTTCTATTGGGAGTCCGTATGGGTTCCATGAGGGGAAGTTTTATGTTAGCTTATATCGCTTGATGTATTCTAGACACTGCCTTACACATGATTGAAATCCATATCCAAAGCCTTCCTAAAAGGTGGGAGATATGTGATCTAATGATGTAGTATAGGCATATTTGTTTCTTGTTTAATGAAAATTGTCTTATTGTCATAAAAAATAAATAATTGTTATTATTAATAGGAAAAATTATAGAAAAGTATAGAAGAAAAATAAAGATTTAAGGAGTTCATCAACAAAGTGTTAGTTACATCCACAAGTTGCAGAGAGAAGAGTGATTTTTCTTATTGAATGAAGTAGTAAATATCGAATACATCAATAAGGAGTTTATATAATACTCTTAGAAAACCTAAACAAATCTAGGCAGTTCGTCTTGGCTTATGGACTAACAAAATAAGTCCACAGATTTAAGGAATAATAATAATTACTATTCATAAACAAAGTTAATGTACTTCATTTTAAAAATAGAAAGATGGTCGAAACTTTCTCAACAATATCAACCATTTTGTTATTGTTAATTAACTGTATATGAGCATTGATAAATTAATATCTAATCTCAATATGATATAATGCATATCGATATTTTTAGATATGCATTTTAATATTAATTAATTTATAGTTACTTTATAATAGTCTGTGATAAAAAGTAGAAATAATTTTTTTAAAGTTATAAAAAGTAAGGTATCACATTATTTAAAATTAATAAATAATATGTTTATCCAAAGACACTAATAATCTAGAATCTCATATCATCATATATATGCCTAAACCATCTCCTTCCACACTGCGACTACTTCAATGGTATGCCAGTACGTCACTCTCTTTGTATATACGCAGATCAAATATGCAATAGACGTACCATGGTACGCCGATTTACCACGTATTGAGGCCAGGTTCTACATTGATCAATATGGCGGTGAAGACGATGTTTGGATTTCAAAGGTTCTTTACAGGTGATTAATTAATTGTCTCTAATATCGTTTGGCTAAGAATTAAGCCGATATCACATGCATCTGGACGAAGCCAGCTGATATTACAGAACTGAATTTTAATCTCCACAGGCTTCCCAACGTCAGCAACAATTTGAATCTAAAGCTTGCAATGATGGACTTCAATAACTGTCAAGCATTACACAGGCTGGAGTGGGAAATTGTTAAAAAGTAAGTACTGCGGGAAACATAAAATGTCAGCTCCCTTTTGGAGTATGTCCATATATACGTGTGTATATATATATATTGTATTGTTACGGATGTGAGAAAATTCACAGAACAATAACAACGTTAACACACATATTTACGTAGCTCACTAACGATGTATTAGTTATGTTCGTGAATAGAGAAATAGAGGAGAACAATTTTATTTGCCTGAAGCTGTGCTTACATAATACATCAAAATCAAGCCACTCAAAGTGCATATTGGCTTCAAAGAATCAAATCATCTCAACAATATGTTATTGGAGTACATTATAAAATAATAAATAGCCTCAAAACCATCAGCTAGTTAAGATTTGGATAACTCGGTTTCTTGACAATATGAAGCTGCTTGATTAAGCACAAACACACGTATATATAGGTACTATTCTGTGTAAATCGGTCTTAGACAAGGTCCGGTTAATAGTTATGACAAGGTCTACGCGATCCTTCCTCTATCATTATGAGCTACTGCGCTAAGCTTATAATTAAGCATTTGAAAATTAACAATGTGCATGCAGGTGGTTCGAAGATCTTAATCTTGGAAAGTATGGTGCAAGCGAAAGGAGCAATCTTGTGGCATATTTCGTTGCTGCAGCCAATATATTTGAACCAGAAAGGTCAACAGAACGCCTAGCTTGGGCTAAGACACTTGTATTGATTGAAACTATTGCTTCCTACTTTGGCTCGAAGACATCCTGCAGTGAGGAGATCGTACTATTCTCGAATGAATTTCAGTTCCATTTTTCTTCATCTGCTGATTTACGTGTCAATACTGAAAGGTAAGTACGTAAATACGCACTCAACATATCCATTATCACATCCCGAGCTAGCTAGTGTCTCGCAAGGGGTACTTGAGCCCAACAATGTCGGTTAGAAAATAATTGAAGGACCGCTTGTATTCATTGCAATACATACGATCCAATACATGGTTAGTTAGCTATGTTTGATTCTTATAAAATTTTGAGAAAAGAAAATTAAAATTAAAATACTTTCTTTTAATTTTTTTTAAAAAAAAATCAAATAACTAATATTTAATAATTCTTTTTCTATCTCACTACCTTATGTACACCAAACATAAAAAATTATTTTTCACTTTTTTTTTTCTTCAAAACTTTCCAATAACCAAATGGAGCATTTAATATTCAATCTGTACCCTTTTTTTTTCTTCCGTCAAAGACATTAATTTATTCTTCAGAATGTTGAATATGTTTGTGTCAGATTAGGAATGGCATGCTTTGATAGTTTGAATCCATGCGCTTAGTAGGGGGTCTTTGATACGATAGTAATAGATATATGGAACACCCCCCCCCCCCCCCCGCCGGGCGTACTTCATATATCTAATACAATGGGTTTCAGATTAATATTTATTATATATCTTTTGTCCGAATAAATTGTATACTTTTGAGAAAGTTTTCTTCGGCTCCGGACACATACAACCGTAGCAAACACTTCATTCTTAGGGCTTCATCGGTATTGGGTAATTGGGGTGTAAAAAATTATCACCTATTTTGTATTTTTAATATCAATTATTTAGAAATAATAAAAATATATTCAATAAAATACCTATTATAGATGAAATTAAAAACGAAATGGGTAATCCTTGGCAAAAGAGATTTTTTTATATATATATATTTTAAATAGATTGTACAAGAGATATAAAATATGAAAATAAATTTTCCTACCCTATTAATCACATACCAAACAAGAACATAGTTTGGGGGCTGGTGGTAGTTTTTTTCATTCTTGGTAGAAGGTTTGACAATGCATAGGGCCAAAGAGTAGCAGTCCTTTTAAATGAACCCTTCGTCAAAGGTTGGGAGAAGTGGAGCACCATAATGATATTGTTGGTAAAAATATTCCCTTCGACCAAGTGGAAAATATCTATAAAATTATATTGCAAGTACAGAGAAAATGAGAATATATGAGATGAAAGAATTAAAGATTTTTATTGAGTGTAAAGATTAATTTGAAGAAAATTGAGAGCTGGAAACACACATTACAAAGGGTTAGGAGAGGGTTTTTTATACCCTTTTTTATCTTATGCTAAAACACTCAACTATCAATAGTTGTTTTAGGATAATTTATTTCATAAGATGACCCATGTCAACTTATAGACTATCATGCTAATGGATTCAAATTTTCTCATATTAAATTTTTTTAACAACTCTCTGACATATTTTATTCATTCAAGTCTCCTACCTCGATCTCATCCACTGGATTGTCCTTGCTAACTAATCTTATTAGTTGACCTTTGGCTGATACCCCCTTTGGCCGACCTATTGAGGAACCCCAACAGATATTTAGGGGAAAGTGCCTTTAATTGGATGTATTTTTATTTTGATTAATGCAATGAAATTCGTAGCTATTATAAAAGGGTACTGAATTAAAATTATTGATAAAATAACAGGCAATTGAAAGGCAGGGTGTCATGGCAAGTGCTTCTACAGTCGCTTTTGGCTATGATCAACGAGCTCTCATTAGAAGCACAAGCTGCGAACTGTAACGACATTTATCACCGATTATGTCAAGCTGTAAGTCATAGTACCCGATCGCTAGATCACCAAAGTATATGAGGATGAGTTCAGTTTATCAAGAATTCTGTCATAGAATATATGGGTCATATACATATACCTTATACACATTTGTGACCCAAGCAGATTCATGATGAGCTGGGTTCTTCTACTAACTTTAATATCTGCGTTGTCTTTGTGTTGAGCGGATTCATTAATAATGATGCAGTGGAGAAAATGGTTGGTGGAGTGGCAAGAGAAAGGTGATAGATACAGTGCAGAAGCAGAACTCATAATTTCAACAATCGAGCTTTGTTCCGGCCGCATATCCCCTAATCATAATGATATGTTACAGTTGAAACACCTCTTTCAAGCATCAAACAGCACTTGCCAGAAACTTGGTCATTTGCAGACGCGTAAGGTACTTATATGAATTTAACAGTAGTGTAGACATTAGTTCCTGATCATATATATTACTAATAATAATAATAATACTAATCAACAGACATATGTTTGAAAACTAAGACTTCTAGCTAGCTTGTTCCATCTCATCAGGTGAATGGCATAATTAGAGGCACCAATGATGATTCAAGTGACTTCAACACTTCAATGGCAGCTGAAGTAGAACCAGAAATGCAAACTCTGGTGAAACTTGTGCTCGGGGATCCATCAAATGGCATCAATCGTCAGACCAAACAGACATTCCTTGATGTAATGAAGAGCTACTACTACCTGAACTACTTCTCTCCAGGGATGATACATTTCCACATCGCCAAGGTTCTTTATGAGAGGGTATCTTGATTTATTAATACGACTGAATTTGAAACAAGTGAATGTTGGTATACGATCTGTCTTATTGAGAGAACGTTTCAATGTATGGTTTGCTGCTATCAAATAATCGTCTCGGTGTCATAACAATTAATTGTATGTTGAGAATCCTCGATGTTATTTTTTCCCTACTATTTATTTCCTTTCATACTTATTAGTTTATTATTTAAGTTGTTATTTCTACTTTATTACTATACACTTCCAAACTGCAGCACTAGCAGCGCAGTTTGTTTTGAGCAGTGTTAGAATGGAAGGTTTAAGGAGTACCACGGTACGATTGAACCAGTCAAATTGGATTACATAAAAGTCGCGAATGGAGGAAATTCTCTCTTGCCAGGATTTACATGAGCATACTGAAGGAATTTAAAAATGTAATACGTGTTTGGAGAAGAAATTCAAATCTAGGTAGTTCAAGAGAAGTTCACTGCTTAGACTATATTATAACCTCATTTCTCTATGTATCAATTCAATCAAAAAATAATGATACTTACATGTATGAAGTTTTTCCTTTGCCCAAGATGTTCTTTTCTTGTGTACATTGAGTTTTCTCATAGTTAGTAGGAGATTGTTGGGTAATTACAAGAAAATTATTTGGGTTTGGGTTCGAGTATCATGATCCAATCCAATATCTTATTTGGAACTCATTTGTCCACTTGTTGGTAGCCACTAGGGATGGCAAATTTTTTCCGTAGGTTCGGGGGCCTATCGGGGATTCCTCGTTCGGGTTTGGGGATGGGTTTGGGGTCCCCATCCCCGAATCCGCCCCTAATATTTTTTATATATTTTTTAATATAATTATATATATATATATATATATATATATATATAATTTTTTATAGAATATAAATTAAAAGTATAATATAAAAAAAGGCTTGAGGATCGGGGATGGGATCCGGGATTGGGTATAAAGTCGGGTTTCGGAGATCATGTCGGATTCGGAAATTTTTTTTCTTATCGGGTTCGAGGATGGGGATGGGGTCCCCATCCCGACCCGCCCCGTTGCCATCTCTAGTAGCTACTCGTGTTCTCCATTTTCTCAATAACCACCCACTCTCTCCATATACCTACTAAGTCATCTATATATTTCTCACTTTTCTACTACTTGTTGATGGGGGGTGTGAGGTGAGTGGTAGGAGTAGTGTTACTATGAAAATCACTTATAAATACCTATAGTAGCTTGGACTTGGGACACGTCGAACTACATTCTCACAAGCCATGTTTGTCTCTTTTCTACAAATTCATAGGTAATTGAGTTATGCAATTCTCCATTCCTTGAACCTTTAGTGCAGGAGTTTGAAGAAAGTTGTGTAGACCTTTAGGGAGTGAACGACCTTTAATGACTGCACCACAATTGGGCCTATTTTGTTTTCATGGTGTTGATCATTTTATGACGTAATAATTTCATCTTTCAGTATTTGATATTTAATATACTTACCACCAACAATATGTTTTTAGATTTAACAATGAAAATGATAAAATGCTTGCCCTCAATTATGGTCCATATATTATGAGAAACAATTCCCTTGTTCTGAGAGAAATTCCTTCTCTTTTGGCTTTGATGAACTTACCATAGTCTTGGTATGGGTTAGGTTTCCCCCATGGAGGTTTGGACTGCTAAAGCTATTAGTAGAATAGTTTCCTATGTGGGTCGACCTTTATATATAAATTTTGTCACTATTAGGAAGCATAAGATTGACTATGGAAGAATGTTAGTGTAAGTGGACGTGGATAAAACCCCTAACAGATTTATTAATGTGGCTAGTTCCAAGGGAAACTATACTCAATACTTTGGGTATAAGAATCTAACAATATTTTGTAATAAGTGCAACGTGGTTAGACATAATCATGATGGTTGTGGTAAGCATGTCATGGATTTGACCCCTTTGATGAACCATATTATAGTGAAGAAATCTCCTAATGCTACTAAGGAGGTCAACCTTGTTAGAGGCCAGAGTTCTCTTCAGCAACCAGGAAAGAAGAGGGATTTTTTTGGGATTCAACGTGATGGTTTGGCTCCTGGCCAAGGTGTTTCTTCTAAGATGAATTCTGCATAGTTAGTTTTGCTCGAGAGTTGTCTTAGGACCGAGGCATCCAATAAGACTACTCCCTCTGCTGACTATGTCCCTGATTCTCAATAGGTCATTCCCCATAAACCAGGAAGAAGTTGAAAAGCTCCTTTTATTGGTTTTGTTGCTCTTCTCCCTCCCAACTGCCTCCCCTTTTATTCTAGATCTAAGTACAGAAGAGTGATTGACATTCTTTCTCTAGATTGCTCAAGTTCTAGTGAACAACCAACAATTCCTCATCTTTCTACAATTTGTGGTAAGCCTATATTTTGTTGATCATTTATGTAAGCCTCCATTTTGGAAAACAAATGTATTAAAGAAATATAAAAAAAATGCAAAAGCTAAATATGGAAAGGGCATTATATTTATAACTGGTGTAAGTAGACACCACTATTTTACTTACACTAGCTACTAAAGCTAGTTAAAATAAGAAAATATACCAAACTTTATTATTAACTTAAATAAATAAAATCAACAAAAATCAAACTAAGTGAAATAAAAAAAATTAAAACACTTACTACAACCAAGCACTATGAAAATAGTCTACCAAAATCAACAATGAAAAGTGAAGCTTTAAAACTTGCCACCACTATCACCTTTTTTGGCCATGCAAGTCATTTACACCTTGAATAGATTTACACTCAATCTACGTTAGGTTATTTGTTCACCATGTACATAATGGATCTTCACAACCCTATTTAAAATAAATACCAAGTTAGTTAGAGAAATAACTAAGTAACATGTAAGTACAAAGAAATACTATCGTATATTCATATTTATATAAGAACATAAATCACAGATATATACCCAAATCACATGTAACAAATTAGCTAGTGCAACTGTAACACCCCCAAATTTACTACTGAAAAATTTTTTTTAATTAAAAGGGTTTTAGCAGAAGCAGAAAGATAAAACTGTAAACTCGGGGGTATTACCGCCACACTTAGTACCAGATCGGTTCACTCCTACTGTCTTGACACTAAGTGCTAAGTCTAAATAAGAATAACATTAATTACGAGTCACTAATAAAACACAAGTCATATGGAAATCAGAGTGCGGAAATCAAAAGGGTACAACCCAAAGTACAATTTTAAAGTATTAAATGTCAGAGGAAATAATAAAGCGGGATAAAACATAATATAATAATACAGGGAAACAAAATAGAGGATGAACTCCGGCCACATCACTCTCGATCCTCAAGCTAGGTATGGCTCAACTCTTAGCCCTACCCTATGCCTCGTAAGCATCGTAGGCATCGAAGACATCGCCCCCTACCTGCACAAACTCACACGGGTCTCCTACTCATGGGAATGAACAACACCCATGAAACGGGTGATCAGTACGCTACGTACTGAGTAAGGTAACAGACACACTAAGGCCAACATACACAGAGACACATGACATAGCATACATGGCATACTTACGTAGATAGCAAGCGATAATACAGATAAACAATACCGGCTTTGAACCATATAACTTATTCTTTCGAATGCTGATAACTATAGTCGATTCACATCATAGTCTTTATCAATCCATGTGAGTGCGGGAACCCCACTATTATAGCCAATGGAACGGTCACGAGGGTACATGCCCTGCCACTATTTTAGCAGGTGGACCGGTCACGAGGGTAACACACCCTGCCACTATTATTTGCCGGTGGACCGGTTTGGCCCCAACTCACAAGGTGTTCTACTATAATTAATCGTATCTTTCCCATGTCTTATCATTATTATGATTGGGTTGTTGAGCACAGAACCCCCCACTATTATAGCCGATGGAACGGTCACGAGGGTAACATACCCTGCCACTATTATTCGCCGGTGGACCGATCATGTGGGGCAGCCAGCCCTAGCTACTATTATTTGCCGGTGGACCGGTCTGGGTTCGGCTCAACATCTTCCTCTATAAGTGATTAGTGTCTTAATGTATCTTATTCGAAAGAATTTCACCCTTGACATGCATGACTAACTATACCCGCACTTAACCTCCCAGGAAGGCTTGTTCCATATCTTGAGACTTCTACACCTCCTAACTCGCCTCGACTTCCTTCCCATAACCCACTTTCTCACACCGGGAACCCAACTTCTATGTGTGTGGGTCAAGGCCCACCGCCTTATACCTCAAGGCCTACTCACCACCTTACCCTAGGGTTTCACTAGAAACCCTAATCTAGGCCTATGTGGCCC
The DNA here is from genome assembly GCA_039764185.1 of Tamarix austromongolica. Classification (NCBI taxonomy): domain Eukaryota; kingdom Viridiplantae; phylum Streptophyta; class Magnoliopsida; order Caryophyllales; family Tamaricaceae; genus Tamarix; species Tamarix austromongolica. The sequence continues at coordinate 67,121,191 of CM077816.1, forward strand.
TTCCTTTTCTGCCTCCCACAACCCCACACTATTTTAACGCTCCACGTGTCATAACCCTCAAACTCAACTCTCCCCTCATACCCCGCTCATCCTCGTTTATTTTTATTATTATTATTTTCTTTTTCTTTTTCCACCTTCTTAAATTAGGGTTTCCTCCCCAAACCCTAGTCGGTCCCTAGGTACCCTTATATCATCCTACTTACTATTTTTCACCTCGAGCCTCTAGACTCCCAAACAGACCTTCCATTGCCTTCCCTACGTCCCAAAGTAACTTTGCATACCTAAGGTTTGCCCCCATGCGGACCTTAACATCCCCATGCAAACCCCTTGATCTCTACCATGCCCAAACCCTAAGATTTCCATGCAAACCCTAGTTCTCCCATGTAACCTTAGTTTCTCCCACTCTTTCATTTTATTTAATTCTCCTTTTACTCGTCCATTCATGGATCATAGATTACTTAGGTCATCCTTACCTACGCTAGCCAACTTACTTCCCCTTGGTTATCTTCATTTCTCATTTTTCTCTTTCATGCCCCCATTCCACAACACCTCATCAAATAACTTAGCATGCATGTCCTAAGGGTCACATCACATCACATCATATTTGTAGCATACCCATATTATCACATACCAAGCAAGAGCACGAGAACATACCTCGGTTCCAAGCTACGCTACACATAAAAACATATAACATATAGAACACAACATACTAATCGTACAAGGAACCCAAGGCAAGTAAAACACGTAACACATAGGCAGCCTTAGTTACGTCCTTACCTAAATCGGCATTGGGCTTGGAGCACGCTCATACGCCTCCTGGGGGTTTTGACCCGATTCACCTATAAGAGGGAAGTACTAAGGGTTAATCTCCCTCTCTCGGAATTACCATAATTTTCCTATCTTATCCCTATCATGGCCTAATACTAAGGCTAATATTAATAGTAGTAGTTTATAAATAAAAGGTAGGGTTATTATTACTCTCAAGATAGTTAAACGAATCACCACTAATCAAAGTAAGTCTTAGTAAAATCCATAGTATTAAAGTAAGGGTTTCAATATTACTAATAACAATATTAATAATAATAATAATAATAATAATAATAATAATAATAATAATAATAATAATGATGATGATGATGATAATGGTTATAATGATAATAATGATAATAACCATAATAATAATAATAATAATAATGGTAATAATACAAATAATAATAATAATAATAGAGATAATAAAAATGATAATAATAGTTAGAATAATAAACATAATAATACTAATAATAATAATAATAATAATAATAGTTATAATAATAATAATAATAATAATAATAATAATAATAATAGCAATGATAGTGATAATGATAGTTATAACAACAACAATAATAATAATAGTGGCAATACTAATCATAATAAGAATACTGATAAGGATAATAACGATGGTAATAATAGTTAAAGTAATAAATATAGTAAATATAACGATAATAATAATAATAATAATAATAATAATAATAATAATAATAATAACAATAATAATAATAATACTAAGAGTAAGAACAATAATAATAATAATAATAATAATAATAATAATAATAATAATAATAATAATAACAACAACAACAATAACCACCATAACCATGATAATAATAATAATAACGATAATGATAATATTAATAACAGTAATAATACTAATAATAGTAAGAATACTAAAATAATAATAATAATGATAAAAGAGATAATAACGATGTTAGTCATAGTAAGAGTAATAAACATGATGATGATGATGATGATGATGATGATGATGATGATGATGATGATGATGATGATGATAATAATAATGATAATAATAATAATAATAATAATAATAATAATAATAATAATAATAATAAGAATAATAACATTAGTAATAGTAATAGTAATAATAATAGTAAATATAATAATAATAACACAACAATGTTTTAGTATTAATTAATAGCATCAATTAGAAGTTCTTCAAGATAAATGTTAGGATACAATAGTAATAATAGTAGTAGTAATAATAGTAATAATAATAATAGTAATAATTATAATAATCATAATAACACTAATAATAATAGTTAATAATATTGAAAATCATTAACACATTGAATAAATAGGGTTTAGGGGTTAAGGAGTTAGGGAACAACCTAGGCTAGGTGGTGGAGCCGGCGGCGGCTAGGCGACGACTGTGGAGGAAGAAAGAAGTGGAGAGGTGGATGTGGAGGCTAGGGGAGAGGGAAGTAGGGGAAAATGGAGGTGTGGGTTGGTAGGGTAGGATTCCCAGGCTGTTTTGGGAGGTAGAGGCGGCGCTTCCGGTGGCAGAATCGCCAGCAACTGGCGGTGCGGGGTCGAATGGGGCTTTTCGGGGAGGCAATTTTGCACGACCAGGGCGGCTCGTGTAGGGCAAGGCAAGGAAGGCTAGTGGGTGGGTTGTGTAGAGGGCGGTGCAAGAAGAATTTTGGTGGCCGAAGAAGAGGAATGGTTGGCTGAATAAGAGTTGGCGCACGGTTTGGTTTTCTGGGCTGCCAAATTCCAAACTCGATTATGGCTCCCTCGAGGCTATTTATAGGCCAATTGGGAAGGGAAAACAAGAAGGACACGTGGTAGAGTAGGGGGCAAGGTTATGGCGTCTGTCCGGCGAGAATGGTCGGCGTAGGTCTGCGTGTGCAGACCGTGAGTTGTCGGGGAGAGAGAGGGATGGCATGCGGGAGAAGAGAGGTATGGTCCTATCGAAATAGTAGGAAAGTCAATAGGGAGGAGAGGGGAGGAGTGGCCGGTGCAGTTGGCGTGGGCGGTGAAGCCTTTTTCCGACGAAAATTTTGGTTGCAGGCGTGCGGAGGTTGAAGATGAAGTGCATGGCTGGACCGCTGGTCCACGGGAAAAGAAAAGGAAGAAAGGAAAGGCCGAACCGGCCGAGAGAGGGGGAGAGGAGAGGTGTGGGAAGTTGGCGCGGGGGGGGGGGGAGTTGGGCCAACAGGCTGGTCCAAGTCGGGGGAAAAAGAAAAAAAGGAAGAGAAGGAAAGGAGAGAAAAGGAAAAAGAGGGGGAGGGGGAAGAGAAAAAGAAAAAGGAAAAAGAAGGGAAAATGGTGGTTGGCTTAATTAATATAATTTGGGTAATTTGGGATGTTTAATAAAATATAAATATTAAAATAATAATGAAATTCTCTTTTTAGGTTAATTTTGGGATTTTTGAAAGGATTTTCTTTAATTCCATTTTAATCAACAAAACACTCAAATTTTCTCCAATTAAATTATTCATAAAATTTATATTAATTTGAAACTATTTTATCCTTCTTACTTTAAATAAAATAATTTATTTAATTAATTTCTAAAATAAAATCCTTAATTAGCTTAAAATACCAAAATCCCTCCTATTTAAAATACTTATAAATTTCTTCTTGATTTGCTCTAATTAATTTCCTTTTATTTTAATAAAATTAAATTATTTGATTAATTTTCAAAATAAAAAACTTATTTAATAATAAATAATAAAATTAGAATTTTCGGGGCATTTCATCACTACCCCCTTAAAAATAGACTTCGCCCCCAAAGTCTATGGGAGCGCCTAGGGTTAGGGTCGCAAGGTTCTAAGAGAAAAGGGACACCAAACGAACAATAATACTTATAAAAAAAACTATCCCTTAGGGCATGTTTGGTATGAGGGTAATAGGGGTGGAAAAATTTCCCCTCTATTTTATACCTCTTATATTAAGTATTTAATAATAATAAATATATTTTTAATGAAATACCCATTTTAGATTAAATTAAAATCTAAAATGGGTATTTATTAGAATAAAAATATTTAATTTTAAATAAATTATACAAGATATATAAAATATGGGGATAATTTTTCCACCCTTATTACCCCCATACCAAACGAGCACTTAAGAATAAACTTAATTAAATTTATACCCTTCGCCTCTCACTGTGGCCGGAATCAAAACACTTCAAAATGAAAAATCCCTTCCGCTTCAAAACGATTTGAAATCAAGGAAAGACTTTGCAATTCAAATTCATTCTGCAAATGATACTACTAGCAGTATCGGCTTAAAAAGAATAAAAACAAAAGGGCGGTCGAAATTTACTTCAAAATCCAATAAAATTTTGTAAACCAAATTTTATTTCCGAAACGAACGTGACCAAAAAAACTGACCGCTCTGATACCAACTTGTAAGAACCCCAAATTTACTACTGAAAAATTTCATTTAATTAAAAGGCTTTTAGCGGAAGCAGAAAGATAAAACTATAAACTCGGGGGCATTACCGCCACACTTAGTACTAGATCCGTTCACACCTACCGTCCCGACACTAAGTGTTAAGGCTAAATAAGAATAACATCAATTACGCTACGTACTGAGTAAGGTAACAGACACACTAAGGCTAACATACACAGAGACACATGACATAGCATACATGGCATAATTACGTAGATAGCATGCGATAACACAGATAAACAATACCGGCTATGAACTAGATAACTTATTCATTAGAATGCTGATAACTATAGTCCATTCACATCATAGTCTTTATCAATCCATGTGAGTGCGTGAACCCCACTATTATAGCTTGTAGAACGGTCACGAGGGTACATGCCTTGCCACTATTTTAGCCGGTGGACCGGTCACGAGGGTAACATACCCTCCCACTATTAATTGCCCGTGGACCGGTCTGGCCCCGACTCACAAGGTGTTCCACTGTAATTAATCGTATATTTCCCATGTCTTATCATTATTATGATTGGGTTGTTGAGCACGGAATCCCCCACTATTATTGTAACACCCCCAAATTTACTACTGAAAAATTTCGTTTAACTCAAAAGTTTTAGCGGAAGCAAGAGAATTAAAAACCGTAAACTCGGGGGTATTACCGCCACACTTAGTATCAGATCGATCCATAGCTACCGACCCGATACTAAGTGCTAAGGCTAGAAAGAATAAAACCAGGACAAAACATTCATAAAACACGGGTTCTACAAAATTAGAGTGCGAAGGTAAAAAGTTACATTCCGAAATACAATTTAAAAGGTCTATATATCAGAATACTTAAATAACGGAATAACAAGTATGATAAAACCCTTGAAGATTTAAGTACAACACTTGTGACTTTCAAGACGAATGCGATTACACAAAACAAATTCCGAAGGTAAATGTCCGGTCCACTTACTCCCTCAAGTCAACCTTCCACCCCAATAGCAACCGATCAAAACCTGCATCAAAGGTCTGCTCCCCACCATTGGTGGATCATCACAGGACCCATTCAACCAGTGTAGCATCAGTACGGGTCCAGTACTGAGTAAGGGCGTAGGTGCCAAGGCCCACACACAAAGATACATAACATAGCAGACATAGCATAGATACATAGATCGAATGCAATAACACATATAAACCACACAGGTTACAGACCAAACGTCACTTTTCTTTTATCAGGTCTCTGAATATAATCGATCATCATCTTGTCCAGACCCTGTGAGTGCGGGAACCCCACTATTATAGCCGGTGGAACGGTCGCGAGGGCCATGCCCTGCCACTATTATAGCCGGTGGAACGGTCGCAAGGGTAAGATACCCTGCCACTATTATAGCCGGTGGACCGGTCTGGCCCCGACTCACAAGGTATTCCACTGTAACCATTTATATCTTTCCCATGACTTATCACTTTTACGTTTAGTTTGTTGAGCACGAAATCCCCCACTATTATAGCCGGTGGAACGGTCGCGAGAGCGTATGCCCTGCCACTATTATAGCCGGTGGAACGGTCGCGAGGGTAAGATACCCTGCCACTATTATAGCCGGTGGACCGGTCTGGGTTCGGCTCAACATCTTTCTCTGTAAGTCGTTAGTGTTTTAATGTATCTTATTCGAGGGCATATCTTTGTCATGCATGGCCAGAGTTCTCAACACATCACATCAAAGCTGACGACATAATCGTACTATCACATGTTAATAAAATATAAGTACACGTCTTGTTTTCCAAGCCACATTACCCACGAAACGAGTAAGATAACGACATTTAGAATACAACACAGCATTCATATAAGGCATCCACAGCACATAGGACACAGGTCACACATCCAATCTTATCTATATCCTCACTCGGTTTAGGTCACCGAGATGTCTCCTACGCTTATATTAAGCCACTAACACCCTTTGTATTTAACATAATTCTCGCATCGGAAACCCAAATCATGACCCTCAACTCAACTCCCCCACATACTTCACTCTTCCTCATAAATTCTTATTATTTTCCTTTTCCTTTCCACCTCCTCAAATTAGGGTTTCCATCCCAAACCCTAGTCGGTCCCTATGTACCCTTATTTTATCCCACGTACTATTTTTCACCTCGAGCCTCCAGTACTCCCAAACAACTTTCCGTTACCTTCCCCACGGCCCGAAAGTAACTTTCCATACGTAAGGTTCGCCCCCATGCGGACCTTAACCACCCCATGCAAACCCTAACACTTCCACCATGCCAACTCTATCATTCCCATGCAAACCCTAGTGTTCCCCAAGTAACTTTACTTTCTTCCACTCTCCTATTTATTTAATTCCCCCTTTTCCCATCCATTCATTAATCATAAATTGCCTAGGTCATTCTTACCTGCGTTAGCCGACGTACTTCCCTTTGGTTATTCTATTCACTTATTTTTCCCTTTCCAAGCCCCCACTCCACAACTCCTCATCAAAACATTCTAGCATGCATGTCACATCACACCACACCATCCTTGCACCATACCATACTAGTACATATAAACAAGAGTACAGGAACGTACCTTGGTTCCAAGCTGCGCTACACGGTAGAATAGATAACATACACGTAATATAGCATATAAAACACACGAGGCATCCAAGGCAAATAAAACATGTAATACACACAAGCAGCCTTAGTTACGTCCTTACCTAAATCGGCGCCGGGCTTGGAGCACGCTCCTATACCTCCGGTGGTTTGACCCGGTTTACCTATAAGAGGGAATACTTAGGGTTAATCTCCCTCTACCAGAATTATCAAAATTCCCATCTTACCCCTATCATGGCCTAATACCAAGGCTACTATTAATAATGGGGTTTATAAATAAAAAGGGTTTGGTTATTACTACTCTTACGATAGCTTATACGGATTATCACTAATTAAGTAGGTTTTAGCAATCCAAATGCTAAGGTGAGGGTTTTAACAACATTAATAATGATTACCAGTAATACCTACCATAATAAGAATACTATTTATAATAACAGTGCTCCTAATAAAAATAATAATAGCTATAATGATAATAATGATAATAGTAATAATTGAAATCATATTAGCATTAGTAATAGTGTATTATCGATAATAATAATAATACTAATAATAAAGTATTTGTACAACCATAGTCGCTTAGGTGACAAAAACAATGATAATGTTAATAATAATAATAGTGATAATAATAATAATGATAGGAATGAAGACAATAATAATACAAATAATAATAATAAATACAATGAAAGTATTAGTAATAATATCAACGATCATAAAAATAATATTAATAAGGATAATAAGAATAACGGTAATAATCGATAAAATAATAGATGCGATAAACACAATAGTGATAAAGTAATGATAAGAATAATAATGATAATGATAATAACCATACTAATGATATTAATGAAAATAATAATAATATTATTACAATAATAATAGTAATATGGGTAATAATGGTAATGATAATAATACTAATAATACTAATAACAACGGCCATAATAACGTTGATAATAAAATAGTAAAGACAATAATAATAATGACATTAACAATAATACTACTACTAATAATAATAGTAATAGTAATAGCAATAATAATAATAATAACAATAATAATAATAATAACAACAACAATAGTAAAATAACAATAACAGTATTAATAATAATTATTATACTAATAGTAAAATAATGACCATGATAATAGTAGTAGTAATAATAATAACAATGACACAACCCTAAGAATAATAGCAATAATAATAATAATATCAATAATAATAATAATAACAATAATAGTACTAACACTAACAGTAGTAAAAATAACAACAATAATAATATTAATAATAACAATAATAACACTAATAGTAAAATAATAACAATAATAATAATAATGGTAATAATAGTGATAATAATAATACTAATAGTAACAATAATAATAATAACAATACTAATAATAATAATAATAATAATAATAATAATAATAATAATAATAATAATAATAATAATAATAACATAGCCATAAGAATAGCAACAGTAACGATAATGATAATAATAATAAAAACAATAATAATAGTAATAATAATCATACTAATAATACTATTAATAGTAATAACAATCATAATATTAATATTAATATTAATACTAATAACAATAATAGTAATAACACTAATGGTAATGTTAGTAATAATAATGCTTAATAATAATAATGATAATAATAATAATAATAATAACAATAATAATAATAATAATAACAATAATAATAATAATAATAATAATAATGATAATGTTAATATTAATCATAATAATACTAATAATAGTAGTTAATAATATTAAACCACTAATCACTTTTATTTATTTATTTATTTATTCATTATTATTATTTACTTATTTTATTTATTTATTTATTTATTCATTATTATTATTTACTTATTTTATTTATTTATTTATTTATTTATGACTTAGGGTTCAGGGTGTTGGCAACCTGACTGAGGTGGCGGCGGCGGCGCGGCGGCAGCGGCGGCGGCGCGGCGGTGGAGGAAGGGAGAGAGGGGAAAATGGTGGTGGAGGCTAGGGGAGGGAAAACCAAAGGGAAAGGGAGGTACGGGGTGGTAGGGCAGGAGCTGCTGGTTGTTTTGGGGGGTGGTGGTGGCGCTGCAAGCGGCGGTGTGGCCGGCGGTGGCGGCGCGAAGGTGGCGCAGGGGCTGGGAGGTCGAGGTTGAGGAGGGATTTTCGCACGGCCAGGGCGGCACGTGCGGCGCGAGGCAGGGAGAGCTAGCAGTTTGGTTGTGTAGAGGGAGGTGCAGGGAGGACGTTGGTGGAACGGGCAGGCGGAAACGGCGGCCGAAGGCGGAGGAAACGGCGACTGAAGGTGGGCGGTGCGGCGGCTTTGGATTTCTGGGTTTCCAATCTCCAACCCGATTCAGGCCATCTCCGGGGCTATTTATAGGCTAAACGGGACGGGAAAACGACAAGGATGCGAGGGAGGGTCAGAGGTTAGGTGGATGCGTGTCCGGCGAGGCTGACCGGAGCAGGTCTGCAATTGCAGACCGAGACTCGCCGGGGAGAGAGAGAGAGGGGTTTCGTGCGGGAAAAATAAATGGATCGATTAGTCAAATCTATAGGGGAGACAACGAGGTGGAGAAGGACGAAAAGACGGGAGCAATGGCGTGCCGTAGAAGCTTCCTTCTCCGGCGAAAATCTCGGGTTGCAGGTGGCTGGAGGTTGAAGACGACGCGGGGCGGGAGAGAAAGAAGGCTGGACCGGCGGTCCAGCGGAAAAGAAAAGAAGGGAGGAAACGGGGCGGGCCGAACCGGCCGGGGGAAAAAAAAGGAAGAGGGGCGCAGGAGGGGAACGGGCTGCGAGGGGGAAAGGGTGCTGGGCCTGGCAGGCCGGCCCAGGCCGGGAAAAATAAGGGGGAGAAGGGGAAGAAAGAAAAAGGAAAAAGAGGGAGAAAAAAGGAAAAAGGAAAAAAGGGGAAAAGAGGGGAAATTAGGGGTTGGCTTAATTAGTATAATTTGGGGTAATTTGGGGTATTTAATAAAATATAATTATCAAAACAATAATTGAGTTCTACTTTTAGGTTAATTTAGGGGTTTATGGAAAAATCTTCTTAATTCCATTTTGATTAACAAAACACTTAAATTTTTCTCTAATTAAATTATTTGCAAATTTTATATTAATTTGGACTATTTTATCCTTCCTATTTTTAATAAATTAATGTATTTAATAAATTTCTAAAATAAAAACCTTAATTAACTTAAAATACCACAATTCCTCCTATTTACACACTTATAAATTCCTTCTTAGTTTATTCTAATTAATTCCCATTTATTTCACTAAAAGTAGTTTATTTTAATTAATTTCCTAATGATTCCCTATTCGGCCAGGATTTCCTAAATTAGGGTTTTTGGGGTATTTCAATTATAGCCGGTGGAACGGTCACGAGCATAATATACCCTGCCACTATTATTCGCTAGTGGACCGATCATGTAGGGCACCCCGACCCTAGCCACTATTATTTGCCGGTGGACCAGTCTGGGTCCAGCTCAACATCCTCCTCTGTAAGTGATTAATGTCTTAACATATCTTATTCAAAATAATTTCACCCTTGACATGCATGGCTAACTATACCCGCACTTAACCTCCTAGGAGGGACTGTCCCATATCTTGAGAATTCTGCACCTCCTAACTCGCCTCAACTTCCTTCCCATAACCCACTTTCTCACATCGGAAACCCAACTTCTAAGTGTGTGGGTTAAGGCCCACCACCTTATACCTCAAGGTCTACTTACCACCTTACCCTAGGGTTTCACCAGAAACTCTTATCTGGGCGTATGTGGCCCTTCCTTTTCTGCCTCCTACAACCCCACCCTATTTTAACGCTCCATGTTTCATGACCCTCAGACTCAACTCCCCCCTCATACCTCGCTCCTCCTTGTTTATTATTATTTTTTTATTATTTTTATTTTCTTTTTCCACCTTCTTAAATTAGGGTTTCCTCCCCAAACCCTAGTCGGTCCCTAGGTACCCTTATATTATCCTACGTACTATTTTTCACTTCGAGCCTCTAGACTCCCAAACAGACCTTTCATTGCCTTCCCCACGTCCCAAAGTAACTTTCCATACGTAAGGTTCACCCCCATGTGGACCTTAACCTCCCCATGCAAACCCCTTGATCTCTACCATGCCCAAACCCTAAGATTTCCATGTAAACCCTAGTTCTCCCATGTAACCTTAGTTTCTCCCACTCTTTCATTTTATTTAATTCTCCTTTTACTCGTCCATTCATGGATCATAGATTACTTAGGTCATCCTTACCTACGCTAGCCAACTTACTTCCCCTTGGTTATCTTCATTTCTCATTTTTCTCTTTCATGCCCCCATTCCACAACACCTCATCAAATAACTTAGCATGCATGTCCTAAGGGTCACATCACATCACATCATATTTGTAGCATACCCATATTATCACATACCAAGCAAGAGCACGAGAACATACCTCGGTTCCAAGCTACGCTACACATAAAAACATATAACATATAGAACACAACATACTAATCGTACAAGGAACCCAAGGCAAGTAAAACACGTAACACATAGGCAGCCTTAGTTACGTCCTTACCTAAATCGGCATTGGGCTTGGAGCACGCTCATACGCCTCCTGGGGGTTTTGACCCGATTCACCTATAAGAGGGAAGTACTAAGGGTTAATCTCCCTCTATCGAAATTACCATAATTTTCCTATCTTATCCCTATCATAGCCTAATACTAAGCCTAATATTAATAATAGTAGTTTATAAATAAAAGGTAGGGTTATTATTATTCTCAAGATGGTTAAACGAATCACCACTAATTAAAGTAAGTCTTAGTAAAATCCATAGTATTAAAGTAAGGGTTTCTATATTACTAATAACAATATTATTAATAATACTAATAATAATAATAAGAATACTACTACTAATAATAATGATAATGGTTATAATGATAATAATAATTGAAATCGTAGTAGTATTAGTAATAATAATGATAATGATAATAATAAGTATAATAACAATAACAACCATAATCATGATAATAATAATAATAATAATAATAACCATAATAATAATAATAATAATGGTAATAATACAAATCATAATAAGAATACTAATAATAATAATAATAGAGATAATAACAATGATAATAATAGTTAGAATAATAAACATAATAATACTAATACTAATAATAATAATAATAGCAATGATAGTGATAATGATAGTAATAATAATAATCATAACAACAACAACAACAACAACAACAACAATAATAATAATAATAATAATAATAGATGAAATACTAATCATAATAAGAATACTAAAAATAGTAATATTAAATAATAATAAGGATAATAAAGATGGTAATAATAGTTAAAGTAATAAATATAGTAAATATAACGATAATAATAATAATAATAATGTTGATGATGATTATAATAATAATAATAAGAGTAAGAACAATAATAATAATAATAATAACAATAACCACCATAACCATGATAATAATAATAATAATAATAGTAACGATAATAAGAATATTAATAATATTAATAATAGTAATAATAGTAATAATACTAAAATAATAATAATAATAATAATAATAATAATAATAATAATAATAATAGAGATAATAACGATGTTAGTCATAGTTAGAGTAATAAATATGATAATAATAATAATAATAATAATAATAATAGTAATAGTAATAGTAGTAATAATAGTAAATATAATAATAATAACACAACAAGGTTTTAGTATTAATTAATACCATCAATTAGAAGTTCTTCGGGATAAATGTTAGGATACAATAGTAATAATAGTAGTAGTAATAATAGTAATAATAATAATAATAGTAATAATAATAATGATGATAATAATAATAATAATCATAATAACACTAATAATAATAGTTAATAATATTGAAAACCATTAACACATTTAATAAACAGGGTTTAGGGGTTAAGGGGTTGGGGAACAACCTAGGCTAGGTGGTGGAGCGGCGGCGGCGCAGCAGCAGCGGTGGAGGAAGGAAGAAGTGGAGAGGTGGATGTGGAGGCTAGGGGAGAGGGAAGTAGGAGAAAATGGAGGTGTGGGGTGGTAGGGCAGGATTCCCTGGCTGTTTTGGGAGGTAGAGGTAACGCTGCCAGTGGCGGAATTGGCGGCAACCGGCGATACAAAGGCGGTGCGGAATCGAATGGGGTTGTTCAGGGAGGCAATTCTGCACGGGCGGGGCGGCTCGTGCAGGGCAAGGCAAGGAAGGCTAGTGGTTGGGTTGTGTAGAGGGCAGTGAAGGGAGAATTTTGGTGGCTGGAGCGGGCGGCAAAGGCGGCCGACGGCGGAAGAATGGCTGGCTGAATAAGAGGTGGCGCACAGTTTGGTTTTCTGGGCTGCCAAATTCCAAACTCGATTATGGCAGCCCTCAAGGCTATTTATAGGCCAATCGGAAAGGGAAAACGACAAGGACGCGTGGCGGAGTAGGGGGTAGCGTTATGGCGTATGTCCGGCGAGAATGGTCGGCGCAGGTCTGCGTGTGCAAACCCTGAGTTGTCGGGGAGAGAGAGGGATGGCGTGCGGGAGAAGAGAAGTATGGTCCCGTCAAAATAGCAGGAAATTCAACGGGGAGGAGAGGGGAGGAGTGGCCGGTGCAGTTGGCGTGGGCGTTGCAGCCTTTTTCCTGCGAAAATTTCGGTTGCAGGCGTGCGGAGGTTGAAGATGAAGTGTAGGGCTGGACCGGCGGTCCAGGGGAAAAGAAAAGGAAGAAAGGAAAGGCAGAACCCGCTGGAAGAGGGATAGAGGAGAGGCACGGGAAGCTGGGCCGTGCAGGGGGAGTTGGGCCAACGGGCCGGCCTAGGTCGGGGGAAAAAGAAAAAAAAAGAAAGAGAAGAAAAGGAGTGAAAAGGAAAAAGAGGGGGGAAAAGGAGAAAAAGAAAAAGGAAAAAGAAGGGAAAATGGTGGTTGGCTTAATTAATATAATTTGGGTAATTTGGGATGTTTAATAAAATATAAATAATAAAATAATAATTAAATTCTCTTTTTAGGTTAATTTAGGGATTTTTGAAAGGATTTTCTTAAATTCCATTTTAATCAACAAAATACTCAAATTTTCTCCAATTAAATTATTCATAAAATTTATATTAATTTGAAACTATTTTATCCTTCTTAATTTAAATAAAATAATTTATTTAATTAATTTCCAAAATAAAATCTTTAATTAGTTTAAAATACCAAAATCCCTCCTATTTAAAATACTTATAAATTTCTTCTTGAGTTGCTCTAAATAATTCCCTTTTATTTTAATAAAAGTAAATTATTTGATTAATTTTTAAAATAAAAATCTTATTTAATGATAAATAATAAAATTAGAGTTTTCGGGGTATTTCAGCAACAATTAAGTAACATGTAAGTACAAATGAATAATATCGTATGTTCATCTTTATATAAGCATATAAATCACAGATATACACCCAAATCACATAAGAAACCCTCTTAGAAGAAAATCATTTGATTATTAATCTCTATTTAGATGATCACGACATTTAATTGTTAGATAAAGCAACCAAGGAGTCATAATTCAAATCAAAGTTCGAAGAACTACCACCAACCACAGGAGGAATACAAATTACACTTGGATCATCCTAATGGACATAGTCCAAAGGAATTAACAAAAAACTAAAGACATACCACCTCGATCATCCTACTCTTATGCGTACACACCCCTAATAGAGTCTAGATAAATTTATATAGTAGATGAGTGGTGTATAGAGTAGACACATTTGGCAAATATATAAATTTATACAAAAGAAAAGGAAATACTAATGTCAATCCCCTACTTCAAGAGGTTAAACCTGAAACATCTATAATCCACTTTAAGATATGGTGTTTTAATTAAGTATATTCACACAAGGTTACACAATCCATCACATTAACTCTACTTCATCCACTTTTCATAATAAATAACTTTCCCAAGTTAAATAGAAACTTATCCAATTGGGATCACCACTCTATTCACAATCTAGAATAACAAAAATTATCTAACCAACACTTTAAATAAAAAAAATGATCAAAATAACTTATGGTCTAGTCATGCACTAACATAAATAGTAAATTGAATTTAATTATATAAGATATGAGCCTTGTAATATATTTATTATAAGGACAATGTTTTAATGTAAAAACAAATCAAATCTTTATAAACTATAAAAATGATATATTTATTACAAAATACAATATTTGTCTCAAATCAATAAAGAATCCACATTTAAATTGAATTCATAAAAATAAAATTATCATCCTTAGGGTTTAAATATAGTAAAATCATAGATATCCAAAAAAGACCATATAACCAGATAATAATATTTCCACCAAACAAGTGTATAATTAGAACACACTCTTATAAAAATGATATATTTATAACATTATTATAGAAAATAAAATATTTATCTCAAATTAATAAAGAATCCACATTTAAAAATGATATATTTACAACAGTATTACAGAAAATACAATAGTTATCTCAAATCAATAAAGAATCCACATTTAAATTGAATTCGTAAAACTAAAATTATCATCCTTAGGGTTTAAATATAGTAAAATTATAGATATCCAAATTTTCATTGAATTTGTACAAATAAAATTATCATCCTTGGGATTTAAATATTGTAAAATTATAGATATCAAGAAAAAATAGCATAATTAGACAATAATATTTCCACCAAACAAGTATAACACACACAATAAATTTAATAGTTAAATTATCCAGTATTAAAATCAACCTTCTATTAATAATAATTTAATATAAAATATATAGTTTTATATGTAAAAGTAGTTTACTCTTCAAGTTGTACAAATTATTAATTACCAACACACACACACAAAACGAATTTATTAGTTAAATTATCTTGTATTAATATCAACCTTCTATTAAGAATAGTTAAATATAAAACATATATTTTTATATGTAAAAGTAGTTTACTCTTCAAGTCGTACAAAATTTTAATTACCCAAGCTCTTAAAATAGTAATTGGTGCGGAGGAGTACTCTATAAATTAATAAGGAAAAATTAGTTTGAAGTCTATTTGAGTGAAATTAATAAGAGAAAAATTAATATGGTCCTAAGGTATTTGGTTCTAAGTATAAAATATTATGTACATATAATTATATTATATGTACATTTAATTATATATAAATGTACATATTAATATAATTATATATGTACATCTAAATTAGATACAAAAAAATGGACTAAATACCAAATAAATTATACAACTTTAAATAATTTTACTTCATTGGACTTTAAAATAATTTTTCTAATTAATAAGCTATCTCTCAATTTGACTTCACCAAATTATCTAGCATATAATTTGTCAATATTAAAATATGTAGTTGATAATTAATCGTGCTAACGGAGTCCATAATCGCGGCATATAGACAAACCATGAATACTTATAAAATAATCTAATCTAAGAAAAAGTATAAGACAGTGGAGTAGACTAGAGGCGTTAGTCATTAAAATATCAAGCTACAAGGGAGCAATACATCTGCATTAGCCTTTTAGATCATGATAGGACAACAAAGACTGGTTCCCAAATTCTCTTTTTGATCGACACTGGAATTAAGGGCAGGTGGCGGCAGGCAATCGACTTACATATATCGGGTGAATTTAGATTAAATTAAAATTAGATTGTTATATAATTAATTTAGATTCGAGTGTCTTTTTTTCCAACAAATAAGAAGTTTTATTATTATTGAAATGAAAGGATTACACCCATCCCTTAATACATAATACTATCAATTAGAAACATTCACCTAGCATATTTATTTTATATATATGGATGAACTATCCTCCTAGCCACGTTAAGAACAATCACTCTTTCAATAGTTGAGCTATCTCTAGTACAATTCTAAAAAACTCTTAAATTTCTCTCATGTCACATAGTAACAATATAGGATACAAATAAATCCCCCAACACTTGTTTCTTACAAAGATTCTCTCTCAACCGAGTCACTAAAGCCTTAACCTCATGATCCTAGCTATGGATGATATAACTTCTTCCTACAGCAGTCCTTATCTTGCGTGAAAAAATAGCAGTGTGTGGACAAAATAAGAACAAATGATCATGTGTCTCCATATGTTGAAGACAAAACACATAGGTACCATCCACATCCATATCGATCTCCAATAACCGATCTTTTGTTAGAAGCCTGCTTCTTAGTGCTAACAATATTGGGAATCGAGACCTTGGGATAGATAAAGAATTCCACACTAATCGCGACCATCTCTTCCTTTCATGTCTAATGCACAATGTTTCATAGGCCGCTTTAATATTGAAAGACTCAACTCTCCTCTCAACACAATCATGGACATATGCCCGTAATGCAGATCTTGTTTGCAAGATTTTTTGCAAAAGGCAAGACATGTAAGCTGTAGGAATAAAATCTCACACAGAAGCCCATTTAAGATAAATGGCATGCACCCATTTTACCTATAGTGTCATTCTTTGAGGTAAGATTCCAAAGCAATTTCCCTAAAGATCCAAAAGACCAAGACCTCCCTCTTCTTTAGGGCAGTAGAGATATTCCCAAGATATAAGAGCCTATTTCCTAACACTCATCTTCCCATACCATAGGAAGTTCCTACAGAGGGTAATGAATTGATTTAACACTTTCCTAGGCAGCAAAAGGACCTGGCTAGTACAATTAGATGCTAAAGAGTACTGATTTAATGAGCTGCAAACAACCAGCATAAGAGAGGAAAATGGTGCTCCAATGCCTGAGCCTAGAAATGATTTTATCCAATAGCGGCTTCAAATGAACAATAGAGATTCTTGTAGATGACGGTGGCAGCCCTAAATAGATAATGGGAAACGATCCTTTAAGAAAACCAAGGTAAGCAAGAATAGATGATCTAACATCATCCCTCACCCTTCCAAAGAAAACATTGCATTTTTTAGGGTTAAATATCAAACCAGACAAAGTAGAGAACTTCTTTAAAAACTCCATCAGGCTAATGACACTCTAGACATCCCTCTGCAAAACAGGAGAAGATCATCATCAAAATTTATGTTAATAAGTTTCAAAGATTTGCATCTAGGATGAACATGAAATCTTGGAGAACCCCATAATTGCTTGAGGCTACGGTTGAAATAATCCATGACCAAAACAAATAGGTACGGGGACAATGGGTCTCCCTGCCTCAATCCTCTCTTGCTAGGAAAAGGGTGTGTTTAACATCCCATTGAAACTCAAAGAATAAGAGACAGTGGTCAAACAAGCCATAATCAATTTAACAAGATGAGGGGGGAGCCATAGAGCAACAAAACACCCTACACAAAGTCCTAGTTTACCATATCGTAGGATTTTTTAAGATCTACTTTAAGCATGCACCTAGGTGAAATTCCCCTTATATTATACTTTCGAACCAACTCATGAGCCAAGAGAACATTTTCCCCTATACTTCTACCTTTAATGAAAGCATTATGAGAAACATCAACGATGGTATGCATAAGGCCCTGCAGTCTCTAGGTGAAAATCTTAGATATAACTTTGTAGAGCATAGTGCAGCAAGTAGTGGGTCGAAACTCAAAAACCCTCTTAGCATTAAGCTTCTTTGGCACTAGAGTTAAACAAGTGACATTCACTTTCTAAGGTAATAAATCAGTTGCAAAAAACTCACGCACAACTAAAAGAAGCTCATCCCCAACAATGTGCCAACTCTTTTTATAGAAGCTAGTAGTATACCCATCCACTCTAGGTACTTTAGTATCTCCAACTGAGAATACTCCATTTTTAACTTCCCCTTTAGTTACTGGTGTAGTAAGACGCATATGTTCTTCCAAATTTAAATGAGACTCAATCACTTCTTGTTTAGGAGCCCCCTACATACTAAATTCAATGCCTAAAAGTTGTTTATAGTATTTAACAAAAGCATCCTGAATATTCTAAGCCCCCTAATTTCCTTATCAGCTGAATCAAGCAGGAATTCCATTGACTTCCTCTGATGTCTTTCCTTTACCTGAGTAAAGAAAAATTTATGGTTAGAGTCACCACAGTGTAACTAGTGTACACAAGCTTTCTACCTCAAAAACATCTCCTCATAATGTAGAAGATGATGATGATAATGTTCCTTAAGCCTCAACTGTGCCCTTTGAGTTGCATCAGAAGGTTTTGAATGAACTAAATTATGAGCAACTGCAACTTTTTGTGAAATAGACCCATACTTCTCCTTGTTTAGCTTCTTCAAATCATTATTCAAGAAGCTAATCTCTTAGAAAACCTTAGCAAGAAATTACCTCTTAGCTTTAACCTACATGCTCTCTACACTACAGGAAGAAAATCTTCATCATCCACACAAAACTGGAAAAACCTTAAAGGTTTTTTTTAACTTAAATTTATAGGAATGTTCATGTGAACAACCACAGGGCTATGATAAAAAAACAATAGGGATAAGGAACCCAACCAAAGAGTTAGGGTAAGATTCGAGTGTCTTTTGAATATAGATCCAATTTGAATAATATTGATTTAGATAGGATTTATCTAAATTAGATCATTACAAATCAAAAGAATATTAAGTCGGATTAAGTTTAACCCATCAGGTTATTTTAGATTCTGATTTAATTAGAGTTTACGGACTCTAAATTGGTTAGAGTAAATTCGAGTCTACAAACTTCTTATAATATCGGATTTTAATCAATTTAATTTAATTTAAAATTTATATTGATATTGAGTGTTATCAATATAATATAATTAATAAATCAAATTATGTGATTTATAATCATTGTTATGATTATTATATTAATTTTTATCATAATATTTGTAATGGTATAAAAATTATTATCATAAAATATATGATAAAAATAGTAAATTATTATCATTATTAGTATTATTATTGTAGTTATTATTATAAGTATTATTATATACATAAGTATAATAATTGTTATAATAATTATAATTACTTTCTTTGTTGTAGTAGAAATACAAATGTAAATTTTAATATTATTATTATAATCATTATGTTTACAATTATAATTTTTATATTTATAATAATTTTTAATAATAATAGTAATAGAAAATTTTATGATATAATCTAATTGATGCTAATATGATAATAAAGTAAAGTGAGGAAAATATAATCTTATTAGTTTTGTTTCATTTGTTGTTATATGGGTTATATATTTTTATTTACATTAAATTTTATTAATAAGATAGTTTATTAGTATTTATGTAACATCTTATGTGAGATAAAATACTACATTTGTTAATTAAATTTGACTTTAATTTGAATCAGGTATGATATTATATTCGGATATAGATTGAGGTCAAATCGAATTATTTTAGATTGTATAAGTTTGGGTTAAGTGATTA
Organism: Tamarix austromongolica; assembly: GCA_039764185.1. Classification (NCBI taxonomy): domain Eukaryota; kingdom Viridiplantae; phylum Streptophyta; class Magnoliopsida; order Caryophyllales; family Tamaricaceae; genus Tamarix; species Tamarix austromongolica. Next base: position 67,141,325 of record CM077816.1, read on the forward strand.
TTAAATTTCTGTCCGAGTTTGGATCGAAAATTTATTCTTTGTGAATTAGATTATTTTAATTTAAATTGTTTTAGATACAAATCACCGTCAGATAAACTAAATTCAAATTAATTTGACTAATTTTAAAATTTTAGGTTCATATTAGTTTAATATTTTGAATTCAAGTCACGTCTCCTATCGAATTATAGGGATCAAATTAATTTTGCTACGTCTAAATATATGCATGTATGGGAAATGAATTAGCTGGACCCACGACAAATATATTGACAGACTTACCGAGTAGTGTGAGGCCAGTAAATTAGATGGGAAAAAGGTAGTATTAACTTGCAATCACACCTAATTCCGTCGAAATGCAAAGTATTACGTCCCAATCTTGTAAGAAATTGGTAAGATTAGTTTTAAGAAAACAACGGTAAAAAGTTATTTTGCTAGTGAAAAATTAATATATTAGAGATGAAATATCAATATATTTGTAATGAAAGATATATAAAATGCTTGTAAAAAGATAAATACTATAGTCATGAAATATCAATTTTAAGTATAATAATAGTAAAATATCAATTTGTTAGTAAAAAATAAATACATTAATGGTGAAAGATTATCTCGTTGGTAAAAGATTGTTATATTAGTAATAAAAAAATCAATATATTAGTAGTGAAATATCAATACATTAGTAGTAAAAGATTATTTTTAAGTTAAAAAATGATAAAAATCGTTAGTAAAAAATTTGTATAGTAGTGATGAAAGATCAATAGTAGTAATAGATAATAAATTTACGATGAAAGAGCCATTTTATGAATGATAAAAGTTTTTATATAGTTTGTGGTGAAAAATCATATATATGTTGATAACATAAGAATTAAATTATAGTGAAAGATCAATTTAAGAATAGTCAAATATTAAATATATTCTACTAGATAAGTGTTTAATCAATAGTGATAATACTTACTATATTATTTGATAAAATGTCAACTTAAATGTGATGAAATATGATTTTAATGATGGTGAAATATTAAATTATGGTTGGTGAAAGATTACTATTAAAAATGTTAAATAAGAATTTAATATTGGTGAATATTACTTAAGCAGTAATAAAAATTCATTTTAAAAAAATAAAGAATAAAGCGTGGATAATTTCTTAGCCTTTTTTTTTGTTAAAATGTTGGTACGACACTTGTCGTGTAGCACCGTGCAACACATTGTATAATATAGGAATTGACTCTTCTTTTCTATCTCTCTATCCTGGGATTAATTATGATAGATGTTGCAGGTTTAGTTTAATTCAATGACAGTTTAGATACAAAAATATCCACTTATACCCACTCATTATCATAGTTTTAAAAATCAGATTGGATTGTCTGGTCTGACTAGCAAACTAGTTGGGTTACCCAAAAAATTTCATATAACAGTTTTCTAGAGTTTGAAGCTAAAGAAGATCAGTCAAACAAATAAAATTCAGTGAACCGGTCAAAAAATCAGTTAGGAGCTAATCAAATTCATTTATAATCTATTTTTTATATATTTTATATTTTTTGACTTAATATGTACTACTAGTCCAATCAGTCAAAACTACTAATTTAACCATTAAACCAATAAATTAATTATGATACTGTTTGATGGCCAATCAGATTCATAAAACTATGCTCATCATACTTGTGTAATGGCTTAAATATTATCTTACTCCCAAGATACTTAAAATTTTATAGGATTAAGTAAATGTATGATTATTAGTGACTGATGTTTATTAAATCACTTAACCTAAAACCCAATGCACTAACACTAAATTATTAACTAAATACATACATTAGTGATGCAATACCTTAAGCACATATACCGATATCATGCGCTGAATTTGCTATCCTTCTACTTTATATACAATTGCATGCAAGGTTGATTATAAACAATGAACAATACTATTCTCATGGGACTAGTAATTTAGTGTCTCTGCCGTATGCACGCACGAATGGTTGCAAGCATAAAATCTTAAATAAGAGAGAATATAAGAAATTAGTCCGGCAAGTTCTTACCCTGTGAAATATGGAGGTAACATCAATTGGATTACAAAGCAGCAGATCTCGTTTTTTAGGCTAGGAGGCGTTGGCAACTTGCATGTTCTTTCATTGTAGCAAAGGATGTCAATGGATCGGATCTAGCTGATTCAAACTCAGATTTATTTATATTACCTAAACTCATATCCACTAGATATAAAGGATAAACGGGTCAGACTATTTTTGTAAAAAAATAATTAATAATCTATGTAAATACAAATATATTTATGTTTTATATAACTTAATATGTAAGGAGTTTAAATAAAATTATGACAATGATGATAAATATAATATTAGTATGTATTTATATATACACACACATTTATATACATATAGTAAACGAGTCTGATGGATCGGGTCAGGGTCTGATAACTAAACCTTAGCTTATTTAGATACATATAGATCCAGACCCGATCCAGATCTATCGGGTTTAAAATTTATTAATCCAGACCCATTAAAAATAAGACGGATCCAGAAATAGTCACGGCTGCTACAGAATTAGTTGTGGCTGCTACAACTTGGTTTAATTGCACGATAGGTTAGATTAGCTCGTTATTTGTAGTTATAGTGGGTATTTGGATTAAGGAGAATAGATTAAAAGATAATCACTAAAGTTACTATAGATAAGAATTAAATTACTTATTTAAATATCTTTTGTGAAGTACCACAATATTTAGCCAACGCTTTTGTCTAAGTTAATTATCTTACCACTATTATTATTTATCAAAATTATACTAACCCATTATTATTTACCTTATATAAAAATTAATAATAATTAAAAAATAAACCCTCTTTATTATTTTTATTAACCAAAATTATGAGACATTACAGCCTCATAAAATCAATTTAGAATAAATATATTAAATAAGTTTTAAAATTATGGGGGTGCTATGAGTTAGGGTAATTTGATAGTAGAGTAACTATCATATGATATGGTAGTATGTTGTCGTAGACACTCCAAATTAGATCTTAAATACATAAATAAGTAGTGAGTGGCAATTAGAAATCTATCTCATAGATACTGTAATTTAATCCATGGATTTGTATTATCAAATTAATTTTTTTGATTGTCGAATTATGAAAACTAATTAATAATGATGAAAAGAAGAATCTAACAATTAACAAAATAGCCGAATAATAACAATGAGATAATAGGAGTCAAATGCCATATTTAGCATAATGATATCAACCGATTGAATAATATGACTATGTAGTATTTTTTATGTTAATCTATAGAAGTTCGTACATGTTCACTTCCTATCACTCACTTATATAAATAAACCAAAGTCCGCTTGTGATTATTGTCTATCCAATTAATAACCTAGAATAAGATTATTAGATTCAGTTAATGACAACATTAACAACTAGGGAGCAGTTAACTAGAACCATAATTATAGTCTGATGAAATTATGTAGATCTAAAGATTAATAAACTAAACTAGATTAATATCTTTCTTTAGAAATTAACCAACCTATTTGCTACTTGCAGTTGTAGACGTTAACAATTACGGATTGGCTATAATCTCCTAGCATCTAATTAGCACTCAAAGAATCTCGATGATCAACCTATATAATAAAGTACAAATCTTTGATTACTAATTATTTATTAATTAAAAAAATATATACATAATAGTAAAATCCAATTCACATCAATTATTCTATTGCTTTCACATATTATTTTACTCTATATTAATCTAGCCTGGCATATTAATAGAAAATGAAAAATGTAAGATCTAAACACATTAAAATCATAACTTTAATCAAAATAGATTAATAGAATAACTAAATAGCATTAAAGCATGAGAATTAAAAAAACTTCAATTAAATAAACAAAGAATGAGAATTACATGAAACAAAGTAAAAAGTGTGAAATAATTGGATGAAATAAAGGAAAGAAACAACTTATGAAATTGCAGGAACACAAAAACCGAGTGATCTTCAATCCTTAAATTACAATGCAATGAAAAAATGAATTAAATCTAACACAAGAACCCTAATGGCATGAAAATAATGAAAATGAAGTAAAAAAAATTCTAATTCCAATCCCTCCATGATCTCACTTGACCTAAGATATGTCATATATAGATAGAAGGTTGTGTGAAATATATCCAAAACTTTAAAAAAAAAATATAGTATGTATTCGTAAATATGGGGCGCCTGTATTTTTTTCCTAAAGATATGCATGTGAGATAAGTTAATGAAGTACGTGGGAAGGAAAACCACAAAATATAGTATGTATTTCATAAATATAGGGTACTAGTATTTCTTATTCATTCATTACCTTATATTAAATTTTCTACACATGACTTCTCTTTAAGGGCCTTATATTAAATTCATTCATCCAAATCCTCTTGACTCCAAGCTTGCTCCTCCTATTTGTCCCTTTTTCTTTAGTGTCTTGCCTAAATTACCTTGATTTCATCCTTTCTTGCAAAACTATGCAAACTAAGAAAACTCAAGGGAAAAGGTAAAATTATCATAGCAAACATAGAAAGTTGGGTACATTAAATAATACCATACAATATGCACTTATCAAATGCCCCCATATTTAAATCAATTATTGCCCTCAATCAACACAATGAAAATAAAAAGTACAAGAATTCTCGATTATCAAGCAACATGGGACCCCCTACCAACACACAACAAGAGATAATTGAATTAACATATCAAATGCACATGTGTCATCAAGACTTAAAATAGTGAAAAGTAAACATGCAAAAAAAAAATCATTTTGAAGCTCATTTTAGGCCACATACATCACAAAACGAATTCATTATCCCGATCTAATTTCTAAGTCATCAACATGAACAAATATGAATAATTAGGCCAAGAGATCCTCACTTTATACATGTTGTAGAACTCTATTCTCATGTGTCTTAGGTTTGTGTTTACACTAAAATATTCTACCAATGATACAGATTGCCCATAGGTTTGTCACTCTTCTCTATTTTCCATTGCTTATAAATCAAGTCATGCAAAACATCACCATGTCTTTTACTTGGCTATAACAAGGCTAGGGTCAAAGGTATGATAAATTCTAAGATTGTGGTGCAATGTGTATGACTAGTGAAGTACATAGCCTCCACAATTCCAACTCTTTATGATTCTCAAACTTCACCTTTTCTCCAATGAATTTTCTACTTCCAATGATCATCTCTTATACTACCAACACCTACTATAATGCAATAAAATGGAAAATGGGGATAGCAATAGAGGTGTTGGGCGTTGCTAAGGAAAATGGAACAATGGTGGTGGATGTTACTAGGAAAAAGTGACAAAGAGGGTGGTGAAATTATGGTAATTTATTGCTCGGGAGGATGGAGGAGAAAGACACAAACCATGAGTTTTGCACTAGGGGATTCAACACACCAAAGAAAAAAGAGAGAGAAGAGGAATGACTTAAATAGGAGATGGCATAAATGGGAAAATCAAGAAGTATATGCACAAGAAAAGCAAGGATGAGGAGAATATGGGATAGAAGGATTGAACAAGATATGGTGGTGTGAAGGAGATTTATTCACTGGGGGGGTTATGGGTAGAAAATGACTAAAAATATTAATAGGGTAGGGTAATAATTTAGGAAAGATGAACCAGGGCAAAAGCATCATGTTACTGGAATTAGGTTTCTAGGGTAAACAAATATCGGTTAAGGTTTTGAATAAAGCTAAAACTAATAATCAAAATTCTATAAAATTTTAAACTAATTAAATTTATGTCTAATTTGTCATAGTAATACACATAATAATAATACATTTAATATAGAACATCCTACAATAAATACCAATTTATAATTATGGTTTCTAAATTTTAATTTTTACAAACAGGATATTACATTACTACCTCTTAAAAAAAATACTTCGTCTCTAAAGTCAAACAAAATAAAAATAACTTTTTAGAACCTCAGGTGGTCCACAAAAAATGGTTCTACGAGTTGGGGGATCATTATCCCCTTAAAAGGGCTAAACCCTAATCAAGGCACAATGCTATCACATAAATATGTAGAGAAAAACCATTAACCAATCAAACACACGTGCGCACAATTAACAAGGAACTTTAAACAATCAACAAAAAGATATATCAGCGATAGTCTCTACATAACTACGAGCTTGTGCCTTATTGATCACATTCAAAATGATAACCATGAGACTTCCTCAAACACCTTCAGTATTAAAATCCTGACCTACACTATTCTATGGGTAAGGATGAGGAGCATGTCCACTAACCCTAACACTTGCACTCTAGATACTACTAGTTGGCATCTGCGTCACTAGGGAAGCCTACTGTTGATAGGTGGCTCCATTAAACTATACCTGATTGTGCTAAACTCCATCTCTAGAGAAGTAACACTCAAAACCTCAGTGGACCATCTTGTCATACTGCCAACACTCTAGTATCCTACCTTGGCGGTCCTTGCTTGGTTGGTTCCCTATACAATTCCTATAATGATAGTACCTTGGAGGTCAGTTATTCCTAAACTGCATTCAAGAAAACTATAAAGACTGACCACTAATAGGTCAACTCGGTTGAACCCTCTTGTCACCTCCGTCACACTAAATAATTGTTGGTGGCCTCTTAATTCCATTAAGGGCCTTCTTTGCCTCCTAAATCCATCCTAAGGTACAAGCCTACTCATACATATGTCATGGAATCTCCTCCAAACATCTCTTAGGTGTGTATACCCAAACCCTACTCAAAGCGATGATCAACCATCACCTCACTATAGGCTATCTCTGGTGCAAAAGCAAGAAGTTCAAAGAACTTTTGGAAGTAGTCATTGACTAACATGTTGCCTTGTTAAAGGGTTAAAAACTTGATATGCTTTGCATGATGCATGTGAAAAGGGTAATAGTGCACTCTTAAAGCTACCAAAAAACCTTCATAAGTGTCTACTGGCTCAATAGCTAGAGTTTGGTATTCTCTCCACCACTCATATGCCTTTCCTCAAAAATAGAATGTATTGATGCCCACCTTCTTTCCATCTAGGTAATTAGAAGCCCTAAAGATATTCTTCAACTCTCTAATCCATCTCTCCATCACTATTGGATCTTAAACTCCCTCAAATATAGATGGATGATGAAATCCAACCTCTCTAAGCCAATTCTCAACCTGAACAGGTGCTAGAGGTGGCGACGACTTACGGTGTGGTCGTGGTTGCTTCTCTGCCACTCTCTCAACTAATAGGATAAGAAAATCCTCCATGTGTTCAAGATTAAAGTTTCATGCCATAGTGATAAAGAAAAAAGGGTAGTAGGGTTACAAATCTAGCAAACACAATCAAAGGAAACCTATAAGAACGCTAAGCACATCACATCATTCAAAGGCCAACAATCAACCAAATCTCATATATGACTTAAGACTCTAACCCAACTCACTTTCTCATAAGTCTAAATCAAAGTTCACAATATTTAGGAAACGGAAGCTTTCAAAAATAGAACAAAAGATTTTAAAACCAAAAGATCTTATAGAAGCTTGTAACACCCCCATTTTTACTAATTAAAATTTTCATTTTGTAGAAGCATTAATTTAAAAAATAATGGGTGTTACCGCCACACTTAGCGTAAATCCAGTTCTCTCACCTTTCTTATGACAACTGTAAAGGCTAAAAACAAGTTAGGTCTCCAAAACAAAGCAACATAAATAGAGGTAATGATATAGATAAACGTTATAGAAAAACATTCTTTGTACAATAACAATAATCAAAATACAAAAAATGACATAAGAGCCTAAAGAAAAATCAATCACAATAAAAACTAGCACTTGAAGAGAAAACACCGGTTTGCCCTAACTCATAGACATGTAATCCCATTCCAAGAATAGAACATATTCCCAAGGGCCCCACTTATCCTAGCCAATATTATATGCCTCAAACCACTCCATGCCCTTCATATATTCATTTATAAATGTAGTATTAATACGACTTTCTCATACTAAGTAAATCACAATACCTAATAAGAGATAGCATGCTCACATTGCATAAAATCACACAACAATATGAAAACACGCTCAAAGAACAATACACATGCCATAACAATATACCATAATAATATCTATATATATCATCAAAGTATCATACTCAATAGTCAATTGTACTTAACCAATTCACATCATCTTAAAGTACACAATAACCATATCAAATCCATAACCAAAACTGACTCATCAAAGCGATCCCAAAAAATCAAGGTAAGGCACTAAGGTAGCTACCAAACGAACAATACGAATTGTTTCCAAATACTAAAGGAAGGGAACTAAGGCGACTATACCAAGCCATCAGTCTAGTACATATCAAGGTCTTTAAAAAATACTTCTATATTAATTGTCTTACTTGAGGGGATACAACTATCCTAGGAAACCTAAGATACTCTTACTCCAGAACCTAGGGACATAGCAATATGTCTAATAATATTGGTGCACATAGGCAATAAAGTATCCTCCAACCTCAATCACCTAATCCTTAAGTATTGATACCTCCTACAGGGCTCGTAGGTCATATAAATAGTAGATTAGGGCCTTACTAGGGCTTAGCGGCACACTAACGAACCAACTCAAAAGGAAAATTCACCTCATCTCAAGGATGGCTAATCATAAATAACAACCATTCCCAAACTCAAGGTCTTCCTTTTTAAGTATTAGTATTTTATGAGGTGATCACAAATATCACTTATTACATAACAATTCTCATTTCCATAATTAACTAATTTTCCTTTTATTTTCAATTATTAACGTAAACCCTAAGGTTATCGGCCTATTTAAAATCCAAAGTTGACACTAAGGTCAACCTATCAAAATTCTAAGGTCATCCTATATCAAATTATGTAGAATAGGTGCAATAGGTCAAAAATAACCAAAATGCCCTTTAAACCCTAATTTCGTCATTATTATCCAAATTTTGTAACAAACATTATTATTATTATGATAATTTGTTATGAAAATACTAAAATATAAAAAATCACAATATTTTAGTACGTAGGTAATTTTCATGATTTATCAATTGACTATATTTTCCACTTTTCATATAATTAGTAACTTACGCATACAAACCCTGATCATATACTTCTAATGTGTCATATATTCCATGCAACGCACACATACATATTTGTATCATGATAAAATATTTAATAAGGTAATTAATATCATGGTGAATGTGGACAACACAACAAGTGAACCATGGCACAAAGTCACACAACAAGGAGGAGAAGGAATGACACTTACTGTCGTAGCAAGTGGGTGAACAATGACACTTGTGGACGATGCTAAGGGTAGCTTCATAAGTTATGGGTATAGAAACAGGGAAGGTTTCGATGGTTTTGGGTGTATCATGGGGGAGGTTTTGGTGGGGGTAGCAAAGGGGACCTTCGATGGTTTTGGTTGTAGCAAGAAGGTAGCTTTGATGATGGAGGTTGGAGCAAGGGGAGATTTAGTTTTTTTTTGTAGCTATGAGCTGGATACCAATGGTGTTGGACATTGCTAGGGGTAGAAACGAAGGCATTAGGGTTGCTAAGAAAAATAGAACGACAGTGGTGGACGTTACTAAGTAAAAGTGATGAAGAGGATGGTCGAATGATAGCATGATAATAATATACTTCGAAGAGAGTTTAATCAAGTATTTATAGTAATGCCTTTCAAATCTCATTTGAAGATTTTTCCAAGTAAGCTCAAGTCTAGATGGCCCGAATCTTTTAGATTCTGTGAGGTCTTTCCTATTGGACATGTTGAAATGTGGAGCAAAACAACTAGATATGTCAAGGCGAATGAGTAAATATTGAAGCTCTATATTGTAGGAGAAGAAATTAAGAAAGCTATCACTTATACCATTTTCTATTCCCCTTTGTTAGTGAATTGAGCATAATAGGATTCGACCTCATGACCATAAATGAGCGCTTCTTGGGAAGCAACCTAAGTTTTCTTCCATTTTGGTTCTTTTCTTCTCTCTTATTTTATTTTATTTTGACTTCTTTTATTATTTTTATAGGCAATAGGATAGGAACATATTTAAACTCTAATACCTTCATTTATGTAGCTGTGAAGAAGGGAAGACAATGGTGTTAACCATGAAAAGGATGAGATAAAAAAGGGAACATATTTATTTGTTTTGCAAAGAAATGAGATAAAAAGGGAATTTTGGCTTTTACCACACCCGGGGGAGGTGTGCGCTGCAAACACAAAAAATTCCACCCCCTTTTTTGTATTCCATAAATGTAATACCCTAAAATTGAGCACAGTGTTATAAGGATCGATTTGGTTACTTATATCAAAATGGTATAGCATCCTTTTGGTGATTCTATCATAAGAACTCCACAGTTAAGCATGATGGCTATGGAGTAATTTTTAGGATGGGTAACCCTCCTAGGAAGTTTTAAAAATTTTCTAAAAATTTATCGAGAAGTGAGTGAGTGAGGACAAAGTGTGCTGAAAGGACTCGTGTTGATCTGTGGGGCTAGCCAATCAATCTGGAAGCGCTTCAAGGTAGCCTCCACGTGGTCGTATTGAATCAGGGTGTTACAAAACCATGAGCTGAACTTGGATGATCCAATTAGTTACCTAGCGGGATGATTCTTAAGATAAACTGTATTAAGACAGTTAGTGGTTGAGGTGCAAGGAGGACGTTATGTTCTTTGAGTGGGGGTGAATGTAATAACCCCAAAATTGAGCAAAGTGTTATAATGATTGATTTTGCTACTTATATCAACATGATATACCATACTTTTGGTGATTCCATCCTAATAACTCTACAGTTAAGCGTATGGAGTAATTTTTAGGATGGGTGACCCTCTTAGGGAGTTTTAGAAATTTTCTGAAATTTTTTTGGAAAGTGCATGAGTGAGGACAAAGCGTGCTGAAAGGAATCATGTTGATCTGTGGGGCTAACCAATCAATCTGAAAGTGCTCCAAGGTAGCCCCCGCTTGGTCATATCAACTCAGGGTGTTACACCAAACCCCCCTCTTCCACATCATTCGACCCTCCACATCATCTACAACATCCACCACCGCATAGCACCTTCCTCCTCCTTCACCCATTGCAATGTGAATCTAAAAAAACTCAAAACAATAAAGTTTTAGGTCTCTTAAATATCTTTCTAATGAAACTTTAATCATATATATTTGAGGTTGGATCATAATTTTACAAATAGAGTAGTGGAGACTACTCAAACGAGCACGAATTAAGCAAGACATCACATGTCACATATGTGGTTCGATTACAACATTTATGAAACTTATTTATTTCTTTCCAAATTTCTAAGACCTATTTATCTATATTTTAGCTTAATTTTAAGAGGATCCTTTAGCTGTTTCTTGGGCACCAACTAGTATCTAGATCTAGAACTCAAGTATTGAAGGAAAACAAAGGATTCCATATAAAAGATTAGATTGCAACTCTCTACCTTGAAGATTTTAATCAAACTATTGGTTCTTTCTTTCTTCTCCCTAATTAAAGTTTAAATATGATTTAATTTCATATTTATTTGATGTATTCTTTATCCCCAATCATGTGCGAATAGATTTTTTTGTCCAATATTGGAAAAGAGCTCAACTTTTTTGTAATTAATAATGAATCAATGTATGTTCTTGGTGAAAGTTTGAATATTTAAACTTAATTTCTTGTAATTAAATTTTTTTGAATTTCTTGATCACCAAATCAGAAATCATAGGTAATTAATTGAAGGACATAAATCAAGCAACTTCTTGAATTAAAATTTGTTAAATTGCCAGAAATTAAGTAGAGAATTTGAACCGCGAAAGTTAGCTCAATTCCTTAGGGATTATATTAGATTATCAAGAAGTTGAATAGGTTTAATTTAATCTTAATTCCAATAAATTAGGTATGATCTTTAGACCTTGAAAGAGGATTTAGATTAATTTAGGCTAATTCACCCATTTTAGTTTAAACCAACACTGTGAGCTAAAATTTGTAACACCCCCAAAATTCACTCCCGAAATTTTTTTTTAAAAGAATAAAGCGAAAGCTAAAATAGAATATGGCGAATGTTACCACCACATCTAACACAAGATAAATGTCCGCCATCTATCTCATACTAGATGTAAGGCTAAAACTTGTCAAACTAAATTTCAACCAACATCTATGCCGTGAAGATAAACTCCCACAAGGAGATATCCACAGGCAGATAGCAAGTAAACAATTTTGCTGAATAAAATCATCGCTGAATAAATCAGCGGAACCTATAAAATAAACCTAGATTTTAAAAGCTTATCAGAGTAGGAGAAATTAAAAGCCAATTACAACACCCTTGAAATTTTAAATACAACACTTGAAACTTCCAAAAATAAATACAGTTAAACAAGACAATTCCCAATGGATCAAACTCCGGATTGTCTATTCTCTCAAGCCAAGCTTTCAACCCAAAAATAATATCCGATCTCAAACCTGCACAAGAGGTCTTCCCCCCACTATCAGTGGATCATCACAGGACCCATTCAACCAAGGTAGCATCAGTATGGATCCAATACTAAGTAAATCAAGATTATCCAACTCATGGAAGGAAATATTAAACACATAAGATATGAAAGACTCTAGCTCACAATTCTCATGCTCAATTATACATAGGATAAATGCATCATTCCACTCATACAATAATCTATGCTCAGTTATACAAGTATTACATGCAATAAAACATAGGGTCACAGATTCATACATATGAGTACATGATTAGACATGATGGCATATAAGATACAAGCGTACAATAAATCACGATCGCATGCTAAATAACACTAATCCACAATCCAATAATAATCATTATTACATCCAATTTTATTTATTTATGATGAGTTCAAGGACCCCACTATTCTTAACCAGTGAAACGGTTTGAAGCACCTCTCAAGGAAAACACACTTGAGCCACTATTATCATCTGGTGGAATGGATCCTACACCTCTCAGGAAAAAACGCTCCTGAGCCACTATTCTTAACTGGTGGAACGATTTGAATCACCTCTCAGGGACAACACACCTGAGCCACTATTATCGTCCGGTGGAATGGACCCTACACCTGGTCCTAACTCACGTAATCTTCCACTTTAAATTATCTGTGTCTTATTCATTACTCAACTCATACCATACTTTTATTCAAGTTAAGTATAGGGCCCCACTATTCTTAATCCGGTGGAACGGACTGAAGCACCTCTCAGGGACAGGACAGTCGAGCCACTATTATCGTCTGGTGGAACAGACTCTACACTTCTCAGGGTAAAATGCTCCTAAGCCATTATTCTTAACCGTTGGAATGGCTTGAATCACCTCTCAGAGACAGCACACCTGAGCCACTATTATCGTCTGGTAGAACGGACCCTACACCTCGGCCCAACTCACGTGATCTTCTACTTTGAATTATTTGTCTCTTATTCGAGGATTTTAACTGACCATAAATCAGACCCACATGAATAATTCCATGACATAAAGATACAACATAGGGTATCATATAATTTCAATCCATACTCAACCGTTCACATACTTAAATACATACCATATTCTAGTGTCATATTAACACGCATTTGCATTGAGGCTATAAATTCGTAAATACATACAATTACCACACAGAACACAGCATACGCTTGATATGCTTAAATAATCTATAGGCATACTTATCACCTTCCACCTTGAACAGACATACATTCCAAATTCCACCATAAGTAAAGGTAAGTAGTGACTTACCTAAATCTAAAGCTAGCTAAGCAAATTGAGAAAGAAAGAGAGCTATCGAGACCTCGACAATCCATGATAAAGTTTTCCTAGATCACCGATAGAAATCGAAAACTAGGTTAGAAGCTATTTTATCAATCAATAATTCACATTTTATAACTAAATCCATATAATGGAACACAAACAATCTTTCTTGGAAAACATGTCCATAACTTAGGGCTCAAGAGCATTACTCTATTAAGATTTAAGATTAAATATAAATCAAATCGAATTAAACACATATCACTCGGGACATTTAAAATTAATTTAGAAAGTCGGGGAAAGAATAATTGAGTATAAGTTAATTTATCGAAAATGACTTATTCATTAGATTTTACAACTAAATAGGCAAACCAACCATTTTTAGAAAACCAATTCAACCCGATAACCTAAGCATACAATTCACATGATTTTAAAATCAAACTTAGAAATCTACTAGGTGAGAGAAACATAAGCAAATCATTGGTAAATTAAAACCATATCCGAAAATTAGGGTTTTTAATGCCCAACCTACAAACCGACTAATTAACTTTTATAATCTCAAATTGATAGATTAAGAATACAATTAAACTAATTTTACATAAATCTAGATAATCAAATTCAACAAAATAATTTCGAATTAGCCAATTCAAGACGATCTATTTTCAAAATTAAGGTTTTAAAGCCCACGACACAAACTCAGATAATTCAAATCAATTAATTCCAATTTAAGGTATTGGAATGTAATTAGGATCATTTCAACTATTTCTATGAATTTAATTTTAGAAAAACAATTATACAAATTATCAATTTCATAATTTCACTTGAAATCTAGGGTTTTAAGCCCGAAAATGCAATTCTGTTGAATTTTATTAATTTATTTAAATTGAATGTTTAGAAATGCAATTACATATAGTTTATAACATATCATAGAATCAATTGCTCAAAACCAACAAAAGAAATACCCAATTCAACACAATCAAGGTTTTTGAGCCTAGAACGCAAATCGGATCAATTCTTGCTAAAATATATAAATTGATGGTTCCAAATTGTAATTAAATGTATTCTAATATAAATTATATAATCAATTGAATAAAACGACCTGATTACATAATCCAATTTAGTCCCGCAAGAGTTTTGACCTAAAACTTCAATTCCAATTAATTCCGCAGAATTTTTCCAAAGCAAAACTTCCGATATAAAATTAAATACATTTCAAATGATATTATAAAATCAATTGAGTGAAAAGACTCAATTATGCGACCCAATTTCATTACACATGAATTTTGACCTAGGAATCAAATTTGGATTAATTCCGCATAAATTTATCAAATTGACGGTTCCAATACGAAATTAGATACATTTTATAGCATAATGTAAAATCAATGTAACCAAAATAGCTAAATTAGAAAAATTCAAAAAATTTTGGCATAGCTCGGCCAAAAATCCAATTTTCCAGAATTCCAACATAAATCATACAATTAACTTATTCAAATCAATCTTACAACACATATATACATAACCAAACAATCAATTTAGCTTATCATAAGCTAATTCATACTCAATTTTTTAAATCAAATGTTAGGATTTTAAGAAATTTATACCAAATAAGAATTAGTAAATCAGGACAAGTGGAGGCTAGAGAAGCTTCACTGGAATTCGGGAACAGCTCGCCGATAGCCAGTGAGGCTCGCCGTGGCCGGATGGTAGCACGTCCTATGCTGCCGCTCAACACTACCCCTGCTGCAATTCGCTGCTGCTGCGTGTGGCTGCTCGCGGCTACTGCTTGCTGTGGTGGTGCTGGCAGCGGCGTCGTCGGTGGCAGCTTGTTGGAGGTCGACTGGCGGGCTGAAGTAAGGAGGAGGCAGCTGGGGTTGGAGCTCGAGTGCAGGGAGAAGGGTAGCCGGGAAGAGAAGATAATGGGGGAAAAGAAGAGAGAAAGAAAAAGAAGAGAGGGGTTGGGGGCACCAGTCAGAATTTTGTTTTTTTTACTTTACTAATACAAGTATAAAAAAATATGAAATATTTAAAATTATTATTGGAAGATTTTATCTAAAATTTTCTCAATGAAAATTATTTCGTAAGAATCCGAAAGCTTGAGATCGATAAAAAAGCTATATAAAGAATTTCGGAAGAATTTACCAATGAACGTAACTATCTATATTATTTACTGAAATACATTATAAGACCCCGAAATAATATTTAAAAACATATAACAAAATATTTAAATCAAATTCTAATAAACTGAAACCAGTTTAAATAATTTTCCGACTCTGGTCTTCCGCAAACTAAAAAGGGTAAAATGGAAGAAAATTAATTTCGGAAAGAAATTCATAAATAAACTCTGAAGATCTTTTTAATTTACAACTTTCCAAAAATCTTAACAACTTCGGAAACGAATTAATTCAAAATAGAGAATATTTTCTACGGATAAAATCATTAAAATAAATTTGACTATTTAAACAGAAATTCTATAATTTAAATAATATATTTCGTTAACAAAATATAACTCCAAAATAAATTCGTAATCACACGACAAAGTTATAATCGAAAACAAATCGAAATTATAAAAAAATCAAAATACGAGAAAGAACGGTAATACATATTTTTAACCGAAACTCGAAATCATATGAATATAATAAAATCATGGTCGTGAACAAATTTATCTAGAATGGTCTGCAACGACAACGATTAATTAAATTCAAATATGAAGTCGAAATCGTCGATAAATACATAAAACAAATCGAAATTAAAATAATTAAATGTTTACATCAAATTACGCTAATAAAATCTTTAAACTAAATAAAATTAGATTTTAAAAAATACGGGGTATTACATCACTACCCCCTTAAAAAGGAACTTCGTCCCCAAAGTTCAGCAAAACCTAAGTAGTGGAAATTTGACAAAACAATTGAATAAAACGTTGATCACAATAAGTAGGTTAAAAGTTATTCCAAAGAGAAATAAAATGATGCTTTACGAAACTAAACCAAACAAAGTTGAATCAAAACAAGGAATAGGAAGTAAAATAAAAGAAGTAAAATCGATGTTTAGCAAATCAAATACAATGGAATTCAAATAAGGAAGAATTACAGACTCAAAGTCAAAACAACTTACGAAAATACTATTCCTTAAAATAAAGTCTTACAAGAGAATAACAAAAAAGTATAACGTGAAGTTCAAATAGAATAAAAGAACAAAAATTCTAATTCTAAAGATTACACAACTCTAATAATACATAATATGCATACAAAACTTTATACAATAAGTTATCTCTATAACATCACAAATGAAAATGAGGCTAAGTCTTGGCTCAATGACACATAAAAGATCCTCATACACGCCAACCACACACACCTAGGTTAAAGGAAATTTCTAAACCCAAAACACTCCACTAACAAGCTCCCTAATCTATACTATAACCATGATAGTCCAGACACTTCAATTCACAAATGGTACCACTATGACAACTATAACATTTAAAGCCGACCATTTTTATTTATTTATTTTATTATTATTATCATTATTTTAATACCCACTAATGGTTCTCTTCATACAAAACAAAACTTAATATATTACCATTCACTAACAAGTGGATAAGAAAATATGCATATTTTATGAGGAATAATTTTCATACTTAAATGCTGAATTTACTAACACAAAATACAAAGCGGAAGTAACATGCAATTAAATGCTAATTGACGGAAATCAAAATATAAACACATAATGAAAGTCATATGAAATCATTAAAATCACTAGAGTAATGAGGCACCACCTACACACTGCTTATGAAAACGAACACCTCTATCTAAACCTCAACATTATCATTATCACAGTCCTAGATTTCTCCTAACTGGAAAGGACACATCTGTTTAAACATCACCAATAGGGATACAAACCTCAGGTTTTCTTTTTCTTTTTCTTTTTTTTTACAATTCCAAAAGGTAAAACAAATCAATAAAAATAGTCTATAATTTATATTATATCATGTTACAACTAACAATGTACACTTTAGGGTTATTGGTCCACCAAATTTGCAGGACTAGGGTTAACCTAGTGGGGTTACTACCCCCTTAAGAGCAAACTAATTACAAACCATAATAATCACAACACATAAAATACAAAGTTAACAAAACTTAAGCATGTGAAACACCAAGTGACCACATTTAAAGACAGAATTACAACAGCAAATCACAATGCCACTTACACTACCCAATTATACTATCATCACAAGCTAATCCAAATTTAAAATTCACTTGAAGGATGGTAAATATATTTTTGGTTAACACATTTAGGATCATGAGAACCGAATCTCTAACCGAAACCCGATTCTCAACAATCAAAAGCTTTGATACCAATTTTAACACCCCCAAAATTCACTCCTGAATTTTTTTTAAAAGAATAAAGCGGAAGCTAAAATAGAATCTGGGGAATGTTACCACCACATCTAACACAAAATAAATGTCCTCCATCTATCTCATGATAAATGCAAGGCTAAAACCTGTCAAACTAAATTTCAACCAACATCTATGTTGTGAGGATAAACTCCTACAAGGAGATATCCACATGTAGATAATAAGTGAACAATTTAACTAAACAAAATTATCGCTAAATAAATCAGCGGAACCTGTGAAATAAACCTGGATTTTAAAAGCTTATAAGAGTACGAGAAATTAAAAGCCAATTACAACACCCTTGAAATTTTAAATACAACACTTGAAACTTCCAAAAATAAATACAGTTAAATAAGACAATTCCCAATGGATCAAACTCTGGATTGCCTATTCTCTCAAGCCAAGCCTTCAACCCAAAAATAATATCCGATCTCAAACCTGCACAAGAGGTATGCTCCCCACCATCAGTGGATCGTCATAGGACCCATTCAACCAAGGTGGCATAAGTACGGGTCCAGTACTGAGTAAATCAAGATTACCCAACTCAAGGAAGGAAACATGAAACACATAAGATATGAAAGACTCTAGCTCACAATTCTCATACTCAATTATACATAGGATAAATGCATCATTCCACTCATACAATAATTCATGCTCATTTATACAAGTATTACATACAATAAAACATAGGGTCACCGATTCCTACTTATGAGTACATGACTAGATATAACGGCACATAAAATACAAGCATACAAGAAATCACGATCGCATGCTAAATAACAATAATTCCCAATCCAATAATAATCATTATTACATCCAATTTTATTTATTTATGATGAGTTCAGGGACCCCACTATTCTTAACCAGTGAAACGGTTTGAAGCACCTCTTAAGGAAAATACACATGAGCTACTATTATCATCTGGTGAAACGGATCCTACACCTCTCAGGGTAAAACGCTCCTAAGCCACTATTCTTAACTGGTGGAACGGCTTGAATCACCTCACAGGAACAGCACGCCTGAGCCACTATTATCATCCGGTAGAACGGACCCTACACCTCGGTCCAACTCACGTGATCTTCCACTTTAAATTATTTATCTCTTATTCAAGGATTTTAACTTACCATAAATCAGGCCCACATGAATAATTCCATAACATAAAGATATAACATAAGGTATCATATAATTTCAATCTATACTCAACCCTTCACATACTCAAATACATACCATATTCTAGTGTCATATTAACACGCATTTGCATTGAGGCTATAAATTCATAAATACATACAATTACCACACAGAACATAGCATACGCTTGATATGCTTAAATAAGCTATAGGTATACTTATCACCTTCCACCTCGAACAGACATACATTCCGAATTTCGCCATAAGTAAAGGTAAGTAGTGACTTACCTAAATCCAAAGCTAGCTAAGCAAATTGAGAAAGAGAGAGAACTATTGAGAGCTCGACAATCCATGATAAAGTTTTCCTAGATCACCGATAGAAATCGAAGACTAGGTTAGAAGCTATTTTATCAATCAATAATTCACATTTTATAATTAAATCCATATAATGGGACACAAACAATCTTTCTTGGAAAACATATCCATAACCTAGGACTCAAGAGCATTGTTCTATTAAGATTTAAGATTAAATATAAATCAAATCAGATTAAACACATATCACTTGGAACATTTCAAATTAATTTAGAAATTTCGGGAAAGAATAATCGATTATAAGTTAATTTATCGAAAATGACTTAGTCATTAGATTTTACAACTAAATAGGCAAACGAACCATTTTTAGAAAACCAATTCAACCCGATAACCTAAGCATACAATTCACATGATTTTAAATCAATCTTAGAAATCCACTAGGTGAGAGAAACATAAGCAAATTATTGGTAAATTAAAACCATATCCAAAAGTTAGGATTTTTAATACCCAAACTACAAACTGACTAATTAACTTTTATAATCTCAAATTGTTAGCTTCAGAATACGATTAAACTAATTTTAAATAAATCTAGATAATCAATTTCAATAAAATAATCTTCCAATTAGCCAATTCAAGACTATCCGTTTTCAAAATTAAAGTTTTAAAGCCCACGACACAAACTTGAATAATTCAAATCAATTAATTCCAATTGAAGGTATTAGAATGCAATTAGAATCATTTCAACTATTTCTATAAATTTAATTTTAGAAAAACAATTATACAAATGATCAATATCATAATTTCATTTGAAATCTAGGGATTTAGGCCCGAAAATGAAATTCGGTTGAATTCTATTAATTTATTTAAATTAAATGTTTAGAAATACAATTAGACATAGTTTATAACATATCATATAATCAATTGCTCAAAACCAATAACATAAATACCCAATTCAACACAATCAAGGTTTTTGAGCCCGGAAGGCAAATCTGATCAATTCTTGCTAATATATATATATTGATGGTTCGGAATTATAATTAAATGTATTATAATATAAATTATATAATCAATTGAATAAAACGACCCAATTACACAATCCAATTTATTCCCGCAAGAGTTTTGACCTAAAAATTTAATTTCGATTAATTCTGCACAATTTTTCCAAAGCAATACTTCCGATATAAAATTAAATACATTTCAAATGATATTATAAAACTAATTGAGTGAAATGACTCAATTATGCGACCCAATTTCATACACATGAATTTTGACCTAGGAATTAAATTCTAATTAATTCCTCATAAATTTCTCAAATTGACGGTTCCGATACTAAATTATATACATTTTACAACATAACGTAATATTAATTTACCCAAAATAGTTAAATCGGGCAAATCAGAAAAATTCGGGCATAACTCGGCCAAAAATCCAATTTTCCAGAATTCCAACATAAATCATACAATTAACCTATCCAAATCAATCTTACAACACATATATACATAACGAATGTTTGAAATGTATTTAATTTGGAGATAAATCCATAAAACGAATCAAAATTAAAATAATTAATGCTCTATTTGGCCCATGGAAAGTTTTAAAGAAAAGAGAGAAAATGATGAGGAAATTAATTTTTTATATTTGGTTTACATGAGATAATGAAATAGAAAAAGAAGATGGTATAAAATTGGTAAAGATTAACTATATAATTTTCTTTGAGGAAAATTTGAAGGAAAGTATTTTCATTTTTATTTTCTTTCCCTTAAACTTTCTTAGAATCAAATAGTGCCTAAATATTTACATCAAATTACGCTAATAAAATCATTAAACTTAATAAAATTAGATTTCAAAAAATACGGGGTATTACAGAATTCCACCCAATTAGCTATTTATTTTATTTTTATTATTTATCCTTGCAAATTGTATTCTATTTTACATTACTCATTGGTTTAGAAAGCTAAAAATATATTTTTTTTAGTAATGAAACCCTAATCTCTATGGGATCGACCTTGGTAGCTACAACAAATGTGTGCAATGCGAACTTCCCTATCACAATTAGAGAATTTAAGTTGGTCATTTATTCCTTGAGCTACACTATACTCATTTCCTTAACATGATGAGATAGAGAAGCATAAATTCTTATGCCAAAATATTGAGAGTTCAAAGCCATATTGAAGATTAATATTTTAGCATTTGCTGGGGTTTTATCTGCTAACGCTCCTCCACTCACATCATCTATCATATTACCATCCTAGGGCATTAGTTCTTCATAGATATATTATATTAATAATTGCTCACTAATTTTGTGGTTAGGATAACTACTACACAATGTCTTAAATATCTCCCAATCCTAATATAAAGAATCCCCCCATCTTAACTAATACCTTAGTTGATTTGTTATATGTGGTATTAAACATAATAGAGAAAATAAAATTAAAATGTTCTTAATTTCTACTCTCTAAAGAACCTAACCTCTTCTCTAATACCTTCCCCCCTAACAACCAATGCATTAATGTTCCATTTGACTCAATGTCCATTTTAAAAAATCTCCATCCATGTAAGCCTCCTAGGTTTATCTGGATATCAAAACCTGGGGTGTCATACTGATGTGTCCCTTGTATACAAAAAGTTTTGTTTTCACCCCTTTATCCACCATCCTAATAAAAAAAAAGATCATGAATTTGAATGTCTTGTACGCTAGATAAATTGTTATGAAAAAATCTCATTCCTAGCTTTCCATGAAGACCATAAGATCATGAAGAAAGTTGTTTACCATACTTCCTTGAAAAACTTGCCAAGTGTCACCCTCTTCCATCATACATAATTGACTCTAACCACAAACATATGATCTTGAAGTAGTAGATCAAGGTATCATTTTGATATAAAATTGAAACTAAGCAATTAAATTTAGTGTTTTAAAAATTGGACTGAAGATAATCTAGTGTAGGTTTGGTACACAATCCAACGAGTCTAAATAGTCCAAATGCAGTTCAATTTAAAGTTAGATTGACTTAATACTTCCTCCATTTTGACTCTGGTCTGATCAGTCCAAACATTTCACCTAGGTATGATTTTTTTGTACTAAGAATTGAACAATGACATTTTAGTTTGCACCGAGGTAAATTTGATGTAGCCAACCAAGCCGGTAGGACCAATAGGCGCTCAAATTCAAATGCTAGGTGTTTTTATACCGGGGGAGCTTCCATTACCCGATCTCACCAAATGAACCAACCAGTTCAGTACGGTTTTATATTCTATTATAAAATGGTGATCAGACCAAGCTATGTCTTTATGACTAAAAAGTTTTTTTCAATGGTTAGTGATATGGGTATTTCCCCAACTTGTGTTATAAGGCTTTGGAGTGCCAAATCAAAGGACAAGAGTTGGTCACAAATCTTCCTAGTGTACTTACCTCAACCTTAGAACGGTCTCGGACTAGTAATCCACACCATTTTCTTGTTGGGTTGGCCCCCTACATAGAATAGAGGTAATTCCCTATTCTTGATAGTATAGTATTTTTCCTCTTCTTCATCCCTCATCCTACCCCTATATATATATAGGGTCATATACCTATATTGGGGATCTTTAATTTATAATGCAACTCTCTTAACTTTTTTCTCTCATCTCTCCTCTAAATTTCTCCCTCGATACTCCTCAGTTACTTGACACCCCCATTTTATTCCTTAAGAACGTCTTGGTTCAGAAATCACTAACAATAATAGGTATTGTCTATGGGGACATGAACAAAAAGCTATATCCCCCCATTTAACCTTCTCATTGTTTTGATATTGGTACTAGTGATCCTTCTAAAAAGAAAATAATAGATATCATCTTCTCAACTACAAGTTGTTAATGCTAACTTTGAGCATCCATACAAGAAATGGTCTTGAACATGTTATCGAAGGAAAACACTCCAATGTTATGTTATCAAAGTATGAGGCACCCCAAAATAGTTGGATACCAAAAAAAATGCAAGAAAACCTAGTTTCGAAAGTTATAAATACCTTTAGGGAATGCATATCTAGGATGCTACGGAGGAAGAAGCAAAGTAGTATGGAGATGCAAAACATAAGTTGAGGATAGGTAAAGATATCACTTAGGTCAATAAAGACTAGCTACCAGCTTTTCTCACAAGAAACATAAATGTCTTTGCTTATAAGGTTTCCGACCTGGAGGGAATTACTCTTGAAATCATTGAGCATCAATTAGATAAACCTATAAAAAAAGAGTCGTCGATTCTAAAATACACAAAGCAATTAGAGAGGAAGTGGAAAAGTTACTCTCTTAAGGCTTTACAGTTCAAAAATCAAGTATATGGAAGGGATAAGAAGGGAGAATGAGATGAAGGTACCATTTGCATTGTTCCTTCTAAAATAAATGTTTGAAAAAATTTCCTTAACTCCCTTATCCAAATACAAAAATAAACCATAAGAATTTACAAAATTGCAAACCAACATAGTCATATTCATCAACACTAGCAAACAATGTTAGTTGTGCTTTTATCATAATAATGCCCTAGGCTCAACATGGGTGGACACGAGCCACTCTTGTTGGCTCTCAGATTCCTGGTTGTTGAAAACGTTAACTATGTTTAGTATTTAGGCCTAAATTTTTTGTTAGACCTCATAATGAGTTGAATCAAGAAAAGCTAATAAATACATCTACAATTTTCATGTCTATTAATTTTTCAAAACTAGATTGTATCATAGATGAAAATCTAATTTTCCATATTGGCACAATCCAATCATGCACTCTTTGCTTCCTCAACAATATGGGGTTGTGTTGGCCTTTAGAACCTTCAATATTTGCCTTTTTTGAGTTCTTTTCTCTCCACGTTCTCACTCCTACTGATCTTAATATTCTCAAGTACCTACAAAATTGGTCAAAGTCAGTAATAATGAACAAAAGAGTTAAAATCTGCATATACTCTTATAAAATAGATTATTACACATAAGGAAATTTGTACCACAAATCACACTTATCACATTATATCCACAAATATGCCAAACTTCCTAGAGTACACCGAGTTGTTTTCCATTCTTGGTGAAACTAATAGAAAAGCTCAACTATAACTCCACAATGGGTAAAAGTTTGTTTGTAACTAGGCTAAAAGAGTAGCTTATATGATTATCAACAATGATACACTAGGATGGTGATTTATTAACGAAACCAAAGGCTTATAAACAACTTGTGACAAGTACCTTGCCCATTCCTCTTATTGTAATAACAAAGCAACCCATCAAATTAATGTGAATCTTGTGTTCCAAGAGCAGACAAAACACATTAACATTGACTGCCATTTTGTTTGATGGGATATGGTTCAAGTTGGCCTTCTTCACACAATATTCCATGTCAAATCTACCTTACAAATAGCTAATTTAATGATGAAACACTTAGTGATCAACAACATCTCCTTCTTTCTACCAAGCTTGGTCTTGTGACAAGTCTACTAAGTCCAGCTTGAGGGACGGGTGAAAATTATGTATTGAACAGACAATTACATTAGACGTGTGTGTGTGTGTGTGTATATATATATATATATATTCAATACAGACCGTGACTTACCCTAAGCATCTTATTAATAAGCCATGCAAATATGGGTGCTCCTTTGTTGCCTGATGGTTGTTAATGTTGATATTACGTCGCAAGTATGACTTGGTGTCCCTTCTATACATCACTATGTGCTATTAATTTAGGATGTTGTGT
The DNA here is from genome assembly GCA_039764185.1 of Tamarix austromongolica. NCBI lineage: Eukaryota > Viridiplantae > Streptophyta > Magnoliopsida > Caryophyllales > Tamaricaceae > Tamarix > Tamarix austromongolica. Next base: position 67,166,577 of record CM077816.1, read on the forward strand.
ATATTCAACATGGTGCTTAGCAAAATTGTGTGATAGATGCTGGCATCGCTAGGGGCGCTAGGGCCAAAACCTTTGAGTATGTGACAAAATGGTAACAAAGTGGCTCGTTGCTCATGCTATTCAACAAGCATTTTGTCGTGTTGTTGGGTGTACCTCATGGGAGTGCAGTTAATCTATTGGTTTGAGGCACAGTACAGACAACCTACTTCGAAGGAGTGAAGCCAAGGGGTTGTGTGTGCCGCACAGGTCAGTTGGCAAGAAGTGTTTGTATATATAGTTTTGCTTGGGATCCAGGCCATTGAAATGAGTTGTTAGGGGTTGCGTGATGAGGCAATCTCGAGCATGCATGGATAAGTCATTGCAATGGGGTCAGATATGTCGTAACAAGTTTTGTTGTATATAAGATATGTCACAATGTTGGGACCCCTCTTTGGTGCAAACAAGGGCATTTGCGATTTTGGGTCGGGGAGATTGTCACGGTATGTGACTTGCCTCAAACATCTTACAAATAAGTCATGCAAATATGGGTGCTTCCTTATTACTTGATGGTTTCTAATATCAAAATTTTATCTCAGGTACGACTCAATGTCCCTTCTATATATCTCTATCTACTATTAATTTGAGATGCTGCATATATTTAGTATGGTGTTTGGTAGGATTGTGTACTGGATGCTTGTCTCGCTTGTACACCGACACATGCTTAGATGCAGGTCACCTATGCGTTAGGTATACCATGGTATGCCAATTTACCACTCTTGGTAGAAAAGGTTTTAGATCCATCAATATGGTAGCAATGAGGATATTTGAAATGGGAAGGCTCTTTATAGGTGATGAATTGATTGATAATGACGTCGTTAACTTTTTTCTTCTTCTTTTATTTAAAGGTTTCACTAAGAAGCGGCTGGGATCGTATGCATCTAATTAAATTGAGTAAGCTGACATTACAGAATTGAATTCTGATCGTCTCCTCAGGATGCCTAATGTCAACAACAATTTTTGCCTATAGCTCACAAAGATGGGCTTCAATAGCTATCAAGCATTACACAAGCTGGAGTGGTAAAGAGTTAAAAAGTAAGTACCATAGGCTGGCTGACCATGAAAAAAAAATAGCTCCCTCATTACTAATTTTATGCTCGTTGTACGGACAAACGGATAATGCTCGTTGTAAATCAGTAGGGTTTTGCGGAGAGGTAAGGATGCACGCAATGTTATGTTACCTCCGATCATGAGTCTGTGAACTGTGTACAGTTAAATTTGAGCGTATTGACAACAGTAATGAGGTGCATGCATGTAGGTGGTGCGAAGACCTCAACCTTGAAAAGTACAAAGGGGGCAGAAGGGGCGTTCTTGTGGCCTATTTTGTTGCTGCAGCCAATATATTTGGACCAGAGAGGTCAAAAGAACGCCTAGCTTGGGATAAGGCGCTTGCACTGATTGAAACAGTCGCTTCCTACTCTAATTCAAATCCGTCCTACACTGGAGAGATGGCACAGTTCTTGAGTGAATTTCGGTTCCATCTTTCTACATCTGTAGATCTGCATATCAATATAGAAAGGTACGTGTTATGTAACTAGCAGCAGCGCTTGAGTGGGGCCGAGCCTTACGAGTTTCGTTAATTTAACCAGGTATTGTCTTTCATTAGTTTTTAACGGTAGTAATTAGGGATGGCATGCCTTGTTGATAGTTTTTGACCCATCCACAAGAGTAATTAATTATGGAGGTGTTTGGAATATACAGTAGTAATGGAGGAGGTGGAAAGGATAGTTTCATATGTACTCTTTCTTATAGTGGCCGGCCAGTGGACTAGAACGGATTTATTGGGAAAAATAGTTGGTAGTCCATTTGGATCAAAGTAATTAATGTTAGTCAATCTATTTGGTATTTAGTCTCTTTTTTTTTGGTAGTCCAATATATATGTACATATAGAGAATATTACATGTACATTTATGTATAATTAGGTGTTCATATTAGTATAATTATATGTACATAATATTTTGTACTTAGAAATAAATACTTTAGGACCATTTTGATTTTTATCCTATTAGTTTTACCTAAGTGGACTACAAAGAAATTTCCCCCGGATTTATTGGGAAGAGGAAGAAGACGCTATCCATTTTTTAATTTATAGGGCTATTGGTCGAAATAGAAAGAGATATAATATTTTCTGGAAAAGGTTTGTGTGTGTGCAGCAGCGAAGCTAGGAGTTTTGCTCCATGGCGTCCCCCAATATTAAAAATTTAGAAAACTCAATCAATTTAAAAAAATGAATTGATAAATTAATGTTCCTAAAATTAAGAAGTTAAATTAATTAACAAAATAAATTTTAATCGGTACAAAATCAAATTCATAACTAACAATTTAAGTATTTAAATAACTAAAAATTAACTAAAATCTTACCTGTGGTAGTGGGTTGTGGCTGTCTCGTCGGTTACAAGCTATAGAGAATTAAGAGCAGCAGCAACCACCCAACAAGTAGCAACTGTGGTCCGTGTGGTGCAGAGAAATAAGAGCAGCAACCAGCACTTAGGAAGTAGTAGCTGAGGAGCGGGCATGGTGGGAGTAGGGTTGGGTGGCGATGAATGGGCAGAGCGACGAATGGACGAGCCGACGAGGTAAATAAGCAAAGAATGAACGGGTCAATGAGCAACGCCGCAACGATGGTGGTCACCGGAAGCAGTGGCGAGTTCCAGTAGTTGCATCGATACCGTTGAAGGCAATGGAGGGAGATCGGTCGTTATGCGTGTGTGCAATGTGGTCTATGACGTCAGACTGTCAGGGACTTGGGGTGACTCAAGACTGAGCAAATGGCAATGGAAGCAGTAAAGAGATGAAGGGCCAAACTGAAGGCTCTTAGATGGGCAGTTAGGTAAGGGTTTGGAAAAAAATAATAATCAAAACGACATTGTTTCGATTCTACAAATACATATAAAAAAACGGTCGTCCGCGGGATTTGATCTCAAGTCACTATGTTTGAAATATAGGGGACCTAACCGTTCATCCAACACAATATTTTGATATGGTGTCCTACAAATATAATATATATTTATTATCTAAAAACCTTACATATTTTTTACCTTACCGCCAGGGTTCCGTGGTGTCCCGAGACACTATGCGGAAGCCCTGGCTCCGCCGCTGTGTGTGTATCCATCCTTTCCTTTCTATCGGCCGTAGTAACTAGAGCTAGTAGAAGTTGACCCAACCCGTCCAATCTGAGTGAAATCCGATCCGATAAGATTTGAAAAATTTTAGCAATCCAACCCGACCCGACATTAACTCGATCTAGTACTGACCAGATAAAAATCAACTCGACCTGACCCGATGCCAACCCATAACCCTATAGCAACCCGACCCGCCTTCGACCTGACTTGACGTCGATCCGACCCGACATTGACCCAACCAGACATAAAAATCTATTATAATAATAATAAATTACACATATTTTATTATTCATTTAAAGCTTCTAAAAATATAGTATTTTACAAATTGTACTTATTTTTCATAATTTTACCCTAGACATTCTATACAATATCATTTAAAATAAAAAAATCTCATAGCTCCAACTTTTGATGCATATTTTTAAAATAACAAATATTATATTAATTTACATAGAGTACACATATTATAATTTTATAACAAATTAGAAAATCAAACTCAGAATATGAAAATGTAATTATAGTGGTTACTGGTTACCTAATGAAATTGTAATTACAATTGTTACCAACTGAAAATTACTAACTCTTAACACCATCGTGCTATAAATCCGATCTATTTTATAACATATTGTATGCTCAATTGAATAAAAACTATTAAGGAATTACCCAATTTAACATAACTAGGGTTTTTTAGTCTGAACTGCAAATCCGGTCAAATATTATTCAAATATTTAAATTGACAATTCAAAATTGAAATTAGAAATATTCTAAAACATTTCATATAATCAATTGATTAAAAACTATTAAGGAATTATCCAATTTAAAAAAATTAAGGTTTTTGAGCCCGAACTACAAATCCAGTCAAATCTTATTCAAATATTTAAAGTGACGATTCAAAATTGAAATTAGATATATTCTAATACATATTCTATACTCAATTGATTAAAAACTATTAAGAAATTACACAATTTAACATAGTTAGGGTTTGAGTACGAACTACAAATCTGGTCAAATATTATTCAAATATTTAAATTGATGGTTTAAAATTGAAATTAGACATATTCTAAAACATATGTTATACTCAATTGATTAAAAATTATTAAGAAATTACCCAATTTAACATAATTAAAGTTTTTGAGCTCAAACTGCAAATCCGGTCAAATAATATTCAAATATTTAAATTGATGGTATAAAATTGAAATTAGACATATTCTAAAACATATTGTATACTCAATTGATTAAAAACTATTAAGGAATTACCCAATTTAACATAATTAAGGTTTTTGAGCCCGAACAACAAATCCGAAAAAATCTTATTCAAATATTTAAATTGATGGCTTAAAATTGAAATTAGACATATTCTAAAACATATTGTATACTTACTTGATTAAAAGCTATTAAGAAATTGCCCAATTTAACATAATTAAGGTTTTTGAGCCCGAACTGCAAATCCGGTCAAATATTATTTAAATATTTAAATTGACGTTTCAAAATTGAAATTAGACATATTCTAAAACATATTTTATACTCAATTGATTAAAAACTATTAAGAAATTACCCAATTTAATATAATTAAAGTTTTTGAGCCCAAACTGCAAATTTGGTCAAATAATATTCAAATATTTAAATTGATGGTTTAAAATTGAAATTAGACATATTTTAAAACATATTGTATACTCAATTGATTAAAAACTACTAAGAAATTACACAATTTAACATAATTAATGTTTTTGATCCCAAACTGCAAATCCGATCAAATCTTATTCAAATATTTAAATTGATATTTCAAAATTGAAATTAGACATATTCTAAAACATATTGTACACTCAATTGATTAAAAAATATTATGTAATTACCCAATTTAATATAATTAGATTTTTTGAGCCCAAACTGCAAATTTGGTCAAATAATATTCAAATATTTAAATTGATGGTTTAAAATTGAAATTAGACATATTTTAAAACATATTGTATACTCAACTGATTAAAAACTATTAAGAAATTACCCAATTTAACATAATTAATGTTTTTGAGCCCAAATTGCAAATCCGATCAAATCTTATTCAAATATTTAAATTGATGTTTCAAAATTGAAATTAGACGTATTCTAAAACATATTGTATACTAAATTGATTAAAAAATATTAAGTAATTACCCAATTTAACATAATTAGGATTTTTGAGCCCTAACTGCAAATCCGGTCAAATCTTATTCAAATATTTAAATTGACGGTTCAAAATTGAAATTAGACATATTCTAAAACACATTGTATAATAAATTTAATAAAAATAACTCAATTATACTATCCAATTTAAATCCACAAGAGTTTTAACCTAACAAACCAATTCCGATATATTTCAATACTATTTTATAAAATTAGTAAATATAATATAGTTCACCTGTATTTCATAAAATTATCTTTTTTAAGTAATCAAATATATATAATATATGATAAATATCTAATTTTTTGACTTGGAAAATTTATAAATATTTTAAGTAATCAAATATAATATTGTTAAAACTTATAAATATCTTTATTATTTACTTGTAAAAATAAAGCACATATAATATTCTTATTTCATTTATCTTTACTAGTAATCTTATGATTATATCTAATATTTACAATGTAATAAATGATAATTATAAACTATATAGTGATATTTATGATCACCTTTATTTTATAAAATTATATATTTTTAATCAATCAAGTAAATATAATAGATGATAAATATCTAATATTTTTTCTTCTAAAATTTATAAATATTTTAAGTAATCAAATATAATATTGTGAAAAATTATAAATATATTTATTATTTACTTGTAAAAATAAAGCACATATACTATTCTTATTTCATTTATCTATACTAGTAATCTTATGATTGTTTCTAATATTTACAATGTAATAAATAATAATTATACACTATATAGTCATATTTATAATCACATTTATTTTATAAATTTATCTTTTCTCATGTAATCAAATATTTTAAGTACTCAAATAAATATAATATATGATAAATATCTAATATTTTTACTTGTAAAATTTATAAATATTTTAAGTATTCAAATATAATATTGTTAAAACTTATAAATATCTTCATTATTTACTTGTAAAAATAAAGCACATATAATATTCTTATTTCATTTATCTGGACTAGTAATTTTATGACTGTCTCTAATACTTACAATATAATAAATGATAATTATACATTGTATAGTCATGTTTATGATCACTTTTATTTTATAAATTATCTTTTTGAAGTAATCAAATAAATATAATATATGATAAATGTCTAATATTTTTACTTATAAAATTTATAAATATTTTAAGTAATCAAATATAATATTGTTAAAACTTATAATATCTTTATTATTTATTAAAGCACATATAATATTCTTATTTCATTTATCTGTGCTAGTAATCTTATGATTGTCTCTAATATTTATAATGTAATAAATGATAATTATATATTGTATAGTCATGTTATGATCACCTTTATTTTGTAAAATTATCTTTTTTAAGTAATTAAATATTTTAAGTAATCAAATAAATTAGAATAAATGATAAATATCTTTGTTAGATTCAATCATGCAATGTTTTTTATTATTAAAATTTATAAATATCTTTACTATTTACTTGTGAAAATAAAGTGTATCTAATATTCTTAATTCATTTATCTACAATAGTAATTTTATGATTGTCTCTAATATTTACAATATAATAAATGATAATTACCTGGACCCAAATTTAACTCAACCCGTCAAAACTTGATCAGACCCGACCCATCAAGTTAACCCGTAATTACTCAAATCAACCCGTCAAATTACATGAAACGACATGTCCCATTAAGTTAACCCGAAACAACTCATACCTAACGGGACCAACCCATCATATTGCACGAAATGATACGAACGGGCTGAAACCACCTAGTCATGTGAACTAGAAAATGACCTGACACAAATCCGACCCTATTAGTCAAGTTAATTCGAAATGACCCGAACCTGAGTTTGTTTAACCTGAACCCGAACCGACCCAACAAATTAACTTGAAATTATCCAATCTGGAACCGACTCAACCCAAACAAAGCAATGACCCAAATAACCTGAACCCAAAATGACCCGACCCGACCTACCGACCCGTAAAAGTCAAATAATCTAAAATGACGTGACCCGAATCCGATCCGCCCAACACGATTGCCACCTCTAGTCGTAACCGGTAGTAATAAAATTATTCTTGATGAAATAACAGGCAAGTGATGAAAGGAAGGGAGCCGCGTCAAGCGCTGCTAGAGTCAGTTTTGGCCACGATCGACGAGCTCTCGTCGGAAGCACAAAACGATTATGTCAAGCTGCAAGTCACAAAATGTAGTACGCTCGTTCTACGTTATTGACTGTACGCACACAGATTAGACGTATATTTATTTTTGTGATGAACCGGGTTCATCCGGTTATATTTGTTTTGTTGTTTGGTTAACTCGTGCCTTGAACGGGATGAGAAATTACTGATGCAGTGGGAAAGACGGTTGGTGGAATGGCAAGAAAAAGGCGACAGGCTGAACTCGTAGTTTCAACGATCGACCTTTGTTCGGGCCGCTTAGCCCCCACTAATCACAACGATATGCTACCTTTGCAACGTCTTTTTCGGGCATCAAACAACATTTGCCGGAAACTTGGTTACAATCTGCAAGCGCGGGAGGTACTATTAGCAGTACTGTAGACCTTAATTAGTTCCTCCTGATTTAAGTGTCAAATCAATATATATATATATATATATATATATATATGATACATATGTGTTGTTTGATGCTTAATTTATTTCCAACATGTTAGTTAATAGGCCTGAATTGTCGGGTGCTATTTATGCCCAAGGGGAGATTTTCTGAAGGGGAAAAAAACCTCATCACAATCTTTGCAAAATCTACTCCAATCATGTTCCGCATCCTCTTTACCCAAAAAAAAAAAAAAAGAGAGAGAGAGAGAAAACAACAACAACAACAAAGCTTTTCACAACCATTGCATAACAAAAGTTTCTGTGATAATGACACCGTATTTATAACTGCATATGTTATACAACTGTACAAAAAAATAGAGTAATAATGGACAGATGGGGACACACAATTTATGCTATTCTAAATAAGTAGGACGTTGCACTCAAATATTTTCGTCATATAAGATAATTAGTTGCAAGAAACCCCCAAATAAAACGGGTTAGCAGTAAAACAATTATGGCAGGGTTCTCAAAAGACCATATCTATAGGCCTTAAGAGAAGCTCGACTATGTAATAAATGTTGCATCCGCCAACATCAGCGCAACTTATGTGTGCGAATAAATATGTATAATCAATTACACCGTACGTTAAAGGAATTCATATGCACAGCTGACGTATCTATTGACTCTTCCTTCCATCTGAACAAAACCAATTGCTTGCTAGCTTTTGAACCCATGGATATAGGTAGTAATCCGTCATTGTTTGGTCGATTCCGTCGGCGCTTGCTCCATTAGAATTTTGCATTTCTCCGGTCAACACCCGTACGTGTATAATACTCTGTCGGTAATGTACTAATAATAATGTTAAGATCTTCCCTCCTCAGTATAGCAGTAACGTATTTGTACTTTACAACTCTTATATACTGTATAATTTTCATATATAGATATATGTGTGTGTATATATATATATGAAGGCTTCCTTTCGTTCCGAACACATACATTAAGTACGAATATCTTACCCGCTAATACCGACCGAAATGAGTGACGCACGTCACAAAACAAGGGTACGTATTTACGCCTTGTGTCTCCATATGTACAGAAGTAACGTAGCCAAAAGGGTAAAACCGCATTTACAACGATTCGTAACCACCAACAAGGTCATGTTGGTGATGGTCGTCCTGATCGTGGTCGACAAAATCATCATCATCGAGAGCCATAACCTTGGCGAGGCTAGCCTTAGGTCGAGCGAGCCTTGATGCCTTCCTTGATCGAGTACCTGGCACGACCGGGTAACCATCATCTTCTTTCTGCAAGTCAGAAGGTGGCAGGAAACAATCCATAGACAGGCCTTTAATGTTAAAGTCCACTTCTTCAATAGACCATATCTCTTCCATTCTTGTCCTGGAATGATTCCCGGCACTATCACCGTACCTAAACATCGAAACAAAGGTTTTGCCGGAGTGAGCGATGTTGGTTCCGTCGATGCATCGGTAATCATCGATGGAAGACTCCATGGTAGTTTCCCAGAATATGCTGTCGGTCTTTGTGGCCTTTATTCTGAGGAGGTGGGTGTCTTCTAGCTGGACTAGAAGGCCCGTCCTCTGGCTGAAGTAACCCCAAACTGTATGACGGATTATTTCTACGTTGCTGCTGCTCCTTGCTTCAAGTGTTGATGCGTCTGCTTCCTGCTTCAGCACGAAGCAGTCCTCGTCGATTACTGTTTTTTCGCCGATGCATATGGAATTTGCGAACAGATTTGCAGTCAGTCTTGGATCAAGACCCTGTAAAATCAGTTACCCCAGGAACAAGATATGTTAATTTTAACTGAAGTGATCTGTATCTTTTCAACAAGGTCAACGTGCAGTAGCCTGCCCGGTGAGTACATATGACGATAAAGCAACCAATTCATTCCCCCCGCCCCCTGGTTGAATGAATCCTCAAAGCAAAGCAATTGAACTAAGTTAAGCCATCATAAAACAGAATGAGACTTGAAGGGAACTATATCTCTCTAATCAGGGAACGCGTTTGCTTCGTTACTAACCTAGTATCGTGAGATTGATTAAAATCATTATATGGCTAAACGTAAGTGAGAGATATTCTGTCATTATCCTACGGTTTGGTCTGAGTCGGTGAATTTAGAAAAGCCGTTTGGTCCGATAAGACTTTTTCCCGAACGGTACAAATTAGTTCCACGTTCTGAAGTGAACCGACTTCTGTACGACAAAAAAAAAAGTTCATTCGATTCGCCTGATACTAAAGAGAAGAGACGGAGAATGTAAATTGATCATGCGAAGATGATGATGATGATGTTGAGCTTAGGTGTATTAATAAAAAAGCGAAGAACACGTTAATGTAGAATCGGATCCCACATCCACATGGGATAATCAAATCTAAATACTAAGAAACTGGTATAGTCTAACTGTCCCTAATTGCACGTTCAGTTGATGTAAGCAATCAAATAATTCAATTATCGCGATTCCTTTTCCATATGTCTCTCCGACAGAATTATCTCAAATCTGCCAGCTCAACTCATTGATAACATACCAAAAAACACAAGTTCACAACAAAACAAAAGAGTATCCATCTATATCACACAAAAAATAAAGAACAATCGTTAAAAAATAAAATAAAAAATGCCTTAGTAAGTAGTAACTAATTACCTGCAATGAGCGCCGGAGAGGTCTAGGCGGACCACGAGAAGCATGGGAAGGATTCCACGGCGTCTGCCTCCATGCTAATTTCCCATCACTCCCAGCACTGATCTTACAACCAGAAACAACTAATTCCAAACACCACAAATCGGGTCGTTTTGACCACAAAACAAATCCACCGATTTCTCCGCCATGTTTTAATCCCTTCACTTTGACCGTCTTGTTATTATTGCTAGCATTATTACCGGCCAATAAACCATTAGTCGATAGTCCTTCGCCGGAAGAGAACTCCGATGCTATCATCTTTACTTTTCCCATTGCGTACATACTGTCTATTGAGTTTAATGCATGTTCGCCTCCCATCGCCGCTATATACTGGTGTATTATGTACTTGGCCATTGACGTCTCCTGCGCCATTTTTGATCGAAATAAATAGGTTAGTGTGGTGGAGCAATATCAGGGTCATATTGGAAATATAAACGGAAATTAATGAATCAAACAGGTAATCAATCAAAACCGTGATTAAATACAGTTTCCAGAGGGAATATGAAACGATGATTCAAGCAGGAAATTTAATTAATGAAAGAAAGAAGAACGACTTACGACGGGATGGCTCTTGAGGTTGTTACTGTTGTTGTTAGTAGTTGCAGTAGGGAGAGGAATCAACGGAGCGCCAATGACGCCGAGCAGGAGCTGAATCTGAGAATTCCGATCATTAAAAGGAAAACCAGGAGACGTTGTTGATGGTTTGGTAATCGGATTAGATTTAATCCACGATTTCATATTCGGCCATCTGCTCTTCGATGAAGGAAACATTTCTTCAGGAATCGGAACTTCAAGAACTGTGTCCAGTCCATCTTCCTTATCGAAGTTCGGACACAGCGTTCTCATTGCGGGAGAAAGTGAACAGAGGGAAGAAACGAGGGAGGGGAGATGAAGCGAGGGAGGGCTCGGAGTCGTTTGGGTGGAAAGGTGGGAGGAAAGTGGAGTGAAGGAGGGAGGGATAAAAAGAGAAAGGTTACTGATAGTGACGGCGAGGCGGTAGTGGCGTTCACTTCGTCTTCCTCCTCTCTCTTACGACGGATTTGGCAGACAGAACGTGCGAAGGGGAAGGGGGCCGGCTTCTTTCTTCTTTGTTTATAGTCGTGACAGCACGCTCTCTCTCTCTCTCTCTACCCCGACCCTCGCTCCGTTTTTGTAGCCCCTCCTCGACTAGTTATCCGGCATTCATTCTATTTCCCCGCCTTAAATGTGCTACACGTCGCCTCCTGATTGGTTGGTTACGCTGCGTCGCCTTTTGTCGCTTTTAAAAGTTGTTCGGGACTTTCCTGTCAGAAAACTATTGTTTAGCACTTAATTAAAGTAAGCTGATTTGTAAGGCTGGCCTGTTCTATGCATTCCTTCGCTTTAAGATTTGTGAAAAGGAAAAAGAAAATGTAATTACTTATTCATTCGACTAATAGTTTCTTGTAATTGATGTATCAAATTTTATAAAAATTAATCCATAAGAAATCCATAAAATAATCAAAATTTAGCGAGGATATTTCGTTGGATATGGAATGAGTAATTTAATTTCCTATAGTGCTTAACTGATTTTTAATAATATAATAACCGAGCGATCGCAAGTAAGTAATAGTGAGGTTTAAAGTAGTACTAATAATTAACGTCACCTCATAATATAAATCTAATGCCTTGTACTTCGTACTCAGCCTTGTACACGTGTTCCCTACAAATCGATTGTAAGCTTTGTATTATCTGATTTTAGAGTTAAGGAGATCATCACTCCTTGATTGACGGCTAATCGGCCACTGCACGTTCACAACGAGCGTATGATTGATGAGAGAGCTTGGATTGCCGTTCCTAGTCTGATGTGTTCTGTGTTGCTGCTGTCGTCCAGTAGCGGCAGCGGGTTGGGGTCGTTAACAAAGTTTGACTCATACGGAGTTGTAGTTAAAGTTTTGCTAATTTTCAAGCCAGTTTCTTTATCCTAATTATATTTGTTGGCTTCCGTGTTGAGGTGTGCGCTCGGTTTGGTTCTGACCTCCGCCGTTCACACTGCCGCTCTCCGAGTTTCCGTTAAATTGCATAATTAAGAGTCGTATTTTCACACTAACCAAAAAAAAAAATGAATCCACGACCTCAACGCAACACGTAAATAAAGTAGTGCTACTTTAATACGTCTACACTAATATTTCAATTTTCTACCAACTTTTTTAAAGAATTCAAAAACGAAATACTTAGTTGACTTTTTATGTCATATGCTTTTTGACTTTTGTAAACGAAACGCTAGAGAGGAGAAGAAAAAAAATTCAGAAATATGAGATAAAATTACCACAAAAAAGGGTGAGGAAAAGGTAGCGGCAAGGTAACACGATTGTTTGTGGGAACGTATATATGTATGTCCGGAAGAAGTTTTCGTCATCGGTCTTCGATTGTTGTTGTCAGTCCGTCTCTGTTTATGATTGTAGTTTTTGCAACTAGATTTGTCAATATATGTTGGATTTTTTAATAAAGAAAAATATTTTTTTTTTGCTTTAAAAAATAAAACCTTACAAGTATTCGGTAGACGTAGATTTTTGAAGAAAAATAGTCGGACAAAAGAATTTTTAAATATTGTAGAAAAAAAGATAGACTTGTAAATTTGTTCTTATTAAGATATAATGTTTTTAAAATTTTAAATTATAGTCATTTTTTTTTATGTGATAATAGAAATAAATTGAAATATTTATTCCTTAAATTTTTTTTAATATTAAAAATATTTATGTATTTACACCAAAAAAACTAAAAATACTTATACATTTATAAGAATAAATTTAAAAAATATATATCTTTAAATATGGTTTCTGACGTTTAATAAACTTCACCAAATTTTTTATATTGCTTGACCCCATACCGAGCCATCACTCAAGGCGGGGAACCCTGTCTCTAATTTCACTTAAAGATGAATAGCCACGTCGGCACACGTTCACTCATCCACAACCAGCCTTATCCATTTGATGAGATTAACCCTTCAAACTCAAGCAAAAGAAAAATTACATATCTATATGATATATCAGTAGTGCGGCGAAGAAGGAAACAGCAATATTCGATGCTCGGACCAGGTTCTGCGCACAAAATCCAACAAATGAAGGAAGATGCGAATGCCAGCCCGCCCGCTGTCCCTAAGATTTCACTCATCGCTGGAAACCCTTTGTTCCCACTGCGAATATGTCGGCTGGCTTAATCTGATTGTGCTCGCTTAAGAGCGTCCTTGCGGCCGCCTTAATTAAGTGCATGTGGTGTGGGCCGTGGCCGACCTTCTTTTTTTTTTCCTCTTAAATTTTGGAGTGGCCAGGAACACAGTAGGGTGGTTAGGAAGCCGCATCAGATTTCAATTTTGTCCACCGTCCGCGCCTCATCAGATGGTATATGCTTATTTTAGATTTTTATATATTTATTATTTTTTAACAAAAACAAACACTCTCTCCACGTTAGAAAATAAAATTAATTTTACTATTTTAAAAACTAATATACATTATCTTAAAATATCACTTACATCATTTATTGAATAAATAAATAAATAAATAACAGATATACAAATTATCAGCTATATACTTATTTAATATATATCATTAATATTAAACGATATTTATAGTAAAAATTAGTATTTAATGAGCATGGATCAGTTGGAAAAATAATCAATTTCTTACATTCAAATTTTAAAATAATATTCATTTTAAACATATACAAAAAAAAAGCTTTGCTAAAATGACACTTACTATACCTAAACTAAAGGTATTATATTTTATTTTCTAATTACGGTTTAGTTTTCTCTTAATCGGTTCCGGCACGTAACGTGTACGACCATATAAGACCCCGGTTAATTAAGCAATAAAAAATGAAGAACAATAATGCAATGCACGTTTACTTGCTTAGAGAGAGACCCGGGGGGGGGGGGGCGGGGACAACAGAAACATAATAAGAGAAAAATAATAAATAAAAAATGGATGTAATTTGGTTTTAGTTACAGGAGGCCATGTAGATTACAATTGTCGTTATCTCAACCGCCGAACGGAATAATAAAATAAAGTTTCATGTCCCTAATGTAACTTACAACAAATACTTCATAATATATACCCTGAACCTTTCAGATTATGATTAAACAAGCTTAATTAAAGTTTCATAGCAACATGCTCATACTTACATTACAGATACGATTGCAAACTTCTTCCGTCCCAGGCCCACCATCTCTCCCGTAGCTTTAAATTAATTTCGTAGTTAGAAAAGTAGCTATAAGAAAGAAGGAAAAAAGAAGTGTACTCTGAATACCTTTTAGCGAGAGGGAGGGAAAGACTTCCCATTTCCTACTAACTAACTAGTAGTCCCTCCAGCTGTATCATGAGGTGAGCACCAATGACATCTCAATCTAGCAGCTGAATACCTTTTATCTCATGTTCGGCTCATCTAATTACAAGTGTACTCTATCTTTTGTAATCTTTTATATTTCGCTATACATGACGACAATAATTTTTTGTTTTTTTTTTAAGGCAAGCATATAAAAGTCGAATATGGAGTTCGACTCTAATGCCCTTGTCCGACAACTCCAAGGCGATGGTACTTGCCATTTATTAGGTGATTATAAACATAATTCTCGTTGGATCTATATATAATATATGATCTCTCTCTCTATATATATATATACCCACGTTATGGATCAAAATTGACAATTGTTATATCATGAATTTGGGAGCATATTATCATATGAAATATAATCACCATTTAAACAAAATATAATGATCACACATAATATATTCTCTACTTTTTTATTTTATTTATGTTTTATTTTTCTAGCATATTATCCATGCCAAAGAACATAATGACCATAGAAATACAATACATAAAGACCGTTGAAATAAAACATATACCATAAAATTTATAGATATTAAGTTGGCTAAATTAATATCTATAAATTTTAGTGTTTGATTGTATATAAAAACCTTCAAATGTAATGCATAATTGAGTTCTATTACCTTTTATGGTTTAAAATACTTATAATGTTGCTGGTGTTGTTGTTGCTACTGCTGTGGTTGTTGTTGTTATTGTTGGTGTTGATGTTGTTGGTGGTGGTGTGACTATTGTTGTTGTTGTTGTTATGGCTACTATTGTTGTTGTTGTTGGTGGTTGTTGTTGTCGTTGTTGTTAGTATTAGTAGTAGTATTAAGATATATTTAAATAAAATTTTCTTAATATTATTCATTTATCTTTTCCAATGACACCCTCTTATTTTTAAGCCAATATGGCTTTAGGCTTCTTGGTATTCATAAGAAATGAATAAAATGACTTTAATAAAACCTGAAGCAAATTCATGATTTTTCCTTGCTTTTCTTGAGGAAAAAAAAATATTTTTATGATAATCTATCTTCAGTTATGCCTCTGTGATTAGCACTTCTCGTTTCTATGGTCAAATGCCTTTCACTAAATACGATAAAGGAAGGAAAAAATAAATCAGAGTTGAATACCTAAAATCATTTGTTATACCATAAACTTGTGAGCACCTAACTACATGCTTTCGAAATAAAACAAAAATATTAACATAATCATTGTACATCTATGACATAATCACCATATAAATAAAGCATAATCATCAATTACAATATGTTGTCTAGTTTTTTTAATATCCATGTTGTGTTTTTATTGCATAATATTGATGCTAAAAAAATAATCACCATGAAAATGATATATGATCACTATTGAAATAAGACATGTAGTATGAAAATAAGACATAATCAACATATTCCAACTTCATATGTCAATTTGACTATAATAGCATTTAAAGTGTCGGTGTTTAGGGATGACAAATGGTAAGGGACCCCTTACATGTTTGTCGTACCCAATTAGAACCCTATCACCCATATATGCATCGCAGCCATACCCAAACAAAATATTCACTTTTCAAAACATAACCATATATAATTATCCAATGGAATTTTTATAATTTTTTTTTAAAAAAAAAGCCTTATCAGGCAAAGAAGAAGAGGAATATGAAGAAAGAAACATAACAAGATAAATAATCAAACATAGGTAAAAATTCATTTTTGCTATTTTGAATTGCACAATACAATAAGATCAATGCCTACTACCACAAACTAAAGCTCACTAATAGGACCATGACTTACTAGGTAGCCATAGTAAGAAGCATCTAAAGAAATAAAAAGAAAGCAAAAATTAAATATCTTCCAAAAGTAAAGATGAGATCGACCCACACAATGATGTAGTAGTGTTGCTATAGCATAGAAGTTGTTGTTTAATTAGTAGATTATGGGTCAGCCACAATGTAAAATTATCGATACGATAAAGTTTTAAAATTTTACATATTTAGCCCCTATAAATTAGGGAATATCGTTAATAAATCGGTAACTAAAAAAACATGCATGGTAATTCCTTTTTATTCATTTACTATATGTATAGTGTGGATCAAATTACTATTGAATCATACTAATGTATTATTTCTTATTATATTCATATATACTGCTAAATAATATGTTTTTTTATTCCAAGATAATTTTAGGATTATTTGGATAATTTAACATATAATGATTCATTTAAATACTTCTCATATAACATAAAACACTAGTTTCTTAAATACTTATATTTAAATGATCAATAAATTATAATGTCAATAATAAGAGCACTTAATAAAATAAAAATAACAATTCACACCAAGAGAACTGCATCACATAATTTATCGTTTACTACGCTTTTATGCTTATCAACTTTTATCGGTAAGTGCACGGAATAGGAGTCACACTCAATGTATCATCCTGAAGGGACTAGAAAGTGAGTACCATAATAGTGTTAAGACATTTCTATATCTAGACTTGATTAAAATGGAAATGGAGACTAACTAAGCATGCATGGAAAATATGCAAACTAAAACTAACATTTAGACAAATAAAAGGTAATTCCTACATAGGAAAAGGGATAAGGATTTGGTTAATCCCCTTAATCCAAATGCAATCAAACCCTTAACCCAAGACCTCATTCAATTCCTACATAGGAAAAGGGATAAGTACCTAGCAGTAGTAAAAGATAATGCCTACAATGAGACAAAAAACAAAGGAAGGTCTCTCACATCAATTGCCCAATCTGGCTGATCAATGTGAGCTAGTACTATTTGCATACTTGAAATGGGGTATGGTCTCAACATCCTGCCAAAAGAAATAGAGGGAAAAAAATCCCATATAAGAAAGAGAGAATATTTCAATAGCACCATAACTCATCAAGGACTATTGCAACACCAATTTCTAAATTTAACACAATTGCCAAAATCACACATGCACACAGAACTGTGACATGCAATAGGGAAAAAAAGGTAGTAGAGCCAGATTCTTGGTGAGTTTATGCAATAACAAAAGGAAATTATTGAAGCAGCTGACAAAGACCAACTGCATTTTTTATGGCTATTGCACTTTTTCTATCTTGCACACTGTCAAATGCAGCAAGGCCTACACTTATTCTAGCAGAAAGACACCATGCGTAGAGTCTTCAGCTGAAAAATAGGAACTAGGTTTAATTCATTCTGTTCAATCATACAAAAACCGCATTTTTCATGTTACAGTTTATTGATTGATCTACAAGGCTCAAAGTATCTTGTAATTGTAGTTTCCGATTCACATCTTAATCAACAAAAAAAATTCATTTCAATAGGTTTGCACCTCTTCAATGAATTATAGTGAGGGATAAGATGATTTATCTTTGTTTAGAGAACTACAAACTAAATTCAATAAAGTACTTCACACTTTAAAACCTATATTTCAAAGCAATACACCATTTTATTCTCCAAATCTAATTGAATGAGTTCACCACTAAACATAATAATAATTTCTTTATTATTAATAGCAATAAAGTTGGTGATTAGCACATAACAACTTGGAGATTATCATTAATAGAATAGTGATTACCTCTAGTGGGGATGGTGATTATCCTAATCTAGCTTGGTGATTATCTCATGTAAAGTTGGTAATTAAGCAATTAAAGAATGCTGATTACCTTTCATGATGATGGTGGTGATAATAGTATTTTATAATCTTGTTCAATTTTCATTCCAATTATTATAACTATTATTATGCAATTATAATAACATTAATTATAGATATAATTATATTAATTACTTTTGTACACAAATATAGTAATGATTAAATCTATTTGACGTCACTTGAACTGGTAATTATTAACACATTTTTTTGCAAACTTAGTTGATTAAGTAGCCATAAAATGCTCCATTATCATCATTTAACTCCATTTTCCATACAAAAATTTCATTAGATTCTTAGTCTACTCTTCAATTAATTATATATAATTATTACTTGTAAAATTATGTTTACTATTGTTGCTAGATTTCATTATTTATGAAATTCAATTTAAAACTTGATAGATTTTAATTGGTTATAGGTTGTTTATTTTAAGGCAAAGGATAATATTTTAAGTTTAGATCAAAATCTTCATCACCTAAAGAATAAATGTTGAAGAATTTGACAGAGAGAAAAGATACAATATAGGAACGAAAAAAAAAATGAGATGTGGATATTAAATAAAAAGAAGAAATATAAATTTGTGATAAATGGTATAAAAAAAATACTAAACTACATTTTACAATATATAACATATTCATTTTTTATGTGTGTATTAAGAAGAATTAAATTTTAGATAAAAATTTATCTACTTTTACTAATATAACTCCATATTAAATTTAATACCGCTTTCTTATTTAGTTAAAAAGAGAATAATATAAGGTTAAAATTAAAAAAAATATTTAATTGTTAATATATTTCATAGAGTGAATTTTATAATAAAACAAAATCAAAACCTTAATGTCTCTTATACTGTGAAACACATATATGTCTACTTTACATATCAAGTGACCCTTACGTTACAAGATGTTTTCAACTTCATCATATAATTTGTCACCTAAAATGCCCTTCAAAATTAATTTAACAGAATGGTTTCCTATAATATTATTATTAATTATTATTATTATTATTATTATTATTATTATTATTATACTATTACTTTTAACCCAAGCGGTTAAATTGAGATGATAACTAAAATGGGTGTCGCAGACGAATAGACGATAGAGGCCATTTGGTAGAGCTGCCAATTGATGAAGCTCGGTGGGGCCAAACCAGAGAGGAGTTCGTTCAAGTCTAAAGGACATCTTAGTAAAGGTCTGGTCACTGATGTCCAAACCATCGAAATATCAAACACGATATGATGCGACGATGCCCATTGTTGTTCTTTGAAGATTGGCAGAATAGAGATCTTAGCAAAAATTTCAATATTTTAGGAATTTGGCGCTCAAGGTGGTACTCATACATGAAGGTTAAGAAAATAGTTGGTTTTTGCTTGCCAATATAGAAAATATTTAGATCCTTCAATATAGGTAGGGGTGTTAATAGTCATATATCTATATTTATTGAATCGGATATTCATTTCAAGTCATTTAAACCGAATATTTAAATTTTAAAATATTCAAAGAGACTGATCGGATATGAAGTAGATATCGTATATATCTGATATTCATATAAAAATATTATTTTAGCAATATCATTTTAAAAAAAAATAAAGATTGCATATTGGTTAATATTTATATCTATATTCATATAAGTGTCTTATTTTATCTAAAAAGAATATTAAAAATATTATTATTAAGTTTTAAATTACAAAATAAATAAAATTTAAAAACTTAATACTACAAAAAATATAATATTGTAATAAAGTGTTTAAATAATCAATATAATATCAAATATTTTTCTGGTTCAAATAATTGGGCCCTGAAAAAAATATATTAAAGGTCAGATATCTTTTTTTTCTTTTTTTTTTACTAAAATAAGATAAGATATTGTAAAATTTGAAACAAAATTTCAAATATAGAATTAGATTTTTGAATCCCATTTTTTTTTTTGCGCAACATATAGATATTTATGTTGTGTTTCCCTAAAACTCAATGATTTAAGAAAACACACTATATGGGGGCGAATAGGGTTTTATGGAATGGAGATAACAGAATAAAAAACTGCACACACAATTTAGGGTGGTTTAAGATTAAAGTACTCTTTATATCTACTACTAAAATGTTCTTTCTCTTACGTTATGAAATAGCGACGTGTTTTTATTTATGATTACTCTTCTCTTGATTTATGAGTCTTACAATCTCCATGACCCTCTAAAAGAAGATGTACAACTTAAAATATTTATCTTCTCTCAACTCTCCACTAGAATCTCTCAAAAATAATAGACAAACACTCACTAATCCCTTAAAACAAGGAGGTTGTGATTACAAATGATTCTCACCAAGAATATAAGATATGAAAGTGAGGAACTTTTGATGAGATGTAATCTAGTTAGACATAATAAGAGATATTACAATTTAGGAGCAATTCTAGCTAAGAGAAGTGAGTAAAATTACTTTTCAATAAGACTTAGAATATGAAAGTTTAGAAAGTTTGTATGAGCAATTGAATGGTTTAAGAGTATATGATTAATTGCACAATCAATGTAGTTGAAAAGTTGTTGTAATAAATGCAAAGGGACCTTATTTATAAGGGTTTCCTTCATTATATAGCTATTAGGCGCAAAATCTCAAAATGTTATATGGCCTAATGGGTAGAAAATCAGCATTTAATGCTTACCATTTGATTGGTCTGGCTGAACCAACCTATTAATTGTATAGCCAGTCAATCAATGGTTTAAATTAGTTGTTTGTTTACGTTCATACCAAAAATGAAAAGGTAGCATTGTGGGAAATAGTCGATTGGTTATGTGTAGTGCATAGTTGGTTTTATGAATATATATGAACAGTAACCTAGTATGGTAAGACTAGTCGATGTGTTTATATCACCAGTTGATCAATTTAAGCATATATGAACGGATTTCTGTAGAAGTGAAACCCATAGATTGATTGGTCAAACTAATCAATCAGTTTCCTCTAAACAGTCGATTAGTTTGGCGAAACCAATCAATCGCTTTGGTGAAACCAATCGATGAGTTTAAACAGATGCATATGGATTTCTACAAGATTAAAACTCATGGATTGGTTGGTCAAACCAATTCATTGGTTTGAAAGAATTAGTCAATCAGTTTAAAAAAATTTAGATATGTTTCTACAGGAGTGAAACCCATGGATTGATTGGTCAAACCAATCAATCAGTTTAAAAACTAGTAAATCGATTTGGCACAAATAGTTGATCGATTTGTTACACCAAACGATCCACCTGAGTTCAAATAATTTCATACCTTTGATAAAAACTAAAATAGTTGATCGATCTTGAGACCAGTCGACTTGTTCCAATTGAAACCGACCATTTAGTTTCAAAACACTTTTGAAGAGTCTATAAATCAAGATCAACCATGAATTCTAATGAAATAAATTAAATTCAAGTGTTTTAAAAATGTTTGAAAGAGTTTTGATCAAAATGTGAACTTGCTCAATTTAACTATTTATGTGGAATCTAATACTTGAGAAATATAATCCTTAACCTTAAAGTATTGGTTATCTTTCATGCGTTGTTCTCTTGCACTTGGAAACTCTATTGCAATTTTAAATGTGCACATTTGGAGAAATGCTTTGAGTGAGTGTGTTTATACTTCTTTTTAAGTTAATAATATTACATGCACACTTAATCAAACAAATTATTTATCAAAATCTATTTATTATCATCAAAATAAGGATAATGACATTGTTTAACCTATGAGATCAACAATTTCATTCTTAGAATAACTCAAATAATTTTACTTGACAGATATGGAGATGGGTAATGCACAATGCATTTGGGTAGGAGTTTGAAAATCTCATCAAATTAGAATGCAAAGACTATTAAAGGATCGTCATATCCATACTCATTTATTAGATATGATATTACTAATTTACCCTTAAATTATTATAGAAAAAGTAGTGTTAGTGGTTTAATGGCCATTTTCCATTAATCCTACCAGAAACTTTATTCTCCCAAACTCCCACCCCATCCTTTTGATTGAAATTTACAATTTTAAATTTGAGTCTCATCAAGTCATCCTCAACCTCTTCTCCTACTTGACTCATCATCCTACAAGCTCCATAAGACACATTGACCACCTCCATTCTCTGGTCTGTCCTCCCACCTCCACCATTTTTTTTTGCCACTAATCTCTTTTATCAACACATCATTCATCACTCCCTTTTGATAAAAATACCCCCTCAGTTAGGTGGCTGATAACCTCCTCAACCAACTAAATAATAACTTCATTAGTAAAATACATAACTATGAAAAAAATATATAAGTAGATTGCAAGTGTAGAGAAAATGAGAATTTATAGGAAAAAAGAATTGGATACTTTTATTAAGTATGAAGGTTTAGATAAAATTGAGAGCTTGCACACTGTAACACCCTCAAATTTACTACTAATTTTTTTTATTGTAAGCAGAAGTGTATAATCAAATATTAGGGTATTACTTCCGTAATTGACATAAGTTAGGTTTATCCCACCATCTTTACATCAATCACAAGGAAAACTGATTAGAAAATTTTAGAACATGATTAGAAAGAGATGAGACAAATTTTATAAATCAAATAAGTGTTTGCAGATTAACTCCAATTACAATATCAAAATATGACCAAAAGGGATCCCATGGAACTAAGAGTCCAAAAAGGTATCCGAGTAAAACTATCAACCGGATAATATGACTCTACGCCCAATCCTGATATCAATGAATCACTCCTCCACATATATAGCATCAAAAGCTGCGAAATCATCAACTTGGTTCTCATCGACCTGCACATAAATATCCGGGTCATTTACTCTTTGGATTAAGCAACACCCATGACATGGATGATCAGTATGCTACGTACTGAGTAAAGTAACGGTATAGTCAAGCAGGATTACACATAATATAAGAATTCTCATAATCAAATCACACATGCATAAATAGAAGAAATCCAGATAAATATTGATTCCAAGTCTTTCATTAGATATACCATATTTCAAATATTTTATTTACATTGAGTTCAGTGACCCCAATATTCTTAAACCGGTGGAATAGTCTAAAACACTTCTCAGGAACAAGACACTTGAGCCACTATTATTATCCGATGGAACATAGCCAACACCTCTCAGAGTAAAAATACTCCTGAGACACTATTTGTTAAACCAATGGAATGGTCTAAAGCACCTCTCAGGGACAAGACACCCGAGCCACTATTATTATTCGGTGGAACGAACTCAACACCTCAGTCTTGACTCACGTATTCTTTCACTTTAAATGATTAATATCTTTCCATTTATACTTTAACTCTTAATTATATTTTCATTCATATTGAGTATGAGACCCCACTATTCTTAATCTGGTGGAATAGACTAAAGCACCCTCTCAGGGACAACACACCCAAGCCACTATTATTATCCGGTGGAACGGAGTTACGGAGCCATATAAACACATCAGCCCGACCCAAGTGATCTTTCACTTTATATGATTAATATCTTATTCAGAGTTGATTGTATATTATCATGCCAAACTCAAGACATAGAATTAAACACATAAATATGACCACATAATTATCCTCAAAAGGCCATAATACCCTCAGGGTAATCAAGACAATCGTATTCTCCTAAAGCTTTATAAAACACAAAGCATATACATTTCCACTTATTATCTGAAGTACATATCCTTAGTTTCCCCATAGATATTTTGTAACCAATATTATACCCAACATGTACTTATATAATTTCATTACTCCAAAGAACATCATATAATAGCATATCTAAAATTAAATTATTCAATACAACCTATTTAACACATAAGTATACATCAACAATACAAGAAAAATATAAGGAGCACATAAAACCCTAACTATGGCATGTATCCTTACTTTCCTCATAGGTATATTGTATCCAATTTTATACCCAAACACGAACTTGCATAATTTCATTTCTCTCAAGAATATCATTTCATAGCATTTCCATAAATAAATTATTCTATACGACATACTGAACACAAAGCATATATAAAGAAAATACATAGAGCACATAACGTTCTAGCTATGACATGTATCCTTACCAACAATGACGGACTCTATGCACGTAAATCCTATACCTCCTCTGAGATCACCAGAAAAATCACCTATGAAACAGGATAAAATATAATTAGGATCAAAGGTTTAAAAATCAAAAGGGAGATTATGGTATAGAAGGGTAAAAATGGAATTTACCAAAGTTGAATGGAATTTGAATTGTATGGAAGTGTAGAAATAGGTGTGGTGGAGCTATGGTTAAATTGTGATGGTGTTTGAAGAAGATTTGGGGGTGAAAATAAGGTTGCACGACTAAGAAAGACGTCACACTAGCAAGTGGTGCAGAAGTTGCACGGCTATATAGCAACAATGCACAATAGTTTGAAGGAAGAAAAATGCACGACCAGGCGGTGCAGAAGTTTCATGACCATGTAGAATCAAGACAAGAGTAAAAATAATGCGCAGTCAGACGGTGCAAGGGTTGCATAGCTGTACAGCAGTGTATCTGAGTGTTTGCACAATCGTGCAATAGGTTGTGCACTCTCAAACTCTGCAACGATTGATGCGAAAGAGAAGGAAAAAGAGGAAACGGTTGATGGCGATGGCAGGTGATGGTGAGGGGGAAGGTAGAGACGACCTTGGTGGTTGGTCTATCGGCCAAAGGGTGGCTAGTGGTGGCTTGGGTGGTGCTTGGTGGCGTAACACCCCAAAATTCACTATTTTTTTAAAGTGGAAGCAATTAAAATAGAAACACTTAAAACCTGTGAATTTTGGGGATGTTACCGCCACACTTAGTACCAAACCGGTTCTCTCCGACCGTTTCAGTACCAAGTGTTAAGGCTAAGAAAATATTTACATTAAACTCAACCAACAGTTCATAAAAGACTCAAAAGATCATACGTTAAAAATTAGAGTACGCATAAAAGTTTATGAACCATAATAAGATAGAAATCAAAGTGCGAAATCAAAGAGGATAAATACTCAATACAAGGTAATAAATCAAAGAGGATAAATCTTATACAAAATAAATAATAAAAGGAAATAGAATCACATAAATGTTGAAATATGGCCACAACTCTCTTGAACTTTGAGCCAGACATGCTCAACACTCAGCCCCGACTGTTGTCTCGCCCACCTGCACAAAGTCAGAAGGGCACACTACTCGTGGGAATGAGCAGCACCCATGAAAAGGGTGATCAGTACGCTACATACTGAGTAAGGTAACCGAGCACTAATGCCAACACATAAGCATAGAGATTCATACAGAGGACATAACAGAGGCATAACCACGGTAACATAATATCGTACAATCAATCAGGTAGATACATAAAGGCCCAATTAAAATCCAGATTAATTACTTAATTGATCTTTTATCGGAAATCGATACACATCATGCCTTTTTATCAAATCCATGCGAATACGGGAGCCCCCACTATTATAGTCGGTGGATCGGAGGCACACAGGGTATCATACCCTAACCACTATTATAACCGGTGGATCGGATACACATAGGACTACGCGGCCTAACCACTATTCCTAACCGGTGGATCGGTTGGCCCTGGCTCGCTTGGTGTTCCACTGTAAGTAATTAGTATCTTTTAGGTACCTTGCAAACTATGGTTTATTTATATTGAGCTCGGGAACCCCCACTATTATAACCGGTGGATCGGTTATGCATAGGACATCATGCCCTAACCACTATTATAGACGGTGGATAGGTCACACATAGGGTAAACACCCTAACCACTATTCCGAACTGGTGGATCGGTTGGTCCCGTCTCAATGATCTTTCACTTTAAGTGATTAGTATCTTAAGTATCTTATTCAACAACTTTCATGCTAGATAATACCCTAGATATGCATGACCAACACTATGCAACCCCAGCTCCACGTAAATTACACTTCCAATCAAACCCTAATCCCCATGCAAACCATACTCCCATGCGAACCCTAACTCCACGTAAAACATATTTCCATGCAAACCCTATCTCCCATGCAAACCCTAACTCCACGTAAAACATATTTCCATGCAAACCCTAACTCCCATGCAACCCATTTTCCATGGAAACCCTACTTTTATGCAAACCCTAATCCTCATGCAAAACCCTAAACACCAGGCAACCTCATGCGAAACCCTAACCCATGCAAAACCCTAACACATGCAGCTCCCCATCAATATTTTATAACCCTATCATTATTTTACGACCCCATCATTATCTTACAACCCCATAATTATCTTATCGCTCCATCATTATTTTACAACCCCATCATGCATGTCTTAAGGCCACATTATACAACAATAATAACATAAATGTACACATGATTCTCATGCCACCATTTATCCACACCAACATACTTCAATCCCATAATCATGTTGTATTAATAACAATTATACAATATTCACACGAAATACACTATAATTAACATCACATGGCATGCATAACATAAAATCACATAATACAAGTATGGCCTTATCACCCCTTACCTAAAAATGTCACCGGTCTTGGAGCACGCTCCTATACCACTTGAGGGTTTTGGTTGGGCTCACCTACTATGGGAAAATACTAGGATTAGGTTTTCTCTTAAGAATGCTATTATTTCTAACTTATCCCAAGACCTTATTTTTAATTAAAAATTGTTATACTAGAATTGACTCTACAAAATACTAGTAGAATATTAATAATAAAACTAATGCAATTCAAAATAAAAAGGTGATATAAGTGTTTCTACCCTTCACCAAAATAATATTAGTAAAGATAAAATAATAATAATAATAATAATAACTAAATATTATAAATAAAGATAATAATAATAATAATAATAATATATAAGCTTTAAATTTAAAGTGGGGTTTCAACCCTACTTATAACTAATGACCTACTATTTACAAATATTCATAATAAAATTAATAACATATATAATAATATTAACATAATAAAGATAATAATAATATTATTATTAATGGTTATAAAAACAATAGAAATAATAATACTAAAATACATAAGTGCGAATGTTAATACAAAATTAGGGCCTAAGATTTTCCAGAATAATAAATAAAATGATAATAATAATTATTCTAATAATTATAATATTAATAATAAGAAGAAGAATGATAATAATCATATAATAATTCAATTAATAACTTAAAATTTGAAACTAGCAATAAAATTATTTTATTACTACTCTCTATCCTACAAGTAAAATTCAGCATAAATTTTATATCAAATAATAATAATATTAATAGCAAGGAAATAATTATTATATTCGAATAATTACTAATAAATAAAATAAAACTAGAATAATTTACAATAATTAGTAAATAATGACTAAGAAGGTCTAGGGTTTCACCTTGAGTCGGCGGGAATGGGCGGCACCGACGGTGGTTCACGGCGGTGGCCGGAATAATAATCTAAGAGGGAAAAAGATGAAGAAAAAGAGATAAGGAGTAGGGGGAAAATAAAATACAGTTATGGTTCGGTGGAGGAGGATTAGAGGGAGTTTTTGGGTGGTTCAAAGGGCAGTAGAAGTGGCGAAAACGGCGGCGGACGGCGGCTTAAAGGTTGCGGAGTGAAAATTCTGGCGAGATGAGCAGCAAACTTTGCACGGTTATGGAGGCCCGTGCAAGAAGAATCGAAGGTTAAAAATGATTTAGTTAATTAGAGGAAATGTCAGGGAAGAAATTGGAATGCTGCGGTGGCGCTGAGGTTGGCTATCGGCGACGGAAGATGCGTTTGAAGTCACGGTGATGGAAGCCTTCGCTTAGGGTTACGGGTGAGAAAAAAATTCCAAAACTCCGATAATTAGGCTATTTATAGATGTTAGATGGGATAATAGGGTTTTGGGGGTTGGCAGGAAGGTATTAGGTGCGAGAATTTGGGTGGCCGGCGGCAGTAATTGGTCGGAAATCGTTTGGGTTGCATCGAAGTTTCGCGAGGCTGGGGAGAAGAAACGGGTGAGAGATAACAGACGAGAGTTATGCCAATTTATTCCTCGAGTCAAGGGGAATTCAATGAGACAAGAAACGGCCGGTCAAAGTCCCTGTAGCCGGAGACGCCATTAATGGGGTCGGGAGCTATAGCCCCGTCGACGGAGGAGAAAAGAGGAAGAAGGAAGAAGAAGAGGAGGTGGACCGATCGGCCGGGGAAAGAAAAGAAAAGGGGAAGAACCGGGCGGTCGGCGCGAGTTACTCCTTCATTAAACGAGACGCCTCGTCTCGACATAAAACCGCACCAAACACCGCGTCTGGGCACACGCAGGAAGAAACCAGCGTCGCTCGGTCGAGGGGAGAGGAAGACAGGGTGGGTTGGGTCGTGTCCAGGCCCAAACGCGGTAGAAAGAAGAAAAAGGAAGAAAGAAAAGGAAAAAGAAGAAAAGGAAAGGAAAAGGAAAAAGGAGAAATTTAAGGTTTTGGGTTTAAATAAATTAATTAGAATATTTTGGGTATTTAACATAAAATATTTATTTAATAAAAATATTAAATTCCCTTTTTATGCTAATTTAGGGTTTTTAAAATATTTTCCATCAATTCTATTTTAATTAGTAAAACACCCTAATTTTCTTCAATTAAATTATTTATAAAATTATTATTAATTTCAAACTATTTTCTCCTTCTTATTTTAAATAAAATAATTTATTTAATTAATTTTCAAATAAAATCCTTAATTAGTTAAAATACCCAAATTCCTCCTAATTAAAATACTTATGGTGGGCATGAGGGAGGCAAGTATATGGTGGTTCATGTGTGTGAGAAGAAAAAATTCTCACGCTAAAGGATTTCGGCACAGAGAGAAGCAAAGAAAAGAAAGAAAAGGAAAAGGAAGAAAAGGAAAGAAAGGGAGAAAAGAAAAGGAGAAAGAAAAGGAAAAAGAGGAAAGGTTAGGGAATTAGGATTAGATTAGGAATTTTGGGATTAGCCAAATAATTTAGATTAGTAGTTTTTTGTTTTCGATTTACGAATTTTGGTTTAACTGAATCAAGGTTTTGATTTTTTCATTTTTCGGTTTTGGTTATAGTTTCAAGATTAAAAAAATTGATTAAGGTTAACAATAAGGTTTCTTGATATTAGGGTCAAATTAGGGCTAAAGATGCAGGATTAGATTAAGCAAAATTTCTAGGTATTACATTACTACCCCCTTAAAAGAGACTTCGTCCCCGAAGTCAACAAATCAATGTTAGGGAAGAATAGGAAAAAAAGGATGTAAGGAAACCGATCTTGATGGTCAATTTATAAGAGTCAAAACTATACTACCGGGTACTACCCCCTTTAAAGAGAAGGGAACCCGAAACCTAACACACTATAGTGGCTTTTTTTAAGTCGCTTTTTTTTGCCCTACAGTGGCTCCAAAGGATCTTTATGAGTGGTACTGAGCTTGTACGAGTCTGCCGAATATTGGTATCAAGAATCCTTAAAGGCCTCTTCTCGTAGGACAATGAATCATCGAGCTCAATCTCATCTGCTCTGATCACGTACAATGGATCTGTGATGTACTTCATTAACTGAGAAATGTGGAAGACATTATGAACTCGGGCTAACTCTGGTGGAAGTTCTAGGTGGTATGCAAAATCACCAACCCTATCAAGAATCTCATAAGAACCAATGTATCTTGGGCTTAGCTTACCCTTTCGGACAAATCTCTGAACCCCCTTGGTAGGTGAAACCCTCAACAAAACTCTATCCACTGGTTCAAATCCATCACTGCGACATCTCTGATCTACGTAGCTCTTCTGGTGACTTTGAGCTGCCCTTATTCTGTCCTAAATCAATCGAACCTGCTGAGTTGTCTCCTCAATCATCTCTAGTCCGAGCACCACTATCCCACTGATGTCACTCCAACATAAAGGTGTCCAGCACTTATGTCCATACAATGCCTCAAATGGTGTCATCTCGATACTAGCATGATAATTGTTGTTGTACAAGAACTCAACCAAGTGTAGATGATCTTCCCAACTATCTCAAAAATCCAAAACACAAGGTCATAGCATATCCTCTAGAGTTTGAATCGTCCTCTCAGTCTTCCTATTTGTAGCTGGATAGAAGGCGGTACTCATCCTCAATCTCCTACCCATAGCCTCCTGAAATGTTCCCTAGAAGTGCAAAAGAAATCTCAAATCCCAATCAGAGACTATGTTGGTAGGTGTACTGTGCCTACTCACCACAAACCTCATATATGCATCGTCCAGCCGATCCATACTCCAAGTCGACTTCATTGGCACAAATATTGCTGATTTTGTCAATCTGTCAATGATAACCCAAATCATGTCGCACCCACTACGAGTCTTTAGTAGTCCACTCACAAAATCCATCGAGATGGTACTAATATAATTATATAGGGTTAAGGTTATACAAAATAAACATCCAAAACCCTTAATACATCTACATTATGAAGTGCCTGATTTGCATAATAGTATAATTGTGGCAATCATCCAGGAAGAGGAGATTAAATTAGAATCTAAAAAGTGGTAGTATGCAGTGCTCGCCCAACTTTCACATAGATATAATATTTTGCCCAAACTTAATGGTCGCTAGTCAAGACTCCCAAAGTCCTATCCCATGAGGATGGGTACTTTATTTTCCAATTCCATTCGGAGGACTGCCAACTCATCCTTTTACAACTTCATTGGTTTATAATGGGAAGAACTATCCTATTAAAGAAATAACATAAGGAATTTGTCTTCAACCCACAAGAGTTCTAGTTTGTGCATACATGGATGAAATTGTCTGGGTTGCCTTTGCACTTGTGGTCTATTGATTCATTAAGTAAAATCACAAGCCACATAGGTCATCCTACAAGCATATATAGAGTTACTCTGAGTCAAGAACGGATTTCCTATGCTCAAGTTTTAGTTGAGATTGATATACATAGGAGTCTTCCAGATTTTGTCATGATTAAACCACTAAAAGGGGAGTCCATCAAGAAACTTATTTATGTAAATGGAAACAAAAGTTTTTCTTAGAATGGAACATTTAAAGGCTGAAATAACCTTCTGACATGTCAAACATCTCGACACTAACTCCGCTACTTCTTGCTTTATGCGAGGCCACCAGTAGATCCTCTTAAGGTCTTTATACAACTTATCCTCTCTTGGATGGATGTAATATGGAGTATAGTGACCTTCCTCTAAAAATAGTGCTTCAGATCAGCACAACTCTGAGGTACACACCAACGACCTTGATAGCAAATGCTACCATCTTTGTGAATCTAAAAAACATCTGCCCAACCATCCTGAATCTTCTGTTGAATCCTCTCAAGCTTAACATCCCCAGGCTGTCCCACTCGGATCTCATAAAAAATCATTGGCGTGATCGTCAATGCACTCATCCGAACCTCTAGGTCACCATGTCATATCATTTCTATTCTCATCTCTCCAAGCTCCTCCAGCAACCGACTAGTAACCACAATAGAACCCAAAAAGTGTGACGTCTTCCTACTCAAGGCATATGCAATGACGTTGGCCTTACCTTCATGGTAGGTCAACTCGATATCATAGTCCTTCACCAACTCTAGCCATCTCCTCTGCCTCATATTCAACTCCTTCTATGTGAATATATACTTGAGGCTCTTCTGGTTGGTGAAGAATTTGCATTTAGTCCCATACAAATAATACCTCCAGATCTTCAACACAAACACAACTGCCGCCAAATCCAAATCATGTGTCAGATAATTCTACTCATGCTACTTCAACTGACAAGAATCGTAAGCCACTACCTTACAATGTTGCATCAATATGCAACCCAACCCATGCTTCGACGCATCGCTGTAGACCTCAAACCCATCGGATCCTGATGGTAGAGTCAAGATCGATGTTGTAGTTAACCGTTGCTTCAACTCCTGAAATGATCCTTCACAAGCATCATCCCATTGAAACTTAGCCGTCTTCATCAAAAGGTTCGTTAATGGATGAGTTATATTAGAGAAATTTTTAACAAAGCATATGTAGTACCCTGCTAAACCCAAGAAACTATGTACCTTAGGTACGCTAGTGGGTGCCTTCCACTCAGTCACGAGTAAAATCTTCGCTAAATCTACGGCGACTCCTCTACTGACACCACATGACTTAAGAATGCAACCTCTAAAAGCCAAAAATCGCACTTGGAAAGTTTATCATACAACTTTTTCTCTCAAAGGAGTGATAAAATTATTCGTAGATGTTGTTCATGCTCCTCCCTACTCCGAGAGTAAATCAAAATATCGTCAATGAAGGCCACAACAAACTGATCCAGGAACGGCTGAAAGATCCTCGTCATCAAATCCATAAAAACGGAGGGCACATTAGTAAGTCCAAAAGGCATCATCGTAAACTCATAGTGCCTACACCGTTTCCTAAAGGTCATCTTCATGATGTTTGCCTCAGCGATGCATAGTTGATGATAGCCCGACCACACATCAATCTTTGAGAAAATCGAAGCACCCCGAAGCTGATCAAATAAGTCATCGATCCTCGAAAGCAGATATCAGTTCTTCACTATCAACTAGTTTAGACCCCAATAATCTATACACAGACGAAGGCTCCCATCATTCTTCTTTACAAACAAGACTGGTGCTCCCCATGGAGACACATTCGAGCGAACGTACCCATGAGCCACTAGATCCTCTAGTTGAGTTTTCAACTCCCACAACTCTACCAGTTCCATCTCGTAAGGTGCCTTTCAAACTGGCTCTACCCCCAGTACTAACTCAATGGTGAAGTCTGTCTCTCGAACCAATGGCATACCTGGTATCTCTTCTAGAAAAACATCAGGAAATTCTTGAGCAATTGAGATATCTTCCAATGCTAATACATCCTTGTTCAGCTCTTGAATTCTGCACAAATACATAGGGAAACCCTTATGGACTAAAGAATACAACGCGTGGGCAGATATGACCTTCGTTGTAGGTCTAAGCTTGCATCTCCGATAAGAGACACTAGCACCTTGAGGTCCCCAAAACACAACTCGCTCCTACGCGCAATCTATTACAGCTATATATTTCCCCAACATATCTATCCCAAGGATAGCATCAAAATCCTGTAAATTCAACTCAACCAAGTCCACTAGGAAGTCTACCCCACTTATCTCTAAGGCCTTATCCGAGTAAAGCCTTGTGCAATCCATTCTATCTCCGGAAGGCAACATCACAAAAATAGACACATTAGCAAGTGGAGATAGTGCGGCTTTAGCAACGAAAGATAAAGATACTAATGATAAGGATGCTCCCGAATCGAACAACACATATGCTGGTAACAAATGGATGGAAAACGTACTAGTGACTACATCCAACTATCAATCAGCCTCTACTTGACTAATGACATTCATGCGCCCACTTGACTTTTCTTCCCGGTATCCTCTAAATACCCTCTAGAACCCTGAGTTTATCCTCCTCCTCTCTATGGGAAAAAGTGAGGCCCTTGCGGTCTTCCCTTAGTCTCCCTAGGCTATGCACTGGCTGGGGCTGGTGCCCTCTACTGAAACTGCTATTGTGGCAGTTGGTAGCTCCACTACTGATATGCCTGCTATTGAGGTACAAGCGGTCCCTATTGACGCTAACACTCAAAAGATCGATGGCCCAGCTGACTACACGTCCTATGCTGAATAGGAGTGCCCTGATAATTTCTCCCCGGATGATCCTGACCATAGAAACGACACATGAAACGCCTCCCTAATCCAAAAGGTCTTCTCTATCCACTTTTCTAACCCCTAGGCTAATAACTCAAAGGTCCACTCCCCCATAACTGAATCTTGCCCCTAGAACCCTGTGTCTCTGGCTTCCTCTTACCCAAAATAGAAGCCTGCTCCTGTACTATAGTAGCGGCGACACAAGCCGCTCATACAAGGTCGCTATGTCTTGAAAAGCTACGATACCCATCATCCTCCGGATGCTGAAGTGAAGCCCCTAGTAGAACTAATACACGACCGTAGTCTCACTAGCTGTTATCCCCGATGCAAACATCAGTAGTTATGAGAATCAAGCATGGTACTCCCTCATTGTTATACCTCCCTAGGTCAACTGCATGAACTCCTTCAATTTATCCTTGTTGAGACTCTCGGGATAAAACTTGTTGCGGATTGTTATCTTAAAGTCATCCCAAGACATCAGTAGTCCTCCTTGCATACAACAACTTACCCACCAAGTGTCAGTTGCGCCCTGGAGAAAGAAAGCTGCAATGCTCGCCTTTTGAGCAGGCGGGCAATCTACTGTCTTATACGTCCTGTCCATATCCCGGATCCATCCTTCTAGAATAATTGGGTCCTCGTCACGGGTGTAGAGCGGCGGGTGATGTCCTGTAACCCTTCGAAACCAGTCTTCCCCAATACCCTCCTATGGGTAATTCGGAGGTGGAGGTGGCGGCTGAGGTTGAGGCAGTGGATGCCTGACGAACTCAATGAATGCCTCAAAAGTCTCCTCAAGATGACCGACATGACCATTAAGCACCATTAATAACTAACTAGCCGCAAGATAAAAATTGTGTTGCGGCTTTAAGCCTTCCTAGCTAACTAACACATAATTCACAAAATTCACATTTTCAAGGCCACCTAAACTACACGTACTCGGTTCCACATAAGTTAATCCGGGTTTTCAAAAATAAGACAGAGTTTTCTTAAATGCGAAATAAACCATAGAAATCAGATGAGAGATCGTTGAAAACCAAAATTTTGAAAATCAAAACACGGTAGTCAAAACCTAAATCTCTAATACCAACTTGTAACACCCTCAAATTTCCTACTGAAAAATTTCATTTTAAGCGGAGGCGTATAATCAAATATTTGGGTGTTATCGCCGTAATTAGTTTATCCCACCATCCTTACATCAATCACAAGGAAAAATGGTTAGAAAATTTTAAAACATGATTAGAAAGAGATGAGACAACTTTTATACATAAAATAAGTGTTTGGAGATTAACTCCGATTACAATATCAAAATATGACCAAAAAGGGAAATTATGGAACTAAGAGTCCAAAAAGGTATCCGGGTAAAACTAACAATTAGATAACATCATTCTACACCCAACCTTGATATAAATGAATCACTCCTCCATATATATAGCATTAAAAGCTGCAAAATCATCAACCTGGTCCTCATCAACCTACACATAAACATCTGGGTTGTCTATTTGTTAGATTGAGCAACACCCATGAAACGGATGATCGGTACGCTATGTACTGAGTAAGGTAATGATACAGTCAAGCAAGATTACACATAATATAAGAACTCTCATAAGAAAATCATAAATACATAAATAGATGAATGCCAGATAAATATTGATTCTAAGTCTTTCATTAGATATACCAAATTTCAAATCTTTTATTTACGTTGAGTTCAGCGACCCCACTATTCTTAAACCGGTGTTACGATTTGAAACACCTCTTGGGGATAAGACACCCAAGCCACTATTACTATCCAGTGGAATGGAGCCAATACCTCTCAGAGTAAAAATACTCCTGAGCCACTATTTGTTAACCTGAAGGAACGTTTGAAGCACCTCTCGGGGACAAGACACCCAAGCCACTATTATTATCTGGTGGAACAAACTAAACACCTTGGTCCTGACTCCCGAGAACATCATCTCATAGCATTTCTATAATTAAATTATTCAATACAACATATTCAACAAAAAGTATACATTAACAATACAAGAAAAATACAAGGAGCACATAAAACCCTAGCTATGACATGTATCCTTACTTTCCCTATAGGTACCTTGTATCCAATTTTATACCCAAACATGAACTTGCATAATTTAATTTCTCTCAAGAATATCATTTCATAGAATTTCCATATATAAATTATTCAATACAACATACCCAACACAAAAATATATAAAGAAAATACACGGAGCATATAACATCCTAACTATAACATGTATCGTTACCGATAAGGAAATTGGGCTCTATGCACGTAAATCCTATACCTCCTCTGAGATCACTAGAAAAATCACCTATAAAATAAGATAAAATATGATTAGGATCATAGGTTTAAAAATCAAAAGGGAGATTATGGTAGAGAAAGGTAAAAATGGAATTTACTAAAGTCAAATGGAATTTGAGTTTTATGGAAGTGTAGAAATAGGTGTGGTGGAGCTATGATTAAATTATGGTAGTGTTTGGAGAAGATTTGGGATGGAAATAAGGTTGCACGACCAAGAAAGAAGTCACATTGGCAGGCGGTGCAGAAGTTGCACTACTATGCAGAATCAAAGCACAACAGGTCGAGAGAAAAGAATAAGCACGGCCAGGCGGTGTAGAAGTTGCATGATTGTGCAGCAATAGTGCGCAATAGTTTGAAGGAAGAAAAGATGCACAGTCAGGCGGTGCAGAAGTTGCACGGTCGTGTAGAATCAAGCCACGAGTAAAAATGTTGCACGATCAGATTATGCAAAGGTTGCACAGCTATACAGCAATGTATCTGAGTGTTTGCACGACCATGCACTCTGAAACTCTACAACAACCAAAGGGAAAGAGAAGGAAAAAGATGTGGCGGTCGGTGGCGATGGCCGGCGACGGCAAGGGGGAAGGTCGGGGTGACCTTGGTGGTTGGTCCACCGACCAAAAGGCAGCTAGTGGTGGATGGGGTGGTGCGGAAGCTGAAAACAGGGATAATGGAGGAAGAAGAAGGAGAAAGGAGAAGGAAGAAGAGGAGAAGGTCGGTAATTTAATGAGGGATAATAAAATGGAGAGTTGGGGGATTATTTATACTAGTAGATGATGTGCTAAGGAGGAGAAAAGTGTAGAAGTGATGATGACAATGATGATGGTTTTTCTGCCAAGAAGAAAAAGAAAAAGAAAGAAGATAGGGGATGGTGACGGTTGAGGTGGATGGGAGTTAGGCAGGGCATGAAGGGTGATGATGGAGAAGGGGACGCGAAAGGGAGGAGAAGGCAGGGAGAAGAAGAAAGGAGAAGAAAGAAGAGAGTGGTAGACTAACAGGTGATGGCTGTAGAAATAGGGCATGCGCAGGGAGAAGAAGGAACAAGAAGAAGAAGGGGGATAGCAGCGCTGGCAGGATGACGGTGATGGCATGAAGGAGGCAAGTGGATGGTGGTGCATGTGCAGGAGAAGAAAAACTTCTCACACTAAAGGATTTCGGCGCAGAGAGAAGTAGAGAAAATAAAGAAAAGGAAAAGGAAGAAAATGAAAGAAAGGGAGAAAAGAAAGGAAAAAAGGGGAAGGTTAGGGAATTGGGATTAGATTAGGACTTTTAAGATTAGCCAAATAATTTAGATTAGCGGTTTTCGGTTTTCGGCTTACGAATTTCAATTTAACCAAATCAAGGTTTCAATTTTAGGTTTGGGTTAAAGTTTCAGGATTAAGATATTTGGTTAAGGTTAACAATAAGGTTTCTTGAGATTAAAGTCAAATTAGAGCTAAATATACGGGATTAGATTAAGCAAATTTTTCGGGTATTACACACACATCTTTACAAATGGTCAAGTGAGGGCCTTTTATCCCTCATCCTTGGCTAAAATACTAAACCATCATTGGTTATCTGAATTATACATTCTTCTACCCAGTCATAGTTTTGGGAAATGTGTAAGTTATAGTATGATAATCGACCCTATGAGTAGACCCCTATCAATTTATAGACTATCATGCTAATGGGTAAAAAAAATCACTTATCTTAACAAAATTCCTAACCACTCTTTGGAATCCTTTCTTTATTCACATCTCCTACCTCGGTCTTAGCCACTAGATTTTCCTTACTAAATAATCTCATTAGTTAGCCATTGGCAGTTGCCCACTAGCTAATGCCTCTCAGTTAACACCCCAAGCTAATGCCACCTAGCTAGCGCCCTTAGCTGAATGGTCTTATCTTAACCAAAAGGACCATTATCCTCCTATCAAGGAAACCCCAACAATTTCCCCCTTCCTAGACATATGAAGAACTTATTTAAATTCTATTGAGAAGAACTTTGCACCATTCTCAATCCAAATTTAGTGCAAAATTATGTGGATGTGGGTTGAAAGAACTTAAAACAACAAATGGGATCTCCTTTATTCTTGAACAATTTGGATAGAAGGGTTGTAAGAGGCACTCATGCATTTGTATGGCACAAACAAAACTAACAAGATATAACTTTATACTTCACAAAGATAGTAATCAAAAAGTTTTTAATCAGAACACAAAAAAAAATACTCACTAAAAATGATCAAAAGAAACTACACATAGCAATTTTCCAATGAGCAATCAAACTCCCAGAGGGAATGAAAAACTCATAAAAAGTCTTATGATATGCAACTCAAATTCTTCTATGTAAAACCCACAAAATTAAGATTTCTTTATAGGCTTTCGATCACTCCAATTAACCCTCTAATACTCATAGAAATTAGGGTTACAAAATTATTACATAAAATTATAACTAACAACCAAAACCCTTATTAAGTACAACCAACTTCTTAGTTATCCTTATCCATGTGGAATGGTTGTAGTTAACTTGTTTAAGCTTTCATTTCATCACCTTTGATTGGTTAACCAAATTTTCAGCTCAGCAATGTTTTGTTTGGTTGTATAAAATTACCTATTTTGCAAGATTCTTTATTTTAGAACCAAATATTCAAGAAAGTATTTTTAAGTTGGAAAAAAAAAATCAAAGAACCTCAAGAAACATCCTATACATGTCCAAAAAATATGTTTAGATGTGTGAAAAAATATGCATCTGCATCATTCCCCTCCTCTTGAAAGAAATTTGCCCTCAAATTTAAACCTTTGAATAAGAACTTCTAACAAATGAGAACATATCTTCTACGATGATGCTTATATTTAAACTCCTTTAGAATAAACCTTTTGATGTTTGAAAAATCATTAAACAGATTTAAACATGATGAATAACTGAATGGGTTTCTATGTGGAAGTTTCAAACGTGAGGTATATTGTAATCCCCCAAAATTTTAAAAACTTGGAATTTAATAAATAGCTTATATTTAGGATAAATTAGCTTTTAATTTTTTTAAATTTAATTATTTTATGTGTTTTGAGTATATAAATTTGGATAGGAATATTTGATAAATTAAAATAAATATTTTGTTATTATATCATACTCTTTTTTATTTAAATATTTTTTATCAAACCAATATTTTACTAAAATTATCCTTTTTAAGCCCATATATTTAATTATATTAAATTAAATTATTAAATAAATTTATTATAAAAAATATTACATCCTATTAATTTATAAATTAAATTATTTTAAATTCTCCCATTTTCCAATTTTCCTTTTCCTTTTTTTCCCCTTTCCTTCTCCTTTTTCCTCCTTTCTTCCTTTTTCTTTTTTTCTTTTCCTGGCTTCGGGCTATCAAGCCTGTCTCCCCCTTTCCCCTACTCCTAGGCCTCCGGCCCATTCCATTCCCTCCTCTCCTTCTCCTGCGCACAGCCCAGCCCCAGTACCTTCTTTCTTTTCCTTTTCCCTAGATTGGGCCGGCTTGCTCGCCCTCCTTTCCCACGCCGACCTGATTCCTCCCTCTCCCTTCTTTCTTTCTTCTTCGTCTTCTATGCCTGACTAGCTGCCTATTTTGATGCCATGCCCGACCATAGAGAATCCTGCAACCCCTCGCTGCCACCACCTGCCACCACTGCAGCCCTCTCACCTGTCATTTTCTTTCCATTCTTAGACCTGGCAAGCCCTGCAAACTGCCCCTCATGCCTATTGTTTTCCCTCTTCGCCTCCCTCTCCCTACCACTCTACCACCTCTCTGCCACCCTAAACACTGCCACTGACCAGTCACCTATCCCCCTATCCTCCCTCTTCTTTTTCTTCACCTCTCCAACCTCTCCCTATCCCATTTCTTCGAGCATTTCCCTTTCCCCGACCTCCCTCTTCTCCCTTTCTTCTCCTTCCTTTTTCCTCCCTGATTTGGCTACACCGCCGCCCTCCGTCGCACCAAGCCCCTACACCACCCACTACCACCATATACCTTAGCCATGCACCACCACAAGACCACCCAAGCCACCCCGCAGCTCCTTCTGCCTCCCCTCTTATTTTTCTCTTCTTTTTCTCCCTTCTCGGTAGCCTCATTACAACCACCCATTTGTCGTTGTACGGCTGCCTCTACCGCCACCTAAACCACCAGTCAACTCCCTGTAACCTTCTCTACCACCCCCACACCTCGTTTGGCCAAAACGAGCCCCCTCACCCCACCATTTCCCCCATGTCTTTTCCTACCTTCTTAGCCCGATCCACTCATGCAACCCACTTCACGGCCTCGCCCTCACCGCCGTCGCCGCCTCCGCCACCCTTGGCCACCAACAACCTACCCCGACCACCACCTACACCCCCTCTTCACTCCTGCACCCTTCCCTTGCCCTAAATGCTCCCCCACCTACCCTCTTTCCTATCCCCAAAACCCTAACTCAAAAACATCCCTTCCACCCTCTTCTTCATGCAACCTGCGACCCTTCCACCCTTATTTTTGCATGCAGCTCGTGTTACATAAGCAGCATGAGTTAATGTATTTCTTAGCCCATTTTTGTTAATAATTTTAAGGTATAATAATATTTAAGTTAATTATTTCATTAAGTAAATTTTATAAGGTCTTATGCTTTGATTTTCTTATTTCTAATATAATAAATATGATATTATTTTAGGTATTGGTTTTGCAAATCAAAGCTTGAACCTTTAACTAAAATACCGATAAGGTTAATATTTAACCGACTAAAGGGTAAAATGGTAATTATTTAACCAACTAAAGGGGCAAATTGATAACCATGATTATGAAGGAGGGTAATTTGGTAATTTATCCAACTTAAGGGCAAATTAGTAATTATAACAAGGGAGAAGGGTAATTAGGTAATCTAACCAACCAATGGGAAATATGATAAGTGTAACAATTATGAAGGATGAATGGTGATCTAAAAAGCGTATGAGATAACTTGGTAACCTAAACCGAGCAAGGGGTAATTTGGTAATTATGCAACCTGAAGGGAGATATAGTAAATGGACAAGTAAGGAAGGGGTGACTTAATAACTATACAAGTAAGGGGTAAATCAGTTATTCATATCTAACATGTTGATGGGACACTGGAAGTTCGTAATAAGACTCAAGAATACTGAATAGTAAGGTAAGAGTATTCGACGATTAGTAAGTATCACGAGAACAAATCTTAAATCAGAATTGGATGAGATTATGATGGCCTTAATGATTTCTCTATGTCATCTTGGATAACTGTATGAATAAGAAATGTCTAATGATATCAAAATGATCGAAAGTGGATAAGAATTTGATTGTTATGCTTTTTGAGATCACCTTAATTAAGACACTAATACTTAAAAAGAAAGACCTCAAGATTGAGAATGGTGGCTCTTTAGGGGTCACTACCCTAAAGACATGGTTTAGCCCACAATTATTCTGGGATTTTTTGGTGTGCCTTTATGCGCCAACCAGGCCCTATATCTTACTCTATCTAGCTCTACGGACCTATTTAGAGGGTATACATACTTATGGATTAGGTGTTCTTATCGGTAGGGTACTGAGTAGCTTTATGCACTAGTATGACCAGGGTACCTTTACGTCCCTAGGTTGATGGTTGAAGGGTATTGAGTAGCTTGTATACACCAGTACGACTAGTGTACCTTTGTGTCTCGGGTTCTTAATCTTCCATCTGAGGCAAATAAATGGGATTGTTGTGTTGATTAAAAAAAGGGAAAGCACTAATCATGGAAGTCAAAGATTAATGATCTGGGCCCAGTTGAATTGTGATATTGAGTACCGATCTACCGGTTATAATAGTGGTCCAGGAGCGTGTTGCCCTGGATGATATTGATATATATTTCGATCCACTAGCAATAATAGTGGGGGTCTCAATCTCAATAAAACCAGTCATGGATGTGAATAAAGTTATGGAAAAATACTAATCACTTATAATGGAACACCATGTGAGTCAGGGCCAAACCAGTCCACCGGTGAATAATAGTGGCCAGGAGCATTTTTCCCTGCACGACCAGTCCACCGGCTATAATAGTAGGGTTCCCGCACTCATATGGATATAAAATCAAAGAGATGATGGAATAATAATTAACTAATGGCTTAAGGCCCGAACGTATTGATTTTGTGCTATGACATGACTTAAGGTCCAAAAGCATCGATTTTGCATTATGACTTATTAATAATTGATGGTTTGTTAAGTATGTGATTGTGGTGCATGTATTTCATATTATATAAGTATATAGCTTTGTTTTATGTGGTACACTGCAGGCCTACTTTTAAGTGTGTTTTTAAAGGGTTACTCAGTACCATAGTACTGAAGGATTCCATTTGTGGGGCCCCTGCCTATTTAATGGGCAGTCTCCCTTGTAGGTCCTTTTCATGTGCTATTTAAGTGGGTAACAGGAAAGAGCGTAAGGGTTATTCGACCTTTAGGATTTCATTCTTCCTCTTCTAATGTTTGGTTTAAATGTAATTTTGTTCTTGTAACCATCATTGGTGGAATCTATTCTTATAAAATGTTTACTTGCGCTGTTCTGATTTAAAAATGGTTTGAATTTTAGCAATTGATATTTTGTTCTTTAGCCTTAGCACTTAGTACTGGAACGGTATATGTGAATCGGTCTGGTACTAAGTGTGACGGTAATATCCCTGAAATTCATAGCTTGTTATTTTGCTTCCGCTAATCTTTTAATAAAATGAAATTTTTTCAGTAGTGAATTTTGGGGGTGTTGCATATATGCAATGCAATCTCCATGTACCATTCTTGAATCACTTTAAATCTTTGTGGCTTGATCTCCACATGTCTTCAAATTGCATGTCACACCTTCAAATTCATCATCATGCATTTTTTAATCCTTCAAAGGTATCATGTACACAACATCACCATATGTAAACAAAATCACCATAGGCGAATATTATACTTCCTTAGCTTACATTAATGTGAACCTCCTCATTTTGAACATTCTTTACTTCATCACCATCCACACTTTCACACTCATTAAGATCAAACACATCCATATTTTTATTTTATTTGTCTTTCCTTGCTTTAACATCACCATGATCTATGGTCACAATGTACCTTAATGAAAATGTTCTTCAGTTTGCACACTCCTTAGCAAAATGACCACATCCCGTACACTTATATAATTGCTTATTATTAAGAACACCTTAAACCATCATATCCTTTCCTTCTCTTTACGTGTGATAAATATCCTTTTGACTATTTTCAAGATTGATGGAACATAAATATGAGAAGAAGAAATGGAAGCTTTCAAAATCATTTTAGAGATCTTATCTTGCTTTTCAAACTTTAATGCCAACTTGATCACATCCTCCCACAAATCATAAGAAAAAAAATTCAAGTTTGTGTCTTAAGTTTGCATTTACCCCACCTAAAAATCTTGCACATGTTTGCTCCATTCTTTCAGTGACATCACATATGAGGAAAAGTCTTTTAAACTCTCTTGCCTGTTCTTCTACATTTATATTACCTTGCTTGACATTAATCATCCTCATGATATTATTTTTATCAAACTCCTTAGGAATGAATTCCTCCTCATGTGCTGACAATTATCACCTAAATATCCACTTTGCATCTTATTTAATCATCATAATCTTTTAAGTTGATAATTATATCTAGATTTTGCATCCAATCTATAAAAAACTTCAGCATATAAATCACCATAGAAATCTAAAATATCAACCTTTATATACTTTTCTTCATGGACATCACACCTTCGAATAGAAAACCCTTCATTTTAACTTGAATGTGCTGAATTAGAGAGTTCTTTAATGGACTATATTCTTTCATCAACTTGTCCACCTTGACTTTGTAACGACTTTCGTAGCATGCCTTCATATCTATCATGATTGGCTTGTCTTTGATATTCCATGTGTATTTGTAATGGAATCTTTTTTAAAGTCCTTAGAAGATGTCTCATAACGTCGGCACTTACCACCTTCAATTTTGACCAAAAACCCAATTTTGAATGCTTTCTTGA
The DNA here is from genome assembly GCA_039764185.1 of Tamarix austromongolica. Taxonomy (NCBI): domain Eukaryota; kingdom Viridiplantae; phylum Streptophyta; class Magnoliopsida; order Caryophyllales; family Tamaricaceae; genus Tamarix; species Tamarix austromongolica. Next base: position 67,211,001 of record CM077816.1, read on the forward strand.
TGGTATTCAACAAGATCTTGATGAAGTTCTTGGTTGAATATCGACTAATACTCATGAATACCTTCAACTACAATACTTTGAATGTGTATTAAAATTCCTAACAATGAATCTTGATAGGTTATTTGAGGAGAAAAGGAAACAATTGGATAAAAAAGGGACAAAATGAAGAAAAGAATTTTGAACCACCCACCCATAATAAATGCATACAAACATAACTCCACAAATGAAAATACCCCAAATTAGAATCAAGATTAACTTGAGAAAGGATTCAAGATAGTCTTTTATATCACTTTTTATATGGTTTTTGGTTGAAAGAACTAAAAAAATAAATGGATCTCGTGTATCCTTCAACAATATGGCTCAAATGGTTGTAAGAGGCACTCATGCATTCATATGGCACAAATAATACTAACAAGATAAAACTTTTATAATTTTCAAAGATAGTAATCAAAAGGTTTTTAATGAGAACTCACAAAGAATCACTTGCTAAAGATAATCAAAAGATACTATACATAATAATTTTCCAATGATCAAGCAAAATCACAAAGAGAATGTACAAAGAGACTTTTGATATTCAACTCAACTTTCTCTATGTAAAACCCAAAAAATTAAGCCTTATTTATAGGCTTTAACCCATGCCAACCATACCTCTAATACTCATGGAAATTCAGGTTTAGTTACAAAATTGTTACACAAAATCATAACTAACAACCAAAACCCTAGTTAATTACAACCAAACTTCTCCTCACCAATCTAATGAACATTCACTATTTATCCTTCTTGTCCAACTCTGTCCTCCCATACTTGGAATGTGAACAAAAGTCTGGAAGCCACACACCTTCGGGTGGTTGCCACTTATGTCTCTGTCAAGTCAGACCCTATTAACCACAACACTATTTAGATAATTTGATCAAGACAAGTTGATAAGGTGAAATACCATTTATAGAGCTTTCGCCCAGAATGATCTTGGAAGCTTTGACTGTGAGAGGAGGTGTAATCCCCCAAAATTTTAGAAAACCTATAATTTAATAAATAGCTTAATTTAAAATTAATTAGCTTTTAAATTTATTTAATTTAATTATTTTATGGATTTTTGAGTATATAAATGTGGATAGGAGTATTTAATAAATTAAAAATAAATATTATGTTATTTTATCATATTAATTTTATTTAAATAATTTTCCAAACTAATATTTGACTAAAATTATCCTTTTTGAACCAATATATTAAATTATATTGAATTAAATTATTTATCAAAAATATTACATTTTATTATTTTCCCCTATTTTCCCATTTTCCTTTCTTTTCCTTTTTCTTCTTCCTTTTCTTTTCCTTTTTTTTCCTTCGGGCCATCCGCCAGGCTAGGCCTGCCTTCTCCCTCCCCCTGCACGCCTAGGTCGCTGGCCCGTTCTCCCTCTCCCCCGCCCACAACGGCTAGCCCAGCCCCCCCCTCTTTTCTTTCTTTCCTATTCTCCCCCTACTTGGACCGGCCGGCCCACTTTCTTTTTTTTCCCCTGCGCCGGCATGCACCTCCCTTCCCTTTCTTTCTTTTTCTTCTCCACCTGCCTCAACCCAACAGCCCCAACTGGTCCCCGTCGCCATGACTGCCACGACCTGCAGCCTCTCGCTGCCACCTCCTACAACCACTGCCATCACCTGCCTTTTCCTCTCTCTCTCTCTCTCCACTGCCCCTTTTTTTCATCATTTTGGAAACCTAGGAAGCCATGCACCCCATCCCACATGGCCACCCTTTTCCTCTTCTTCGTCACCCTATCCCTGCCACCCTAAACGCTGCCACCCGATCAACGACCTATCCCTCTACCCTCCCTCTTCTTTTTCTTCTCCCCTTCAGCCTTTTTTTGCCCCATCTTTTCGAGCCCCTTACCACTCGATCTCCTCTTTCTCTCATTTTTCTTCCTCTACATCTTTTCCCTCTATTTTTTGCACCACCGCCCCTCCGCTGCTTTCTCCACCACACCCACAGCCTGTAGTGCTCCCTGCCACCTCATACTACCACCCCAAACTACCACAATACCCCTCGAGCTCCTGCAGTCCCTTCTTCCTCCCCCCTTATTTTTTTCTCTTTTTTATTTCCCTTCTCGGCAGCCCCCTACAACCCCACCATTCCCCGCCGTCCGGCCGCCTCTACCGCCTCCCAAACCACCATTCAACTCCCTGCAACCTCCTCTACCACCCCACACCTTCTTTTCCTGAAACCATCCCCTGCACCCCTCCATTTTTTCCCTCTCTTTTCCTTCCTTCTCAGCCATGCCTAGGCCGACAGCCATCTTCGCCGCCTAGCCGTCACCGCCTCCGCCACTCTTGGCCACCAACAACCCATCCCCATCCCCAGCCTCCACCTACACCCCCTCTTCACTCCTGCACCCTTCCCTTGCCTCTAATCATCCCCCACCTGCCCTCTTTTCTAGCCTAAAGACCCTAACCCAAAAATAGCCAGTTTCCCTTCCTCTCACCCCTCTTTGAGCCTTCCTCTTTTATTTTTGCATGCACCTCATGCTGCATAAGCATAGTTGCTGCATTTATTGGCCATTTTTTATTAATAATTTTAAGGTATGATAATATTTAAATTAATTATTTCATTGAGAAAAATTTATAAAGTCTTATGCGTTGATTTTCTAATTTCTAATATAATAAGTATTGATATTATTTTTAGGTATTTCTTTTGCTAATAAAAGCTTGAATCTTTAATCGGAATACCGGTAAAATTCAATTTTACAGGAATTAAGGTAATCATTAAACCCCACTTAAACGCATGGATAAACGTATGCTTACACATTTGGATTTTTAATATGTTATTATGTTTGATATATGGTTGTTAGTATAATTTATATGTTTACTTGTATTGTTTAATAAAAAGGAAAGTATGCTATTTTATGTGCTATGTGTGGAAATGTTGTCTAAGGGAAGAATTTGATTATTAATGAAAGTGTTAAGTACTTATCCATGTCATATTATGTTTTTGTGACCATTTATACTTGAATAATATTATTATGAGCCCTAAGGGCATATTAGTAATATTTTTTGTGCATGAATGTGGCCTAATATGTGTGGGTGCTAATAAGTGTTATATTAAAATATAATAGTTGGTGGAGTTGGATATTGTTAAGGGAGTATTAATATTATTATTCCATGTAGTAATGTTAATCTAATAAAAGTGGTGTAATAAGGGGACAAGATGATAATTCTGGAAGAAGAGGGTAAAATGATAATTGTCTAAGTAAAAGGGTAAATTTGTAATTTGTAAGAAAAAGGGGTATTATGGTAATTTTGGAGGTAAAGGGAAAATTAGTAATTTTATAAGTAAATGAAAAAATGGTGATTTTATCAGTAAAGGTGTAATACCCCACATTTTTAAAATCCAAATTTATTAAGTTTAATGATTTTATTAGTGTAATTTGATTTAAACAATTTATTATTTTAATTTCGAGTCGTTTTCAATTATAACTTTTTCATGTGATTACGGTGTTATTTTGAAGTTATATTTCGTTAACGAAGTATATTATATAAATTATAGAATTTCAATTTAAATAGTTAAAGTTATTTTAATGATTTTTGCCATAGAAAATATTTCCAACTATAAATTTATTCGTTTTCGGAAATCGTTAATACTTTCGGAAAATTTTAAATTAAAAAGGTTTTTCAGAGATTATTTAAGAATTTCTTTCCGAAATTAATTTTCTTTTGTTTTATGCTTTTGATTTACGAAAAAACGATTTCAGAAATTATTTAAATTAGTCTCGGTTTATTTGAATTTGACCTAAATATTTTATTATATGTTTTTAAATAATTTTTTTGAGGTCTTATAATGTATTTTCGTAAATAATATAAATTTTTCGTTCGTTGGTAAATTCTTTCGAAAATGTTCCTGAAATTCTTTATATAGCTCTTTTATTAATTTTAAGCGTTTGGATCCGTTCAAAATAATTTTCGTTTAATAAATTTTAGATAAAATCTTCCAATAATAATCTTAAACTTTTAGTATTTTATTTTATATGTGTACTTGTATTTAAAAAAAGTGTTATTCTTTAAGGGGGTAGTGGCATAGTCGCTTATGGTAAATGTGTTACCCTTATCCACGTAGATCGTAGTGGGCCTTAACCCTAGGGAAATGCTAGTGACTTCGGGGACGAAGTCATTCTTGAAGGGGGTAGTGATGTAATCCCCCAAAAATTTTAAAAGCCTATAATTTAATAAATTACTTTTATTAGGGATAGTTTAACTCTTAAACTTATTTAATTTAATTACGTTGAGGATTTTACCTTTTAAATTTATTTAACTTAATTATTTTGTGGGTTTTAAGTATACCAAATTAGATGTGAGTGTTTAATAAATTAAAATAAATAAATTGCTATTTTATCATACTCATTTTATTTAAATAAGGTTCAAACCAATATTTTTCTAAAAGTTACCTTGTTAAACTAATATAATAAGATATATTAAGATAAAGTACTAAAATTTTAATTATCTATCAAAAATACTATAACTCACCCCATAAGTCATTTTAATTATTTTCTTCCCTAATTATTTTCCTTAATCCCTTTTTCTCCCTTATTTTCCTTTTCTCTTTTTTCTCTCCCCCCCCCCCTCTCCTTTCTCCCTTCTCTCCCCCATTTCCCCCGACTAGGCCAGCCCACCGGCCCAGATCAGTTTTCTCCCCCGTCTCGCATGCCAGGCCCGCCTTGCTTCTCCTTCGCCCGAACCGCTCGGCCGGTCTCCCCCTTCTTTTTCTTTTCTCCCCTGGACCGACTGGTCCAGCCCCTTTCCCCTTTTCTTCTTCCCCGCGCGCGACCTGAAAGTCACCGCCCACCCCCTCTGCGCCGACCAACTGCCTGCGTCGCCTCTTTCTCTCCCTGACCTTCCAGCCATCCTCCCCCGACAAGCCGACACCCCCAACACCACTACCAGGCCTGCTCCTACCCCTTTCTCTTTTCCCAACCAACCAGCAGGTCTGCCATGGCAGACCCGCGTCAGCCTGCCATCGCCGGCAGGCGTGCCACCTGACCTGCCTCCCCCTGTCCCCTCTCTTGATATTCCCCCATTTTCAAGCCTATAAATACCCCCCAAGGACCCAACATCGGGCTTTTTCGAAACGACAGCCCAGAAAACCGCCCTGCACCACCCTTACTTCAGACAACCACCTCATCGCCGCCGCCCATCGTCACCGCTAGATCCACCCCCGAAACTCTTCCTTGCATCACCCTCCACCGACCTAGGCCTCCCTCACCCCTTGGTTTGCTCTGCACGCGCCACCCCGGCCGTGCAAAGTGACCTTCCCGATCAACCCAGCTTCGAACCCCACCACCCACCACCGTGCCACCACTTCCAGCACCCCCTCTGCCTTCTAAAACCACCAAGGGAGCTTCCCCAACCTCCCTCGACCCTCTGTTTCCCCTACCAACCTCTCCTTTTCCTTCCTACCCCTCCACCTTCCTTCTCCCCTCATCACCACCGTCGCCGCCGCCGCCGTGTGCCGTGCACCGCCACCTGTGCCACCAGCACCCTAGGTGGCCCTCTAAACTCCCCCAACCCTTAAATCCTTGTTGTTCAAATGTTACTTATTTTTAATATCCTTAGTATTATTCTTAAGGTTATCATCATTATCTATTATTATTATTATTATTATTATTATTATTATTATTATTATTATTATTATTATTATTATTACTGTTATTTTTATTTAACCTGGATTCGAAATAATCATAACGATTATGACTATTAATATTAATGACCTATAACCTTAGTATTACTATTTCAACATCATCCTTGTTATTACTTTTATTATTATTATTATTATTACTATTATGGTTACTATTATTACTACGGTTATTATTATTATTATTATTCTCACTATCATCATTAGTAATATTGCTATTAGTGGTATTAATACGATACTAACCTCACTAGCACTAAATATTGTTACCATTTTTATTACCATTGAAACTATTACCGTTAATAAATAATACTATTATATTTGCCTTAAATTATCGTAACTATTATGACATTTTTTGATTAGTAGTAGCAGGATTAACTACCTTAAGAATGAAACCCTACTTGCTTTTACTTATAAAGGCATTATTAGTATTGATAGCCCTAATGGTAAGTTAAAGATAAGGGTAAGGTAGAAAGAATGGTGTTTTGGTCAGAGGGAAATTAACCTCTAGTTTTTCCCTCTTATAGGCGAATCAAGTCGAAACCCGGAGGAGGCGTAGGAACATGCTCCAAGACTGGTGTCGTGTTAGGTAAGGATGAAGCTATGGCCTTGTGCTATGTGTGATGTGATGTGTTGATTGTTGTGAATACCATGCTAATGTGTATTATATGATTTGTGGATAACTTGTCTCATGTGTAGCGCATCTTGGAATTTAAGGTACGTCGAGTGTACTTTCTATGACATGAGCATGGCATGTTTTATGTGTGATATTTATGATGTGTTGATACGGCCCTCTAGGACATGCATGCTAGGGTTTTGGTGTTATGTAATGGGACTAAAAGATTGACAAGAGAGGAATGGGAAGTGAGACCATTAAGGGGGATATAGGGTTGACCAAAGTACCTCATGATCCATGAGAGAAGATTTAAGTGGGGAGAATGTCCAAAATAAACGAGAGTTGGGGACCATGCATGGGAGTCTTAAAATCTGCATGGAGACTTGGGGTGTTTGCATGGAATGGCTAAATTTCGCATGGGGGTGAATCTTACGTGAGAAAAGTTGAATTAGGGTGTAAATAAGAGAATGGGAGAGTTGTGGGGGATTGGCGACTTGGGATGAAAAATAGTACGTAAGTTGGTACAAGGGTGTATAAAGGACCCGATTAGGGTTTTGGGGAGAAAGTGGAAATTTAGGAAGTGTAAAAGTAAGGATAATTAAGGAGGGGTGGAGTATGGGTTAAGAGTGAGAATTCTATTATATAAAAGATGAGTATGGGTTTCCATGTGAATGAAGAGACTTGGGGTGAAGAGAGAGAGGTTACTTGTAGAAGAAGTAAGGTGTTAGGGTTTGATGTGGCCTACTAGGGTTTTGCCGGTCACATGCGAGATCAAGGAGTAAAGTGATATGCCATGGGGTTTGACCTAATGAGGGTGAGATGTGGGGTGAAGAATAAGTAATGGTAAGGTAATTGAGAAGGGGTTGGGCCACATAGGCCCAACTAGGGTTTCCAAGGGGAAAACCCTAGAGGTGAGAATATGCGAGATCGATGTCATAGGGTGTTGGGTTTAACCTACGCTTCCAGGAGTTGGTCTCTCATTATGTGTGAGCTTAAGGGGAAATAATGTCGGGGTGTGACTAAGGGTGCACGAGTCTCAACATATGGGACGGACCCTCTTGAAAAGAAAGTAGTAGAATGTTGTTGGCATGCATGTTAAGGGTGATGTGTGATTTAATAAGACACTGATAAGACATTAATCACGTAAAGCGAAAGATGTTGAGCCGAGCCCAGTCCGGTCCACCGGTAAGAATAGTGGTCAGAGGCGTTCTGCCCTGTATGTTTCGTTCTGGTCCACCGGCTATAATAGTGGTCAGAGGCGTTCTTCCCTGTGCGTTTCATTCAGGTCCACCGGCTATAATAGTGGGGGTTTCGGCTCGACAGACCCAAGTAAATAAGTTAACCCATGGGAAAAATACTAAATACTTACAGCGAAACACCATGTGAGTTGGGGCATGTCCGGTCCACCGGTCAAAATAGTGGTCAGAGGCGTTCTACCCTGTGTGTTTACTTCCGGTCCACCGGCTATAATAGTGGGGTTCCCGCACTCACATGGACTATTGAAGAATATGTGTGGAATGAACATACTATTAATCAGAATAAAGAATAAGTCACCAGAAAAGTATTCAGGCTTTATCTTTCGGGTTATCGCGTGTTGGCTATATGATTGTGCTATGTGTGTTATGTGGTATGAATGTATGCTTGGCCTTAGTGCACCCGCGCCCTTACTCATTATTGGACCCGTACTGATACTACCTTGATTGGATGGGTCCTATGATGATCCACCGATGGTGGGGAGCAGACCTCCTATGCAAGTTTGATCGGTTACTAATTTGGGGTGGAAGGCTTGACTTGAGTGAGAAGGCGATCCGGATATTGGTCCCTTGGGATTTGTTTTATTTAGCTATATTCTGGTACTACGCTTCTTGTTTTGAAACCGTACTCCTAAGTTGTCTTCCTAAACGATATTCTAACTGTTGTTGACTCGTGTTTTCATGAATGATCTATGTTAACTATGAACCTATGTTTCGATGATTCTTACTTAATGATTGTTTAATCTAGCCTTAGCACTTAGTATTAGAATGGTAGGAGTGAACCGGTCTGGTACTAAGTGTGGCGGTAATACCCCCAAGTTTACGGTTTTAATTCTTTCGCTTCCGCTAAACCTTTGATTTAAACGAAATTTTTCGGTAGTAAATTTTGGGGTGTTACAAAAGGGCAATATGGTAATTTTATAAGTAAATGGAAAATGGAAATTTTATAAGTAAAGGGAAATATGGTAATTTTATTAGTAAATGGCAATATGGTGATTTTATAAGTAAAGGGAAAGATGATAATTTTATAAGTAAATGGCAAAATGGCAACTTTGGAAGTAAGGGGTAAAATAGTAATTTTGTAAATAAAAGGTTAAATTGGTATTTATAATAATGGCAAAGGGTGATTTGGTAATTATAATTATTGAGAAGGGTAAATTAATAATTATAATTATGGAGAAAGGTAAATTGGTATTTATAAAAATGGAGGATGGTATTTATAATAATGGAGAACGTTAAACTGGTATTTATAATAATGGAAAAGGGTAATTTGGTAATTATAATTATGGAGAAAGGTAAATTGGTATTTATAATAATGGAGGATGGTATTTATAATAATGGAGAAGGTTAAACTAATATTTATAATTATGGAGAAGGGTAAACTGGTAATTATAATTATGGAGAAGGGTAAATTGGTATTTATAATAATGGAGAAGCGTAAAATGGTAATTATAATAATTGAGAAGGGTAAAATGGTAATTGTGATAATGGAGAAGGGTAATTTGGTAAACTAACCAACAAAAGGGTAATTTTGGTAATTAGGATAATGGATAAGGGTAATTTGGTAATTTGGTAATTATAATAATGGATAAGGGTAATCCGGCAATTATGAGATTGTAAAAGAGTAATTTGGTAATTTAACCGACCAAAGGATAAATTGGTAATTATTTAACCAACTAAAGGGGAAAATTGATAGTCATGATAAGGAAGAAGGGTAATTTGGTAAATTATCCAACTAAAGGGCAATTTAGTAATTATAACAAAGGAGAAGGAAAATTCGGTAATCTAACCAACCAAATAGGAATTATGATAAGTATAACAATTATGAAGGGTGATTGGTGACCTAATAAGTGTGGAAGATAACTTGGTAACCCAAACCGAGTATGGATGTGGCTAAGAACAATGATGTGTGTGTTATTTGCCTCGCGTTCCATGTGTTGTGCCATATTGTGTACTTTATGCTTAATGATTAATCATTTGTAGTACAACTTTGAGTGATGTATGCTTATGTGACTTCCTTATGGTATGTGGATAATGATTATATATGTCGATGTTATGTGATGTGACCCTCTAGGACATGCATGCTATGATGTTTAATAATAAGATATGTGGGGAAAGTATAAAAAGGAAAAAATGGGAAGTGAGTTGACTAAGGGGACATGAGATTGACCTTATTATCTCATGATCCATGAGGGGCAAAATAAAAAGGAGATTATAAACAAAATGAATGAGTGATTCAACTCTTGCATGGGAGGTTTCTAGGGTTTGCATGGGATAATACTTACGTAAGAAAGGTATTAGGGTTTGAGCGACCAACTAGGGTTTTACGGTCACATGTATGATTGGTGAGTAGAGTGATGGGATTTGGGTTGAAACTAAATGAGATGAGGTATTGGACGATAAAGAAAGGTTGGGCCACATAGGCCCAATTAAGGTTTCAAGGAAAAACCCTAAAGAGTGGTAGTGAGAAAATTTGAATGTCGTAAGGTGATGGGCCTCAACCCACACCCTTAGGAGTTGGGTTTTTCATTATGAGTAAATGTAAGGAGCATTGGATGTTGGGGTGTGATAAGAGGTGCAAAGGTCTCAAGATATGGGACATGCCCTCTCAGGAGGACAGAAGTAGAGGTCGGCGGCATGCATGTCAAGGGTGAAATACTTTTGAATAAGATACGAATAAGACACTAATCACTTAAAGTGGAAGATTATTGAGCCAGGCCCAGACCGATCCACTGGCATAATAGTGGCCAGGTGTCGGGGTGCCTTAGAGATCGATCCACCGACATATAATAGTAGTTAGATGAGTTATGCCCTATAAGTGACCAATCCACCAGCTATAATAGCAGGGGATCCCGAGCACAATAAACCAAACATAATAACGATAAGATATGGGGAAGACACAAAGTAATTACAGTGGAACACCATGAAATTCGGGGCCAGACCGATCCACCGACATAACAGTGGCTAAGAGCATTTTGCCCTAGAGACCAATCCACCAGCATATAATAGTAGTTAGGTGCTTTCTGCCCTATAAGTGACCAATCAACCGGCTATAATAGTGGGGTTCCCACACTCACATGGATATAAAATATGAGAGTTGATTGAATAATGGTGGACTAATGGCTTAAGGCCCGAAAGTATTGATTTTGCACTATTTCATGGCTTAAGGCCGAAAGTATCGATAGTACATTACGACCTGTTGATATCTGATGTGAATGTTAATTCTGTGAATGTTATATATACCCATCTTGTTATATATGTATATAGTTTTGTATCATGTATTACATTGCAGGCTTGCTTTTAAGTGTGTTTTAAAGGGTTATTCAGTACCATAGTACTGAAGGGTTCCATTTGTGGGGCCCCTGCCTATTCAATGGATAGTGTCCCTTGTAGGTTCATCTTCAGGTGTTATTCAAGTGGGTAATGGGAAAGAGAGTAAGGAATTATCCGTAATTGTTAGGGTTTTTCTCTCCTCTTTTAAATTTCTGGTTTTAATGTAATTGTTGTTCTTATAACCACCATTGGTGGATTTTATTCTTCCAAATGGTCTGTTACGCTACTCTAATTTTAATATAGTTTGTAAATCATGTTTTATTCTTTAGCCTTAGCACTTGGTACTGGAACGGTATGAATGAACCGGTCTGGTACTAAGTGTGGCGGTAATATCCTCCAAAATTTACAGTTTGTTATTTTGCTTCCGCTAATCTTTCAATAAAACGAAATTTTTCAATAGTAAAGTTTAGGGGTGTTATAGGAGGCCTCTTACCTTTTCCATCAATATGTTTGCCACCCTATTGTGCTTAGGGGTCTTAGGAAAAGTGTTCTCATGTCACATTCTATAAGCCTTACAATATTAATTAAACGGACCAACTGAGGCATATGAGATCCAACTTGGGTCTTGTCAGGTGTTGGTGTTCCAAGAAGTATTAGAACCATAGTATTAAGAACCAAACTGGACAACCCAGCCCGATAGGAGAACAAGTCAAGTCATTGGCTAGTTTTCATGTATCGATTCTCAGGATCGCATAACCAATAAAAATCGGTTAAAACTGATCGGACTAGTGAATATCAATAAACAAGTCAAAAAACTAGTTAGGAGCTAGTCAAATTCATATGTAGTTTAATTTTTTATATATTTCATATTTTTTTTACTTAATATGTACCACTAGTCTGACCAATCTAAACCACTAGTCCAACCATTAACCATAGAATTAGTTATGATACCAGTCCAATTTTTAGAACTATACTTAGAAAAACCAAAAACAAAGAGAGAAATGGGGGAGATTTTGAGAGAAAAACCGATTTTTAAAATTAACCACTTGAATCAATACTTGCAAGAAACACTTAAGTTATAAACTCTTAGAATAAATCTTGTAATAATTTTGCAAGATCTTCAAACTATTACACCTAGATAATGAAGGAGGGCCCTCAATTTGCTTGAGAGAAAATAAGCAGCCAAAAGGTATATTGCTCTTCTCTCATTCTATCATTGACACCTATAGAAGAAAGGTAGGATTAAAGGTTACAACTTAACCAACTAATACATGTGATTAGATATTAAAAGAACAATAAAATCTACCTAAGTTTTATCTCATGTGTTTCTGTCATAAGTGGATACTTGTGCGAATTTCAAATTCCCTCTCCTATTGTCACATGATCTAATTCACACAAAAACCATAATACAAAAAATGAAAGAGAAAATGTTCTTTTAATCTTGTAAGTAAAAAAAAAGGTAAGGAATGTCTTCTAGCCTTCTTGTTCTTTTCCAAATCTGCATTGTTCTTCCTAAGTGCTAAAAGTGACTTGACATCCAATATGAGGCAGACTTGTGGATGATTTGTGTGGATTCCAAGAGGTGTAAATAGGATGCATTTTTTTAGGGATGTTTAGGTCTAAAAAAATAAGGAAACAAGGGTAAAAAGATAGGGAAAATCTTGGGGAAAACGTGGCCTTTAGTGCCTTCTTTTCGATTGGTTTGTGGACAACACAAGGAGATGGTTTGCATAGCTTGCACTACTTTTTGCTAGATAATTAATTTTTTGAGTAAGGATAGTTTTGTTTCTCTCAAAATTGAAAAAAACTAATGGATAGATTATGATCATCAAATGGGGATCCTCTTGCATCACTAAGGTATACACCTCCATTGTCCATTAATATACACTCAAACTTCCTTCTAGTCTCACACTCTAATTTAGCATGAAAGACTTTGAAGATGATAATAACATGATCCTTGGTATTCATGGGATATATCCAACACTTCCTTAAGAATTAATTTATGAATTACAAAAAATATGACCATCTACCCAATGAATTCACCTCTATTGCCCCACAAACATCTGAAAATACCCAATCAAGTTTTCATACTACCCCATATGATATGACTATTGACAAAGTGGGCTTGATTTTATTTACCTAATATATAGTGAATGCATTGGCCAACCTTACCACCTCAAAACTCTAGCAATGCTCCTTGGCTAATGAGAAGCTTTACCCATTTCTCACTCATATGTCCTAGTTTGTGATGCCATAGGTCATAAGAATCCTCCATGGTGTTCATCTTAGTCATCTGACACACCTTTACATGAGTATGATATAGTTATTATAAAACTACATTTTTAGCAACATTAATTATAAACTAATAATTATGTGTAGTCAGTTATAATAATTACTTTAGGATGATTAGTTATGCGTAGGCTCGTCAATGTGTAGACACCACCACTGGTATAACTTTGTGTGCATGATAGTTTGAAGTTCCTTGCTAATGGTGCATGTGTGTTTGATAGATTAATTCTCTACATGTTTATGTGCCACTATTGTGTATGATTAGGATTTATTCCTTTAAGGGGGATGTGACCCCAAACTTGTAGAACCATTATTGTGGAACACCTAAGGTTAACAAGTTAGGGCTTGTTTGGTATGGGAGGTATAAGGGTGGAAAAAATAATCTCCTATATTATGTATATTATATTAAGTATTTAATAATAATAAATATGCTTTCAATAATATGCCCATTTTAGATCAAAATAAGATCTAAACTTGGTATTCATTAGAACAAGAACATTTAATTTTAACTAAATTATATAAAATATAGGAGTAACTTTTCCACCTCTAATACCCCCTAACAAAACGAGCATTTAGTTTTATTTTTGTTGACTTCGGAGATGAAGTCTCTTTTAAAGGGGTAGTAATGTAATACCTCATTTTTAGAAATCTTAATTATAATTATATGTAGTTATTTATAAAATTATATTAGGATGATTTGTATTAAATGTATTATTCATATTTATATTATTATGGCCTATATATATATATATAGGTTAAAATCTTGATAAAATTTGGATTGTTAGTTTTAACCATAGTTGGAACCACAACCCATATCTATTTTATCGAAGAACCTTAATTTTGCTAATCGGATAATTCTCCCTATTTAGCTGGCCTAATTTTCACCCCTATCCTATGCTTGATTATTTTGGCCTCACCCTACTCCCTCTTCCCTGGTGTAAATCCTTCTCTATGCCATCCCCCTACATGTCTATTTATCCCTCATACTCCTTTGCATGTTTCCCTCTTCCATGTCTTGTTCGACTCTCCCCTTCATGCCATCATCCATATAAAGTCTCCCCCTCCTCTTGGTTGGTGGTTTGATTCAAAGAAACTGGCCCTCCACATTCTCATATTCTCCCTTTCTTCTTTTTTTCTCCCATTCACTTTATCTCTAGTTCTTGTTAAACCAGCACTGTCCATCATCACCAACCACACCGAAACACCTCACCACCAAACCAACACCATTTTCCCCTACAGACGACAAACACTATATCCCAATCAGTGCCTCTCATCATTGTCACCTATCGCCAACCTTAGGTTCTCCTTCTTTATCTCCCCGTCGTGCTTTATTTCTTATTCACCAAGGTGCACTCCCGGTCCTACCATACCCTCTCACACTATTTTATGCACATCCCTTGCACAATTGCAAGCCCTAACAATGCCTCTCACACACGACACGTGCATGACCCTTACATAGCCTACATACTTACCTTATTTTTCTCTCTCCAAAAGCCTGTGCACCTCATACACAACCAACCTGTGTGTGCTCTAACTTCTTGACTCGTGCATGCGTTCCATGCAAGGTCGTGCACCACCCTCACACGACTGTGCTCAAATTGTCCCATTTCATTTACCCAAGTTATTTTATAACCTTTTCCCCCATTTGATTTTTTTTAATCTTGGGTAACTGTTGTGTGATATTAAATGCTAATATATGTGTATTGGGTGTTAATTGCTTAGGTAGTCCTTGAGAATCGTGGAGGATACAGTCTTTATGCTTCTTCGTCTTCTTCTTCTTTTTTATGTAGCTAGATTTAAGTAAATCCAATCACTCATGAGATGGTAGAATTTTTGTGTGAGCATGATGGGTTATTTAGATATAGAATTATGTTAGGGTTTATATCATATAAATATTATAAAATACATGTATAAATTTGTTAAGGCTCCGTTTGATTTGAAGAAAATTAAGTGGAAAGGAAAATGTGGAGGAAAGAAAATTGAAGGAAAGAAAATGAAAGAAATTTATTTTCTTTCCTTTGTTTGGTTGTTGGAGAAAATTTTGTGGAAAATTGAAATCTTGGAAAATATTTTTAGTGTTTGGTATATAGAAAGAAAATTCTAAGAAAAATTAAATATTATTATACATTTAATGTTATTAAAAATATTATATTGATATATAAAAAATTACATAAAATTTCTAAAAAATTTATTAAAACTTCATAAAATCAATACTTATTTTAAATTTTTTTTATAGAATATTTTAAAATATTACATAAATAACTTACAATAATTTTAAAAAAAATATGAATATACGCGATGACAGCGCTAGAGAGATGGACTATCGGATCGGACGAGGTTTGATAAATACAGTTTGAATACCGTATAAATAATTAACTTTACGAGATCCTGTAAATTTTAAAGAGATCGACCGTCGGGGTAAATTATAAGACAAAGAAATACGTCAGGGAGATTGGATTAACCAAAAAAATAAAAAAAAACTTAAAACTAAAGACCGGCTATATAACTACCGGCCGGCACGAACGTGAATAATTTTTAATATAGACAAAAGTAAATTTTGAAATAGATAAAAAAAAATCAACAGCATTATGAATTTATGTGTTGGCAACTTTTCTGAAAAAGATAATTATCAAATAGGATGTATCATACAAACCGGACCACGAGGACGTAGGGTGCGGCCGCTTTGTTCACAGTCACAGATGCGAGATCAAGGGAGAAAAGAAAAAAAAATGACGTAGGAAGCCGATGGAGGCCAGGCCCTTCAGTCGGGGGAGTTCGATTTTTTTTTCTTCCGTCTGATTTTCCTCAGCTAAACATGAGAAAAATGATGTAGTATAATAATCCCCCACCCTTTCCTCCTTATTTTCTTTTCTTATAATTTTCCTACTAACCAAACACTATTTAAAAATTTTCCTTCTAATTTTTTTTCCTTTCTTCATTAATTTCCTTAAACCAAACACACTCTAAATGATAACGTGTCTAGGAATTTTTGCTAGAGTATTTACATTATCAAGATAGTATAATTATTCCATGTTATGCACCCATGGCTATCATTATATATATATCTAGAGTTGATGTAAATAACATGAACTTATGCGCACATTATTAGAGTTAAAATATGATAAGTATTATTAGCATGCTCCAGGGTTTGAAATGATTCCTTACATATTCCATGATATATATTGCGCTTGTATAATGATATAAATATGTACATATGTGTTTCATTAGATATATGAGACATTAGAAACACATGATTAAGGTTTATACAGATAAGTTACTAAATATATAAAAAGTAGAAAATACAGTCTATCGCTAAATCATAAGAATTCCCTATGTGCTCAAATAATGTAAATTATTTCCTTTTAGAATTTTTATGACAAATTCTCATAAGAAAATTTTTGGTATGAAAATGGATAATAATAATAATAATAGTGAAATTTAGGTTTTGAGGCCATTTTAGTCATTTTAATCAAATGCACCCATTATGAATAATTGGATGTTGGATGGCCTTAGACCTTTGATAGGTTGACCTTAGTGTTGACTTTGACATAGACTGACGACTTTAGGGACTTCTCTAATAATTATAAAAAAAATGATATGTATGGAAATGGGGATTATTATGCAATGTGTGTTATTTTTTATCACGTCATAAATAAGTAAAACTTAAATTCGAAGACCTAAAATTTGGGAATGACTTCTCTCGAGGATAAGCTACCCTAGAGGAGAGGTGTATCCCTTGTTTGATTTTGGTTCTCTAGTGTATTGTTTTACCCCCAATAAGGCCCTAGTCTACTCTATAGATAACCTACAAGCCCTATAGGGGGTATCGATACTTAAGGATTAGATGATCGATGTTGGAGGATGTTGTGTTGCTTTTGTTAGGAAATAAAACCATACATACCACTATGCCCTTGGGTTCTAGAGTAAGGTTATTATGTTGTCACCGTGCACCAATATGACCAGGTGTAGCTCAATATCTCTGGGTTGATTGTATCCCTCTCATGTAATTAAAATTGGAAGTAACGATTGTGTAAGAATGTAAACAGGTATTAATTTGGATTGGTTGGTTTAGTAGGTGATGTGTGTGGGAGAGTGGAATTCTTAAACTGATGAGAATATGGCTCGAATTGGGTTTAGATATTAGGATAAAGGATTTTTTATGGTGAATGAATATTATGGAATAAGGATGAGGATGGTTCGAATATGGTAGAAAAAATGATGGTGATGATTTGGTAATGGTGGTTTGTTAATGATGATGGTTCAAATGGTGTGTACTAATTAGCTTATGCATTCGATAATGGTTTGGTAAGGATGTTAATCTTTGAAGGTTAGAGTTTAGATGAAGGTTGAATTTGTGGTCTAGGTTTAGGGTTAGGGTTAGAGTTTGATTCGAATAGGATGATTAAGGTGATGTTTGGTTTGTATAAAAAGGTTTTAAATGGATGGTTTAGGGTTGCAGTTATGTATACCGAATTAGGACTTTGTTTAACCATGAATAAGAGTAGGATTTTGATGGTAATTATAGCATGAATTTTTATGGATTAATCTCTAATTCACACAGATAAAGAGATTAAAACTTTCAAGATAAACTGTTCATACAGATTCGATTTGTTTGAATTTGA
Source organism: Tamarix austromongolica (assembly GCA_039764185.1). NCBI lineage: Eukaryota > Viridiplantae > Streptophyta > Magnoliopsida > Caryophyllales > Tamaricaceae > Tamarix > Tamarix austromongolica. The sequence goes on from CM077816.1 coordinate 67,228,725, forward strand.
ACTCACACAGAATTTTCTTGTATTCAACTTCAATGTTAATCTTCAACTTCAATTCAATTCTTATTTCCCATACTTGACATTCATAGAAGCTTTTTAACCTTTCTACCACTAGCAAAAAAGTATAATTTAAAAGATTCCAAGTTAAAAGATATTATGCTACCTTTAAGCTACTTTATGCTATCTTTATTATCCAACTTTACTACTTAATTAATAAATTATCTAAATTACTAATAATGCTCGACAAGTCTGCAAATGTTCTCCCCCATGCGTGTGGTCGCCATTCCATGAATGCCATGCACATGCACGTAGACACTTAGTTGCTTGTTTGTTATATTTCTAGCAACATAACCATCTGTTGGTATTCAAATTTTCAGGAGATACATTTTAAATAAAGAATAATTTTTCCATAATTATGAAAGCCAACTCTTGAGTTTTTTCTCATGCATCAATAGTTGCCCCAATGCTCTACCTTAATTTTTAGGATTGATTTAATTAGTCATATATGGCTAATGTGTACAATGAGATGATATGAAATGATTTAGTGTGATTGATTGATGAGTATGAGATATTATATTGTATAAAGTATCCTATAATTATTTCATGTTGGAATGGCATATGTTTTTTGCTTTGAGCATGATTTTTGGATTATTAAGTAATCATATGTAATGTGGGTATGCTACCTCTTGTGAGATATTGTGATTTACTTGGTACAAAAAATTCATACGGATATTACAATTTCATATGACTATGTAAAGGTCATAGAGTAGCTTAAGGCCTATTATAGGGACAAAGATAAGTGGAGCCCTTGGAAAGAGATTTCATTCTCTGAATAGGCTTACGGTTCTAAAAGTTAGGGCAAATTGGCGTTATATCTTTAGGTAATAGTTTTTATTATATTGGTTTTCCTTGGGATTCTTATATCCTTGGATGTATTTTGATTATTATTGTTGTACTAAAAATATTTATCCATCACTTTTATTTATTTATTTTCTTTTAATTTCGATATTTTATTTTGGTTATTTTTTGTTTTAAAACATTATCACTTGGCATAAGAAAGGTAAGGGAACCAGACTTATGCTAAATGTGCCGGTAACATCCATTACTTAGCCATTAATGCTTCCAAAAAATAAAATTTTAAGTAGTAAATTGAGGATGTTACAAGTTGGTATCAAAACCTTTTTTTAAAAAAAATTATTCATTATATCTTGAAAGCTTTTGTTTCCTAAATTTTTTTGAAACCTAGTTTTTCCTTCTAAGACTTGTGAGTTGAGAGTTTATCTTTGTATTGGTCTTAGTCCTTAGATTTGGTACTTTAGATGATCTTGTTAGGTTTTGTGTCTTACCTTGTTAAGTTAGGTGTGTAGATGGAGATATATCCCTAGTGTGTTTGTTGTTGAACTATCGTATAGAGGAATGAGATTGATATTGATTGGAGGTTTGAGAAATTATTTTGTTAGAAAGTGGGTCGATTTATGAGTTCTAAGTTGAGTCGTTGTGCCTTTATAGGATTCTCTAGCATGTTTAATGGAGCTACTAAACTACCCATACTACACTTTAAGATGTTGCCTAATAGAGATATTAGAGTTCACATAAGGTGGCTTGTTGTTGAGTTGAATCATATGGTTAATGACAGCTATCACATTGGGCCTTATATTTTTCAATCTAACCACATGTTGAGGACCGTTCCTTCGGTGGAGCTGTGGATTATGGAAAAGGAGGTGTATAGAGATTTGTTTGTGGAGAGTAAACATTTTATGTTACATTATGATCAGCTGGCAAGAAAGTTGATCTTGGTCAATGATGTGTGGAGGGATAAGATGGGATACTGCCAAGTATTGTCCTGGATTATCTGGGGTGAGATGAAGAAAGTGGATGGGCCCTCCTTATGACCTAGAGCGAGAGCAGATTTTGTGCATGATCAATAGTTCTAGCAGGTGATTCGTAAGAGTTGGGCATTTGATGTTGTTATGGATTCAAGCCTTTAGGGTTTTGATATCAATAATTGATTTGGGATAGGTTTTAGGAGGAGTTTTTTAAGCATCCCTTGCTAAAGTTTGATGTTAGGTAGATGTTTGGTGTGGTAGTGACCTATCCTTGAGATACGAGTAACCCTAGAAGAGTAGGGTTTTCTTTTGCTTGTTAGGTCTATAGTTGCTATTGTTGCAATTTTTTTTAATCATGAATGTTGTATTATCATCTATTATGATATAAAATAAGTACTTCCTTTTTCAACTTTTGGGTGGGTTGCTTGTGCAACCCTTGTGATAAATGTTAGTGTTTTGTTGTTGACCTTTGAATGATGTGTTATGCTTAGCCTTCTTATAGGTGGTTTTTGTTTGTGTTCACTAGGGTTATAACCTTATTACTCTCTTACCTTTAGCACTATGGAATGAAACTTTAATCTTATGCATATGGAGGAGTTGCTTATCACAATTGTGAAGAGAGTGGAAGAACCACAATCGCAACCTCAACCTCAATTGACGCCACTGCCGCCTCCGGCACATGCTCAAGTTGATAATTGGATTAAAGAGGATGGGTTTCATCACCTGTTTGTGTTTGAGGGATTTGAGGATCTAATAATATTGAAAAGGTGGATTAGAGAGCTAGAGAAGATCTTTAGGGATTCTAATTGTCCAGATGGAAAAAAGGTAGATATTGGTGCCTTCTACTTGCAAGGAAATGTAGATGTGTGGTGGAGAGGATAACACCTTCAAGCTATTGAGCTAGTAGACACTTGGGAGTATTTTATGGTAGATTTGAGAGCACGTTACTAGCCATTGAAAGTGTGTCACGTGAAGCATGTCGAGATTCTGACCCTTCAGCAAGGCAACATATCTATCAAGGATTACTTCAGCAAGTTATTTGAACTTCTTGCTTTTAAATAGGAGATAGCCGGTAGTGAAGAGATGGTTGTCCATCGCTTTGATAAGGGTTTAGATCTACATACCCAAGAGCCAATTAGTGGAGATGGCGTAACTGATGTACTCAGAATGTATAAGAGGGCTTGTGCCCTAGGAAGGATTCAATAAGCGAAGAAAGCCATTAGTTGATTTAAGAGGCCAATAGAGAGTTTTTAGTATCACAGAAGCGACAACAAAATTTAGCCAAGTGCTCTATAGAATTGACCTAGTGGTGGTCGGTCTTCACAGTTTTTTGGAGCATTTAAGCAAATCATTATATGCTAAATTATCTTAATAACTCTAAACTCAACTTAGAATAAAAAATTATATGTTATTTAATAGTAAATATAAAGATAATGAATAATAATATTTTATTATAATTTAATAATAATTTTATCTAATATATATATATATATATATATATAGTAAATAAATAAATAAAATTCCCATACATATTTTTTTATAGTATATTCAAAAATTCTTAATAAATTATCAACATCTTGACAATTTATCCTAATTTATCGGTCATATTTTTTAATTTATTATTTACATCAATTTATCTACAATTTATCGGCGGATAAATCATTAAATAACGCCTACTACGCCATAACAATACCCTTATTTAATTATACAGTTTACTCCTACATAATTTCAAACAGACAAATATACAGCCTTTGATCTGAGAGGGGGGGGAGGACCCAAAAACACCAAAAAAACGTGGTCTTTTCATTTGAATATAACCTCAACCGAGAGAACTACTTAATCAAATCATCAAAAAACATCAACTCAAACAAGCATATGCTCCTGTAAATTAGGATCGCAGTTCCCCCGGGGGGTGGGAGGAATGTGTTACCAGGGCATGCACTTCTCTCAACATTACCATGAATGATTCCAATATAGAATACAATATAAGTCACAACTTGCCACCACAAAGCCTCACCGAAAGCTCGAAGCAGCTAAAGCTAATACTATATAAAAAACACGCCAGTATCGGACACAGTACTTCAAGAAGGCACTAATGAAACGTGGTAGCTTCCGCCAAAGACGAGAAGGTGAAGGTTACCTCAATTCAGCCATTTGCCATTAGTAATTCTTTAACTCGTCCGAACTCTCCTAAGGCATTGCAAGCTACTATACAGGATTTCACGAGGGTACATTGAAGTGAAAAAGCCAAGATATCACGAACGCAAAAACCATGCATGCCAGCAGGAAGTTCAAAAACCGATGTCCTTGCCAGAAGTTTCGAGTCTCTGTTGAATGTGATTGACCAGCAGCAACGGCAGCTGCAGCATCGTTTGCCTCGTTCCACCGCTCTACTGATTCAATGTCCACCCCAACAACATTGCGAGCGGTTGACCCACATATTTCACAAGTTCTGTACCAAGAAAGGATCATTGGATATCTCAAATGACAGATAATAAGAATGCAAGCCATGAGTAGAATGAATAATTTGCAGAAGATGACAACAGACAGCAACAAGAGCAACAGAAACTATCACAAAGAAAATATTAGCAGCATAGTCAAGGTATCAGCAGAGACAGGCCTTAATCATATGCATTAGTATTGAGTTAATAAACACTAGGCCCATTCAGCATACATGGAACAACCCATTGCTCCATACATATCAAGGTAGACATGCCCAACCAAAAGGACTGCACATAAGTCTCCACATTTTATTCATTGATGTTCCCTAAATAATGGTATGTACGAGGGGTTGTACTTTTGGACGCAAGGCATACCAAATCCAATTTCCTGTCACCTAAATAAAGGTCACCACGCCTAGCTTATGTAATATTAAGTAGAGACAACTTGCCAAAACCACATTTCTGAACTTTGTTAGCCTTTTTTTCCCCACTTATCATTGCACCTGCCCTGCCAATCTTTCTAATTAAGTACAAAATGATAAAAATGCCAATAACCTTTTTTCAGTTTCTAAATTAAGATTAATAGGAACGAGGATAATATGGACAAAAATAAAAGATTCTATTTTGAATGTAATCGAATTTCTCTCATTTCGGACATGAGGGCTAAGGAGGCAGTACAAGAATACCCCCAAAAAATTTTAGGACTATTTTTTATGAATTAGCAAAGTTAGGATCAGTTTGGTGGTTGTACCCTATTATATATTATGCCAGTAGCGGTGTCAAGCATTTAAATTGAAGCAGGAACTACTGCCCAGGAGGCTCTCCTATGTCATTCTTTGGCCCAATGCCCGAAGGATGTCTATGTTCTCTGAAATCTCGGATGCCTTGAGCTGATAGGGATGGAAGGAAAGGACTCAGAAAGCATTCAACGTAGACAATCTCCTTCAGTGACGATATCAAATTGCACAGCATACAATCAATACCGTTTTCACACAACATTTACGAACCCAAACAGGAGGTGCAATAAAGTCATGTAAATATTCTTACTGGCTGAGAGATTTCAATAGTTAAGCCTGTATTTTGGATCAAGTGCTTCGTATCATATAACAAGTCCTGGTTTTAAAAACGTTAAACCAAATGACCTTTCAGTAGATGTTATCAAATGCTGTGTTTTTTTTTCTTTAAAAGTTAGAATAGGTTAAATATATTTTTTTACATGCCTGCAACTTTGGCAGATTTGTTTAGTTTTTCGCAGCCTTCTATATCAACCCTCAAATATCTTCAAGCAGTCTCTCTTCTATCATGCTTTCGCCTTTAAAGATAGCTTTCTCAAAGACCTAGTCATTCTTCAAACAAAACCCAGAAGGTACAATCTTTTGGGAAGAGGACCAAGGGAAATTAGCTGAGCTACGCAAAATATTAGATCATCTTTAAGTCAATAGTTATAAGGTTTTCACAGCATATGCCATTAAAAGATTTAACTTTTGGCATTGAAAATTCATTTAAACAGGAAGCAAACAGTACAATGTGCATTTAGAGTTCAGGGCACAGATTTATTTTCTTCAGAAATAAAAAATGTTTCAAGGCAATCATCCTGTACATAACATAAACTTGCATCTGGCAGAGTGAGCCAGATGTTATGCAGCAAAATTAAACTAGACTTGATTTTCAACTCATAATCTTAAACACAAGGAAAGAAACACAAAACCTAAGAATTTGTCATTTCATACTTCAGAGTAACTTAAGCCTCTTATGTTCGTTGTGTACTAACCTCAAAGGAAAAATAGTCTTTCATAATTTTAAATGACCGAAAGTGCCTTTGGGTGGTTTTAAGTAAAATTATAAAAGCTTTCCAACATTTTCTTACTTACGTGTAGTTTTCAGCCATCTAACAATTTTATGGCAATTCCAGGCACTTCCCCAGAACATAATTTCAGACATTGAATGGGACCATCTGAAAAATGGAAGGAAGTGATTTGATTCATTCGGAGCATAGCATGCAAATAAACTCAAAACACCTTGCATGTACTCATAAAAGGAATTCAGACCCGTCAATATACGGGTAGTTTTCAACCATGTAACAATTTTATGGCAATTTCAGGCACTTCCCCCAGAACATAATTTCAGACATTGAACGGGACCACCTAAAAATGGTAGGAAGTTATTTGATTCATTCAGGGGATAGCATGCAAATAAACTCAAAAACCCTTGCATGTACACATAAAAGGAATTCAGACCCGTCAATATACGGGTAGTTTTCAACCATGTAACAGTTCTATGGCAATTTCAGGCACTTCCCCCAGAACATAATTTCAGACATTGAACGGGACCACCTGAAAAATGGAAGTTACCATAAAATTTGAGAAAAAGAAACATAGACTTGATGCAACCTTATACTGTGAATGCCACAATGAAAGAGAAGGCAAATATCCAATAAATCAGGTCAGCAAATCAATTTGTGAATGCCCAATAAGTGCAGACCTCTTTTTGCAATTCAACTTTGGTGAACTAACAATAATATCTTTCGTGAGTTGCAGACAATGCCTTTGTCTACTGAAACAAACTTGGACTGGTGGATGACAACAAACCCAAATATTCACAACTTATTCCAAAGCAGCTTGTTCATATTTACTAAGAGATAGATGTTACTAGAGATAAACAAAAAGAGAGCAGTAATTCACAAGTTTTCAGCAGCATATTTCCAGAAGCAGTGTTAGAAGGGCGTATTTATGGGTGCACATATATATATACAAAAATGTGGGAGAAGTGTACTAGCAACAAAGGGTAACCAATTTCTGCAATATGTTAAGAGATACTCCGCATCAGATTAACAATTTAACAGTCACCAAAAAAACCATCAACAATCTCCAAAGGAGACAAGTTATAATAGACATTTTATAGCAACAGTGGAAAGCAAAGATTAACCTTGATCGTAATACAGAGAAAGAATCATCTGCATTTAACTGACACTACACCAGAAGAACATATAGAAAGAATATTTCATCAGTGAGGATACACTAGAAAAAGGCAAAGCAAAGATGACACAATAGGAATCCCATCTTAAGCAGAATTTGGGTAGGTCAACCACTACTAGCCCCTAGTAACTTGTGGGCTAGTAGTAGATGGTTTCCGAAAGACCCCAGAAAATACCACATGAAGGGATTTGAATTTACGACCTTTAGGTACTCCAACCCCATAGTCGTAAGGAGATACTAGTCATTACGGAAAAGCAAATGAACCAATAAGGAAAAGTTTTTTCTGATCATGCGTAGTATCCTGTGCCTTTAAAAGACAACTGCAATGCCCAAGAATCGAGACCACAAAGACTTCATTTATGACAGGTGTCAGCTCCAGGAAGGATACTTCAGACATTCAGAAAAATCAAGATAGATTATAGAGAGAGACTAATGCTCATCCAGACAAGAGTAAGGGAAGCACGACAACAAAATTGACAGGCCCAAAGATGGTAAGGAGAACAGGCCAATCAAAATGTATATACTCATTTTGATAAAAGGACAAACAAATGACAAAAAGACTGCTCCAGCTCAACAATCGGGAAATTAAATAAATAAATAAAGCTGTAGTAGCCAACTCTTCTTTTCTGCAAGAAGATGGAGTATCCAAAAACAAGAATCTCTCATGTGTTCCCTTTTTTTTGACTTGTCCTGACCCAAAATGGACATTGGAGAAGAGCAGGAACAATGATCCACCAAATCAACTGATAAGATCTTATTTCCTTAAATGGGAATGAATCAAGCTACCCAGCATAGGTAAACATAAAAATCACTATTATATATACTGAAATTAGAAATCAAGTTCTGCCACATATGGGGTTCATAAACTAAGAAATACCAATTAACAACCCTTCAGGAATTTTTAAACACATATATAAAATGTAATGTTCTTTGTTCGTCATATGATTTATCTAATTAAAATCAAATTTCCTCTAAAATAGCACATCATTTCCACATGGGCTATCAAAGTGCATATCGGTTGGCCAAAAAACAAAACACAAACACTAATCCTTCCTGAGATGATCAGTATTCCTCGCTACAAATCAAAAAAGCAATGCACTAAAATATTCATGAAAAGGACAGACAAGCAGTAGCAACAGGACAGTGCAACGTCCTCAACAATCTACTTTTCTCAATATTGTACCCCAAAAAATTGTTTCAGCCATGCCAAAAGTATAATCCAGGTAAGATAGGGTATAATCAACATAAATATGAAGAATCACTCCAGCACTACATGACGGGTTAACAAAGATACTATGAAGGGATTATGCAATTAAATAAAGGGTGTGCTCGTTGGAAAGGGAAACAAAGAAGGAACCTGTACTTGAAAACCTAGCCAGGAAGCAACGTTTTGCCATATTTAAATATCCCAGCAGCAAAACTACATGGAGCATTCGCTTTTAATTTAGTTCTATTTAACAAAACCTCTTTACCTTTTCCCCAATAAAAGAAGACATTTTTACTCCATTACAACTTTTCACATATATCACCGACGTTTCCCTACGTTCCCAAATCACAATTATATAACCAACGTAATTCATTTCATGATACCATAGAGCACAAGGAACACATCAATAGTGAACAATGAACAGTTCCAATGGGTCTACATAGATCAGAAGAGACAACTATTCACACCAGATTTTGGCTTACAACAAAGAATTTCGAGACCAAATAAATTAAGTAGATTAATGACAATACGCAAACAAGATTGACAAATAATAAAATTCCATTGTGCAAAGAAACCCAGCAAATTTCCATAAAGATAAAAAGATGATATAAGCCAATTTTGTTTCAAGAAAGCCAAAGCAAATTATAAGAGCCAAATGCGAATAAGACAGCAATTACAGAGGAAAATGCCTAAGAATCAAAATTTTCACTCCTTTGTAACCTTTTTTTTTCTTTAAATAGAGAGAGAGAGACCCATAAATACTTACTTGTTTCCCCTAATTTGGAACCAAGTCTCAGCGCACTGTTTATGGGCAGCAGCCAAATCATCCTTGCATGAACATCCCAATTCAATGGGGATACCAGATTCGAAGTTCGACCCATCAAAGCTCAAGTGACAAATTCTACAATCCCTCTTTACTTTATCTAAATGTACTTTCGTCTCGTCTAATTCTCCACTTTCCAGATCCACAAACTCCACTGAACACTCCGACACAGACGACCTTCTTCCCTTATCATTCACCCCGAGAATCTCTGTCCCAGAAGATTCGGTCGGGCACCTGCGCTGTTGGTGGTGTCGCTCGTCGTCTTCCCTGAAGTGGTTGCAAGCGCAGTCGGCATCAGAGTACTGCAGGCTGTCATCATCGGAAGAGGAAGAGGCAGCGACTCCGTATCTCCGGTGACTAAGATGCTCAACGTCGATATGGGATTTCTGTATAACTGTATCCATCATGTAAAAGCTGAGAAGGGAAAAGTCATCAATACAGACAAACAATGGGGATTTCCAGCAGCAATCTCGGCCAAAATTGCGGTGACTTCAGGGAATTTTCACCGTGATTAGGTTCCCAGTTAAGGTCTGTGGGTGAAGTAATTGGTGATTGCTCCCCTCCTCCGCCCTCCGAGCTTCCTGCCTGTCAGTCCATTGTCAATAGTCCACGTAGAGAGAGAAAGAAAAAGAGGAGTGTATAGTATTAAGTTATTAACTACAAACTAGGACTCTGGAGTAATACATGATGGACGAAATGGAGTCTATATTGCAGAGTAGGAACTAGGAAGAAAGCCAACAATAACTTTTTCTGCACAGAAGCAGTCGAGAAGGAGAGAGAGGCAGAAAAAAGGTGAGGCTTCGCCCAGACGCGCACGATCCACGGCCCCCACGAAAATGACAAAGCCTTGACAGTGGGGCATGGCAAATACTAGTATACTACCTTGGAACGAAATCCCTCATCCCGAGGATCTCCAACCTGTCTGTCCGACAGTCTGATTGAGGAAGGTAAATCACGGTATTCAGCGGTCAGAGAATAGGTGCCCATCCCCGTGTTGCCCATAAGGAGTCACCCCCACATTGGAAGGTTGAAACTCCCACGCTGCGACTGCCATGAGTATCGAACCCGGGTCACTTGAAACCAACTACCTGAACCTCAACCGGTGAGGTACGCCCGTGCGGGCATACTAGTATACTACCGTATAGAGTGTTCTTGTGATATTTGTTGATACTTGAGAGCATCCGAAATTTAAAGTTTCAATTATATTATTTAATTATTGTTTTATTTTTCTTATTTTTATTAATTTATCTTAAATTTAATTTAATACTCTACAATCACCAATCTTAAATTTATAAAACTCAATTACTTTTATCAATCACATCATCATCAATTATTTATATTTTATATTATTTAACATCTAATATAAGTAGAAGAATTAATAAAATAAATATAATTAGAGAAATAAATAAGATAAATTACATATAAAAAATATTAAAAATAGATATAGAATAGATATTATAGAAATTATTGGGCAAAAAATAATATATTTATAGACAAACAAATTTTCGTTACCATTAATATTAACAGTTATATATATATATGTGTGTTCTAATAATAAAAATTAGGCTAAAAATATACTGAAAAGTATCAAAAATAAGATATGCGAAAATACCGAGGAGCTAATTTTTTTGAGATTGGGAGCCCTAAGTTTTTTAGGTTACACCAAATTTGAGGATAATTTTTTTCCCTTCAACCACAACCTCAAATTTAAGATCCTTACATTTAAAATTGATATTCCTTTTTTTACACCACTACAGATGTTTAGATAGTCACGATCTATCTTAAAAAATAAATAGCCAATCCCATTAATAAAAATTTAAATTAATTAAATATTTAATTTGATAGATATAAATAATATCCGATTTATAGAAATATATTTATGTTTAAAATAACATTATAAACAATAATTATTTAGAACCCTATACATAATAAAGTATTATTTGTAATTCTAAAATAATTATACAATAACTCTAGTATCTATATAGTTTTTTAATGATCATTATAGTACAAAATTAAATTTAGTTATTAGTTCAAAAAATTCATTTATTTTGTAGGTTCAAGACTTGACATCGTATTTTAACATTCTTCAAAGATAATATAAGACACTAATATTAATGTGGACATGAATATTATCTTATGGCCCTTGTTTTTCAATATTTTATTATAGAAACCTTTAAACTAAATTAGTTGAACACTCACACAAGAATTAAATATTTATCCAATCCTATAATTGTTTGATCCATATTTATTAATATCTAAATTTTCAACCATCCAATTTAGTTGATAAGATCATATATTCGATATATATATATCGTTACTTTTGAATGAACAACCCCAATATTATATAACTGGTTACACTCACTGATACCATAAATTAGACAATATGAGTGTGGTGTCATAATTAAATTAAATTATCTTAAATTTTACTTATTGAAAACATAAAATAACTATATCAAAATATTACCGAGTTTTTTTCTATAAATATTTGCCTATATTGATATACTTTTTGTGCAAAATAAATTTTGGTGAAATACCGTCACAAATATTAATATATAATAATGGTAAAATATTGATACAATTATAGTAAAAGCATTATATCAAAAAATTTGAATTATTAATAGTAATAATAATGATAAAAACATCAAGAGTAATAGTGGTAAAAGTTAAGTTTAGTTGTGAAAATAATTACACTATAAAATATCATAATTATATGATGAAACCTAATTATTACTATATTGAAATGCATAACAATATTTTACATAATAATTTTTTATTCAAAAACATACTATAACACTCCTAATTTTTAAATTTATAAAACTAATAAAGAATATTAAAATATAGAAGCATAAAACCTATTATGAAGGTATTACTACCATACAAAGCAAGAGTGAAGTGTCTGCCCACCTAACACACATAGTGAAAGGCTAATAAATCTATGTAAGCTAATTAAATGGTATAAAATAAATTATAAATAACAAAATAATGTTTGCCAAATTATTATAGTACCTATATATGAAATCAAAATAACTTATTATAATATTAGTCCATAAAAGGAAATGTATAAATATAGTACAAAAACCAATGAAACTTAAATGAAATAGTAACTCTAGATAGCCAACATACACGACCAAAATAGCTCACTTAGACATAGTTATCATAGTTCCTCCACTCTAAGCTACATAGTTCCCCTTTAAGAATCAAAGATGTCCTCAACCTACACCAAACCATTTGTTCACCCGATTCATAATATCAAGATCACCTTAGGGTCCTATTTAACAACCAAGTCAACATGGGACTAATGTTGAGTAAGCCAACATACACCACCAAAATACAAGGCTCATAAAATAATTTACATCCATAGTATAATACAAGCATAACAAGCATGATGAATTATATATATGGTAAGTCATATAAAATATTATCACATAGCTACACACACACTTAAAATTAAAATGATGTATTATTTTCCCTCTAATCTAAGTTCACCATATAACCCAACATAATCATTTTAATAACTTGAATGGAATAATTTTAATCCTTAGAAATTGATTTATGGAACAAATCAAACAATACTAATGATGGCATTTCGTTGCAAATAACATCCATAAGAGAATCACACATAGGATACCCAAGAGAACATTCTCTCCCAAGGGTTCCCCACTTAGATCATTCAATCTTTAAGTGTACATACTCATAAATAGACTATGTATGATATTATAAATTAGACATAGAGCCTTATTAGCTCTTCGCTAATAAAAATAAAGATACGATGGACTATAATCACCAATTGACCTAATATATATACCCAGCACAACCAAATAAGTAAGGCATTGTAAACCCCTCCCTAGGGGGTCAACCCTAACAAACACCTAAATCACAACTCAATATAGTTCCTCTTTTAATTGTTAATGTAGTATTCTACCATGAACAACAATTACACACCCTATTGGCAAGTCCAAACAATCCATTTTACAATACAACTTCTTTTACTAGAATCATTGTATGCCAAAAGCCCTTCTTGGGTAGAAAATTTTATTCCATTATTTCAACTAATACCACATAGAAGATTAAGCCTTTTCTAGACAACAAACATTAATAATAAAATGCATACTAAATGATAATTAGCAGTGTCCATCATAACCATAATATTACATATATTTTTTCAGACACTTAGTCATTGCCACATAGACATTATTTTTTATTATATTCCAGATATGAAAACTTATCAAGATACCATGAGATTATGTTTGGGTAATTAGTTATAATTTTATTAATACCAAAATGCATCGTATTATATTCCAAATATGACAACTTATACCAACAACCTATTTAATCTCTCCTATACTATTCCATACTTCCTATCATATGAGCTATTGATGCATATTGCTAAATAAATTTGGTCATGCTAAGTGCTGATGATAGAGTTGGGTGAGATTCCAACAAAATAGAAAATAAAGAGAGATGAGAAATGGGATGAATATGACTTAATCTTTAAATCCATCCAAGATTAGGCACTTACACAAACCAATCAAAGTTTCAACACTTGATATAAATTATGTAAGATTTTAGAGAATGAAACAAGACTATACACTAAACCTTGAGTGGTTGTATGATTTTTGAAACATTGAGATAATGCCAAAGGGTAGTGTTTGCATTCCTTCGGCCATTTACTCCTATATAGAGAGAATTAGGATTTAGAAAAATTACAAACTACACTACTAACCCTTAGAGGGCTAACTTGATTACAATATAACCATTGGACACACTAATACAACTTAAACTAAGGTTGTAAAACTAACCAAAACACAATCATATAGAGGAGCTAAAATTTTGAACCCCTTTATAGCTCTCCATCACAAAATAGCTAAGAAGACTAGACTTACAACCTATTACTGGTACTTAGAAAATATAAATTATACTTTAGGAAAGTCTAACAATGTATAACTAAAATAAGCAAATAATAAGTTTATTGAGTAACTCATTGCTAGTTGGTTTTGAGATCTAAAAAGAGGGGTGCTTCCTCCATGATTTAAGATTAGTTTGAGGCCTTGAAATTCCCATAGTACTGTTCCCAAAATCCCTTCACATCAGGTCATGAATTGAAGTAAAAAAAAATCTAAAAAGTGGTACTACAGCAACCTGAGTTACTATAGCAATTAAAGTTTTGGCTCTTCCAAACCATATTCAAGCTATATTGGAGTCATTAAAGGGTGTTGAGTTGATGACTTTTAACTTGGTGTTTCATGGATTTCATGGCTTCTAACAATCTAGCTTATCCATTAATCCAAGTGAGAAGAGTTATGAATTCTTCTACCCTATGAAAATTAATAAGTAAATTATCATCATCATTCAAGGGGGTGCTCCTTCATCAGTTATTATGCACACAAATAAATTTATCCTTCACTCTTTCCTTAATGAGTACACTAAGTATAGTAGTATTTGATTGAAACAACGTATTATTTCTATTTAACCATAGTTTATATAAGATGCTTGCTGCGACTATTCTTATCATGCCTCTCAATCCACACTCTCTTCTAGTTAATTGAATCATCGACTAGAGCAAATGATTCTAAATTCTTGATGCAAATATAAATCTCAGCTGGTTAAAAAAAAGCACAAGCAAGTTTTTTCCATAACACAATTCACAAGAAATATGGTACCCTGTTTCTATATTATCGGCATAGGTATTGTATATTAAAATGTTGTGACTCTCTAACTATATAACTTTTATTTGGTGATTAAAGATTGATGGCACATCAACCAAGCCGCCATTTTATTCCTAGGCATACCATTATGGCTCCAAATGAAATGCCTGTAAGGTAATTGATTTGCCTTTATTTTAATAAAGTCATAAACTGCCCTAATGATATGCTTATTTTGACACTCATAAGCTTATAAAGTCTATTTTCCTGTATAGCTTATGTTTCTTGTAGTCTAGCATCTAACTAAATCAAGTAGTTTATCTAGGAATGGTTGATTCTGCTAAATAATCAGCCTTGTTGTGTTTAAGGTAACACCTAAATATCAAAAGGAAAATTCACCTTCTTAATATCCCATCATATATAAAAAGTAATTTTTCCCTCTAAGAGAGACCCCACAAAAATAAGAATTAATTTTGGATGAATTTTCCTTCAAACAAGACCCTTCCTCAAACTCCTAACTGTTTTTCAACCAATCTAGTTGAATTGATGTCTCCACTAAAAAAGATAAAAATATCATTTAGAAAAAACTAGATAATTATCTTTAGTGCTTTCCAAATGGGGTGACCTTGGAAGCTATTGTTATACCAAAGTTTCTACAGACTTCCATGGAATTATCTTATGCCCAAAATAAATAAATAATGTGATAATGGATAACCTTATCTAACTCCTCTCTTTCTTGGGAATAGTTTTGTTAGTGCCCCATTTATCTTGAGGTATATTCTCACCATTATAACACAAGCCATGAATAGATGTATAAAGTGGGTTTGAAAATCATAAGCTAGTAATAGATGTTGAAGGAAATATCACTTTATACTATCATAAGGTTTTTAAACATATATTTTAAGCATCGTTCATGTCCTGGATTCTTCCTCCTATAATGCTTGACTAATTCATGGGTCATCGCAATATTATCATTCAATAAATGGCCTTTGACAAAATTCGTCTATGATTAGTTTACCAACTCATGTAGTATTGGTTGAAGTCTATTTATAAGAACCTTTGAGAAGATATTGTATTGGATGTTGCATCACTTAATAGGTATAAAGTATTTTTCCATGCTTGCATTGGGGACTTTAGGTATCAAAGTGACTGCAGTACTGTTTAGTTGCCTTAAAAATATGGTTGTTTTCTATAACTCTTTCACTATTGTATTAATATCTCTTCCTATTACATCCCATGATTTCTTGAAGAAATAAGGGTTGAACCCATCAAGACCTAGGTCTTTGAGGTCACCCATTGAATAAACACCTTTCTTTACCTTTTTTTTTTATCTTCCACTTGTTGCAATAATTGTGTCTTCCTTGAATTGGACAATCTCTTCTAGGAGCATAAAGAATTGTCTGAATACTGCAATTGGGGTGCATTGTGCCGGATAAGGATGTGTGAAATATTCTAAACTCATGTTGCATTGTAGTCTCCTTGTCTATTTTATTTCATGTTTCATCCATAAACCTATATATTACATTGTAGGCATGCCTTCCTTTTGCATTTGCAAAGAAATAATGTGGGTTACGGGTTCTTAATAAGATTACCATGAAATTATTCATAAACAACAATTACATATATCATAAAGGACCATGGCACACGTAACATTGGAGCATCTTGGATCATGAATGACCATTATAGTCACGAATACCTCACAATAGAGGTAGCAATTTATTTATATGGGTGGTTTTTAAATGAAATTTGATACACAAATACTGACTAAACCATGGTCCTATAAATTGAGAACAAATAATTATCAATACTAGCAAATATACCAATCTAATAAATTTATATATTATATACCAACTAGTGTGATAACACATTATTCACCTATCTTAGCCCATTGCCCTTACATTATAGTTTGAATAAATTACTATCATAGACACACAATTAGTTCTATGACTAAGTTGATAATTGATAAGTTACCGATGACTAACGGATAAATGTTTTACCAATTACCTAAATTAGCCTGATGTTTTGTCCGATAACATCAACTTATTTGATGTATATATGTCAACTCATAGTACCACAATAATTAAGCACGTATAAGATTTCTCTACTAAATAGATAAAGCGCGTGTATCGTCAATGAAGGTCTACTATAGTAGTTAAATGGCCCTGTAATTAATTATCCTACGTTAATATTACTAGTACTAATATTTTGTAATCTGTACAATTAACCGAGCATTTAACTCATATCAAACAATCTATCTAATCATGAAATATTTATTTACGACCTAAGCATAGGTGAACCTATCAAATTGTTAATACGATTATATTACTAGATAAACATAAACAGACATGCTTCATCTTTTATTTTTACCGGTAATCAAATTCAAACCACTACTTTATACTAATGCTAGCCTAATAGTCCTAGCAAAAGAGTAAATAGTTATTGACTTTCAACCTAGCCACTTGCATATTTATACGAATCCAACTTGATCTTCGGAGGTAACATATTCTATGTAAGGATCATCGCCGACAGTGAAAGACTGAGTGGGGCGTGGATTATATGATCTAGACTCTAGAGTTCTAGGGGAGCATCCTAGGTCGTCGTCGTCGCGGCCATCTTTATTATATTTTTTTTTTCTTCTGTCAATTCAATTCGTTGCATGCGGCAAAAAGAAAGGTTGCCGAGTCGGACATTACTATGCGACTTAGAGGCTTAAGAAATTTTGTGTGGTATAGCATGCCATGACTCCGCAGACACTAACTATGAAAGAAGCGTTTTTTTTTCATACATAAATAGTAAAAATAGCATTACTAACCATTGGTTGATAACGATATTCGATATCTGATAATATAATCTAATATTCGCATTGATCTGATTAAAAAAATTAAATAACTAATCTGATACTTCTTTTTATAAACTAAATAATCGATTCGATCAATAAAAGAACAAAATAAATTATATATGCATACTCTAAATACTATGTATTTTTTTATATAAAATTGTATTGTATATAAGCATATATGTGTACATATAGCTTGAAATAAGAATGTTTATTGTAAGTAAATTTTATATTTTTTAATTATTATTTTGATTAAATATTTAAATACTATCCAAAACTTAGAATTACTCATTGAATATAATGTAATTTAAGACTTTAATCAAATCATTATATCATATTGGCTCAAACTAGATTAATTTATTATTTTTTGATCAATTTTTTTAATTTTTTTTATTTATGGCTTGTTCGAAAGTTTCGGATATATGACTAATTATTCGCTATCTGATTTAAAATTTTAGATATCCAAAATATATTTCAGATATTTAATTTTTTTAAATATCTAAAAAAATTATTTAATGTTTAGAAATTCATTTATGAATAACTCTAATTATAGTATTAAGCTCTCAAATCTATACCTTGAGACCGAAGTGGAGAGGCGGCTTTTCTCCTCCTCGGCTCTAATGAGTACCGGTTATTTATATGTGATCGTAGGAATTCACTAGCAAGGGTTGTAAGAAGTATTATCTATTAGTTAATTATTTACTAGAAATAAAATATATGTTTTATATTCATTTTAATCAGTCAAGGATCTATTATCAATAGACTATATTGACCAATTCTATAACTATATCTTTTATTGAAATTCTACTAACAATCAATTATTTGTTAAATAGAATTACTATGATTTAAAGTTGAATCCTTATTACATATTCAAATAATCACATAAGTATGTGTGTGTGTTTGTATCCCTTAAAATAAAATACTATATGGAAACAATATTAATACTCTAAGAAAATAACCATTTATGAATATATTTTATAGGTTAAATCATATTTTTTTAATCTTAGGAATACAATATTATATGAACCTTAAGAATAGTTTGTAAATACCACACATTATATCCTATATTCTATATTGTACAAAAATTTCTAATGTTTAAACTATTTTACAACATCGTAAGACAATTAATATCCTATGAAAACCCAAAATATTATATGAACCCAAATATTCTATGAAGTTGAATAATACCATATACGAATTAATCTCTTAGAAAAACTATAGTGTTAAAAATATGGGGTATTACCCATACTAATATGTATCTCTATTTGTAGAAAAATTTCTCCGGAATAATGATGGTATAACACTTTTATTTTTCGATAACCATAATTTAAGATAAACTAACTTAAATAAAAAAGCAAAAAATATGTATAACTAGTCACATGATAGATTGATTGGACTGTCATGGCTCTATTTTATTTTATTTTATCTTTTATAAATTCTAATTAGATATATATAATTGAGTGTATTCCCTATTTTTTATAACTCTATTCACACTTTTTTATATTTTAACATTTTACATAAATACTCAAATTGTGAAAATAGTTCTATTTACTCCCTATTTAGGTACTTAAACAACAAACCTACTAAAATAAAATTGTGAATTTCTTCTTTATTCTATTGACGTAATGCTATCTAAGGTACATTAAATACTAAATTAGTGATTAAATGTATTGACATATATATATATAATTTAAAAAATATTTTATTTTATATTATGATGAAAGCTAAAGGTAATTTTAAACTTCAAAAATTAATAAAAATACATCACACAATGAAAGTGAATAATTAAGGTGCATTTCTATTCTTATATATTGCACCTAAGGGTACCTAGCAAGGTCCTCTTGTGTGCATAAAAAAAAAAGAATATATACATATATATGTCACATAAAGCATGTGCAAAATATTAATCAATCCATGATACAACTATCTTGCTAGGTGCATATATTCCAATTTTGTCTTATATGTAATTATACACGATATGTATAGTATACAAATTTGTTTATAAGAATATACACCTAATAAGGAGAATGCATATTATATAAGTTTTTCTATATTATATTTTATAAAAAAAAAGTTTATTAATTTAATATCTAATAAATTTGAATCTTAATATAAGTTGATTCTTGTGTTTAATCTTAATTTGACGTGTGTTTGAGGTTTGTTTTGATGAAAGTTTGGGTAAGTTTGAAGAAAATGGGGTAGAAGAAGTTTGGGGGGCATCAGTCAATTGGTTAGCACCATTGGTCGATATGTACACCGTTTTAAAAAAAATTCTAGCCTTGAATAATCAGTCAACTGACAAGACCTATCGGTCAACTAATTATTTGGTAAATTTAATTGTTCATTTATGATTTTATCTTCTTTTTTTTCATCGCTTTTATGACTTGATGGTGATGCTTTGATTTGGTTATAAACTACTTTTGCAAGTCTATTAAGGTTTTTAAGCTCAATTTCAAGGCTTTTTGGAAGATTTGAAGAATTATTTTATCAATAGAGGTGGTTAATGCAAGAGTATCTTCATCTCATTCTTCTCATATTGATGGATAAGAGTTAGCATATTTGGAAGTAATACCAATTATTCTTAAAAATCTTAAACACCTTCATAATAACCTTAATAATGTTTCATTAAGTGATTCTTATAGGTATTACATATGTTTACAAGAAGAAGACTTCACCAATGATATTTAGTGTACAAGATAATGGTGATGCAATGGTTACAAAGTTGCATGGAAGAAAAAGCTACAAGACATGAAGTTTGATTATTTGATTATTCAATTTATTATCATGATTATGTTTTATGTAGCTTTGATGTTTTATGTAAACTTTGTAATATCTTGTTATTGTAATTGTAACTTATTGTATATATCATATGGACATGTATTGGTTTAACTTTTTTATTAATTAAGCCGGATGTTTTGGGCTTAATTAATGGGGATTAAGCTCATCCTTCTATGTGTATATATATATACACTAGTATATTCGGTGGTGATAGTCATTATTCAATCGATCATCTAATGAAATGAAAGAACTTGGACTCAAAACTCTTGGTCATTCTATCTTCCTACTTTCTCTTCAAGTGAGGTTAATCTTGAGTGAGTTTTATGATTTTCTCTATAGAGAAATTAGTGGTTTATCTTTAGAATTATTTTGATCTTGGAGAAGATCAAAACCTTCCAATTGAATGTTGCATTTGAATCGTCCACAGTATCAACTTTCTCCCTACTTTGGGCGACTTTGTTGTTCTACAAGCCAAACACAATGATCCTGCATTTGTGAAAGATAAACCATACATTATCTTACACATCAGTTTTTGGTATCAAAGCCATGTTTTGTTTGACACAAGTGAAGGAAGACACAACTTGGAGTAGAATCAAGAAAACACATTTCCTTTAACGTGAAATAGAGATTCTTGATGATTCTTGCTTTGATTCTTTGAATCTTGATTGCTTTTATTGAGTTATTACATGCATGAGATTGATCTTGTGTGGTTTAATGTGTGGTTAGAATAGTATTTATATTGATATTGAAATGAATCTTGAACTTTGACATGCTAAAAACTGAATCAAAGATGATGGTTGCATGTAATGTATATCGAGTAGTTTGAAGGAGAAAATTGTGTTTGTGTGTGATGCTTGTGTGGAATTGATCTTATTCTGCATGTTATGTACATAATCAGGATAGATTTGAATGAATAATTAAACCCTTAGATGGTAGTTTAAATGCATGAAAGCTAAATAAACTCTTTAGCCCTAGTCGACATTTATATGGTTGAAGACTGTGTCGAATGTATGTTTTAGTGTATTCAATTATAAGGGGTTTGTAGTCCATCATTTGGACTGACTATTTGTGAAATACACATACCTAATACATATAGGATATTGTTTCAAATCTTCATTAGACATATTGCATGTTAGAACATAGAATACAGGCATAAACTTTGTTAGAAAGTGTCGAATGATTAGTGTTGAATTTTGTTGAATTCTATATCAAGAATTTAGCAAGAAACATGTAAAGTGTTTTGATTTGTTTGTGTATGTGATAATGTTGATTGTTGGTTATATGTTTGATTCATGGGAATTAGAATTTTTTTCAAGAACCAACTTGAAGAATCGAAGAAACCCCTTGAGTGATTTGGGTTTTAACTGAACCCTAAGGATTACTAATCTTTTGTTAAGTGTGTTAGCAAGTTGATTACTATGGAGGGAGAACTGAATGTTCAAGTTATTTTGTAGTCAATCCAAAATTTCTCAATAAATTTGGTAGAAAACAATGCTCAGCTTCAACAACTTCCTACAATGTAGACTCAATTGCAAATGATGGAATCTTGCTTTTTCGAGCAAGATTTGGTGTAAAATTTGTAAGAACAAAATGAGTTCTTTGGAGATTGAATGAGAAGTGATACAAAGTCCATCAATCCAAAAAGAGTAAGGTACTTGAACTCACAAGTAGAGTATGAAGAAGTGTCACAAGGTAGTAGAAGTAATAGAAGGAACTATGATCATCGGCTAAGGCATTATCACAAAGAAGATAAAGGTATTAAACTGGATCTTCCTAATTTTGATGGAAAACTTGATGTTGAATTATTTATTGAATGGATACATGTGGTAGAGGCTATTTTTAAATTTAAGGATTATCATGATGAGCAAGTGCAAATTCGTTACTCTTATGTTTAAGAAGTTTTTTAGGATACGGTATGATAACTCGAAGAGAACTAGAGGAAAAGAAGGTAAATCTATAATCAAATATTTGGGTAAGCTTAAGAAAAATTTGAGAAGAAAATATGTGCCTAAAGAGTATGAGCAAGATAATTACATTAGGTTGACTACTTTTAGACAAGGACTTTCACGTGTTGATGAATATGTTGGGGAATTCAACAGGTTAGCACTTATATGTCACATCTATGAGAGAAAGGAACAAATATGTATTAAATTTCTAGGTGGTCTTGATATGAGGATTTGAGATAAAGTTGGAACTTATTTATATGATTCTCTTAATAATATGATTAAGCTATCTTTGAGATTTTGAAAACAAATCAAATCTAATAAGTCCCATACCACGCGAAGTACTTCTTCTACAAAGTACTACACAAGTACTCAAGCTACTAAGTACGGGACAAGTACCTCAAGTCTCTAAAAATGTTGAGAATAAAATCTCCTCTACGGTCACATACTATGTATTGGCTCCTTCAACATGCAAGGCTACCTACTTGACTTTCACTTCAATAGAGGCATATTTTGCATGCCAATTTATGCCAAATCTATCATCGTGAACCAAAAACTATATCCACACATTTTAAGGTTGTCATTTTGTAGCTAAGGTTTGGAATAAGATTGGCGTGGGCAACGTAGCTTGGTTTCATCAAACACATACCTTTGATTAGTGAATAGTACTTGCACACAAGATCATCCATGGCAGATAACTTGGGGGTGACATCTTCATTCAAGGAACGATGGCTCTATGGTATACATAAAATATATTGGTATTCCAAGGTCAAACTAGCATGGATGGCGTCGCCCTTGGTCAAGAGTCGTTTGTTCAAATGGTTTTTTTTTCTACAATATCAATGAAATAATTCTTTCAAACCCGTGTAATTAATCAATGTTGCTAGGGAACTATCACCTATAGGTTTCATTAAGTTAAATATTGATGGCTTGCATTCTTATCGGAGTGTATATTACATGATACACTCGGGTATATAATCGAATTTGCATTAAAAGATGTAGACTTTAGTGAATATTTTGAGAACGGTTAGATGATTTATGATGATTATTTAGTTTCTACATTTGGAAATAAGTAATGAAGAGAGAAGGTGGACACAAAATAGAAAATATATAATTGATTATAAGAATCGTCAATATAAATTGGAAAGTGATATATATATATATATTATTGAAGATAAATATTTAGCCAAATAACAATAGGAAGGAGAACTAGACTGCATCAGGAAAAGCAAATGTCATAGCAATACATTCTCGTTCTTCAAAACAAAATGTCTTGAGACTATTGACCGACAGCTTTATACACATTAGTGATGATATTAATCATTATGCTTATTTTATGTAATTACTTCATACCCCTTTACTTTTCTATGCGTTGATTAGCACAACAAGGTAACTTTAGCACCCGTTAATGCGTTAATTCATACCCCTTTACATATTAGTGATTGTATCACACCGCTAAAGGCCACCATTAAACACGGCCGTCTCTGTTCTGACCCGGCCACACTTTCTTTTCTTCTTTATCTTTTTTCCCTTTTCCTTTTTCTCTTTTTCTTTTATTTAGGTGTCTAAAATAATAAGAATATATGTGGATAATTTATTAACTATCTGATCTAAATCGAATCTAACATGACATGATAATATATGCAAAGCATGCGATAGATACGAATTATTTAAATATAAATACGAACGAGATAATTATCACATTTGCCTAAAAATAAATTTCATAAGATTAAATAATATATAAACAACAACGTTATGTTCGCCGATGGATATTTTGGAATTTCCGGTTAGGAGATCGAAGCGATCACAACGTGTCACGGCCTCACGGGCAATCCTTGCTTTGTCCTTATCACGGGTTTTATGATTAGCCCCTGCCTTAAACTTTAGCAACGTCATTAGCACTAAAAAATAAAAACTTTATTCAGGCCACAAGTATGATGAAGACCGACGGGGCTTCATGGTTCGGCTGTGTGAGCATGAAGTCATACTTGCCCATGTTATCATGAATTGAAGTCACATTCGCCTTCGTTCTTGTCGGTACATATGTAAGAGGACAAGGTTCGAGGAAGCACATACCTGACGTAACTATGTACGCAGCAAGGGGGGAATTATGGTTCTAATCCATAATTTTTTTTAATGTTTATATTAATCATAGTATATTTATTATCTAAATGAATTAAAATAGTCAGCCATAGCCACCAACAACAAATAACTTTTTTCAAACCATGACCTATTATTATTCCCTAGCCTCCGTTATTCAAGATAGTCGTATTTATTTTATTAGCCTCAACTTATAGTTTAGTTATATTGTCTATAGGAATAAGTAAAGCTCGTAGGCAATTTTTTATATTCTGCCGTTAATTAGTTTGTTCAAATTATTTTAGGCTCCAAATCTTAATCATCTAGTTAATTACTCCAATTTGATTGATGTTTTTCGCGAAGCTAATTAATGTAGGGATAGATTATCTTTATGGAGGTTAGCTTTGCTTTGGGCATGGGTTAAGCATGTTCTGTGCAAGGATGGCTTACAATAAAGAACCGGACAAAAATCTTCCTTTTCTTCAAAATATAAAGAAAGAAAGAACATGATGCGCTAGTCCATCTGCCCAGAGTGAGCCTGTCCATGTCATTGCAAAAGATGACGGAGAAAGTGCGTTGATCTGATTTTGTATCGCGTGACATGTTTTGGATAGGGATAAATAAATAAATAAAAATCGGTCTTATTTATTTATTTATTTTTTTTTTTTACTTATTAAGGAAGGAAGTCAATCCGGAAATACAATGTAAAAGATTCATTACGTTATAGCTAATACCGCCCACAAAATTAAAGAGGGTGCGAGCTCTAATCTCTGTTAGGGGGTGCTCCAACAATACGAATTCCATAAGGCAACTTATAATGGCCAACATGTGCTGAACCATCAGCCAGCCACGTTATTTATCTCCACGTAATCGTGCACTACTCCACATGTTTAGAACTGCGACATCGAGTATTAATTTGCAAAATGCTGACTCAATTAATTAAGGGTTTATCTTTATTCCCCGTCTGCCCATATATCTTTCACCACTTTTTGGGTGTCTTGCCCTAAGCAAGGATAGACTCCGCACAGTAATTCGCCAGTTCTGTGCAAAACATATAAAAGAAGAGTCCATCCTATCAACCCCCCTCATTCTAGCTTTCTACGCAAGCTACATGTTTTTCATAGCATATCTTTGCTTCAGATCTTAGCCTACCCTTAGTTGCCACGTGTCATTTTTAAATTGGTCATGAAATTAAGCTTTGGATTTCGGATGAAAGTTCCAACGAAAACACGTTCAATAGGAACCAATAATAATAATAATAATAATAATATGTGCCTTTTTTTTTTTTCAAAGAAAGCATGATATGATCAAGTAGCTTAGGAACTAGTATTCATGTCATCTATAAGAGACCTCAAAGTTGTAATAATCTTATTTTGAATCATATTTGAGAAAACTAATCAAAGAGTGAGAGAGATCAAGTCTTAATCACTCTCTTCCTCTTTATATCCATTCATGTCCTCCTTTAGTGCTTCCATAGATGCTCCATCGTCAACGGGGTTGGTACCTCCACCAGCGACAATAGAAACAATGACAACACGCCAACAATCACCCTCTATTCAATGGTAGATGGAGATACAAAAGAGAAAGAGTTTACGATGATTGAGTCAAAGTCACTCGGGTAGCATTTACAAGCTTACAAGTCTTACAGGTTAATCTAGCCAGCACCTCAAGGTCGTTGCCAGTAGGGGTATTCAAGAATCAGTCCAGACGAGAATTTTGGACCAGACCGATAGGTTATTTAGGGTTCCGATCTAAGACTGGACTGGTATTCCGATCTCTAGTCTAGGTTTTTGTCCCGAATTAAAAAAAAAATGGTCCTTAACTGGTTCCGATCTTATCCAGTCTGACCCAAAAATTTATTAATAGTTTATCTAAAAAATATAATTTATTAATATAAAAAAATATATAATTTACCGATTCCAATCCTAAATGGTATTGGACTAGAAATTCTGGCCCCATACCTATCCGATTCTCAATCCTAACTTTAAAAAAAATTTGATCCTTAACGAGATTTCGGTGTAGTCCAAGCCAATCCAGTCTGCTCTAGTTTTGGACTAGTGCACACTCGTAGCTGCTAGAGTGTTTCTTTGGAGTCTACTTGCAGCTAGAAGTCCTATAAATGAAATTGTAAACTTCCATGAGTTCCCTCTTCTATGTGATGTAATTTATTGAATTGTAAGCTTAGGTCACTCAAAAGATAAAGTAAACTCAAGTACACCATGGAAGAACCTAAATAAAGAGCGACCTCATTTAATTTGCTAATTTATTAACATGCTCACAATGGAAATTTGCAATGTGAGCCATCATGGAACATTACATCAAATTGTATACATTGATGGAGGAAGAAAGATAGGCAGAAGCTTTGCTAGACAAAACTATCACTTCTTGATGTCGTTAACAAAACTAAGCAGTGAGAATTTGAAATGATTTGGTATGCTTCGTCAAGTCTACTTTTTTAGGCTTGGTCAAGTAAGAAGAAACAAACAAATTATTGGAAATTTTTATGTGCGTCTGCTTGAACCCACGCTCACAAAAGTGTAGGAACCATATATAGAATACATTAATGAATCCATTATTTTATAAGAGAGTTCATGATGTGTTGGGCTTACATAAGAAATTCTCCAAAATTATTATTATGATCTTTTGTTGCATTTATTCCCTTGTGTATAATTAAAATTTGGAAGCTAAATTCTAATTCCAGGTTTAGGCTGAAATTATATATAGGTTTTTGCCATAACATGATTATCTATAAGCAAATTAGTTATCAAAGGTACTCGGAAAAAAAAATCAAAGTAGGTACGGAACATGGAGTTTATTGTTGTACCTAATATAAAAATAATAGTAAATGATTTAGATTTCATCCCAAACTAATTAGTATTGGTCTAGATCTTATCTACTTTATAGCATCGCTACTATAATGGACTCAATCCTGATGAGAAAATCAAGAAAAATAGATAAAATTGTCGAAATTCTAATACCAAGTGAAAATTGAAGAATCAATGAGATGTGGGAAGGAAACTCATTCACCTAAACCAATCAAGACCAAAAGGCTATGATGGTGGTGTGAAACTCGCAAGGAAGAAGAATAGGTCTAGTCCAAAGTTTTATTCATTCAAAATTTCCGGTTATAAAGCTCATACTGCAACCACAAGCAAAGGTGGCTTTGACGTAGCAACAGCTAGCTTCATTTTGTGGCAGTGGTGGTGGAGATTATTCTGAAAAATACATTGGGAAGAGCCTATGACCGAAAGTTTGTATTAACCTAGGCGAAGTCTGAATTGTACGCTAGTCTCTATTTTTCAAGGCATCGTTGCATAGTAGTTGACTCTTGTTGATTACGTTGTCTTTCATGGAGGAAATAAAGGAAGCAAATTGTAGTTTGTATGATATTGTTACTTAGCTCTTTAGATATCTGTTAAAAAAAATACACTGTTGTAGTGAATTTAAGGCTCAATACAAAGCACTTCCTGGTAACGCAGATTGCGCTAGTGAGTGATCATATCCTCTCTTTTTTCTTTTTCTTTTTTTCTTTTGTGAGATCATCATATTTGTACCCCTCTAGCTGTTTACCCGAAGATTTCTATGCTTGAATCTGACACTGAATCTGTAGCGTGGAATGCTGTATTGGAGGGTGGTGTGATGGAATAGTGGACAAACCTTTTTTAATGAGCTGTCTGTTGGATATGCCTAACTATATAGATTCGTGGATGTCTAAAATATCTGATGAGGTCAGGCGGGCTTGTTTTGAGCTGAGGAAAAAGATAAATAGACCCCAATGGCCGTGTATAGTAGAGATTAAGTGAGTAAGTCTCCAATGAATGTTATTGTGGAGTTTGACTGGATACTTTGATTTCACGACTAAAGACCATACAAGAACATGTCTTTTCGTGTGGGACTTGGCTTATTCCTGTGTGCGTGGTGGGAGTTTTAATTTAGTTTGTCGGCGACTACCTAACGTTGGCAGTAATGGATTGTCGTTATATTACATCTTTTCATATGTTCTGGTGGTGGTGGAGGTGGTATCTTGGCCCATGTTTTACGGAATCTCCAAATCCTTTTCATATATGATGCTTTAAAAGGCCACTCATCGTGACTAATAAAAATTTCCTCTATTTATTTATAAAAGTAAATAAATAAAAGAGGTATCTCTATTCATTTAAAAATTATTGATAAACTTAAAAAGCTGCTATTTTTGTCGCTACATGTCCTTTTTTATAATAAAAGTCTATTATATATATCTATATATATATATGTATATATTAAATAAACCGAAATGAATATTTTAATACTTATATATTCAATTTTTTTTATTAAACGGTTCTAAAATAAAATTTAGGTTCAACTTATTTAGTTATATAAATAAACTGAACTAAATTTATAAGAAGACGAATGCGTTAAGTTTACAAGACTAAATTATAAATGAATTGACCCAAATTTATCTAGATTCGAACTTAGATCCTTTAATAAATGAGCTTAAAAGTGAATCTTGGTCTCCTTATTTAATAAACGAGTGTGTCGGACCTAACTTTTAATAAGGTTTGCGAGTTGACTTGTCTTATATATATATATATATATATCAAACATTTAGTTTTTCATTATTATTCTTTCATTGAGTCACCACTTAATTTAACATATCCTACTAAAAAAAATAATATTATGATAAAATCTTTCTCTTTTCTACAAATTTGTACAATTGCTAACTTACTAATATAAACGAGAAACATTATTATGCTCTAAAGAATGAATGCAGAGTTCCAATACTACTTCCTCAAAGCAATTTTAGTAATGACTCTCTAGGATTCGTGTTCGATGACTTTTGTGTATTGAGCGCCGTGGCTTTTGTAAAACCATTATTGAGAATGGTGATAGAAGTTTATTATCCATAATTAGATTATAATTTCTAATAGAAGGGGGAACCAATGTGTATACTTGGAAAATTAGCAAGTCTTCTGAGTTAAAGAATGAAACTTATTCCCCTATACCTGGAAACTTATTAGAAGGGTAAGAATACCCATGTGATGACCATTAAGTTGTATATCCCCAACTGGGACCCCTAAGTACTTGAAATCTTGTGAGAAACTCAAGTACTCTAGTATGTAGGGCTGTTTACGGTTTAAATATCCGATATTTCAAATATTTGATTATCGAATATCTGAAATTGTAGATATTTGAAAATGATATTTGCTATTTGATTTGAAACTTTGAATATTCAAAATTTTAAATCGGACATCAAATATAACCGATATTATTTGAATAAAATTTTTAAATATAAAAAAACCATCAAATCACAAATATATTTGATATTGTCTGATCTGCTGAGCAAATATATGATCTGCTCAGCAAATATCCAACTTACTCAATAAATATCCGATGTTAAAACTAAACTAAAGCTACTATATCACAAGATTTAATTGGATTCTATTAGATCTAAAAAGGGATTATATCAAAAATATAATTTTAACTAAATTAAATTTTGGCCCAAATACTAAATCAAGTAAGTAAAAATTACACAGACACACACACATCTAAATTTATTTTTATATACTTATATATAAAATAAAATCATAAAAATATATATATAAATATTTTTCTTCAGATCGAATATTATTTGTATTTGTTAGATTAAATATATAGTTTGTTTGACTTTTTATTGACCGAATCGGATATTTAATTTGAAAAAAAAAATCAAATCAATTATTTACTTTTTCAAATTGGATCGCTTTAGATATCGGATCGGATAAGTAGATATCGGATAACATGAACAACCCTAGTAATATGTGCTCCTTTATTTGTTGTGAGATTCCTCCAAGCAAAACATAACTCTTATAGGGATTGATAGTTAAATCCGAAATTCTTGTAAAAAGATGGAACTTGGTCATAAAAATTTGAACCGATTGAAGGCCACCATAAAAAAAAGAGTAACATGTCATCCACAAAAGATTAGCTAATAATATTCACCTTTTTGCATTAGGGATGTCCATTGAAATAAGGTTCTTTCCAAAGGGTTTTCATCATTCAGGTAAAATACTCTATTACACTAACAAATAGATAGGGGGAGAGAGGATCGCCTTCCCTTAAACCACTTTTCTCTTCAATGGGGGTCTAAAGGTGTACCATTAAGAGCAATTGAGTATTTTACACTGGAAACACAAAAAATAATTACCTTTGCTAGATGGAGAGGGAAGTGAAAGGCTAGCATGACCTTCTCAAGGAACTTCCAATGAATTGATTCGTAGGATTTGCATAGATCTACTTTCAACATGCATCTCGGAGAGGTGTGTTCCTTTCATACAATCTCGGTAATTCATGTGTCAATAAGATATTTTCATAAATCAATCTCCCTTTAATGAAAGCTAGTCGTGAGATGTTGATCAAATATGGAAGGGTGTGTTGGAGTTTGGTTGTTAAAATTTTTGTGAAAGCTTTGTATAAGACAATGAAGCAGGCTATCGGCTTAAAATTCCCAACATTCTTAAGATTAGACATCTTGAGAATAAGAAGAAACGTCGTTGTAGTACCAAAATTTGAAGGGTTTGTTGTGAGAAAAGATTCATTGAAAACTCTCCAAATTTCATCTCCCACAATATCTGAAGCCTTCTTAAAAGAAAAAAAGGAAGTGGAACTTTGAATTGCCAATGGAAAAAATAGTCTTTTTGACCTCCATATTTGTTCAATGACTAACCAACTAATGTTGATATTCAATCGAAATGAAAAGGCATTGGTAGTTTGGTACAATATCTCTTGTGTAGTTCTCCTATACTTTTATTGAATATATTTTTAATATTTTTAGAAAAGTTAGCACACAATTATTTATCAAAAAAAAATCCACAAAACTACATATTTTCTAAACATAACTTTACTTTGAAAGAAATATCCTAAGATAATTGCCTTTTTAGGAATATTATCCTATTCAAAACTTATATTATTGTAGTGAAATTCAAGAAAAAAATGAATTGGCAAAAAAAATTTAGAAGTAATATAAATGTATGAGAGTTTTCAAAATCCTTTTTTTTTTTTCAATTTTAGGTTATTTAAAACACCCGCTTATTTCAATAAATTATCTTTCACAAATTGGGTATTAAAATTTAAATTTGTTGAGTAATTGGCAAGAAACATCAATGACCAGAAGCATCCAATCTTAGATGATTGGAGTCGCAAAAGCCCGAATTTGAAACATAAGTCTAGATCTATTTCTTAATTTGTACTATCCGAACCCCTTATTTGCTGACAAACCCTGATATATAGTCAAATTGAGTTTTTGCTCAATTTATAGCTAATTGAACTGGAACTAAATTGAATAGCTATCATGTGTTGTCCTCAACTTGTATCGTTGCTTTTTGATGGTAGGGTTACCCGTGGTTGCACCGCTCAAGGGAAGGTTGGGTTGCTCAGGGAATGGCTGACGAGCAGGAAGCAGACGTTGGGAGGTGTGATTTTAAGAAGCAATTTTTCTTTGTAAACAGTACCGATAGTCAATGTCCCATACCATTATTTCCTCTGTGATGTCGTGATT
Source organism: Tamarix austromongolica (assembly GCA_039764185.1). Classification (NCBI taxonomy): domain Eukaryota; kingdom Viridiplantae; phylum Streptophyta; class Magnoliopsida; order Caryophyllales; family Tamaricaceae; genus Tamarix; species Tamarix austromongolica. The sequence continues at coordinate 67,260,785 of CM077816.1, forward strand.
TGAAGGTGGAGCGGAAGAAGCGAGCTCGGGGATGACAACGAGCTGAGGGACGATGAAAAGAAAAAGAAGTCTAGGGAGGAAGTACAGCTTCGCTTTTATAATTTAATTTAATCTGGTAGAGGATAAAGAATAGTTAGATGTCATGCAATTTTGTTGTTTTATGTTAAGATTAGTACAAATTCGATGTCTAATTCTTAATTACTATATATTTAATTATACCGAAAAAAAATAATGAATTCTGCCAGTTTAGTGCCCAAAATTCTTTAAACTTATAAGTTAAAAGCGTTGATTTTTTAATAGGCAAAACAAAACAAAAAAACTTTTTATTTATTTTGGAAAACAACCCGATCCTTCGTCCTTATTATGCATTTGTTTCTACAATCTCTACAAAAAAATATTATGGTGAGTGTTCTTGTAAATAAATAAAATTTATCATTTTCATTATTCTAATTTTAGGAACACTTGACGTTTATAAGATCAAGTGATTATAAATTATATATGAGGTTTTTACTTTGTTACAACGTGGACCCCATTGACGAACACAGCAATCCCAAAAAAATAAAAATCTTGAAAATCGTAGATACAGCTCTAATATAGTTATAGTATATTTTTTAAGTGTATTTATAATTTATTATGTTATACTAATATTTTTTTTAAGGTACAATAAAAAAAATACTGATATATATTTAATATAATTATAATATACTAATACTTAATTACATTATATTTATAATTATAAAGATATGCTTAAAAATACTAAAAAATATATTATGAACATAGTAGACGTACACGGCTGCACTTTAACTACTTCTTCCAAGCAAGAGATCCCAAAAGCATGATACCAGAGAGGTGAATTCTAGCAAACAATCTATCTGATCAGACTCCTAATCAAAACTCGCTATAACCACGAGGCTGCATTACGTCGGTCTCAATTGGGAGTCCAATTTAACTTGATGTTGTCCAAGGCTGATAGAGGTCGTTTGCTCTAGTGTTTCGTAAACAAGTTTTTAAGAGCTTTTATGACTGCAAAAGATAAAATAATGGTTTAATCATATCAAATCTTTATCCTGAATTTCTGGCAACGAACTTTGTAATTTAGCAATAAATAAAAAAACAGCTTTTATAGAATAGGCTCAAAATAAGACTGTTTCTAACAACCTTATTCAGATCAGCTTTTTCAGGGGCTAATTTATACCTTTAATATACCAACAGCTATGAGCATTGTCCCTGATTAGATCAGCTAATAAAATCTAATGTTAGTTAACCGCTATCATAATCTACTATCCGGTATTAGCTATTCACTATTTGCTAAATAGGAGCCAAGACTTGATTTTTGGATCGAGAGCATATACGAGGAAGTCCCATATCCTTCAAATGAGGTGATCAAGAACATTCGCGCAATGCAGAAGTGGGAAAAATGATTAGTTCAAGGTACTTAGATTCCAGGTCCTAATGTTTTTTTATACATAAAAATAAGGGGATAGCATTATGGATTTTGTATTACTCATGACTCATTGCGTTTCACATTGTCATAATATAAGTACTCCGAATATTACTCTCATATTGATTTGAAAGTTTCCTTCGCCTGGATATTCACTTTTTGATTGACAAATCATCCTCGTACAGAATTCGGATTTTCCATAGCTGTGTAAATTTGTAAACCACTAAATAAGTCGATGCCTTACTCCTCCAACTACCAAAAAGCCGTAGGCAAATTACTTCTAAGTTCGGGTGTTGGAACCCATTTCATAGGAAAATTAATTTCAAGTTATGTCATCCTTCCAATCAAAACTTCACAAAAAGCCAGGCCCACAAAGCTTTTCAACTTAGCCCCTCGACTTCAGTCGGAAAATGAATGGCTTGCCTGGGTACCTGGTTTGACAGCGCTTCTGTCATCATCCCCACCAGCTTACTGTGCCCCTCATCAAACCGCTTATTATGATGACGTTCATTCAACTCTGGTTCCGAAATTCCATCGCTAGCAGAGGTTGCATGAGAATCACAAGGTCTGTGAGTACCAGCAGCATTCTCCGCCGTCTTCGCAATGGTTTTATCAAGCCCACCCTTGATCCATGCCAGATTATTTAAGTCCGTGGCTATTGAGGCCAACTCAATATTCGAGAATGAGGGAGGCTCTTCATAGTCGACAAACTCAGGACCTAACAAGGAGCTGGAGGGTTGGTCTCTAGATGGAGTGCTGCAACATCCGTGCCCACATTGCAACGGGATTCTAGGTTCATAGGGAATACCTTCAACAAACCTTGAGAGGCCAAAGTCAGGTTGAAAGGCTTGTACTAAAGGTCCATGCACTGGTTCAGGTTTTGGAGGTGCAACAATCCTGGATGAATCAGTAGGTAGAGAATGGTAAACATTGAATGCCCCAACACGTGCAACTGGACGAGGAAGTTCTGGCTGCTGTTGGGCCTCAGAAACACAAGTTAGAGTAGGATGATGCTCCTCAGCAACACAAGTTCGTGCAGCATGAAGCTCTCCAGAAACAGCATGATTCATTTCGAATGAATCTTGGTTCTGAGACAGCTGGTAAGGTTGATTCTGCACCATGTTCTTGGGCTGGTATTGTTGGTTGCTAAACTGGTGATGTTGGTGGTGCATCATGCTCTGAGATGGATATGGCTGGTCCAGCGTAATATTCTGAGATGAGTGTGGTTGGTTATGCATCATGTTTTGACATGGATATGGTTGGCTCTGCATCAGGCTCTGAGACTGATATGATTCATTCTCCAACATGCCCTGATACCGGCATGGTTGGCTGTCCATCATACTCGCATCATGTCTTTCAACAGGTTTCAATGAACTAATTTCCCCCGACAATGTCTCTTCTGAAGATGCCCTAGTTCTATCCATGTTCGTATCTTCTCCTGACTTGAGAGGGACATACCTGCGTCTCAGAGTTGAATTCCAATGGTTCTTAATTGCATTATCTGTTCTACCTGGTAGGAGTTTCGCAATTGCTGCCCATTTGTTACCATGAATTGCATGAGCTGAAATTATGATGCAATCTTCTTCCTCTACAGATATATTGACAGATTTAGTATTTTTAGAGAAAAAAGATACAGAAATACTCAAAATCATAGCACGCATAGCCAATGATCTATAAAAGAAATGCAACAGCTATAATCATATATAAGCAAGGGCATGAGTAAGTCAAAGCCACTTAATGTAAAAAAGTGGACACAGATGAGACCAAACTGATTGTCTTCAAACATTTCACACTTAACGGATAACAACATATGAAACCAAAAACATTCATATGACACCATGGAAATCATCTACATACAAAACAGCACGTGTCTGAGAACGTTTGGTCCTAGATGAGAATAATATATGAGCAAAGCAAAAAATACTTCAAAAACAAAGCATGTAAAGTAGATCTTATAACCAGACCCAAAATCATGGTCATCAAATCCTTATTACAAGTTCATCATTGCCACTTTAAGGTATACAAAGCCAAACAGCTGACATGGATACCCTCTGTAATCATTTATATTCTGTAGAACTTCATATAGCATGAAAGGGCACAGATAGCAATGGCTTAGCATAAAATTATTATTGTCATATCCCTAGAACTAATCAATCAGGCTGGGATGAGAGAAATGAAAACCAAACTCAATCCAATATAGCATCACAAGTGGGATAAAATTGCATGTTGAACTATTCAACATATTCAAGTTGCAAAAACAAACCAAATGTGCAGCGCATAGTGGTTTAACTGACAATCAATTCTTCACTCTAGGACGTCAACCATGTGTTTCTGTGAGCATCAACATCTTATAGCCGGCTTTTACATCTTATATGAAATAAACCCAGACCAGCTATAAATAATACTGTTTGCCCAAAGTTGCACACTTTATGAAAACTTAATCAACATTCATCCAATCATCTAAAAAAAATTACAACTCTACAAATACTAACAATAAATGTGGCAGCACTCGTCTTCAAAAGGTCCACAATTTACAAATACTACTACAATTATTACTTCAGTCCATATCATTTTAGTTGATCAGATATTCTTACCAAACTAAGCCAAAATTTAGACAACTCTATTGAATTCAGCATATCCACTTGCATAAGCAAAACCAGAGCAGAAATGGGCAATCCAAGGCTTACACACAATGTGGACCCATTTGTAAAGTAGGAAAAAGAAGTTAGGAAGATCAATGAACTTTCAGGGAAGATATGATTCATTGCATTAATAAATGTCACAGAATCCTTCAATTGATATAATAGAATGAAAAGGCAGCTCTATTTTTTTCTTCTGCCGAAAAATACAGTGAGGACAACATGTTTTTCTTTTCTTCCCTAAATCAAAAGTGTCATGGGTGAATTTGGCCTTTTCCTTAAGGTTTTCCTACATATCTAGAGAAATCATAAGCATAGAGCTCCATTTTGTACCAAACCACATGTTATAACACCTGCATGCTTGGTATATAAAACATCAATACAGCATGCATCTATAACCATGATATGCTAAAGTTTAATGTTTTCGTTGACAAGCTCAATAAATTGATCAATACTGGTTTAGCATGAATAATGCACAAATCGCCAACATGAAGAAAAACAAAACTCAATGGGAATGAATATGTTGATTCCTTTGATGAGCAGACCAATATATACATCAAAAGCAAAAACTACAGCAAATGGTACTTACTGCATCTCACGATATCTTAACTGACCAGAAGTGCAGAAAAATTGAAATTACACAACTCAATACATTGAAGCTTTTAGAACCCTATGGATGCTACAGTATTCAAGATGCAGAATCCCTATTTTTCTATCCTACTACATTTGTTTCTAAGAACATCTATTGTCCCAACATAAAACGTAAAATCTGCAAGAGACCAACATGTTATTCGCAACCTGAAAACTTATATGAGCTCAATCAGCATTCTTGATGTATCCATATGAGATGGTATTGGAAAATATCAACAAATACATAAGATTTACATAAATCAGGTGGGAACATTACTACAGGCTAAAAAAAATAACCTACAACACTTTCTATGACTTTAAGGCTTTGGTGATACATATAAATGAAACAATAAAAGAAAAGTATCCAGTCCAATTTTTTGGGGTAAGGAAACCCTTTGGATTATGCAACTGCACATCTTCATTCCTACTCTATTTGGAATGGATCAACTTAAACAATGAGAAGCAAGAGACATATGATAACTATTTTTGTACCAACTAGTTGAACATCATAGGCACATTTATATGCCAATCTTTTATAAACATGTAGGACCCAATCACATATACAAGTTATCATTAGTAAATGGCTTCAAGATCAAAAATTTTTACTAAAGAAACTTATGTTGCATTATTTGTACACTTATAATTGAAATATACTATGTATAGCCATTGCACAACTGAAATCAACCAACGAATTAGACAGCTAGCTGAAAAGACAGATGAATAAAAGTAATGCCTTTAGACCACGGAAAAGACGAAGAAATACTCCTTCAAGCATTACAAGCCTCAGCATTACTCCCTATCTTCGATCCTTCCTTTGATTTTGATTCCGACAAAAGTATTGGCCTTGAAATGAAAATCCTCTGGAAGAATTGTCAAACTCCACCGCCAACTTGCTGGCTGTGCCACCCTTGGGCATAATTTCTTCTACCAGTGTACTCGACCAAATTACTTCAAAAATACCATTAGGCTTCCCCTTCTAACATTATCCATAAATACTAACGGAAATCAAATTTGGGATTAAAAAGCAGTCTGTCATCACAACATAACCTTTAAGTTTGAGTTTAAAGTTACTAGCAAAGAGCGATAGGCACATACACCATTTCGCTTGACCGAAGGAATTGGATTCACCTCAGAGTAATTTTCAGGACACAAGCAACAATTGGAAACTCAAATAGCTGCAAGCCGAATTTCTAAACGCAAAACCAATTGAAACGCACTCAACATCAGAAAACGATTAGAACATCATCAAAAGGAATTCCAAACAATTCAAGTCCATCCTCAGTTAAGTTAGAACCAAATGTGACTAAAATGCAGAGAGAGAAATAGAAAACGCGCGGTTGTATTCAAGCAAATTACCGGTAAACGGCTTCCGTTTAACACAAGGGTCGAGCTGATTGCACCATCGCAGACGGCACGACTTTCCTGAACGACCCGGAATTCCCCGAGCGATGAGACTCCAATTCCTAGCTCCAAATTTATGCACTAGGTCACTCAAAATCGCATCTTCTTCCTGCGACCACGGTCCTTTCACTCTCCCTCCACCCTTGCCGCATCCTCCTCCACCGCTGCTGCTGCCAACCGCTGCATCGCTAGCTTCAGCTCCAACAATGGTATTCGCACAGTTGTCGGTTATTGTGGTGATAGTAGCGGCGGAAGCGCCAGAAATAGTTAAGCCGTTAGGGTGGTCTATGGTCGTCATCGGTTGGTCCCTGTATTGTCTTTTCGCGTCTGTTTCTCTCCCCCTGGTTTGAAGAACCGTAGGGGTTGAAGGTTGATGATCGAAGGGACGTAGTTGGGACTTGGGAGTATATAAAAAGCAACTGTGTACCTAACCTAACTGACTATACTATTACTATACGGTGTAAAACACTCGCTCTCTTCACGTTCAGAGCATCGACCCCATTTTCCAAACACCCACGTTAGTAAAATGTAAGTATGTAACTTCTCACGGGCCCACGTATTTACAGAAACTATATTATGATGGCAATATAGTTTTTTTTATAACTATTTATCATCAAATTTATATATATATATATTATTTCTATTAAATAAGCACATCTTATATTCTATCTTATTTCTCCAATCTCCATCGTATTTTTCTAATACTCACATATTTGAGAGACAACAAATTTAATCCAAATTTAAAATAATATTATTTACCTAAAAATAAATAAAAGATCTATATTACCAATTAAAATTTATCAAATTTATAATTGAATTTCATAATTAAGGAAAATGATTTGATAGTGAAATCCAACAACAACAATAAATATAATTTTACATGTACTAATTATTTTTTATTAACTAAAAAGTAGATAAAGAACCTAATGATGTTAATGTACGAGAAACTAAGGTAAACACAAGTAATGGAGTATTCTATGGTTGCTTAGTTAATTGAATTTTATAAAAATGTTATTTCAAATGACGTGAAATAAAAATAATTATCGCTTTGTTTGTCTATGAAAGTACTTAATATAATAATAATAATAATAATAATAATAATAATAATAATAATAATAATTGATATGATAATTGAATAAAAATATAATATAAGATGATCACCATTGTCAATAGATATAATCATCAATTTTTTAAACCATAATTACTAACTTCATTTGAGATAATTAACAAGCTAGTAATAGGATAATTACTATCACCACTAAATAGAATCAACATTCTATTAATGATGATAACCCAATTGTTTGTGATAATCACTAAATTTATCACTATTATTATAATACCTCAAATTTAACATAATCGTAATTATGAATAATTGATATTTTAACCTAACTTGGATGATTGATATTTTAATCTTATATTATTCTTTAATCTTAAACTTAAACCTAATTATAATCCTAATCATATACTTCTTTTTCTTTCCCCTTTTTTCCTTTTCTTTTTCATTGTCTTTTTCCTTTTCTTCTTTTCCTTCCCCCATCTTCTTCTTCCCTGCGTGATTCCCTCCTTCCCCAACCGAATCCCTTTGATTGTGCCTCCAACCACAACCTACCTAAGCCTAGCTCATCACCACCACCATCACCTCCCTCATCTTCTGAGGTGTGTCATGTGAAAATTTATTTCGTCCTAAACCCCGATATCTACTTTTACTCTATATCCCTTATGTGTCACTCTCTACAGCACATATATTCGCTCACCACCACCTCAACTATAAATACCCCTCTATTCTCTCTCTTCATCTCATTTAATGCCTCACATAACCTTCCTTAGACTCACTCTCTCATTTCCCAACTTCTTTGTGTTTCATTTAATCAAAATTTTCCATTTTCATGTAGCAAGGTTCTACATAGTTTTGTCAACCTCACTCTGCACCACTTTACATGCATGAGAAATGTACATTACTTAGCCTTAGTTGCGTCCATAGCTCATGCAAATCACCCCCTTCAGCGTCCACACCTCACACAAACCACTCCCACCATCGTCACAATCTCACACAACCTATCTCTAATTTCAACCAAAACTCATGCTACACCGACCCCGCATACATGATAACCTCACATTCCCTACCCCTAGTTGCATAAGAGGCTCATGCAAGTCACCCCTTAGCCACACCACTTCCTTACGTAGCAAGCTCAACCTTGCACCACATTTTCCCACAATTTTATTTGCTTTAGTTTTGATCCTTTTTCCATTCTTATTTGCCTTATTTTCTCCTTTATTGCTTTCTTAAGTTATAGTAGTGTGTTACTTTTGGTTTTTATGTGATTTTTCGATTGTCTCAGAGGAGGCATCTTAGAGTTTTACTTACTTAGAGACCATGTCGATTTGGTAATGATACATGTTATGGTTTTACATGTTATATGTTAATTTGTGTGTAATCTTTTTTTTTTGGTATTATTATGTTGATAGTGTCATGGTATGATAATGTGGTATGGTATTATGTATACATTGAGTATTTTGAGAAAGCATTAGCTTATGTGGTATTTCATGCAATAATCACCAAGATAGGTACAATAATCACATGCAACTATCATGATTACATAAATATAAATAGATAACAGTTTATATATGGTTGTTATAATAAGAACAAGTCATATATAAATCATCTAGTAAAAACTAAAAAGGGTTGGGAAAACAAGGGTTATTGTGGTGAACTATAGACAACGGTTGTAATATTATAATTGGCATCATCTATAATGTCTCCTAATGGGGGCTACTTCATGAAAAGCTATAGTGTAGTGAGATTTTTTTTATATGAAAAAAAAACTCAGGGTAGAGATGACATTTTTTTGTATAAAATTGTTGTTTATAACTCAGTCCACTCTTTTTTTTCTTCCTTCACTTTTAACCCAGAATGATTTTTACTTTCGCACATTTACTTGAACACATGAGAGAGGACTTCTAGTAGCATAAAGAACCTCCACCATTTCATCTCAAACCTTCTTCTTTGGTCATATTCATTACATTGTCCTCTTCCTTTTGTTGTCATCGGTGTTCTTTTATACTTCAAGTATGCATTTTTTTGCCTCCATTATTGTTTAATGTTGCACAAAATCTTGAGTTCTCCATGATTAAATAGTTTTATTTCCTTAAAATATGCTTGTTCAATTTTGCTCTTTAATATGATATACATTCTACAAAAGTGGTTTTAAGTATTTCTTGGAGTGTTGTTTATTATCATGTGGTTTTAGAATTTTATAGTTTCTGTTGTTTTTGTTATGTGATGTACATGCTTTGTTATTTGGTTGGCTGCTACTATTTTAATTATTGCTACTAGTTGGTTGGTTGCATGCTATGTTATAGTGTTGTTACTTGTTTGAATGTTGTTTACTATCATGTGGTTATAGAATTTTACAATATTTTTGTTTTTTTCTATAGTAAATTGATAAAGAATGCTTTTGTGTGGAATTTTACTATAATACCCCATATTGGTGGTGGTTAGTGTAATGAGTATTTATATACGAATATTATATCATCATTTAAATTATATAATAATAATCTTTATTGTTCTCATGATGTAGAGTGATATTGATGCACTAGAATGTTATTCTTCAAAAGTGTGTTAAATCTTGGAAAGGCATTAAGTATAATTTAGCATTTTTTATATGGTTGTTGAAGATGGAACTTGCCTATCAACTACTAATAGATTACTAGGTTGTGATCACTTCCCAACAATAGGTTGAGTTTGTTGAGTTGAAAAAGTTAGAAGAAATTACGGTATATAACTACTCAAGTTTTATATTATGCCTTAAATAATGCTTGTAATTATATATAAACTAATTTTATCTACAACTTATATGTTTTAAATGATAAAAGAAGAGAAAAAAAAAGGAAACATTAATAAAAATGCTTACCCTCATAAAAAGTCACTTGATAGTAATAATGCCACAAGAAAGGAGTTGGTCTAGAAATAAATTAGGTCATTATACAAGTCACAAAATTATAATGATTTTGCGTTATTTATTCTCAATATTATTTTCATAACATTTTTAAACTCTAACTACAATCATTTTTCTCAAGAGGAAGTCTGGGTAATAGGAGTGTTGATAAGTGGTTGAAATTATGTCCTTGCTCAAGGTTTGGGGACTAAGGAGCACAATGGTCAAATCAAAGGGTTGTCACATAACACGATATTATCCAGTAATTCTAGATTAATTTCTAATTTCCACACTCCTAAGGAAGAGGTCAATTATCTTAGAACCGAAGTAGATGCTTTAATATCAAGCCAAACGTAATTGATTACCAGCCAACAAAGGATTGATGAGAAAATGCTAAAGTTCATGAATGAAAAGGCATACAACTTAGTGATTAATATGATTTTTGTAAGACCCTGAGTTAATACGACAATGTGAGAGCTACCTTGGAATGTTTCTCAAGAGAAAAGGCATATATTCAACATTAGTCCTTTCAACATGCTTCAAAACTTTCGAGGAAGGTCACCAATCCTAAAAATTGCTCAATGGCTAGTACGCTTAACTATGGAGTTCTTAGGATGAAATCACTAAAAGGATGGTATACTATGTTGATATAAGTAGGCAAATCAATCCTTACATTACTTCTCTTAATTTTGAGTATTATATTCACCCTCACTCAAAGAACGCACCATTCTCATTGTGCCTCAATCACTGCCTGTCTTAATATAGGTTTTTTTCTAGAATCTTTTTGCTAGGTGGCTGGATGGCTTATCCAAGTTCAATTCAAAGTCTCGATTTCACTATGATACTATTTGTAACACCCCCAGGTCAATACAACCACGCAAGGGATACCCTAAAGCTCTTTTGGATTAATTGGTTGGACCCACAAGTCAATACGAGTTATTTCAGCACATTTTTTTTCCCAATCACGTGCTTCTTGACAAATTTTTTAAAAATTTTCAAAACTTCTCAAAGGTTCACCCATCCTAAAAATTTCTAAAAATTTTAGATTGAAGAAGAAGAAGAAGAAGAAAGGTGGTGATTCCGGCAGGTTGGTTACTCGACAAAAAATAGGGAGAGTGGAGGTGGTTGTGCATTAAATGAAGTAGAGATAGATTAGAGTGGCATATATATAAGTATAGTGGCATAAAAATTGGGAAAAATGGCAAAGGATGATGGATGATGGTGATTAGCATGGCAGGGGCAAGAGGGCGGCTGGGCAATTTTTAGTGGAGATAAGGGGAGATGATAGGTGAAAGTGATGGTGGAGTGTTGCAGGCAATAAAGAAATTCTCATGAAAGAAAAACAATAGTAGGAGAAAGGAAATGGAAAAGGAGAAAGAAAATAAAAGGGAAAAAGCTTAAGGTTAGGATGAGATTTAGGTTAAATTTTTATTGGCTAAAATAAGTATGATTAATTATGTAAATCTATCGAGATTAAAGGTTAGGTCAAGAATATAAATTTTTCGGTTCAAAGATTAGGATTATGTTAATATTTTGGGATTAAATAATTAGGGTAAGACTAAAATAAAATTTTCTCAAGATTAGAATTGGATTAAAATATTAATTATACAGGATTAATTTTAGCAAAAATTTGGGGTATTATAGTATTGATCACCATATATATACATATTGCTATTATTACTTCAATTAACTACTTACAACCATGCCAATTGTTATCCTTTTTTTTCCATTAGGTATATTAAAATATGTATTTTTTTGATTAATTTAGAGGAGTTTTTTGTATACTTAATTATTTGTAGGATTGTAAGTCTTTCCTTAATGTAGTTATATCTTGATCAATATGATACACAAAATATTAATGCCTGTGTATTAGTTTTGTATATATAATCAAGTAAACTTGATTACTTTTTATTAATGTAATTTTTTTTATGTATAATCATGCATATACTTGATTATTTTTTTTAAATAGACTTTAAGTTGTATATATGCATGGAATACACAATAATGATAATTGTGTACCAGTTTTGAATATATGTACACAAGTTTATTATGTGGTGTCGGTACCAAGTATTGTTTATTTTTTTTTTATAAAAAAAGCTATAAACAATAGTTTGACCTAGAACCACCATTTATACTTTAGCGAGAAGTTTTTTAAAATAGCGTTGAAGGAATATACAAGAGTTTTAATTTATATCCACCATCTATAGTAAAGTATTTTCAAAAAAATTTCTTAGGGTATAGTTATAGTTTTAAGTTTATAACCAATATTTATATCTTAGCAGAATTTTTTTCAAAAAAAGGTGTTGAAGGAATTAACGATGATTTTAATTTATAATTAGCGTTTATAATGAGTTTTAAATTGTAGTTCTAAATTAAAATTGTTGTTTATTCTTTTGAACTATTAATGAACTTTTTTCATTATTTCAATTAATAGTTTTATTAGTTTAACTACAATATATAATTTTGGTACATAGGTGATTTTTTTTTCACACAAATAAATCGTAAAATGGTAGTTTTTATGATCAAAATTAGTTTGTAATTATACTATATTGTCAACAAATTTTGTATAAAATTCTTCTCTAGATTTCAACATATTTTTATATTATTTTAATTATATATTATAACTTATAAATAGTATTTAGGCATGTCATTGGTACACTTGTTATATTATTAAGAAATATCGATCATTTACTTGGACTATGTTATGTACTAGGATGGCTATTAAAAGATTTGAAACTTATGTTATGTTAGTAAATATTATAGGTGGAAGTAATATTAATCATAAAGTATTGTTGTCATGCATGTCATTAATGCTATAGGATCCAAGATTGTCTTTCATATTCGGCTAAAGGCAAATTATCTTATGAAATGGCAGGCAACAGGCAACAAAAGCCAAGGTGAATCCCTTAGTAAGGTTGATTGTTTTTTAAAAGGTATCCGGTCATGATTAATTATATATTGCGGTTTCTTAAGTCACAAATTATAAGGGTTTGAAAATTTTGATATGCAATGACGATGTCGATAAAAGTATTTCAACAACGAATATTATATTTAACTTAGTGTTTGAAAAGATTTGATCAAACCATTATATTGTTATTCTATGCATATATCATTTCAAAAAAATTAATTTAGATTCTTATTGCTAACTATTTATTTGAAATAAATTTCAATTAAATATTTTAATTACTAAAATATTAAATAAAATACATTCTAAATGCACGGGGGAAAACCTATTTAAGAAAAAAAAGTGAATTTAACTTCTTTTTATTTATAAAAGGGTTATTAAAGGCAAATAAAAAGTATCATATGGGTGTCATAACACTAAGAGAGGAGAAGGGAATTTAAACTTGAGACTTCTTATACTTATAAACTGATATTTATCACTAAATCAAACTTTATTCAATGAGTGAGGTTAACTTTATCTTATAGGTTAGATGGCTCATTTAAGGGTAAGGAAGGGGGAATTGGTCTACTAAGATCAATCTGGGCATAAAGTTACACCCACCACTTTAGATAGGAGCACGACTATGCTTAGTGCTTATAAGTTTTACAACTTATATACAACCCATTAATAAAGTATGGGTTTAACATGTGAAAATTTTAACTTGCTTAGATGCGAAGCACACCCTTTATTAGTGGGTTGTAATGAAGTTGTAAAATTTATAAACTTAGTATTTTTAACCAAATAAACCTCTATCCTTAAGGCACTAAAATGACACTTAACCCTATTTCTTTATAAATAAAAGTGTAAATTATGAAAATGATGAAATTAAATGATTGCATGTAGAGTAATATTGACTATATTTAAATATTATACAAAATATTCAATACTATTTTCATATAAACAACCATTGATATGAATAATAACAACCATTGGGATTTTTTTTGTTATGATTTTTCTCTTTGGAATTTTTTTAAAATAAAAAAGAAATTTGGTTTTGTGCTAATGAACATACCCATCAAAGTGTAATGTTATCTAAAATTACTGTTATATATGTATATGAAATATAGAAAACAAAAAATATTTATTGTTGATAATTTGGTATGGACAAGTAATGATCTATAATCATCGAAAATCATACGTGTTTCAAATAATACTAACTAGTTGTCTATTATTATGCCTAGTTATGGAGAGAGATAATTATTGATCAAGAAACACACATTTAAAATTTATTTTTATTGAAGAAGAAATATTTGTAAGTTTATAATATATATATATATATATATATATATATATATATATATATATATATATATATATATGTATTTGGGGGGTTTTCTAATTATATACAATGTTTTCCAATTTACGATCGGTAATGGGCTTTTTATAAAGCGGCTAATATGGGCCTGATAGCACCTAAGATAAAATGTTTCGGACCAAGCAAAACTCAGTTATCAGGTACTTTCGCAGTGCCCTGTTAGATTTAAATTCGACATGTCAACAACTATGGTAAGTTGGCAGCTACCTCACTCCTCGCTGTACTGCCAATAAATCGTCGGCAATCGGCCGAGACCCGAATATTATTCTCCAAAGCACCGCATGGTCCGCATCCCTAGAGAAAATGAAGTGGGAAAAATCCCTGAAAATGTGCAGAAACCACTCAAACCATAAAATCTTGAGATTAATTATTGCAACATAGTAGTAGATTGTATTCGATGATTTGCGATAATGGAGATTCCCCATCCGAATCCAAGGTACTCTCTAATATATTTTCATCTGTCATTGCATTTCCTGACCCTAGCCGCTGAACCCATTTCGTCATTTTCCCTCCAAAGTTTCGACGAGGAAAAAACCTCTGAATTTAGTTTAAATTTCGCTCTTCTGGGCGATGCTCAAATCGTCCAGAATGATGGTTCTTTCGTTAAGCTCACTTCTCAATCTATTTATAGTTCTGGGCAAATTGCTTCTAAGAAATCCATCAGGTTGATTGATGGAAGTGCGCATGAACCGATCTCAATTTCTACTGATTTTGTATTCTCGATTTCTCCTGGCGATGGAGAGAGTAACGGCGATGGTCTGGCATTCGTGATTGTTCCTGCTGGTGAACTTTCACGAATTTTCGGTCAAGGTTCTTTTGGTATTTCGAAGGATTTTGTTGAAATCGAAACAAATTTTCTTCTTGTTGAGTTTGATACTAAAAAGGATTATAATGTGGGTGATCCCAATGGTAATCATGTGGGGATCGACGTGGGTAATTTTGTTTCTGTCGAGACTAGTGATCTTTCATCGATTGGATTGGAGCTGAATAGTGGAGAAAAACTGCAGTCTTGGATTGATTATGAGGCCAGTACGAAACGATTGGATATTAGGTTGAGCAGGGCTGGCAGTGACAGGCCTTATGAGCCTCTTATATCATATCCAATTGACTTGTCGAAAATGTGGGAAGCAAGAGAATTTTTTATTGGGATTAGTTCTTCTAATGGGAATTCAACCCAAGCGAGCAGTCTATATTCATGGAGTTTTAGGTCCTGGATTGTACCAGGCGGGTTGCATTCCCAGCCATTAGATCCTCGTCTTAGTCCTCAGGAACAACCACCCCTTCTAAAGAAGAACCGTGCTCTGAGAATTCTCGGTGGGATAATCTTTGTTACTGGATGTGGTACAATAGTTGCATTCTTTGTGCTACTTCTATGGGTGGTCCTCTTCACCAGTCAGCCGCCAGAACCACCCGAGCTCCAGATGGGGCGGACGGATTTTAGGTACGAAAAATTAGATGTGGATATTGAGAAAACCTCAGAGGATGTTCACACGGAGTTAGAGCACAATTCCTTAACTTCTTCTCATGATTGATTTGATTTTTTTGATTTGTTCTATGTGTAGTGTGAAATAGGTTATGACCTCCGTTGTAAATTTATACCTTTCCGCTTTTGTTGTTGTTATTCATTGTTTGTAGCAGCGGCGAAACAATGTAGTTTACATGAAATCCTATGATAAATGATTCCTGAGCTTATACAGCTTTTTGCACTGATATTGGCATGTTTCCTTATTTATATAGCATAGCTTCTTTTTATATTTATTTGTTTTGATGATTTAGTGAAATTTATTGAGTACATCATAATACGAGATAAAACAGCATCCACCTAGCTGCATATCCATCATGATGGGCATCCGGAGACAATAATCAGAAACAATATTAGTTGTCTTCCTAACCTAATGAGCATCAAGAACTGTTGTCAAATCAAAAGTATAATATTGAAAATCGAGGGAGCACCACTAAAGTCTGATGCTTCCTTTCTGATAGAGAAGCCTCTGAAAAGCTGCACGCACTAGATGCGCGATAACAGAGCCATTTAATACTAAGCTATCGAAGTGCCACCATTTTGGGCTACAAGTAAGGAAATCTGCTACACCATTAACTTCGCTGCATGATGAAGGAAGGGTACTCCAGAAACATCACAAGGTTCTGCAATTTGGAACAAGGGTTCCTACGCCAGCTATGTAACATATAGCAATTAGCTTGATGATTTGACGGTGCTCTTCCAATAGTTACTGTCAATGCCTTATCGCAAAAATCTAGTAAGTGGCATGCTCGTCACTCACTTCATGAAGGATCATGAGATCTGATCCTCTGTGGTGCTGTACAATGTGCCTTCTCCTTTAATTTCTGTTGGTTGAAAATATTTAGGTGTCTTAATACTTTTAATTTGTTTAGTCATCGACTGACCTCTTATTGGATAAGCTTTATCCAATGAGACGCTCTTATATGAAGCTGAATAAAGCTTAATTGTTTTGCACGTCATTTGGCTTTCGGGGGTCCATGCTTATGTGCTAGTGTCGGGGAATGTAGTTCTGCTCCATTTACTGAAGAGCTGATTCAGGCTTCAGCTTACCCCTCCCCCTTTGTTTTCCTTCTTCCATTTGCCCTTAAAATATTATTATATGATGGAAAAGGCGTAGCCTTTCTTGAAATCTGGGATTAGATTTCTTTAATGTCTTTGTACAATTAAAAACTTTCAAAATGTCAAGGCCTTAGAATAGTCCGGAGATGATTATATATAGATGCTGGTACTGTGGTGAGGATCTTCATGTTTGATGGCTGGGATATCCGATTCTGATTGTTCACTTGTTTGCCCCTTTGTCTTTGATCGAAGACTTTGAATTTTGTGCTTGTTGAGAATTGTTGGGGTTGTTTGGGGAGTTTTTCAGGAGGGAGGGTGCTATTTGAGAGAATTTCCAAAACCCAAAGTGAAGGTGGTGATGGAGCAAAAGGGAGAATGGGTCAATAATACTAATCACAAAATAAAAATAGTAACAAATCAAATATATACGATTTACTTGGAAAATTAATTCCAATGCGAAAGAAAAACAATCATAGGACATTTCGATCCACTCGCAAAACTTTCACTAGGAGAAATTTAAGATATAAAGTATAGTATTTAAGTGCTAACTAGATACTACACTCATTAACCTAAAATAGCACAACTAGACAATAATTGTAATACCCAAAAAGAAGAGCTTGCAAACCCTAAAATAGAGTTGTTATAAACACATCCAAAAGTTGATCTACAAGCCACAAAACAACAAGCCCTTTTATAGTAATCAACAACAAGATGTAAATAGCATCCTCACTGATTTTCAGTTAAAATCGAGTACAATAGACCACTTATTCGAAGCTAAAAGTGATGCAGATATAAAATTGACCTAAACAAAAATATTCACTAAAATACCAACAAAAACCTGACCTAGAGACTCGAAATTAGATCTCCATTGTTCATAATCAAGATTGGTGTTCTAGAAAGATTATGTCAAAAAATCAACAGGATCCAATAATGAACGACTTTGAATCTTTGAATTGATTAAACTTGCGTTGAAGAGAATAATTATAGACATTTTGTATTTTTTCTCTCTCTCTCTCTCACCTATATGATTCAAGTCTCTATGTTTCTCACATTTTTCTCTCCTTCCTACGTCAACTTGTCGGTTGATGTTTTAATCTTTCCAAAGTTAGGTCATCAATTAAAATAATAAAATTAACCTTGGTTTAAAATATATTTTGCCATATAGGAGGGAGTTCAAATGTTCCAATAGATAGTGCTCGATAAAAATATATTTTATGGAAGTATGATTAGATTGTACTTGATGTACTCTTTAGTTAATCTATCCCTCACAGTTGTACTATATGTGATCCTATTGAGCTAATGCTATAAGTTGTTGGTCTAAAGGGAGCTTTGATTAGATTGTTGATTTTAGAGCACTTGCATAGTAGGTTTTTGCTTGAAAAATGATATGCATCTAAATTCTAAATTCTAATTAAAAATTATATATATATATATATATATATATATATATATATTAGTATACTAATTTTATTTTTATTAATAATTAAGTAATATAAACTAATAATAATACAAAATAAAAGAAAATTGTAGTATAAAAAAGTGTAAATCTTTATTATTATTATTATAAAAATGATAATAATGTTGATTATAATAGAAATAATGCTAATAATAAATTTCTTGTATTTTATGGCATAATTTTTTTATAGTGTATTATTATTAGTCTATATTATTTAATTATTAAATTAAAATAAAATTAATACATTAATATGTACATTTTTAGGAAAAAAATGAGTTTTAATTTAGGTTTAAAATTAAGGTAGACCCCATTACTCCTTTTGCTTTGCGCTGTTCTGTAATGGGTTGGTTCTGATAGAGGATCTATACTAAAATGCGTGATGCTTGCCGTAGATCCTTGCAATTTGCTGGATGATTACCTCCCCCCCCTCTCATTTATAAATATTGTCGTCTTCAGCTGGTGGAAAGTGCTTCGCATCTTCTTCTTTAGCACTACTACATCGTTCCGGACAACTAAAAATTAAGACCTACACTTGTTGCTAGGGTTGTTGACAAACCAAGCCGGCTCGCGAGCTTTTTGGGCTCGGCTCGGCTCGGTTCTCTTATTAAACAAGCTTAAAAATTTGGCTCGAGCTCGGCTCGATTATTAAACAAATCAAGCTTGAGCCTAATAAATTTAGGCTCGAGCTCGTTTAGAATGCAAAAGCTCGTGAGCTCGGCTCGTTTACAACCAAAGCTCGAGAGTCGGCTCGTTAAAAGTTCGGCTCGATTCGTTAAAAGCTCGGCTCGTTTATAAACAAACCAAGCTCAAGCTTTATTTTTAGGCTCGTTTAGTAAATGAGCCAAGCCCAAACCTACCCCGGCTCTGCTCGATTCGGTTCGTTAACAGCCCTACTTGTTGCCCGTCGATAGGTGTCTCGCATAATGGAGAAACATATATATATATATATATATCTCGTGAGCTGTCTCTCCCACCCTCCCCTGCCCATCGGATGTATTTTATTGTAAATTTGGCTAGGGAAAGAGAATAAAAATATCTATGATTACGGATCAAGATGTAGATTGTTTATATATGTTTCTACGTCTCTTTATTTAATATAAAAATTAAATTTTTATTTTTTATTTAAATTACTTATACATTTAAAAAAACTAAAAATATAAATAATTAAATATACAATTTTAATTTTTAATATTATTTATTCTAAATTTGATAAAATTTATCTAATAGATATATAAATGTAAATATAAAGGTTGAAAAAATATTCAATGAAGTTACGTATGTGTTGTAATATTGATAAACTTAGAGAGAGATAATAGAACAATATGAAGAGGAATAGAAAATGACTTCTAATTTTTATTGATACGTGTAAATTCTCTCTTAAATTTGCAATTCATAATATCTCATATATATAATACCAATTCTTATTACATCAATCATGAGAGAGTTTTGGATAATATGAAATGAGTTAGATAATGCGTAGAATTGGGGAATCATAATAGAAAATCTATTACAACTTATGATAATAATATTAGTATTAAACCTAGGATTTAATAAAATACACATTCATTAATTTTACATCCATAATATGTAAATATGATATTTACACCACTTTGCCTTATATGTATATCTTCTAATATTTACAATACTCCCCTTTAAGAGTGCATATTTAAAATGTTGTCTCATTAAAAATCTTGCCCGGAAAACCTAGTGGGACCAAACTATGGCAAAGGAAAATGGTACAATTTCTCTCCTCAACTTAGTATGTCTCATTCATATGTCATAAAATGTATGATTTTGTATGTATGTATAAGCACACTTTAATAGTGCTACATTTGAAAATTATTCTAGTAAAAGCCCTATTAGGGATACAAATTTAGCTTTTGTATAAATACATGTCTCACCAAATTTACTTTTAAATCATTTCTCTAAAAGCACCCACTTATAATCAATTAATATGATACATTGTAATGTTGGACTTTTTGTCCATATAAATCAAGCTCATTAAGTGAATACATTTGACTATTTCAACTTAATAATAATTTATCCAATGACATTCCAAAATGAATCTAGAATAAGTTTCACTTTTATAAATTATCAATTGTAACTATTTAGGTAAAGAAATCACTAATGTCTACCTCAAACCATCTTACACCGGTATAAATATAATTTATAGATATTTCATTCGTCGGTGGAATCTATTATCATATTCTATTCATATGGACATATCAACTCATTATGGCAATTTTTCTATCTTTTCAAGTCCATCTCTTTGGACTTGTATCATATGCTTCTAGCTTATTTAAAACATACTTGCCATTAACTTATTTGAAGTCACTACAACGACTTCTATGTGATTTGGAACTTTAACCAAAACCCATATAACTTTTATAATTTCTTGGCCATAATACATGCAAATTATAACTAAGCTACATCAAGCAAGCATGAGTAACATCAAGTGCACTTTGATTTTTTTGTAGGTCCATATATCATGAAATATGTCTTCTAAGTACTTGCTTGCTTTATAATCTTAATCTCTACTTCTCTCCCCCTGAGGATGAGGAAACAAACATCCATAGCCTTTTTTGTTGCTTAATTTCATATTCATGGGGGATTGTAGGTACACATAATACTCATCACATTTAAAAAAAATAAACATTAGGTTCATTTAAATTAACTTGGCTTAAGGGATAATATGATATGTAATTAGTAGGTACCAAAAATCATTGCATGCATATTAGCATATCACTTCTAGACTTCACTAACAAGGGTATACGGATAAAATGCATAATCAACGACTCTACCATACCATTATACTTCCAAATTGAAGTATTGATTGCATTTTTACCCTAATTAGATGACTACTCACTTTTTATGCCAATGTAATAATATTGGTCACAAAATATAACATGTGACATTACATTGATGCATTATTATATACTATGGTATATTTAAATAGTCTACATGTGTCAACTTGAATTCTATCAAGGACATAGGATATTTTTATTTTTATTTTTTTTACATTATCACGATTATAAATTTACGAAGAATAATGTCGTTCATATAAT
Source organism: Tamarix austromongolica (assembly GCA_039764185.1). Taxonomy (NCBI): domain Eukaryota; kingdom Viridiplantae; phylum Streptophyta; class Magnoliopsida; order Caryophyllales; family Tamaricaceae; genus Tamarix; species Tamarix austromongolica. Next base: position 67,282,192 of record CM077816.1, read on the forward strand.
ATTATCAATTAAAAAAGAATCTTTAGGATTCTAAGTGGGTGCTCATACAAGTTTTAATGATATTTTCTCTCATTGTTGTACTAATGTGATCTCATTTTTAATGATACAAAGATAATTGTAACACCCCCAAAATTCACTACTGAAAAATTTCGTTAATTAAAAGGAAGATTAGCGGAAGTAGATAAATAAAACGTGAACTTTGGGAGTATTACCGCCACACTTAGTACCAGACCGGTTCAATCATACCGTTCTAGTACCAAGTGCTAAGGCTAAGAAAATGAAATACAATTCGAAAGACATTCAACATGCATAAATCAGAGTAAATTGCAAGAACTTCAACATATTTAAAACAGAGTAGCGCATCAAATCGTTTTCAGGAATAAAATCCATCGATGGTGGTTAAAGTACCAATATAACATCAAAACCAGGGAATTAAATGAAGAAGGAGGGAAAACCCTAACGATACCGGATAACTCCTTACTCTCTTTCCCGTAGTCCACTTGAGTAGCACCTGAAAAACCTGCAAGGGCACTGCCCATTGAATAGGCAGGGGCCCCATAAAGGGAATCCCTTCAGTACTACGGTACTGAGTAACCCTTTAATACCACACTTAAAGATAGGCCCGCATACGACACATAATGTAAACTACACACATGAATAATATGAGGTGCATGCATAACAATAACATACATAATAATTTATAGGTCACGATCGATACTTTAGGCCTTAAGCCATGTCATAGTGTGAGATCAATACATTCGGGCCTTAAGCCATTATTCCGTCATTAATCCATCAATATCATATTTTATATCCATGTGAGTACGAGAACCCCACTATTATAGCTGGTGGACCGGAAGTCAACACACAGGGCAGAACACCTCTGACCACTATTATTGCCGGTGGACCGGAAGGTAAACACACAGGGCAGAACGCACCTGACCACTATTATTTGCCGGTGTACCGGTCTGGCCCCGACTCACATGGTGTTCCACTATAAGTGATTAGTATTTTTCCATAATCTGATTCACATACATAACCGATTTTATTGAGCTCGGGACCCCCACTATTATTGCCGGTGGACCGAAATACAGATAACTCATCATCCAGGGTACAACGCTCCTGGCCACTATTATAACCGGTGGACCGGGATATATAAAGAATCATCATCCAGGGCACAACGCTCCTGACCACTATTATAACCGGTGGACCGGGATACATATAACTTATCATCCAGGGCACAACGCTCGTGGCCACTATTATAACCGGTGGACCAGTACTCAATATCATAATCATCTGGGCCCGACTCATTAATATTCCACTTTCAATAATAGTATCTTTCCTTTCTTTAATCAGCACATCAATCATATTTATTTGCCTCGAATGGGAGATCGATAACCCGGGACACAAAGGTACACCGGTCGTACCGGTGCATATTAGCTACTCAGTACCCTTCAACCATGAACCCAATGACGCAAAGGTACCCTGGTCGTACTAGTGTATAAAGTTAACTCAGTACCCTACCGACAAGGACACCTAATCCATAAGTATGCATACCCCCTAACTAGGTTCGTAGAGCTAGAAAGAGTAAGATATAGGGCTTGGCTGGGGCACAAAGGCACACCAGCAAATACCAGAATAATCGTGGACTAAACCACGTCCTTAGGGTAGCGACCCCTAAGGAGTCACCATTCCCGATCTCGAGGTCTTTCACTTTAAGTAATAGTGTCTTAATCAAGGTGATCACGAAAAGCATGATAATCCGATACTTATTCACTTTCAATCGTTCTGATATCATTAATCGTTTCTTATTCAGATGATTATCCAGAATATCACAGAGAAACCATTAAGGCCATCCTAATTATCAAATACTCTTACTTGGCTAATCAGCATTATTTAATCATATTAATGTTCCACAATCTCAAAGACGTGTTAGGTACAAACTACTTATTTGCCCTTTACTTATATAATTGTTAAGCATCCATTCCTTACTTGATAAATTATCACATTACCCTTAAGGTTGCATAATTACCAAATTATCCCTTGTCCACTTTAGATTACCAAACTGTCTCCTACACTTTTTAGATCACCATTCACCCCTCATAATTACTACGCTTATCATATTTCCCTTTTGGTTGGTTATATTACCAAATCACCCTTCTCCTTTGTTATAATTACTAAATTGCCCTTGAGTTGGATAAATTACCAAATTGCCCTTCTCCTTATCGTAATTACCATTTTACCTCTCTCAATTATTTTTAATTGCCATTTACCCTTTTCAATTATCATAAATTCCAAATTAACCTTCCTCATAATTAATTTACCCCTCTTCATAATTACAATTACCAATTTTACCCTTGTCCATATTTAAAATTACCATAATGCCCTTTAATTGGTTAATTTACCAAATTACCCTTCTATAGCATCATACTTATCCAATTGCCCTTCTGCAATCATAATTTAATTTCTAAATTATCGTTTGTCGTTATCATAATTACCACGTTACCCCTTACTCCCAAGTTTACCATAATATCCTTTTATTTACAAAATTACCATTTTACCCCTTACATCCAATTTTACCATAATATCCTTTTATTTATGAAAATTACCACCATACATCTTTTACTTTACAAATTACTATTTTACCCCTTCACATCCAAGATTACCATCTTTATCTTTCCTTACATAATTACCATTTTGCCCTTCTTTTCCAAATTACCATATTACCCCTGTACTTATAAATTACCACTTCACCATTCACTTATAAAATTTACCATATTACCCTTTACTTATGAAATTATGATTTTGCCCCTCTACCTCCAAAATTACCATAATGCCCTTTTTCATCCAAAATTACTATTTTACCCCTACTTCCAAAATTACCATTTTACCCTTCTTTCTCACAACTTACAATTTTATCCTTTACTTATAAATTATCATTTAACCCATTTATTTACCATTTTATGAATTTACTAACACTACATAAAATAATGATATTAACACTTCATTTTTATCATCTAAGTCCACCAACTTGTCTTTTTTCAACATAATACTCATTAGCAACTACACACATTGATTTATATACCTCATAAGCATAATTACTAAAATACCCTTAAACAATAACATCATTCATGTACTAGCAACATGATACATCATAAACAAGTATTTAACATTTCCATCCATAATCAAACTCCTTCCTTAATTAACGTACCTACATATGGCACAAAAGTTATCATGCTCTTTCTTTTTAACAAACAATATAAGAAACCATGAACATATCATGCTAAGCATACAAAACATGCATAAAATCATATTAAACCCTTAATGTGCTAGCATACGTTTTTCCATATATTTAAGGGAGGATTAACGGTTACCTTAATCCAGCAAAATATCAAATCTTACCAAGCATAATTAGCAACTCAACACCTAAAAATAATATCCATCATATTTGTTAGAAATAAGAAGTTAAAAAGGATAAAACTTTATAAAACAAATTTATTTAAGAATAATACACTTTAATTAAATATGGATATACCTCAAAACTTAACCAAACAAATTCCAAAATAAGGGGGAGCTCACGCTGCATGGGCAGCGTGAGTTTCATGCAAAAACCATGGGGGAAAAAGGCTCAAAGAGGGTGAATGGAGCAAAATACATTATTTTCGGGTTAGGGTATTTAGGCTAGAAAAGAAGGTGGTTGGGGGAGGTTCTAAGGCAAGTGAATGGTGCAGAAGTGAAGAGGGGGTGTAGGTGGAGGCTAAGGGTGGTTTCACGGCGGCATAGGGCGGCGGAGACAGTGGCGGCAAGGCAGTGAAAGTGGCTGCCGAAGTGGGTCGAGGTGGAAGGGTTGAGAAGGAAGGAAAAGTGGAGGGGTGCAAGGGTTGGTTTCGGCCAACTAAGACATGGCGGTTGTAGAGGGGGTTGCAGGGTGTCGAACGATGGGTTGGGTGGCGGCAGAGGTGGCCGGACGGCGGCGGAAGCGGCGGTTGAAGGTGGCTCGGCGGTAAGGGGAAAAGGTGGGAAGAAAAAGGAAGAGGAGGAGAAGGGAGGAAGTTTAGGGCTCGAGGGGCGGCGTGGTGGTGCAGGGTGGTAGTAGACGGTGGCAGGAGGTGGCGCAGGGGTTGGGCTTGGTGGTTCAAGCGGCGGCGGGTGGCGGTGAGAAGAAAAACGGGAAAAAAATGGAGGGAGAAGGAAGGAGAGAGGAGGGAGCTCAGGATGGGGATGATGGTTCGAAAATGAGGGGAATGAAAGGCTGGGGAGATGGAGAAAAAGAAGAGGGAGAAGAGAGGGGCAGGGGCTGGCCGACGAGAGGACAAGGGTGGCAGGTGGTGGTCGGTTGGCAAGGAAAGAGAAGGGGAGAAGAGGGAAAGGAAGAGGGGTACGTGGGCTATGGTACAAGGGCGGTTTGGTTCGAATTGGGAAAGAAAATGACGGGGGAGAGAGGAGGAAAGAGAGGGCAGGGAGGTAGGTGGTGGCCGGTGGCAGTTGCAGGCGGCGACGTGCTCGACCATTACAGAAATGGTGGTCGGGCGTGGCAGAAGAGAGAAAGGGAAAGGAGCAGGCTGCGGGCGGTCGGACCGGCCGGTCAGGAAAAAAAAGAAAAGGAGGCGGCTGGCTGCTGGGCGGGCGCGAGAAGGAGAAGGGGCTGGGGGACGGGCCTGGCCCAAACGCGCGGGGGAAAGAGGGCTGGCCTGGCGAGGCAGCTCGAGGGAGGAAGAGAAAAAAAAAAGAAAAAAGAAAAGAAGAAAGGGAAAAAGGGCAAAAAGGGAATGGAAAAATAGGAAAAATGATTTAATTTAATTTATAAAATCGTAAAATATAATATTCTTGGTAAATTATTTAATTCAATAATTTAATTTATTTTAATCTAATATTTTATTTTAAAAAGGATAAAGTTGGTAAAATATTAGTTTGGAAAATTATTCAAATAAAATAATATGATAAATAGAAAAATATTTATTTTTAATTTATTAAATACTCTTATCCAAATTTACATACTCTAAAATCCATACAATAATTAAAATAAATAATCTTAAGGAAATTTTATTCCAAATAAAAGTTATTTATTAAAATATAGGTTTTCGAAATTTTTGGGGGATTACAATAATATTTTATGGTCTACTAACTTCTAATTAGTGACACCTTTTGGTTTTTCAAATATACCAAATACATATATTGTGCATTTATCTCGGGCTTACTTCTAATCGATCTTGATGGTAATAATACCATCAAATACTCATAGATCATAGTAAGTTCTCCAGGAACTTAGATTTAATATCATACACAATTTTATTATTTGATTATTATATCAAAAAATTATTTAATAAGTTTATTACACCATATACACACATACATTCTTATTAATTATATGCTCATAAAATACTTTATCTTTAAAATTGAATGTACAATAGCATTTCAATCGAATAAAATTTTCTTCTAGACCATATTCAAGTCTATGATACGTGAAACGTTTAAACCTTTATTGTTAAATTACTTATATCAAATGAAAAACTTCATGTTTCAACAATTACAATAATAACTTAATGGCTTGCTTTAAGCTTCAACCATCAAATTGCTTATTGGTGTAACACCCCAAAATCTACCACTGAAAATTTCGTTTGCAGAGTTAAGTGTGGAAGCTAAAACAATAAAAACAAAGTGTGTTACCTCCACACTTGGTACAATTTCGGTTTCCTCTACCATTCTCATACCAAGTGCTAAGGCTAAAATCATTACTCAGCTTAAATTAGTAACATGATTACAGAAATCAGAATAGAGAGATCATTAGATAAATATTGTATTGATTAAAAACAGCATCAGCAGTTTACAAAACTTAAGAGAGAATTTACAGGAGGACATAAGGGTCCAAATACAACAAAAAATAAGATAGCAAAAGAGACACTGGATAGCCCTACGCTCTCAAATCTGAATTATCAGCATTTGATTGAACTCGGAAGCTGACCTGGAAAGTCTACTATCTATTGAATAGGTAGGGGCCCACGAGAATGAACCCTTCAGTACTATGGTACTAAGCAACCCTTTATACCAAACTAATATGATAAATCAGCATGGAACACATACAAGGAATAAAACTGACATGGTATAAGACACACACACACACACACACACACACACACACCCACCCACACACACACATACAATGATTAAGATACAATAATCATTTAGATAGTCAAATTCCATCAAAGTCATGTACTACTCATATTCATTCATTTGAAACAACTGAACTTACCAATGAATATCCCAGAGATACTCTTTGAAGCAATAGTTAAATCCCTACTTCAGCATAATTCATGTCTCAGTATAAATCCCAACCGATTACATACATCATAGGTACATCATAATAAGGTCCATAACATCATAGGTATACTTACAAGTACAACATAATAAGATCCATAACATCACTGGTATACTCACAGACATAATACCAACATAGGTAGGCACGAAGGCTGCTACCGAAACCACAGGTAGGCACAAAGGCTGCTACCAAACAATCCAATAATCCGATAATCATTATTTCAATTAAATCATATCATTTCCATTTTTATTTACTTTCTCAAGGGGAGATCAATCAGCTTGAATATACAAAAGTACTTTAGTCATACCGGTGCAACAAGGAAATACAGTATCCTACAGATTATCAACCTAAGGACGCAAAGGTACCTTGGTCACACTAGTATACGAAAGTAATACAATACCCTACTGACAAGGACACCTAATCCATAAGTATGCATACCCCATATTAGTATGTAGAACATAATAGAGTAAGATGTAGGGCCTAACTAGGGCACTAAGGCACACTAGCAAAAATCCATAATATCAACCATGGGCTAAACCACATCCTTAGGGTGGCGACCCCTAGGAGCCACAATTTTCGATCTCGAGGTCTTTCACTTTAAGTATTAGTATTTTATTAAGGTGACCACAAAATTTTATACAATACAGATAAATTTAATTTCCATACTTAACTGTTTTTGTTTATTTCCCATCATCTGAGAAAACCATAATCAAGGTCAACATCGAGGCCAATATTAAAAGATACTAAGGTCATCCTAGGCTCAATTATTCACATCTGGACACTTTAGGTCGAAAATGACCAAAATACCCCTAAGACCAAAATTTTCAAGTTATCATCTATTTAAATACAAATTCTATTTTAATTTATTCATTTGTCATGAAAAGGTTAAAACACCATAAATAAATTATTTATTATGCGATTTAAATTATTAGATATGTCAAATGACCATTTTGCCCTTGTACATAATTTTATATATAAAATCCTTTTTCGCACCTTTAATCCATCTAAAACACATACCCACATGCTCAACAACAGCTAATACATATTAGACATAATTTTCAGGATAAATATCATAATACACAAAAATGACTAAATTACCTCTAGGGCACACGTCCATAATAATTATTCTATAATTATATCTAAGCATGCTCAACCTATTATTTTATACATAATTATCATAAAAATTATTTTTCCATCATTAGAATCATTTTAATCATACTTTCGTACCTGACATAATTTACATCAGATAACATGCTTGTTTTATCCGTTTTTATGATAATAATAATTAACACATAATTATAGCGTAACAAATCATATTTAACATATTTCATACACCAAAAATCCTAATTTACTATCGCACAATATTTTATAATTTTAGTAGGGTATAACGATTACTTGAATTCCAGCAAAAATGCAAAAATAAAGGTATCCTACTAAAGTTATCGGATCCCGCTAATTAACCTTTCATACCTAAAATAATACCAAAATTACTGAATTAATATCTATCAAGTAAAATAATAATTATAATATAAAAATATTTATTTTTTGAAAATTACCAAAATACCCTTACATTTAATATATATATACCAAAACATTATAAGGCAAACAATGCACTTGGAAACTTCCCAAATTTTAAAAGAAAATGATTTACAAAACATCAAATTGGAGTTTATTACAAACAAATTATGTTATTAAAACTGAGGAATAGGATATACAATTGTCGAAACCTTTTGAAACAATCAAAGTACTTTCTAAATAATCCATTAAAAAACATAGGAAATATGGGTTCAAATACATCCACTTAGAATTAGTCCAAGTAGAATTCAAAACATTAACCAGAGAAGGCCTGGACACTTCTATTCTTGTTGTACTGTGAGATGGGAGATTAAAAAACTTTAATGATTCCATGATAGGAACCATAGAAAGTAGCTTATGTTCTAGTCCGATATTTTTCAACTGTTATCCAAATTTTGCTCCATCTTTAGAAGATCCAAACATCCTGCATGCTCTGACCTTACAAATTAAAACCTATGGCTATGGTATGTTAGAAGGATCAATACCCGTAGCCGTAATATATAAAATTCATTATAAGGTCATCAAAACTACATTAAAAAAAAGCTAAAATCCAAAACATAAAAGGAGAAACCTTAATGCTGCAAAGTGACAACTCAAAATCAAACATAGTTGTCCCAAAAACAATAAAATGGAATGAAATCACTCTTCCTGAAGATTGGACTTTAGAAAATGCTATACCACCCCAGGAAGACAAACCTCAACCAATCATTCCAAACCCAAATACCAAAATAAGTCAAGTGATACAATTTGAAGATGGAACCATAAAACTGAGTTTTAGAAGAACTCAAAGCCTAAGACATTCTGATGATGCCTCAACATCCTCCACCATAGACTTAGGAAAAGTTTCAAATCTTTCCAAAACCATTGACTTAGAACAAAAAGATCAAAAAATATATTCAATATCGGAAACACCTAGAACATCATTTTAGGGTGCAAATTACAAAACCAGAATTCCTAAACCAGTTTATCAAAAACAGGATAGTGAAGAATCTACCAAAACAAATACTCCTCCAAATTCCTCAACCTATTCAGATATAGCTGAAAAACTATTAAATGTGCTTAAAAAAATTTCATAATTGATAAAGAAATTCTTCAAAAAAGACTTCTACTCTAAATAAAATACAAAAAAGAGAACATGGTTCTTTAAAAATTTCTTAAATCAAAGGCAAGAAGTTCAAAATGACTAGTATAAATTTATGCAAAATAAAAAAATTAAAATAATGTTCTTCGATTGGTTTGAAGTGGATTGAAAACAAAGAAATATATCATATCCATTTAAATCTACAAACCCAGTAACAATTCGTAACAAAACTAAAACTTGGCAAACAGATAAATGAACAATAGAAACAGAGCATCCACCTTTGCAAAACATCAAAATGACTTCTAGTGAAAACACACTGGAGTTAACACCCCTAATAATGCCAAAAGAGGATGAATATGAAAACGTTAAAAACATTGTTCTTCAAAATAATTACACAAATATCCACTTAAACACAATTGGAACGCAATTGGTAAAATTAGACAAACAAATTCAAAAAACAATCTTACCTATAATTCAAATAACCTCTATACCTCAAAACATAGAAAAAAAGAAAATGCCTGTATTTAAACCATTTGAAATTTCAAAACCTAGTCAACAAAGCATCTAATCTGGAAAAGATGAATTCTTTCGAGCAATTAAAGAAATGTTGGATCAAATTACCCCACCAGCTTTAAAAAATCAAATTCACATCCCTAATACTCCTGAATTAGATTCCCAAATTAACATGATGAATCAATTAGAACAAATTGACAATGATGAGATCCAAGAACCTTTACTGGCTCATCTAAATATTCCTTCAACATCTAGGCAAATAATCCCTAGACAAACTGCTCCAGATCTAAGCCTTGAACTTCTACCAAACAAATTAGTTCAACCAAATTACAAAGCATCCTCATGATATGAATGGAACATTGATGGATTGTCTGAATATAATATCCTTAACCTATTACAACAGATGACAATGGCAGCCAATGCCTACAAAACTTAAACAAACACTTCTGATAGGGCTATAACAGAACTTATGATAGCAAGGTTCTCAAGTCAATTGAAAGGATGGTGGGATTTCCACCTAACATTAGAAGAATAAAATCAAATATTAGATACCATCAAAACTAACGAAAACGAAGATATCATTTATAAAATTGGTGAACCAATATCCGATGTTGTTGCATCCCTTATCCTCTCCATTTCTCTGCACTTTGTAGGTGACCCTTCACACCTCAAAGACAAAAACGTAGAATTGCTATCAAACCTTAGATGCAAACACCTCAGTGATTTCCAATGGTATAAAAATACATTCCTAACTAGAGTAATGCTTAGGGATGACTCAAATCAACCTTTTTGGAAAGAAAAAAGTTGTAGCTAGTCTTCACCCCTTTTTAGGTGAAAGAGTTAGGAACAAAATCAAAGAAGTTCATGGAAACCAAATTCCCTATAATAGATTCACAAACGGTGAATTAATCAGTCTCACCCAAAAATAAGGTTTGAGGATATGTTATGACTTAAAACTTTAGAGACACCTAAACTGGGAATTAAACAAATCCAAACAAGAGTTAGGCTCTTTCTGTAAACAATTTGACATAATTGGAACCTCAAACAAACCAAAGCAATGTTTTGGTAATTGCAAACTAGTTTATCATAAAAAATCAAAGTAGAAATACTTACTAGCACCTCAAATTTAGAAACAAATACCATATTACCAAAAACCAAAAATCAAAAGGTAACAAACCAATAGTTTCTTCATAAAAAACCCCAAGAAATAGAAACAATATAAAATGTTTCAAATGTGGTAGATTAGGTCATATTTCAAAATTCTGTAGATTAAATGATCAAATCAAAGAATTAGATTTAGATGAACAAACTATGAAGAAAATTCAAAACCTCCTAATTGAATCCTCTGAGAATGAATCCCCAAATGAAAGCGAAAATGGAAACCTAGAAATTGATAAAATAGTAACCTCATCATCTTCTTCATACCACTCTTCTGATCCAAAAGAAGAGTCCTTTATGAACCAAATGAATGTGTTAACCAAAGAACAAAAACTGATGATAGAAATAGCTCAACACATTCCTGACCCTCAAAAACAAAAGGAATATCTAGAAAAATTGATGGAGTCATTAGGACATAATGAATCAAAACCATAAATCTCAAAAATTCTTGCAAAACCAACAAATATATATGATTTGACCTCAATTCTCAAAAGACAACAAAATAAAAATATACAATTCCTACAACTTCTGAATTGCAACATGAGATCAAAGAAGTAAAAAAGGAATTAAAATTATTACAACAAAAATAGGAAACTGATAGTTAAATTATTCAAATAATAATATCAAAACAAATAAATAAAACATCTCCAGAATCTAGTGAAAAAGATGAATTTGAAGATGAACAAATCCAAACCATACCAATCTCAGAATATTTTCTTAATGTCCTACAAGAAATAACTTCTAGGAAATATATCATCAATTTAACCCTCAAATTGTCCGATGACTTTCAAATAAATACAGTTGCCCTATTTGATACTGGAGCCGATTTAAACTGCATAAAAGAAGGAATTATACCCAAAAAATTCCTTTCCAAAACGAACGAAAGACTGTCTACAGCAAACAGCTCCAAACTCAAAATAAACCACAAATGTGATGTAAGTGTCATTTGTAACAATTTGCAAATCAAATCAACATACCTCGTAACCCCAGACATAAGTCATAGTATAATTCTAGGCACCCCATTCATAAACTTAATAACCCCATACAAAGTAGGTTTAACTAGAATTTCATTCAAAACCAAAGGAACTAAAAATATTCTTCCATTCTTAGAAATTCCCAAAACCAGAAATTTAAATTTATTAAAGGCAAATTCAATCTACCAAAATCAAATTAATCTCCTTGTTCAAGGCAAACAGAATGATTTAAGTCAGTTAAAACAAAATATATCTTTAACTATGATTCAAAATTAGTTAGAAACAAAATTAATTAAGGATAAAATTTCTCAAATCAAAAACCAAATTGAAAATGAAATTAGTGCAGACCTCCCAAATGCTTTCTGGTCAAGGAAGAACCATATGGTTGACTTACCATATGAAGAAAAATTTGATGAGAAAAATATCCCAACGAAAGCCAGCCCAATACAAATGAATTCAGAATTATTAGAACATTGCAAGAAGGAAATTCAAGACTTGTAATCAAAAGACATAATTTCATAGTCTAGGTCACCATGGTCTAGTGCAGCCTTTTATGTTAACAAAAATTCTAAAATTGAACGTGGAACACCTCAATTAGTAATAAATTACAAACCGTTGAATGATGCTCTAAAATAGATTAGGTATCCTATCCCAAACAAAAAGACCTTCTCCAAAGACTTCATTCAGCCTTAATATTTTCCAAATTTGATTTAAAATCAGAATTTTAGCAAATTCAAATAAATCCAAAAGATCATTACAAAACAGCTTTCACTATCCATTTTGGTCAATACTAGTGGAACGTAATGCCGTTTGGATTAAAAATACACCTTCAGAATTCCAAAGAATCATGAATGATATTTTTAATTCATATTCAAATTTTTGTATCGTATACATTGACAACGCCTTAGTATATTTAAATAGTTTAGACCAACATTTCAGACACCTCAGGACTTTCGTTGGAGTCGCAAAAAGAAATGGGTTTGTTATGTTTAAGCCCAAAATCTATTTGGCCAAGACTAGGATTAGGTTCTTAGACCATTATATAATAAGTCAGGAACCATAGTCCTAATATAGAGGTCCATAGAGTTTGCGTCAAAATTCCCATAACAAATTCTAGACAAAACCCAGCTCCATAGATTCTTAGGTAGCCTCAATTACGTTATGGACTTTTGTCCAAATCTAAACCAAATTATCAAACCGCTCCATGACCGTCTTAAGAAAAGCCCAAAACCATGGACCTAGATCCATACCAATATCATAAAACAAATCAAGGCTCAAGTTCAATCCATTCCCTGTTTAAACTTAGCCAACCCAAACCTATTCAAAATCGTTGAAACAGATGCCTCAGAAATTGGATACGGTGGAATACTCAAACAGACCCAGGCCCATTCTTATGAACAGTACCTAACCCAATCCAATCAAGCCCAATCCAAAATTAAAATAGTGATCCAATACACTTCCGGACACTGGACCCAAACCCAACAAAATTAATTGACAGTTAAAAAGGAAATACTGTCTATTGTTCAGTCTATTAACAAATTCTAGTCTGACCTTCTTAACAAGAAATTCCTGTTAAGAATTGACTGCAAATCTACCAAAGAGATCCTAAAAAAAGATGTCCAGAATATAGCCTCCAAATAGATCTTTTCCAAATGGCAAACCCTCCTATCAGTCTTCGATTTTGAGATTGAATATATACAAGGAGAAACAAATTCATTACCAGATTTTCTCACTTGATAATTCTTACAAGCAAACCCACAAAATGGCACCAAAGAAGAAAGGCAAGGAAAAAATCCAAGAGATTCTTACACCCAAACCAATCTGTTCATGGTATAAAGCAACCGTTAAAGATGAAGCAACAGCTTCATCCACCCAAATTGATGACCTAAACCAAAATGTTCAGAAATGGGTTGAAACCCTATCAAATTCTCCAAAAGTACTAAAAGCACTTCAGGAAATGGCACAAACTATCTAGAGTTCTCCACCTAAACACTTATATACGTCTTCCAAAACTATTTTAAAAATCGAAGGAGGATCTTCATCTCCTAAAACTCCTTCGCAAAAGCAGATTTCTAAAATCCCTTCATTAGTTTTACAAAAACCAATTTCAAAAGAAAAGGATTTCAAAAATAAATCTGAGTATTTTATAAAACCTCATTTTCAAACGATTTCAATCTTTGAAGATGGGTTTTATCATCCAGACCCCTTCATTGCTTTACAAAAAATAATTTCTGGATGGTGTTATAAACCGTGGGATTTGACCAAATCTCAGGTTTATTATGAATCAATTCTTCAATTCATAGGTTTGGCCTCGTTTAAACACTTCACCTTACCCCAAACCCAAAATGAGCTAGCCTATTTGACCTGCAAAATATATAAGGTCATTCTTCCCGTGGATTGGGACAGAAGCCTCAAACTGCCTCGATGGCTTCCTGGTTCATACAAAACCAGCCTAAAAACCAAACTTTCTTTCAATTAGTGGGATTACCAACAAGCCTGGTATAATACTATTATACCAAAAATTCCACCTGGTTGATTTTCTTTCAAAACTTTATCCACAAAGAACTTCCCTTCTGGTTTATCAAATGGTGGAAGAAATTCGGGTCTATCCCAGAGATCCTACCTCCATAGGTATCAGAATCACTTGATGCCTTCAACATCCTTTCCCAACCTACACAAAAGATAGGCTTTTTCCCCTATCTTCCATTTAAACTCCAGATTCTTCTTCCTATGGGTCTTTGCATGGATCACAGAAATCCATGAGATCGATAGCTTACCAATATTGGTTCGGAGGTTCAAACTCAAATGGTGGAACAAGTTCCAGGCATTTGACAAGGTATCAAAACAGACCATCCATATGTGGATCAAACAACATCAAAGTCCACCATCAAAACAACTTCAAGCCAGCCCATCACAAACTAAGTTCCTGGCCCAGAAATCAGTGATAATAGCAAAGCTTGCAGCTGCAAAGTCCGAAGATGAATACTTGGCAATTCTCAGCCAGGTATTATCACAAAATAAGAAGATATCATCTTCATCGTCCTCAACTCCAACAATTGACTTCGGAGATGAGAATGAAGATGATTGTTACGGGATACTTCCCAGTATTCAGTAACAATTCAAATACAAGTATTTACGGCAAAAGGCGTACCAACAACATTTATCAATGACAAAACAATGTGGCAGACAAGGAATATTCTGCCAACACAAAAGGACAAGTCAAAAGCAAAAGTAGTGTCAACAAAAGCAAAAGGAATTCACAAGAATACCATTCGGTGATGGCTACTTTTGGCTAAAGGTAAAAGCAAAGGGAAAAAGCAACCGAAATCAAAAGAGAAAAGGAAGAAAGAATCTACGGCAAAGTACATCACATAGAGGACTTTTACTTTTCTAGGCTACTTTCACTTTTTATGTAATTTGTACTTTTCCTATATACCTTTAAGTACACTTTTACTGTGTATCTTTACTATTTCCTTTCAGTGGATCTTTCAGATCTAATTTTCAAATTATAACTAATAGAATCCCCTTCCATCTATAATAGAGGACTAAGTAGTTCATTTGAGGGGGTCGGAAATTTTTTAGAGAGATTAATTCTCTTAGAAAAAATCCAATCATAGATCCTTGTATCCCATACCTCAAATTAATAAAACTACAAACTCATTTCAACCTTCATCTACTTCCTTTCATTTCCTTTCTTTATTAATTTTCCTTTTTATCTACCAATCCTTCAACATTTCCAGGTTTCTATTCTTTCAAGTGTTTTTTTCCTTCCGTAGGTTCTAGGACGCATCTTGGTATCAGAGCACATGCAGCGTGAGGACTGCATGCACTGGGGGCTTTTCTTTCTGGCTGAGGTGGTTGGTTGGGTGAGGTAGGGGGAAAGAGAGGGCGACAGTGGTGGTGGTCGACGAAGCTGGTGCTGTAGGGTTGGTGTGGGGTGGCGCCGCGATTGGCTACTTGGTGGTGGTTGGTGCACTAGCTCGGGGCTGAGTTAGCTATGGTCAGGCGATGGTTGGGTTTTGCTCGAGGAAGGGTTGAGGAGGTCGAACCAAACAGAGAGGGGGATAGGGAGTTGGGTGCTACGGTCAGTGGTGGCTGTTGGACTTGCGGCTACAGTATGGGTGGCTGCTAGGTGCAGGGTCAAAAATGGCATGGCTAAGGGATAGGTAGAGGGGGCGAAGGAGTAGGATGGCAGAGGCGTATGGGTGCAGGGGCTCAGTGGGGGTTAGCTTGGTAGTCGACAGTGGTGACGGGCTGCGGGAGGTTGGGCGACATACTACGCAGGAAAAAGAGGAAGAAGGGAGGCTGGTCGATGGCTGTTAGGCTTGCACGGTCAGTGTGGGCCGGTGCTGTGGGGGAGTGTGATGCAGGGAGATAGATGCACATTTGTTGTGGATATGGTGGCTAAGAAGGGCTGAAGGTAGGAGGTGCTGTGGTGGAGCTAAGGCTTAGAGAAGAGAGGGAGTAGGGGTGGTTGGAGTGTGTATGTGGGTGTAGATGGTTGGTTGCGATGGATGGTCGATGGTGTCGTTGTGGAGATTGGTGGCTGGTGATGGCTTGGTCAAGGTGGTGTTGGTGCTAGTTGTTGGTGGGAGTGGGCTACGTGAAATGGTTGGGGGAGCTGGGTATTGAAAGGCGTAGGAGGAGAAGGTGCACGGGAGAAGAGTGGTGCGGTGCATGTGTAAATGTATAATGCAGGGGGGAGGGGTCATTTGGTTGGAAAGAACTAAACAATAAGAGAGAGAGGTGTAGGGTTAGTGGAGGGTTTGCAGGAATGTGTAGTGTATGCGTGCGTAAGTATGGTGTGTGTAAGTATGTATAAATGCGGAGGTGATGGTAGCGTGTATATGTGTATAAATGCATAGAGGGGACATAAAATATTTTGGGAAGATATTTGAGGCAACGGTAGAGGGTAGAGTAAGGGTTAAATTAATAGCATAGGATAATAATTTATTTATTTAGTTTTAGGTTTAATTTGGATAAATTAGGGTATCGGATAGAAAAATAATCTAGAAATAAATTATCCGGATTAGGATATGTTTAAAAATGGTCGAAAAGAGTAAAATAATCAGAAATAAATTTCAAAAAATTATTTTTAGGTTATAGATCAAAAGATTATCAATAAAATAATTTAGGATAAAATTTACGGGTATAAACTAGGATTAAATTAAATAATTCAATTTCTATAAAAAAATTTACCTGATTAAATTATTCTTAAACTGTCAAAATAATACGAATAATAATAATATTTTTAAAATTAAACCTCCTCAAATAATAATTAAATCTAATCATATGATTATTAATTTATAATTAAGATTTTAAAAAACGGGGCATTACAATTAGATAGGAAGATTTAGGCTTCAACCATCAAATGTTGTTACCCACCAAAACTGTAACATAATGGGAATACTATTATAAATGGTCCATCAACTACAGTGGTGGGTAGGGTTGTTAACGGTTCAAATACCCTATATTTTGGATATATGAAAAATGATATTTGGTATTTGATTTGAAACTTCAGATATCTGAATTTTCGGATCGTATATTAAATATAATTGATATTATTCGAAAAACCCACAAAATCATAGATATATTTAATATTATCTGACCTGCTGAGCAAATATTTGATTTGCTCGGCAAATATGTAATATACTCAACAAATATCCAATGTTAAAACTAAAATAAGGAAGGATGGGTGGGGTCTATAGGCATACAAAGTGCTTTTATTTTTTGGGTTAAATATCTAAAAATGAATTACATTAAAAATATAATTTTAACTAAATTAAAATTTAGCCCAAATAATAAATCAATTAAGTAAAAATTATATATATATACACATCTAAATTTATTTATATATAATTATATATAAAATAAAAAATTATAAAAAATGTATAAATATTTTCTTTGAATCAGATTTTATTTATATTTGTTGGATCAAATATTTAGTTTGTTTGAATTTTTGTTGATTGGATCAAATATTTAATTTGAAAAAAAAGATATGTTATTTAATTTTTTGAATAAGATCACTTCAAATATTGGATCAAATAAGCAGATATCGGATAACATGAACAACCCTAGTGGTAGGGGATACTTGACTATGGTAGATTTTAACCACTACTAATTACAAAGTAGGTGTATAGTGTAACACCCCAAAATTCACTCTTTTTTTAAAAGCGTAAGTAATTAAAATATAAATACTTAAATTAAAACCCGTGAATTCTGGGGATGTTACCGCCACACTTAGTACCAAACCGATTCTCTCCGACCGTTTCAGTACCAAGTTCTAAGGCTAAAAATATTAACATAAAACTTAAACCTAGATTTCATAAAATGAATTAAAGAGATAATAACATAGAAATTAGAGTACGTATAAAGAATTATTATTCATATTCAAAAGAGAAATAGCTTACAACCGATAAAAGATTCATTTAAAGTACTCAATGCAAGGTAATAAATCAAATTGGATAAATCCGATACAAAGGAAATAATAGAAGGAATATAAAATAACGAGAAGAGTGAATCTGGCCACACTACTCTCGAACTTCAAGCCAAACATGCTCAACATTTAGCCCTGCCGGATGTCTTGCCCACCTGCACAAAGTCAGAAGGGCCAACTACTCGTGAGAATGAGCATCACCCATGAAAAGGGTGATAAGTACTCTACGTATTGAGTAAGGTAACCGAGCACTAAGGCCAACACATAAAATCACATAAATAATGTAGAAGAAATAAAAGAACATAAAGACCATCATAATAACATAATATTGAACAATCATTCGGGTAGATACATAAAGGCCTATTTATATCCCAGATTAATTATTTAATTAATACTTTATCGAATTATTTTCACACCATGCTATTTATTAAGTCCATACGAGTACGGGAACCCCACTATTTTTGCTGGTGGATCGGTCTCTAGGGCACTTTGGCTCTTGGCCACTATTTTAGCTGGTGGATCAGTCACTTAGGGTACATGCCCTACCACTATTATATGCTAATGGATCGGTCTGGCTTCTTCTCGCACAGTATTCCACTGTAAGTCATTAGTGTCTTCCCACATCTTAACAACACATATGGTTTGGTTTGTTGAGCTCAGGATCCCCTACTATTTTAGCCGGTGGATCGGTCACTAGGGTAACATACCCTACCACTATTATACGTCGGTGGATCGGTCTCCAGGCTGCCGCGATACCTGGCCACTATTATGCCGGTGGATCAGTCTGGGCCTGACTCAACATCTTCCACTTTACATGATTAATGTTTTAAGTATCTTATTCAAAAGCTTTCACCCTGGACATGCATGAATCATTCCATTTACACTTCACACATCACAAATCATAAATTCCACCCTCATAATTACACTTTAATCACCGAATGAACATAATACCACAAAAACCATAAGCAGCCACATCAAACCCTAATTGTCCACACAAACCCTAGCTCAGTCTCCTATGTACCCTTATATTACTCCACGTACTATTTTTCATCCAAAGTGTTCCAACACCCAAAAAACACTTACATTTCCTTCCTCACATCCCAAATCAACTTTCCATACGTAAATTTTACTCCCATGCTGACTTTATACACTCCATGCAACCTTTCGAACTTTTCATGCAAATCCTAAGCTCCCATGTAAAAACCTTAGAATAAACTATGCAAAACCCTAAATTCTTTCATGTAAAACCCAATATTCCTTCATGAAACACCTTAAATTCAATTCACACAAAACCCAAGGTTTCTCCATACAAAACCCTAAATTCAATCCACACAAAATCCAAGGTTCCTCCATACAAAACCCTAATTTCAATCCATACAAAACCAAAGATTCAACCATGCAAAATCCTAGATTAGATTCCCCCATATAACACTATAAAATCTACCATGCAAAACCCTAAATCCATCTATATCAAACCCTAATTTAGATTCTCCCATACACAACCATAGATTAAATTCTCCCAAATGAAACCATGCAAAACCATAGATTAGATTCTCCCATACAAAACCATAAATTAGATTCTCCCATATAAAACCATTCATTATATTCTCCCACACAAAACCATAAATTAGATTCTCCCAAATAAAACCATAAATTATATTCTCCCACAAAAAACCATAAATTGGGAGAATTTAGATTCTCCCATGTAACACCATAAATTGGATTCTCCCATACAAAAACATAAATTAAATCCTTCCACATGAAACCATACAAAACTATAAATTTGATTCTTCCATACAAGACCATAACTTATATTTTATTCTTCCTCAACTCACATCCCTTGGTCAACTTCTTTCCCCATCCTCCTTTTTCATCCTTTCTCCTACGCAAAGCACATCAACATCCTCACATACATGTCTTACAGGGTTACAACACATATCATCACATACCACAATATTTCATCACATATAGTACACTTGCCATACAAAAACATACTTCAACTCCATGTTATACCACATACGAAATAATTATAATAATAAAAACAGGTTGCATATCATACAAAGCATATAATGCATATCAACACATAATAGGCTTTAATAACCCCTTACCTAAAATGACACCGGTCTTAGAGCATGCTCTTACGCCTCCTTAGGGCATTGAAAAAATAATAACATATTGATAACAATAACATTAACAAATTTCTAACTTTACTAAATATGTAAGAAATAATAGAAATATTATAAAAGTTGATAATATAAGGTTAAAGACTTTACCCTAATAATAATAATGATACTAAAATAATAATAGCAAAGATACTAACAATGATATCAATGAGAATATAAATAAGAATAATAATAGTAGTAACAATAATAATCATAAAAAGGACATTATTCAAAAATCAAGTGAAATAAGGGCTTCGACCCCCTTTATCAAAATAATACGAATAATAATATTAGTAAAATAAATAACAGAATTTAGTAATAATAATAGTAATGAAATAATAATAATAGTAATAATAATAATAATAATAATAATAATAGTATTTATTTTTAAATAAATGAAATAAAATAAATTAAGGCTTGTAAAAATAGGGAGAAGGGTTGAGAGGGTCTAAGGTTCAACCTTAGGCTGGAGGGGATGGGCGGCATCGACGGTGGTGTATGGCGGCGGCGGCGGTGGTCAGAAAAAGAGAAGAAAAGGGTAAAAGTTGAAGGTTGGGAACAAAATAGGAAGAATGAAGGTGGAATATGGGGTGATTATGGTTGCCTAAAAGGGGAGGAACATAATGGAGGTGGTGGCATAGCTAAAGGTGGCGGCGCACGGCGGCGGCAGTGGTGGCCAAATGGGGAAGAAGGAGAGAAAGAGAGGAGGAGAGGGAGGAAGAGGAAAAGAAAGGTAGGGGAAGGTAGATGAGGGTCTGCAACACAATTTGGGAGGTGAAAGGAGTGGCGAAAGCGGTGGAAGAGGAGGTTAAAGGTGGTTCGAAGGGCAGCGGAGACAGAAAATAGGTTGGTCGAGGGGGCTACTTCGCACAACCGAGGTGGCTTGTGTAGGAAGAATCGAGGGATATGAGACATTTGGTTAGCTAGAGGGCGGTGCAATGAAGAGTTTGGTAGGAAGAATCGGTGGTGTGGTTGGTCGAAGGTGGCAGAACTAGTGTCTAAAGGGATGGAGGCGACAAGGTTAGGAAATTTTGGGTAATAACCAAAAGCTCGACCCTTGCTAATTATGGGGGTATTTATAGATTTTAGAAGGTAGGTTAGGGTTTTGTGGGTCAGATACGGGGTAAGGCAGGTAGGGTTAGGGTTACTGGCGGCGAGGTTGGCCAGTGGTAGAAACTTTGGGCAGGAGGTTGCACAGGCTAGGGGAGGGAAAAATGTGCGAGAAATGGGAGATTTGGTTGGGTTGATGAGGCTACCAAAACAAGGGGAAGAGAAAGGGAGGAAAAGGCCGGTCAAAGGGGCAAGATCGGCGTTGAAAAACCAGGGTGTCGGCAGTGTTGTAGGTGCGAAGGTTGGTGGGGCTGGGAAGGTGTGAAGTAAGAAGAAGAAGAAAGGTTGAGGCGGACCGGCGGTTCAGGAGGAAAAGAAAGAAAAGAAAGACGGACCGGCCGGTGACGCTGTGTCGCGTTCTAAGGATCAAGAGATAAAATGCAGCATGGCAAAGGTAGGAAGAAGGGGACAGCTGCGCAGGCTAGGCCGCGCCGAAGGAAAGGAAGGATGGAGCGTTGGGCCGCGGGAGAGGCAGGCCCAACGGGAAAAAGAAGAGAAAAAAGAAAAGAAAAAAAAGAAGAAAAAGGAAAGAAAAATGAAGAAAGAAAAAAGAAAAAGAAAAAGAAAAAAAATAAAAATAGGAGGGTTGGGTTAATTAAATCAAATAGAATATTTGGGATATTTAAATAAAATAATATTTAAATTCCTTTTTAGGCTAATTTAGGGTTTTTGAAAGATTTTCCATAAATTCCATTTTAATTAGCAAAACACCCTAATTTTATTTAATTAAATTATTTATAAAATTCATATTAATTTGGAACTATTTTCTCCTTCTTATTTTAAATAAAATAATTAATTTAATTAATTTTCAAAATAAAATCCTTAATTAGTTAAAATAACCAAATTCCTATTAATTAAGATACTTATAAATTTCTTCTTGATTTACCCTAATTAATTTCTTTTTATTTTAATAAAAATAATTTATTTAATTAATTTTTTCTAACAAAACCTTATTTAACTATAATTTTTAAAATCATAAATTTTCGGGGCATTTAATATTGTGTCATGAATAAATGGCTGGCAAATTATGCACAAAAGCATCATCATTACCACGAGGTTAGAACAAATATCTTAAATATTGTGAAAATTAAAATTCTAGAAACTAAATTGCAAGAATTACAAATTACAAAAATAGAAAGTGAAAAAATATAATTAGTGCAAGGTCTATAGACCAACAAATACTTCAATCTTCTGGATCTAAATTCACTTGAGGTATTTAATACCATTAGATCTTCTTTATCACTATTATATAAGTCTTGAAAGGTTGTCAACTATTTGATTTCCTTAATCAAATTACACATAAGGTATTCATTACCTTTTAATCGTTCAATTGTAAGGAGCGAATTATGTATATGATCTTCATGACTCTTTAATCATTAGATGAATATTTCAACTTCCACCTCACTTTTATCATATCCTTATGTATCTAAGGTACATACTTGTAAATCATGTCATTGGTTGGGAGTTTTATGATTCTACCAACACTTGTACAATAATTACCTATCGATACTTTAGGTATGTGGAAAAAATTTAACCACTTTCGATGGCCTTCCTTTAACTTCGAGTAATAGAGTCTTGCACTATATTCTCTAATGAACTTCATGTATTGAGATATGTATGTTGTGATGGACGATGAGACCGTAAATCTATCACTTTCACACACCAGGTGATGGGCTGTGAGAACATCAATCCATCATGTTTAAATTTAAGTAATTTTCTTAACGTTGCCACTTTGGATGACTTTCCGTCATCTTCTAGTGATGGAGATTTACATATGGTGATGGGCTATGTAGCCGCTAATCCATCACTTTTGATCATTCAATTGATCATATTAGATCCAATTTAAGTTTATTAAATGAGATACTTTTAGCCTTCTACCTTTATTTATCTGTACCCTCCATCTCATAATTGGAAGGTTGATCATCATACATACAATCATATTAAATTATATATTGTCAATATATATAATTACAATCGATAAAAATACCAATTAGCATAAAAAAGTAAAGATGGTGATAAAAATAAAATTCTCTTATTCTGAATCAATTTTAGAACCATAATACTATATCCTTCTTAAAATGTTTAATCAATTCAAATTAAGTAGGTGATCGATGTTCTTGAAGTTTTCTTGGTTATAAGTTATGTCACATATGTGACCTTTTATATGCCTTAAAAATTGAGATTTCACACAAAAAACAAAAATGGTAGATCGGTCCTAAATGACATATACTAATCATATTCATATAAAATTATAACTCATGAATATATACCACTCCCTTTTATCAAACATTTATCAAAATTGACACCAACTCCATGATTATTTGCTTACGGACACCCTAATGTCCCTAAGAAGATCAACTCCATTAAATAGTCATTCATGGATTAGTCTCAGATATTTGATAGAAAGAGGGGAGATGAATCCAAACAGAAAATGATATTAATATTTGAAAGATTATGCTAATGAGATAGTGGGAAACATATAATAAGAAGAGATAAATGAGAGGCTAATCATGTTGATAGTATGTAATAATATTGATAAACTCAAATAATGATAATATAACAATATAGAGAGGAATAGAATGCGGGACTTTTGATTCTCATTGATACATGTGCATTCTCTTTTACATTTATAATATTCTACACATATAATACCCATACTTATTACATCTAATATGAGAATGAATTAGATATTATGAAAGAAAGTGGAGGATAGGTAGAGTACAAGAATCATAATGAAAATGTTGTTACAACTGATGATAATAATATTAGTATTAAACCTAGGGTTTAATATAATACATATTAACAAATTATATATGCACAATATGCAAATAAAATATTTACAACTATAAGGACTTAAATTTTTTTTATTGGATTTAATTAATAAATGGGAATTATTTGATCCATGTTTAACACGTTGTCCTACATATCCGCCCCTCCCTTCAAATAGGGAGAGAACAAAGGGAAAAAATGGCTAAAAAAATTCATACAATTCTTTTGTGATGTAAATCATCTTAGGGGTTCGAAAAAATCAAAGTTAGAATAATGCCGTAATTAGTGAGCTCTTACTATTTTTATCGATTTATATATGTAGCAAAATTATTCACAAGTTAAATAAATATAGGATAACAATTTTTTATTCTTTTTTTATTTATTAAAGAATACATATTTTTTAGTTTTTTGTTAAAGATTGAGCATTTGCATTTTTTTAAATATGGAAAATTCCTATAATGAAGTCATTGAAAGTTACCATTAAATTATTTTATTTCATTATATTATATAAAAATATAAATATGTAGGATATTGCCTCATCTAATTAATATATGATGTAATGGTTAAAATTTTAAACAGTAATTAAAATTCAAATAATATAAAAAAATTAAAAAATTTAAAAAAATCTATATATATATATATATATATATATATTCAAATAAGTTTTTTAGCATTTATTTTTTTTTATAATCCAATATTTTTCTTTTTCAATTCTAGAAATTTTTTTTAAATACAATTTTTTTTAAATACAATTTTTTTAGATATCTAGTTTTTATAAAATAAAATTTTATTGTCATACAAAATTCCAAGTTGCTGTAAAAAACAATATGTATTTTTTATTATAAATTTCTCATTATTTGAAAGAAAATTGGAAAACAAAATCTAGATGTTTGGGTATTTAATTTTTGAACCTTTTCCCAAATTTTTTTATTTTAATTTGTTGGATTTATTGGAAAAACATTAATCTTTTTTTACATCCATTAGATGGCATAATCTACTTTTTTTGAAGTAAATGATTCTTTATACATTGTGAATATAGAAAAGATAATTTATTAATGAATTTTGATGGTTTTGTTACTAGAATTTTCCTATTGGAAAAAAATTAGAAACAATGATTCCTCGATGAAAATAATGACAAATTTTCTTTTTTATTAAAAAAACTCTAAATATTCCTTCCTTTATATGCATTTTACTCCTTAATTCACAATTGCATTTTTTAACCTTTTTCTTGTCATTCTATTGATTATTTTGTTTGATTAATCATTAAATATTTTTTGTATCTATTCAATGTATTAATTAATCCATTAAAGTGACACAATATATATAGTAAATTTGGTTGCATAGTGAGGACCATGTAACTGGTGATATTATGCTATCCTCATTCCTTTTCTATAACTAATTTATTTCTGGCTTCATATATTAAAAAAAATAACATAAAATTTCTAAAATTTTGTTATATAAATAAAGGTATATATTGATATAATTATAATAAAAATAATTGGTAAAATATTAGTGTAGTACCGGTAAAATATTAGTTTAATATAGGAATAATTAAATTAAATAGAATAATAACAAAAGATCAATTCAAGTCTCAATGCTAGTGAAATTTCAATTTAATTATGGTAAAACATCAATTTATGCATAGTGAAACATTATCTATATTGTATGGTTAAAGATTGACTCAGTGTTGGTAAAAAAATCACTTCAGTTATGATAGAACATTGATTTAATTAAAAAGAAACGTTAACTATATTCTATGGTAAATTATCATTTTAGTTATAGAGAAAAGTTAACTATATTCTATGAGGAAAGATCTACTCAATGCTAATAATAATAATAATAATAATAATAATAATAATAATAATAATAATAATAATAATAATAATAATAATAATAATAATAATAATAATTTTAGTTAAGGTGAAAGATTAATTAATTTATGATGAAATATCATTTTTGTATAATAAGATTTAAGATTGGCTCAATGTCGGTGAAAGATTAGTTAAAATAGGCTAAAAGGCGAGTTCAATTATGGTGAAGCATAGGTTTATATATGGTGAAAGGTTGGCTTATGTCAGTTTAATTATAGTGAAATGTTGATTTATGTAGAGTGAAACATTGAATTTATTTTGTGGTGCATGATTATCTCAATGCTGATAAAAATTGATTCCATTTTTGGTGAAAGATTAGTTTATATACAGTGAAAAATTGATATGTACGGTGAAATGATAATGGTGAAAAATTTGCACAACAATGGTTAAAGATGTATACAAATTATTTTTTAATTAAAAAAATATATCAATGTAGGTATTTATATGTAAGGGAAAAAATCCTAGGATCATTTTAATATATATATTTTTTTATTTTTTTAATGCTTAAAATTAATGGTAAATTGGTTTAAATTTTAAAAAAGTTAGTTAAATTTACTGAAATAAATTATACAATTAGTTTAATTATATATATATTGAATAAAGTGATTAGGTGATTGGTTGGATTGGTTTATAGAAACAACTTTAGTGGGAGTTTTAGAATTGAAATGGATGGAGGCTTGGTAACACCGTACCAAAAAATTAATGCAACTAGCAAGATCTAGTGTTGATGGTCCATCTTTGCTTGATGGATGTCAATTTTCATGGTATCAATGAAAAAATTAAAGGGGAGATTGACCGAACTAAAAGAGTATTGCCTTACACTCTAGGAAAAATTATTTCTAATTCAACCCTAGAATCAATTTCAGTCAAGTTATGCAAGTTGACTTAATGCAAAGAAGGTCATGGAGGTGGTTTGTAAAATTACAAGGACCTTCTTATGGGGCTCAATTAAGGGGAATAAAAACATGCATAATATCTTTTGGTTGATGATTATCTTATCTAAAGCTCAAGGGACTTCATGTAACACCCTCATTGTTTTTTTTTGTTTTTTTTTTATTTCAGCCTAAGGATAAAAGGAAACAACAACAACAACAACTACAACACCTCCTTTTGGGTCTTAGCTGGTGATAGTGGAATGATAAGAAAGCATTATGGAGCAAATTAAGCCCCCATTGAAAAATACACTTGGAGAAGAGGGTGTGTAACATCTCCTCCATCCCGCCAATAAGCTTTATGGTTTAGTCACTAGTTGTTACTATTAAAAGAAATTAAGTGGTATATCCTCAATAGGAAAACATCAAAATCTAGAAAAACTAGTGGACCTGATCAAGCTATCACAATTATGAGCTATGATTGCTCCATAACAGAATGTTAGGGGGGAGGGAAGATTCCAAAACCCAAAGAAGGAGCAAAAATTTCCAAATTTCCCCTCTTTTTCATTCCTAGCATTGGTACATATTAATAAGAACTACTTGGTAAAAGACAACTACAACCTATTGTACCTTGCCCTAAGTGCTTGACCTTTTACAACTATTGAATATCATAATGGCTAGATAACAACTAATATTTAAAACAAAAAAAGGTTATGCTTTTAGTAAGAAATTATAGGTAAGGGAATTTATATAGTAGTAGTGGTTTGGGCTCCTGGTGCGGATTACAACAAGACATTATCGGCTAGGACTTTGGGTTTGGAATTTTGACACTTAGGCCTAATTGTGTCCCCTGTATCAATGCTCCATTCTGGGAAAACAACCTTGTCCTCACATATGAAAATGGGGAAACTTTACTTGGATTGAGAGAAATCCTCCTATGCAACTTATGTGGGAGTAGTGTTTTCCTATTACATTGGTGATTAAGTTTGCGTCATCTTATTTCTAGGTGTTTATTGTCCAGTACATAACTCTTCCCAAGTCATCTTGTGAACGAAGTGGATTGTTGGTTGCAATAGCGAAATTAGGGTAATGCTTAAGCACCCAAATGTGGAAAAGTAGGTGAATTTGAGAAACAGAGGATGGTTCTAGTTGATATGCCACTGTTCATGCATGTTTAATAATTTGGTAAGGCCTATAGCATTTCTTACTCTGCTTGTTGGAAGCCCTGTGGTTTATAAAAGATTGGCAATATGGTTGTAACTTGACATAAACCCAATTACTAACTAAAAATCAATTATCACTATAGCGTTTATCTGCTTGATTTTTCATTTGGATCTAAGCTCAAATAAGGTTCCACTTGAGGTGCTTAAGCATAGTTTCTTGTCCCTTGAGGGTTACCTCTAAGGAATCGACCTAGGTGGAATATTTAAGGTAGTCAACAATAGTAGGAGGTTGTATGCCATAAATTTTCTAGAAAGGTATTCTAATAGAGTCAATGTGATTAGTGTTATATTAGATCTTGGCTTAGGGTTGGTACTATATCCACTATTATAGGCAACACTAGAAAAGGAGAATGGATAGGTTTCTAGGAGTTGATTAAATGCCTATGTTTTCCCATCTGTCTAAGGGTGGAAAGAGCTACTATAACGAAGCTTAGTCCCTTCTAGTAAGAGCAATTTGGCCAAAACATCGTTGCAAAATTGGGACCTCTATCCAATGTAATGGTTATAAGAAACCCATGTAGGTAAACAACTTCTTTACCAAAATAGCCAACGAGCTTAAAAAGAGTGATATTAGGGATAAATTACATAAATGACCATATATGGACAATCAGTCAACTCTTATGTGGATAGTTTCTTTCCCAAAGGATGGCAGCATACCTATAATAACATTCATGGAGATATCCTCCTATATTCGATGCGGGATAAGTGATGGCTGGAAAGTACCCTTTGTTGCACCAAGATTCAGCTTATATTGAAGAAATATAGAGTAGTTGCTAATATATGTCCACACATCACTCTCCATTGATAACCAGTAGAAGGAATATACTAGGCAAAACACAGTTTTGGTTGCTCTTGAGTGTTTGCCGATCATTAAGTCATAATGACGGGTCAATAGTTGCTAACGAATGTTGCTATTATTTGGAACCAAGTGCGACTTCACCTTTATTGGTCTATGTCATTAGTGTTTAAATCTCATAATCTAAATTGCAAGCCTACTAAAACCAATGTTTTAAATACCAAACCAAAAATTGACCCAGTGTAGTGGTCCATATGTGGTATTACTTGTCTAACTACTATTTTTATCAAGAATTAATTTCATGCAAAAAAATTGACCGGTATGACCTAGTTCAATGCTGGTTCAACCAGATCTCTTCCCTTAAATTTCCATTTTTTTCATGCTTGAAATGAATCTGTTTAGCGTGTATCAAGAAATTTTTTTTTTTGGTTTTTTATGGTTTATATATAGATTTTAAAATTAGATCATTTCATACTGGTGGACTTTTTGGCACCTAACACCTAATCAGACTAGTTAAGTTAGTTAATACAATTCAAGTTTTTATTCACTTGCTACGTCTCATTGATCATATAGGTAGTAGGGTATAAGAACATGAAAAACACATCAATTGTTTCCCTTGACCATCGTGAGATAGCATTTATAGCTTGATTGGAGGAGCCTAATTTGTAGACAGTTTCAAAATTGAATTCTAATAGCTTGATTAACTAACATTGTTGTTCGTGCAATAGGATAACTTGGTTGGTCAATTAACAAAGACTTTAATGGTCAGTGATAACCTTAAAAGTCAGCTAAGCAAATGCTTCTACCATTTATGAATGACATTAATGATGGAAAACACCTCCTTGTTGTAGGTGAATGCATGTTGCATTATTGGGTGATCTGCTTGCTATGGTAGCTGATCAAATGATTTTATAGAAGATGGATAGCCCTCACGACCACTATTGATGCATCTATTTCTACGTAGAAAGGTTGAAGAAAAATGGGGAGGGAAAGAGCCGGAATAGTAGTCATTACTTTTTTGAGCTAGTTAAAGGCATGCTGAGCCCCCCGAAGTCCAAATAAAAGGGTCGTTTTTAATAAGCCCATAAGCAAGCTTGCCAGAGATGCATGCCCTTTTACAAAATGTTTATAATACCCTATTAGGCTTAAGAACCCACAAAAGATGTAATATATTAAATTATAGGCCAGTCCATCATGGTATGCTTTTGGTTGAGTCCACACAAATTTCTTGGGCTATCACTATGTGGTCTAAATACTCAACCGGCTCCTACCCAAAATTACATTTAAATAATTTAGCAAAAATTTGATTTTTAACTAAAATTTATAAAATGGTAGCAAGGTGTTTGATGTGGGTTTCAATCCCAAGTCTATAAATGAGAAGATCATAAAATATAAAAAAATATTAAAAATTTTGGAGGTAAGGGGCGAATATATAATTTGTGGTAGATTGAAATGTAGACTGGGTGTTAAAGAGCTCAAAAGGCATTGTGAAAAATTCGTAGTGCCCCTTGTAGGTTCTAAAAGTAATTTTTAGGATAATAGGAGAATACTTTCTAATTTGAAAATTCCCACTCCAAATATTTAGCTTAGAAAAAATAGAGGCCCCATGTAACTCATCTATGGTGGGAATACGAAAGTTATAATACCCAAAAATATTATTTAATATTAATCTAAATTTATTTATATTTTAACTTAAACCTTAAATATTAGCTTAATTATTTTGTTAACACTTGACCCTCATATCCAAATAAATTCTTTAAAAACATTTATCTTAATTATTTTATATTTTTTTCTTATTTAAATCCATCTTAAAATGATAAATTACCTTAGTTTATTTTTTCTAATCGGATATCCTAAATCCAGATAAATTAATTTTATCTTAATCCTAAATTTAACCTAATTCTAATTCTTAACCTAAATATATTTCCTTTTTTTTTTCTTTTTTTTTCTCATTTTCCCTTTTTCTTTCTTTTTGGTTTTCACTTTTTTCCCTTTATTCCTTCTTATTCTTTTCCTTTATTTCCCTGGCCTACACGCAACCCAACCCATCTCTCTCTCTCTCTCTCTCTTTCCTTGTCCAAACCCGAACCCACCTTTCTTCTTCTTCCCTTTAGTTTTCTTTTTCTTTCTTCTCCTTTTCCTTTACCAAACCCGTATCCCAGACACACCTCAACAACCCCAGACATTGCCCATGCCTACTCCCCACACCCCGTATGTCTCACTTTCTTCTTTATCCCCAAACAACCCTATGCTCTTCTCCCTCACGTGCTCTATTTCCCTTCCATTCCTAGCTCCTACGCTACCAGCTCCCTCACCTACACCAACAACCTCCCTGCTCGATAGCCTTGCACCACTAATGCTACCATTTTTCCTCCCCTTAGTTGCCCACTCACATATCTAAACCCTAACTTCCCCGTCGGTTTCCCTCCCCTTCACACCCCAATCATGTGCATGCATGTGTATATATATAAATACCACACTTCCCTCCTCTTCCTCTTCCCCTTCTCCTACTTCCTTTCATCCTCCTTTTATTTTGTCCTTCTTTTCCCTAAACACCACCAACCACCAGTCGATTCATCAACCATACAACCAATCGCCTATTAACCTCTCCTCCTCTGTTCGTGCCTTTCTATACCTTTCATTTGTTCCACCAACCACCACCACCACCGCACAACTACATCTGATCCTACACTCTACCTCTTTGCCTCATCCTTCCTTAGTCTCCCTCGCCCTACACTGTTACAACCTCCCATTGCCCTCCACCATTTCATTGTACCTCCCTCCCTATCACCACCACCATCGCTAGCCCCAACCACCTTAACCTATCCCTTTTGCTCTTTTCTTTCCCCCTTACCTCGAGCCTCACCACCACAACACACCAATCAACTGTCGCACCTACACCCCAACCACCCATATCATCTCTTTTGTGCCTCCCTACCCTACTAAACCACCTCCCCATGCCACCCTTAGTTGCAGCAATCTTTTTTGTGCCCCTCCTACCCCGCTACACCCCTCCATCGCCGGTAGCCCATCACCAACATCATAGTTCCACCAACTCACTTCCTGCCCCCTCGCTACCACTAACACCACCACGGAGTACCCCCTTAAGTGAACCAACTTCCTCCACCCTTGAATCTCCTTACTATCCCAACATATGCTGCATGAGTAGCGTTAGTGTTTATATATATAAATTTACCCCATTTTAATAGTAGCGGCATTTTGGTAATTTATCATTTAACAATTATTTTAATAAAAATTATTATTTTATTTGTTAAATATTAATATGGTTAATATGTTATTATTTTTAGGTACAAACATTTAATTAGCAAACTTTAATAAATTTTGGTAGGTTATCCATAATTTGTGCTTTTGGTGGAAATCAGGTAAACCCTATACTCTACTAAAATATGAGATATTACATGATAAAATATTATATTTTTTATGTATAAATTATATTAAGTATGTTCACTATGTTTTAATTATTTGCCTAACAATGTTAGTATAAAATTTGGTAAAAATGGAGCATGTAAATTTGTGTAAATTATCATGTGTACGTATTTTTGTTAAAATGGGTCAAATGATGAAAACAAATTATGTATATTGTGTATGCCTAATATGATAGGTTGAGTATGCTTAGAGCATATTTAGCATAACTAATACTATTATACGCCCTATGAGTATTTTGGTCATTTTAAACATATCAGGATTTTTATCCTGACAAGTGTGTCTAATATATGTTATTTGTTGTTGAGTATGTGAATATGTAATTTGATGTTTTAGAAATTTATGTTTTAGCATGATTATTATTATTTTATGCCCGAGGGGTATTTTGATCATTTTAATTATATCATGATAACTATTTTGATAAGTATACCTAATATGTGTCATTTACTATTAAGTATGGAAATATGTGATTAGATGTAGTCAAAACGCTTGTTAGGATGTTAAATGCACAATCATATATAGGGGTAAAATGTTCATTTGGCGTATTTGATAATTTATTTGTATGTTAAGTAATTTAAATATTATATTTTAGCATTTTAATGATAAATTAATAAATAAAATAAAATTAATGTTTAAAATGGATGATAATGTGGTAATAACAGTCTTAAGGGTATTTTGGTCACTTTTGACCTAATATGAATAATATGAATAATTGGCCATAGGATAACCTTAGTGTATTGATAGGTTGACATTAGTGTTAACTTTGACTTAGACTTGGAGTGTTAACTTTAAGGTTGACTTGAATAATTAAAAATAAAGCAAAATGGTTAAGTATGGAATTAGAAATCTTTGTGTAATATGTGATGTTTTGTGATCATCTTATTAAGATATTAATACTTAAAGTAAATAACAATGAGTTTGGAAATGGTTGTTCTCAAGGGGTAGCTATCTTAAAGATGAGATATGAGCCATCGATTTGTTTGGTTCACTGGTGTATCGTTGTGTCCTTTTTAGGCTTTAGTCTATACCATAGGTGACCTATGAGTCATCTAGGGGTTATCGATACTTCAAGGTTAGGTGTTCTAGGTTGGGAGGGTATTGTGTCACCTTATGCGCTAGTATGAGCAAAGAGGCTTTATGCCTTTGATTTGGATGGTTGAGAGGGTATCACGACGCCATGTGTGCTAGTATGATCAATGTACTTTTATGTCTTCAGATTATTATTGTATCCGTTAAATAATTAAAAATAAAAATATTTGTTATTGGATTAAAATGGAAACTATATTGATTGGTAGTAGACGTGTGCCTACCTGTAATATTATGGAGTTTTATTGGTAATATGTCCTTGAGCCCTACATGCGATAGTATAGATTATATTTAGTATTATGTATATGAGTTCTATTGGTGGTATTACTAATATGACTGGTTTGATATTGGGATATGAGATATTTTGTGAAGATTATTGTAATACCCCAAAAAATTTTAAAAACTTATAATTTAATAAATAACCTTTATTTTGGATAAATTAACTTTTTAATTTATTTAAGTTAATTATTTTGTTTATTTCTGAGCATATAAAAATGGATATGAATATTTAATAAATTAAAATAAATATTTTTTTTAATTTTATCATACTCATTTATTTAAATAATTTTTCAGACCAATATTTTACTAAAATTATCCTTTTAAACCAATATATTAAATTATAATAAATTAACTTATCCAGTAAAAATATTAAATTCCATTATTCTAAAATTATTTTATTTTATTCCTCCCCATTTCCCCTTTTCCTTTTTCTTACTCCTTTTTCTTCCTTTTTCCTTTCTTTTTTTCTTTTCTTCTTTCTCTTTCCGGCCGCCAGATCTGTGTCCTTTCTCCCCCTTGCTCTAGGCTGCTAGCCCATCTCCTCTCTTGCGCATCGCCCTAGCCCATCCCCCTTCTTCCTTTTCTTTCCTTCCTTCCCCTAGGCTAGGCTAACTCAGTCCCCCCTTTTTTTTCCCCTCTCCCCTCTCCTTCGTGCGCGAGTAGGCCCGCTCCCTCTTCTTTCTCCCTCACCCGGTCGGCCTACCTTTCCTTTCTTTCTCTTCTTCTCCTTCTTCCTCCTTCCCCAACCATCAACATGCATGCCATGCTGCCCACCCTACATTGCCTGCAACTTCCACCACCTACCTCCCTCTACAACCTGCACTCTCCCTCTCCCCCTCATCCTTTTCTTCCCTTTTTCATACCAAACCAGCCCCTACAAACCCTCCCTACTAGCCATGTTTTTCTCTTCTTCTTCTCTTCTCCCTACTACCCTACACTCGTCGACCTGCACACCTCCCCCTGCCACCACCTAATTGGCCATACCTGCATTGTCTCCCTCTCATTTCCTTCTTTTTAGCTTCAAATCCTTCCTATTTGAGCCACGCTTCCCCTACTGATCCCCTTCTTCTCCCTTTCTTCTCCTCTCCTTTTCTTCCATTTTTTTGCTCTGCCACCCTTGACCGCTGCTTCCATTGCCTAACTAACCACCTGTACCACCTCCCGCCACCCCCTACTACCCCCTGCACCGCCAAGCCACCTCCACGAGCCCCTTGAAGCCACCTTTCTTCTTCTTCCTTTTCTGTCCCCCTTCTTAGCTTCCTCCTTACACCACTACCGCCTGCTGCCGTTTTGCCACTTCCGCAACGTCCAAAGCCACCAATCTACTCCTTGTAACCTCCTCTACCACCCCACATCCTCCTTTGGTTGAAACCTAGCCCTACAACCCCTCCTTTTCCTTCTTCCTTTCCCTTCCTTCTTCTCCTTCACCACCCTTGCAACCAACTTCGCAGCCCTGCAGCTGCCTCCTCCGCTACCCTTGGCCGTTGATAATCTATCCCCGACCACCACCTACACCCACTCCACCCCTGCACCCAACCTCTTCCCTAAATCCCCTCCACTTGCTCTCTACCTTACCCCCAAAACCCCAACCCAAACCAACACCCCCTCCCTTGCTCCTTCCCTCTTCAACCCCTTCTTCCCCTTCTAATCTGCATGTAGCTCATGATGCTCATGCAGGGTGAGTTCTACATAGTCTTGGACCTTGTTTGAGTTAATTGTTGAGGTATAATAATGGGTAATAATAGTATGTCTTTAATTAAGTTTTGATAAAGTTTATCCTTTTGGTTTTCCTATTTCTAGTATGATAAGTATTGGTATAATTTTTAGGTATTGATTTTGCTAATCAAAGCTTGAATATTTAACTGAGGTACTGGTAATATTAGATTTTTGTGGGAAATAAGGTAACCATTAAACCCTACTAAAACGTATGGATATACGTATGCTAGTACACTAGGGTTTTTAATGTGTTTATATGCATGATATATGATGTTAAGTATAATGTATTTAGTGGTATGTGTTGATTGATAAAAAGGAAAGCATGTTAATTTATGTGTCATGTGTAGAAATAATACTTAAGGAAGGAGCTTTGTTGCTAATAATAATGTTAAGAGTATATATATGATATGATATGCTAACATGACTATTTGGTGCATAAGTAATGTTAACATGAGCCCTAAGGGCATTTTGGTAATTTTTTATGGTTAAAAGGTGTGGCCTAAATATGTGTGTGGTAGGTGCTAATATGTGTTAATGATAATTAGTAATAGCTGGTGGAGTTTGAATGATGGGTATGGAGCATTAATATTGATATTTTATATAGTGAGGGTATTTTGGTAAAAGCGGTATAATAATGACAAATGGTAAATTATAAGAGTAAAGGGGTAAAATGGTAAATGGACAAGAAAGGAGGGCATTTTAGTAATTATACATGGAAAGGGGATAACTTGGTAATTTTTGGGTGTAAGAAAGTATTTTGGTGAATTAAATATATTGGAAAGGGTATTATGGTAATTTTATAAGTAAAGGGGTAAATGGCAATTTTGTAAGTTGAAGGGTAAAATGGTAATTTGGTATAAAGGAAGGGTATTTTGGTAATTTAATAAAGTAGAAGGGTAAATGGTAATTTGGTGTAAAAGAAGGGTATTTTGGTAATTATGTAATGTAAAAGGGTAAAATGGTAATTTAGTGTAAAGGGATGGTATTTTGGTAATTTAATAAAGTAGAAGGGTAAAATAGTAATTTAGTGTAAAGGAAGGGTATTTTGGTAAATATGTAAAGTGAAATGGTAAAATGGCAATTTAGTATAAAGGAAGGGTAAATTGGTAATTATATAAGGTGAAAGGGTAAATTGGTAATTTGGCATAAAAGAAAGGGTATGTTGGTAATTTGGTAAAGAAAGAGGGTAAATTGGTACATTAATTAAGGAGAAATGGCATTTTGGTAATTCAACATAAAGGCAAGGGTATGTTGGTAATTTAGTAAAGTAAAAAAGGGAAAATGGATAATGAAGAAGGGCAATTCGGTAATTTAACCAACTAAAAGGGCAATTTGGTAATTATAATAATAAAGAAGGGTAATTTGGTAATCTAACTAACCAAATGAGAAATTTGACAAGTGTAATAAGTATGAAGGGTGATTTGGTAACTTAATAAGCTTAAGGGAGAATTTAGTAATTTAGATAAGTACAAAGGATAATATGGTAATTTAACCCACTAGAAGGGTAAATCGGTAACTTAACAAGTATAAGGGGTAAAGATGGTGATTTTATAAGTATGGAGGATAATTTGGTAATATAACACAAGTAAGGGACAATTTGGTAATTATGCAAACATGAAGGGTAATATGGTAAATAAAAATGGATGACTTAGTAATTTTACACGCAAGGGGTATTTAAGTAATTTTGTAAAGATAATAGGGGTAAATCAGTAACTCGTATTTAACATGTCAATGGATTAAAGGAGTTTCATAATAAGACTCAAGTAACATTGAATAGCAAGAAAAGGGTATTTGACAAATTAGTAAGTATCACAAGAAGATGGCATAACCTGGGATTGGATGGATAATTAAGGGTGTGATATGGTGTTTATCTCATATTCATGAAGGAGGTGTATTAATCATTAATCATGCATGGTATTGTATGTGGGTGTGAATTAAGGGTATGTTAGGGTTATGTGTTCCATGATCCTTCGATGTGAACTAACCGGACTCTAAGATCGTAATGTGATTATGATATGATAACCCTTATGGCATGTGAACAAATGGAAACAAATCCTGAATTGGAATTTAGATGAGAGAATGATGGCCTTAGCGATTCCTTTAGGTTATCATGGATAATTGTATGAATAAGGATTACTTAATGATATAAAAAACAAATGGAAGTGAATAAGTATGTAGTTGTTGTGCTTCTTGTGGTCACCTTAATTAAGACACTAATAATTGAAGTGGAAGACCTCGAGATTGAGAATGGTGGCTCTTTAGGGGTCTCTACCCTAAAGATGTGATTTAGTCCACGATTATTCTGGTATTTGCTGGTGTTCCTTAGTGCCCCAGACAGGCCCTACATTTTATTCTGTCTAGCTCTACGGACTTATTTAGGTGGTATGCATACTTATCGATTAGGTGTCCTTTTTAGTAAGGTACTGTGTAGCTTGTATGCACCAGTACAACCAGGGTACCTTTGCGGCCCTGGGTTGATGGTTGAAGGGTACCGAGTAGCTTGTATGCACCAATATGACCGGTGTACCTTCACATCTCTAGGATCTTGATCTCCCCTCGAGGCAAATAAATGGAATTGTTGTGCTAATTAAAAGGAAAAACACTAATCATGAAAGTGAAAGATGATTGAGCCGAGCCCAGATGGATTATATTATGTGTACCGGTCCACCGGATATAATAGTGGCCTGGGAGCATTTTTCCCTAGAAGATGTATATGTGTACCGGTCCACCAGATATAATAGTGGCCCAGGAGCGCTTTGCCTTGGAAGATGTATATGTGTATTTCGGTCCACCGGTCCCAAGCTCAATAAACCAAATCTTGGATGTGAATAAATCATGAAAAATACTAATCACTTATGGCAGAACGCCATATGAGTCAGGGCTAGACTGATCCAACTACGATAATAGTGGTTGGGAGACTTCTGCCCTAGAGACTTGTCCACTGACTAATAATAGTGGTCAGGTGTGTGTTGTCCTGTATGTTTCTGATCCACTTGCTATAATAGTGGGGTTCCCGCACTCACATAGATATAATTCGAGAGATGATGATTGAATAATGATCAATTAATGCCTTAAGACCCAAATAGTATTGATTTCTTGTTATGATCTATTGATATGACTTAAGTTTGGCTTTAGTGCTTGTCCTTGCATGAGTACATGATGAATTTGTTAAGTACATGGATTTGGTATTATGCATCTCTCATTGTATGAGGTGTTGCCTTATGTAGTAGTTAGTATGTTATCATCATTTATAGTCCTTGTATTATGTGTTTGATGCGGGCCTACCTTTCAGTTTAGTTTAAAGGGTTACTCAGTACTATAGTACTGAAGGGTTCCATTTGTGGGCCCCTACTTATTCAATGGACAGTGTTCCTTGTATATCTATTGTAGGTGTTATTCAAGAGGACATGGGTATGAGAGTAAGGATCATTCGAAAAATCCTTAGGGTATCTCTTCCACCTTTTTAATTCTGTGGTAAAGGATTTACTCTTGTAAACACTAATTATGGGCTTATACCTTTTGTAACAAATTCAGTGTGCTACTCTATTTTAAATTGAATTTGTATAAATCATATTCTATTTCTTTTTGCCTTAGTACTCGGTACTAGAACGGTAGGAGTAAACCGGTTTGGTACTAAGTGCAGCGGTAATATCCCCGAAATTTACGGTATTTGCTTTTCGCTTCCGCTATTTTATATTTGGGGGTGCTACAATTATGCTTATTATGTTGAGATTAGTTCTCATCATTATTTCAGAAAACATCTCTTGTATGATTGGTTGGTATGCTTATTATGTTCTAAATGAATGCATATGAGTGGTATGTGATTTTAGTGATTATTGTTAATTAAATATTATTATTGTGTTTTGTTCATTATGTGTTTATTTCTGCAACACCCCCAAAATTTATTACTGAAAAATTTTATTTTTAAAAGTTAAGTGAGGAATCTTAGATAGTAAATTATTGGGGTGCTACGGCCACACTTAGTACCAGACCGGTTTACCGTTTTGTTACCAAGTGCTAAGGCTAAAAACATTATTTCACTTACATTTAAGAATGCAATTTTAAATCAGAGTAGCAAAAGAGTTAAGGAAATAAATAGCATTTACAATAACTCATTATTAGTGGTTACGAAAATAATAGTGAAAGGAAATATAAAAGGACTATAAGGAATATAGAAACTTCTAGTTCAAAATTAATGGATAGAACCCAGGAAAACCCTACACTCTCAACCTAAAGGGTAGCCTTGAATAAAGCTTGTATGCTAGCCTGCAAAAGATATTATCCTTTGAATAAGCAGATGCTCAAAAAAGGAATCCTTTAGTACAATGTTATCGAGTAACCTATTATACAAGACTAATATGTAAGGTTCACAAAGATCACATAGAATACATCATAACAAATACATGAACATTTAATTATGCATATATTAATTAAAATACGATAAATTATTCATATAATCACATAAAATCAAGACCACATACTACCAATGTTGGTTCATCTAGAAATAATCGAAACTTACTAATGGAGCATCAAAGTGATAGTTTTTGTAGTATAATTAGAAAGCCACATTCTTCTCAAGTTATAACTATGGTTACAATTCTCATAAGCAAACCCACAACTTCTTGATATACAGGTAGGCCCACCAACACAACCAATATACACACATCATCATAGGTAGGCACAAAGGCTACTACCCAACCATAGGTAGGTACAAAAGTTACTACCAAACCATAGGTAGACACAAAGGATATTACCGAACTATAGGTAGGCATAAAGGCTAATACTAAGCCACAGGTAGGGCCAAATTCTGCTACCAAATCAACTCAATAATCATTTCCATTCAAATATCAAACATTGTCATTTTTATGTACTCGAGGGGAGATCAAAAAAACCCACAGACACTATGGTATCCCAGTCATACTGATGCATAAGGGAAGTATAATATCCTACTAACTATCAACCAAGGGATGCAAAGGTACCTTGATCACATTAGTACATGATGGTACATAGTACCCCACCGACAAGAACACCTAATCCATAAGTATGTATACCCCCTACTTAAGTCTATAAAGCTAACTAGAGTAAGATATATGGCTTGGTTGGAGCACTAAGGCACACCAAAAAAATATATAAATAATTGTGGACTAAACCACGTCTTTAGGGTAGCGACCCCTAAAGAGCCACCATTCCCAATCTCGAAGTCTTTCATTTTAAGTATTAATATTTTATAAGGGTGACCATGAAAACACATATTAATCACATATATCCACTTCTTCATACTTAACTATTTTTATTCATTTCCAAACATTATGAGATAACCAAAATCACGATCAATGCCAATGTCAACATAAGAAGTCTACTAAGGTCATCCTATACTCAACTACTCACACTTAGGCATTTTAGGTAAAAAAAATTATCAAAATGCCCCTTAGGCTAAATTTACCACTTTACCATCCTTTCTCATTACAAATTCCATTTTCTATTATCAAATTTCCATGAAAAGCATAACACACCACATTAAATTATTTATTATGTAATGAAGTTATTCAACACGCCAAATGATCATTTTGTCCTTATATAATTATGCATGTAAAACCCTAACATGCGCTTCTAGAACATCAAACACATATATTTTCATGCTTAACAACAAATAATGCACATCCTATATGTTTTTGAGAATAATCATCATGACATAACCCAAATTACCAAAATACCCATATACCATACAATAATAATAATCATGCTAAAATAGGTATATCTAATACAGTAAAACCCTTATTCTCATGCTTAATAATGAATAGCATATATCATTTATGCTTATTAGAAATAATTATGGTAAACTTTCAATTACCAAAATATCCCTAGACTATATAATATTCATAATCATGCTAAAAAATGTGGTTCTAAAAAATAAAAACCCCTATTCTCATACTCAACATCAAATAATACTTATTATACATATTTATTAGAATAATCATCATGGTACACTTAAAATTATCAAAATACTCCTAGACCATATAAAATTAATAATCATGCTGAAACATGTGTTTCCAAGACTACTAACCCTTATTCTCATACTTAACATAAAATAATACTTATCATGCAGGTTTATTAGAATAATCATCATAGTATGCTTAAAATTACCAAAATACACCTAGACCATATAATGTTGATAAATATGATGAAACATGTGATTCGAAGACAGAAAACCCCTATTATCCTAATTAACATCAAATAATACCCATCATGCATGTTTATTAGAATAATCATTATAGTAAATTCTAAATTACCTAAATACCCCTAGACCATATAATATTGATATTTATACCGAAATATGCATTTCTAAGACTACAAACCCCTACCACCATTCTTAGCAATATTTATAACACATTAGGCATCTTGGTTAAGATTAAATATCATGATATGCTTAAATTACCAAATTGCCCATGAGGCACATAATAGTAATAATTTTTCTACAAGTTTTTCTAAACTTACATAACCTAATATTTTCACATATACATATCATAAAACATTACTTCCCTACATTTAACCCAATTTAATCACACTTTTTTACACATGACATTTCATATAGGATATCATGCCTTCTTTTTTATTTTTTCATGATAAAAATAATAATCACATCATTATTTATAACAAGTTATGTCTAACACAAATTATATGTCAAAACTCTAATGTGCTATCATATGTTGTCCAAACATTTTATTGGAGTATAAAGGTTACTAGATTTCCAACAAAAGAAAAATTTACCAGTAATCATCTAAAAATGATTAGGCCCCGTTAATAAAGTTTTTGTATCTAAAAATAATATCACAAATATCATATTAATATTTGATCAATAAAATAATATTTTTTATTAAATATATATATATATTAAATATAAATTTACCAAACTACCCTTATATATTAAACATTTTCAAAATTAATTAAAAAAAACATAATTCATGCTACATGTGTAGCGTGAGCCATGCACGTAAGGGGGAAGAATGGATCGGTGCAAGTGGTTGGAGGTGGTGGTTGGGGGTATTGATTTGGTCGTTGGGTGCAAGAGATGGGGTGGAGATGGTAGTGGTTGGATGGTGTGGTGCAGGAGGGTTGAAGGCACTAACTACGGCAACAAAGGTTACAAAAAGAGGTGGTGTAGAGAGTGGAAAGAAAAAGAATAAAACGAGGAGAAGAAGAAGGAGGGAAGGTGGTGATGGGGTGGCTACGGGGTGATGGTGTAAGAGTGGGTGGTGCTTGTGGTTGGAGGTAGGAAAGCTATGAGGAACTACCATAGTGAAGGAAATGGAGTGGGATGATGCAATCGAGTGGAGGTGGTGGATGCACAGTGATGTGTTGAGGGGAGGAGATGGATGCAAGGTTATAGAGAGGTGGCTAGTGGGTTATGTAGGGAGGCTATAGGGTGGCAGAGGTGGAAACTGCAAAAATTTTTGTTGCCCTAGATGTGGCTGCAAGGGTTGTAGATGGCGGTAGGGGACGTGAATCAATAGGAAGCATCGTAGGGGAGGAAGAAAGGGAAGGCAGGGCAACAAAGGAGGAGGAAGAAGGAGGGAATGAATAAAAAGGGATGTGGCTAACGATGGAGGCTAGGTTGGTGGTGGAGGTGATGGTTGTTACTGCAAGAGGTGGTGAGGAGAATTAAGCGTGAGGAAGAAGAATGAGGAAGGAAAGGAGGGTTGAGAAGAGGAAAAATACCCAGAAAATTTGCATAGTCTAATCCCGCATTATTAATGCCCTAATTTGATTCTAATATCAATAAATTTTATTTTATCCTTAACCCAATTTCAGAATCCTAAAACTTTGACCGAATCTGAAACCTTGACCTAGATAAATCATATTTGATAAAATTTCCACTAATCCCAACTATTTTGGTTAATCTAAAACCATCTAAACTAACTCTAAAATCTTTTTCTCTTTTCCCTTATCTTTCTCCTTTTCTTTTCATTCTTCTGTTTCTCCGATCAACCTAAGCTGCAACAATTGAATTCGCTGCAACTTGCACCATCACCCTATAATATACACTCACAATCATCCTCATCCTCTACCATTTTTCCCAACACTCAACCATCATTTTCTTTCTCTACCCTACACCATTGTTCGCATGTCTCTCCCTCTATTTTCTTTATTTCCATCCACAACACCCACCCACCCACACACACACACATACATACATACATACATACATATATATATATATTTGTTTGTGTCATTTCCTACCCAAACCTGTCCAAAAGCCCTACACGAGCCTCCTCTTCCTTCTCCTTTCTTCCTTTTATTTTCTTCTCCTTCTTCCTTCTGTTCTTGGCCTATTTTTATACCATACACCTCCCATTGCCACAATGCACCACCACAACCACCACTCACCATCCATTAACTGGTGAACCGACCACAAAGTTTACCCCAACCTTAGTTGGCCATCACCACCGACCATCACTTCTTTTCCCTTCTTCTTCTCCTCTCTCTTTGCATTTTTAAGGAACCCACAACCTACACATGACCTCAAGCATGGTCGTGAAGCACTAAAATTTCCTATCATACGCCCGTGCAAGCCAACATAGCCTACCCGTGTAGCCTTGCTCACCCACACACGACCTAAATGTGCATCCTTGTGCACCTGTTTGACTTTTGACCTATTTTCTTGTGATCAAGCATGGCCGTGCCACTTCGCACCGCTTGGCAATGCATGATCTTTTCTCTCAACCTGGGTATGCACCGTCTGTAGCATAGTTGTGCAGCCACCCCATTTCAACCATGCACCCCTATTTTAACCTCTAAACCTTGTTCAAACACCACTATATTTTTATCATAGCTTCAAAACACATTCTACTACACATCCACATATCCTAATCTTCCATTTGACTCTTCGAGCCTAACCATGGATTTTGTTGCTTTTTGTAGGTGGTATTCTGGTAAATTTAGAGGAAAAAGTACAGGATTTGCATGCTTAGAGTCTGGTGTCCTAGTTGGTAAGGATACTATTCAATGTTTAAGGTTTTTGTGATATTTGCTTGTGTGGTTATGTGTGTTTTTCATGACATCATTGATATATCATTTAACATGTGTTGATCATGATATTTTGTGATGATATGAGTATTATGTTGAAAGGAATTGAGAATGGGTAAGAGGTATAGTTATGATTTTGTTGTGATAAAATGAATATTATGTTGGAAGAAAGTGATAATTGGTAAGAGGTATGGATGTGATATTGTTATGTTAATGACATAATTGTGAGAAGTATATCTTATGGCATGAAATATGGGTAAAATGAGCTTTGAAAAATGGACATAAGTATTTTTATGAGGTATGATAATGATTGGTGGACTTGGAAAAATAATGTGTGTGGAAGGTATGAAAATTTATGAAATAAAGGTTATTATTTGTCCTCAGGGGTATTTTGATCATTCTGATATAATGAGGATATTTTGGTATTTTATGTGTTTGGAGGATTAAAATATGATAATGATATCATGAGATATGCTTGGAAGTGTATTGTTGATTTTGGAGTCCACCAATGAAATAATGGGTGATTAGGGTATAATATGTTATAATGTTAA
Organism: Tamarix austromongolica; assembly: GCA_039764185.1. Classification (NCBI taxonomy): domain Eukaryota; kingdom Viridiplantae; phylum Streptophyta; class Magnoliopsida; order Caryophyllales; family Tamaricaceae; genus Tamarix; species Tamarix austromongolica. The sequence continues at coordinate 67,327,145 of CM077816.1, forward strand.
TATCATTATTGCATGTGTAAAATATAGAGGTTGTTTGGATTCTTAATATATTGCTAATGATTGGCCTTATAAGGTTATATTGGACTCAGAAATCATGTGAGTCTCATGGGAGTTGTTATGGCTAATATGTGGAATTAGGGTTTTTGGAGATTTCTATGAGTAATACCTTGGGTCAAGATTATTAATGTATGTATATAACATGGGAACTAAACTGTGAATTATGGGTATGATAATAATGATAAGAACCAAGGATGAGATAATATTAATTGTGGTGCAATAATCAATATGGGAGAATGAATGCTAAAGGGTGTGTAATTAGGGACTTTAACCTATGTTATGTGTCTATCTAACTCAATATGTTTGATGCATGAGAATTTATCATGAGTAAGATACTAATCACTTAAAGTGAAATAGCATGTGATTAGGGCCAAGGTAATATATATATCCCATTCTATTAGGGAGAATAGTGGCTCGAGAGCGTTTTGTCCCGAGAAGGTGATATTTTTAATCTCTATTCCACTAGAAAGAATAGTGGCTCAGGAGCATTTTGTTTAGAGAAGATGTTTTAGTCTGTTCCACCAGATTAAGAATAGTGGGATCACTGTTCATCATGAAATAAAAATATAAAAGTATAACCTATGGGAAAGACACGGATGATTTTATATATATTCTGTTCCATCAAGGTGAATAGTGGCTCAAGAGCTTTCTACCCCAAGAAGGTGATCTTTTCAAATCTATTCCATCGAATGATAATAGTGGCTTAGGTGTGCTGTACCTGAGAAGGTGCTTCAGACCATTCCACCAATTTAAAAATAGTAGGATTCTTGCCCTCAATGTATATAAAAGAATGAAAATAGATTATATCTACTAAGAGGCTTGGATCATTATTTGTCTTATAAGATGTTTTATTTATCTACTTGTATACTTATTATATATTATGAATACATGTGCTATTTGTAATCCCTATTTCGATAATATTGTTCCCTTACTTAGTACGTAGCATACTGGCCACTCGTTTTATGGGTGCTGCTCATTCCCACAAGTAGTAGGCCATGATTCTCATTTGCAGGTCTTTGAAGTTCCACTAGATGATTATACTACCTATGATGCCTTATGTGGGGATGAGTGACTTCACCTGTGTTAAGGGTTGGGTGAAGAGTAATGTTATCTGGTAGTTGTATTTACCTGGTGATGCAAGAGCATCTAATGATTATCATATTCATCTTAATTCTCAAGGTAAGGAAGAATGATCTTTCTTTATGTTAGATCCAATCATATTAAATGTTCTTGATAATTTTTCTATGCTTGGTGTTGAAAATAATTCAAGTTGTTCTTGTAGGTATGTTACATATTTGCAAGAAGAAGATGTTAATACACCTTAAAGTGTACACGTATTCAAAGCATGTAAGACTATGGCATACATGGGATGATACTTTTCAACAAGAATATATGGTGATGATTCTCATTAGTAGTATTAACTTGTTGTAAACCCTAACCCTAAGTGTATTTTATGCAATATAGGGTTTGATGTAATTTCATGTATGTATCATAGATAATTGTATGGCTTTGTAATGTTAATCATTAATATCATTTAGACCATGATATTGTGATTAGGATTAAGTATTATATGGGCTTAGTTCAAGTGGAATAATGGGCTTGAATTAAGGTGGAAATCTCAGTTGGATGAGCTTGTTCGAACTAGCTGAAACTTTCTCCTATATATATACCTTGTACATGCATGATTTGGTAAGGAATATACAGAATTTTTGAACGCAAAATTTAGCCAGAAAAGTCTGCATGTATCCTCCCTTTTGAGTCTTCTTTGAGTGAGGAAAGCCTGGGGAAAATTCCTTCCTCTTTTGATCTCAACCATTTAACATTTGAAGTCTGATTCAACCAGTCGAAACCAACCTACATTTCAACCTAAATTCTTTGAGTTTGATCAACATTCAACCTTCGTTTCTTATAATTAATTTCATGTTTGATATTTCCAATCAACAAAAACTGATCCAAACCTTCCCTCCACTTTGATTACACATCATTTTTGATATCAAAGCTTCGGCTATTTTGGAAGCTGTCGACTAAAGGCTACCTGCAGATAGGTTATCTCATGTGTGTGCTCTTGCATCAAGAACTCATCGTTATCTTGCTCTTTTCTTTGATTTCTTGCATCTTTATGGTCTTCTTGAATCATCTTTGAAGTTTTTGGTTCAATTTCTTTAAATCTTGCAACAATCTTGTTGCATTTTCCCCAGCTAACTTGCATCATCTTCAACCAGTTCTGTAGTTCCAGTCACAACTTCTTTGTGTGTGTTGCCTTGTGTTGCTGCGAGTTTGTTCCTTCAAACATTCCTTTCCCTCTTATTTATTATACCTATATGTGCATAATTCTGTGTTAACCCATTCATTTCATTTTCCTTTCATGCACCAATCTAGAAAGGAAACCAAAACCCCCCGAGACCTGGAGTGTATTTTAGTACACGGCTGCAAGTGTGCGTGTATCCTGGCTTCCTCAAATCATTTCCTCTCATTTTTACCTCAAAGGACCACTCTATACTCTCCTTCTATGTCTTCTCTAAATTTTCTATGAAGCAACACGTTCAAATCTTCAACTTGAAGATGTGTATGAGTTGAACATACCTGCAGCAGCCTATGATTTTATGTGGCTGAAATTTTTGGACCATATAAGAAGAACACTTCCAACCTTGTGTTCCTGCGTGCATTCGGTGTTCTTATGGTTACATCTTTTCATTTGTGCCTAATCAAGGACTTCAGGTAGTGATATTTACTTTGATTGTGAATTAGCAAAAGTGTTGTGCCTAGTTTGGTTGCATAAAAAAAATTCCAGCACCTACACATTTGTGGAATCCAATGTGTGCAACAAAAAAAGTTGTGTGTCAACCTTCACCATGGCTAGTGAAGAATTTTGTGCCTTGGTAGAGTCTATCAAGAGCCTCACCACACGAATGGATTCTCAATTGCAAAATCAAAACACACTTCAACATCAACTACAAAGTGTGGAAGCTAAATTGGCCAAACAAGAAAAAGCATAAACCATGAAAAGTTCGCATGGAAACCACACATGATAGTGTGGAAGGAAGAATGAATCCTATCTACCATGCAAAGAGTGGACGTGGACATTCCAACATACATAACCATGAAGATGGAGAAGATGAGATGAGTTCCTTTGGCTCAAGCAACCAAATAAGACCACCTACATTTCAAGTAAGACATGCATACCATGAAGATCAAGGTATTAAACTTGACCTTCCTGAATTTTATGGTGATTTGAATGTGGAGTCATTTTTTGAATGGTTGCATAAGATTGAGGCTATTTTTGAATTTAGAGAGTATGAGGATGAAATAAAATGCAAACTAGCTACTCTTAAGTTCAAAAAGTTTGCTCGAATTTGGTATGATAATTTAAAACGAACAAGAGAAAGACAAGAGAAGTCAAAAATAAAATCTTGGGAAAAACTTAAAAAGCACCTAAGAAAGAAATTTGTGCCTAAAGAGTATGAGCAAGATATGTATGTTAAAATGACTAATTTAAGGCAAGGTTTATTTAGTGTAGAAGAATACACTAGAGAATTTGAAAGACTAGCCCTTATTTGTGATGTGCATGAAAGAAAAGAACAAAAGTGTGCTAGATACGCAGGTGGCTTGAATATTTTGATAAGAGATAAAGTTGACATGTACTCTTATGATTCTCTTGATGACTTGATTAAATTAGGTATGAAATTTTAAAGACAAGCCAAATCAACTAAAGCCTATGTTAAGTTTAATGCTTCAACTTCAACTAAACCCTATTCTAACACCCTTACACCTAAATCAACATTTTCATATGATAAAAAGAATAATCGAGATGAAGGTAAAAATAAGGTAGTTGAAATAGAAAATAAACAATGTTTCAAATGTAAAGGATATGGACATTTTTCTAGATATTGTCCTAACCAAAGAGCCTTAACCTTTCATGATATAGAAAACATGGAACCATGTAGTGATGATGATGATTTAGAAGTTGAATCTCCTAATGAAATATTAACTATGGAAGAAAAATAAGGAGATCCGTGCTTTGTAATTCAAAGAGTTTTCCAAATACAACCTAGTGTTACACCTACTCAAAGAGAGAAATTTTTTAAGACTAAGTGTAAAATAGGTGGCATGGTTTGTAGACTCATAATTGATAGTGGTTCATGTACAAATGTTGCTAGTGAAGCAAGAGTTAAAAAAATTGGTCTGGAAACTGCTAATCATCCTAAACTCTATTCTTTTCAAGATAAAGGAGCTAAAGTAAACAAAAGAGCTTTAATCACATTTTCTATTAGAGACTATCTTGATGAAGTTATATGTGATGCTTTACCTATGGATGCTTGTCGATTACTTTTAGGTGGACAATGGAAATATGATAGAAAAGTAACTCATTATGGGGTAACTAATGAATATGTGGTGAAAAATGAAAAAGCAATTGTATAGGCTAACACTTTCTTTATGTGATCATATGCCTTTAAGTGATGACAAAAAGAGATTATTTTTACATGAAAAGGCTATGGACAAATGTATAGAAGAAGAATGAATTTGTTATGCTTTATTTTATAAGGATTCTAAACTTGAAAGACAACAAATTGAAAATCCTAATCTAATTAAGTTGCTTGATGAGTATAATGATGTATTTCCTGATGACTTACCTCTTGGATTACCACCTAAGAGAAGTATAGAACATGCCATTGATCTTGTTCCTGGTATGCATATTCCTAATAAACCGGATTATAGATGTAACCTAGAAGAAGCTAAGTAATTTCAAAAACAAATACAAGAGCTTATGGATAAAGGATTTGTGAGAGAAAGTATGAGTCCTTATAGTGTTCCTTCTTTACTAGTGCCTAAAAAGGATGGTACTTGGCATATGTGTATAGATTCTAGGGTAGTGAATTATATTACTATCAAATATCATTTTCCTATGCCTAGATTAGATGATATTCTTGATGAACTTTATAGTGCATAAGTATTTTCCAAAATTTATTTGAGGAGTGGATATCATTAATTAAGGATTAGAGATGGAGACGAATGGAAAACTAGTTTTAAAACAAAATATGGTCTCTATGAGTGGATGGTTATGCCTTTTGGGTTATATAATGCACATAGCTCATTTGTGAGACTTATGAATGAAGTTCTCCAACCTTTCCTTGGTGATTTTATTGTTATATATTTGGATGATATTCTTGTGTATAGCAAAACTAGTTATGATCATCTAGTGCATTTGCATAAATTATTTGATAAGCTAAGGAAAGCTAAACTATATGGGAAACTTGAGAAATGTGATTTTATGCTTCCAAGTGTAGTTTTCCTAGGATATATTATTAGTGGAGAATGTATTAAAGTAGATCCTAATAAGACTAGGGCTATAAAATAATAGCCTATTCCTAAGAATGTTCATGATGTGAGAAGTTTTCATGGATTAGCTAGTTTCTATAGAATATTCATTAAGGATTTTTCTACTATAGTTACACCTATTACTCAGCTCATGAAAAAGGGTGAATTTTATTGGGGACAAGAAGCTGCTCAACCCTTTAAAACCCTCAAAACTAAACTTTGTCATGCCCCTATTATATCCTTACCCAACTTTAATCTTCTTTTTGAAGTAAATTGTGATGCTAGTGGAGTTGAAATAGGAGGAGTGCTTTCCCAGGAAAAGAAACCTATAGCATTTTTCTTTGAAAAGTTGAATGGAGCCAAACTTAACTATTCAACTTATGACAAGGAATTCTTTACCATCATACAGAGTCTAGAGATATGGAGTCATTATCTAAGACCAAAACCCTTTGTATTACATTCGGATCATGAAAGTTTAAAATACTTACATAGTCAAAAGAAAGTTAATCCGAGACATGCAAAATGGGTAAATTTTTTACAATCCTTTGTGTTATCTGTCAAACATTTAGATGGTTAAGAAAATGTATTCGTTGATGCTCTTTCTCATAGATCTACATTACTTGTTATGATGGATGCAAAAATCTTAGGTTTTGAAATGATAAAAGACTTATATCCTAAGGATGAAGATTTTAAGGACATGTTTAGTGCATGTAAAGAAATTAGATACCATGGAAATTATGTCATACAAGATGGATAAACTAAATAAACTTTGTATTCATAGATCTAGTATTCGAGACTTGCTAATCAAAGAAATACATGAAGGTAGCATTGCGGGACATTTTGGTATACATAAAACTATGGAATTATTACAATAAAATTTCTATTGGCCATGAATGGTTAAACATGTACAAGCCATGATAAGTAGATGTTCTATGTGTCAAAAAAGTATGAGTTAATTTCATAAAGGCTTATACATACCTTTACCCGTTCCTGATAAACCATGGGAAGGAGTTAGTATGGACTTTATCCTAGGGTTATCAAGAACGTAACATGTTAAAGATTATATTCTTGTGGTAGTAGATAGATTTTCAAAAATGACTCATTTTATTCCATATAATAAAACCGATGATGCCACACATATTGCTGACTTATGTTTTAGAGAGATTGTTAAACTTCATGGAATACCTAAAAGCATAGTTCCTGATCGGGATGTCAAGTTTATGAGTTATTTTTGGAAATTTTTATGGCATGTGCTAGGTACTAAATTGTTATTTAGCACTTCACATCATCCACAAACTAATGGTCAAACTGAAGTAACTAATAGAATTATTAGTACATTATTAAGAGGTTTAGTTAATAAGAGTACTAAAGATTGGGATGTTAAGTTAGCTCATGCAGAGTTTGCTTATAATCGTAGTCCATCTAGTACTACTCAAACTAGTCCGTTTGAGGTGGTGTATGGTGTGAATCCTCACATGCCTATTAATATGATTCCTTTTTAAAAAAAGGTGAATTATAAAATTATGAAGCTAAAGATAGAGTACAATTTTTTCAACAGCTTCATGAGAAAATCAAAAATAACATTGAAAAAGCTAATGCCAGGTATAAAGATCAAGCAAATAAGCATAGAAACTCTTATGTGTTTTCTCCTGGTGACTTAGTTTGGTTACATTTGCGTAAAGAAAGATTTCCTAATATACATAAAAATAAACTAATGCCAAGAGCTGATGGACCATTTAAAATACTAAGAAAGTTTGGAGATAATGCTTATGAACTTGAATTTCTAGATTATTATGGTGCAATTTCAAGAAATTTTAATGTTGGTGATTTGTCTCTTTATTATTTTGATGAAAATTTAGGGAAAATTCTTCTCAACTTGGGGAGAATGATGCAGGAGCATCTAATGATTATCATATTCATCTTAATTCTCAAGGTAAGGAAGAATTAGCTTTCTTAATGTTGGAGTCTATCATATTAAATGTTCTTGATAAATTTTCTATGCTTGGTGTTGAAAACAATTCAAGTTGTTCTTGTAGGTATGTTACATATTTGCAAGAAGAAGATGTTAATACACCTTAAAGTTTACAAGTATTCAAATCATGCAAGACTATGCCATACATGGGATGATACTTTACAACAAGAAGATATGGTGATGATTCTCATTAGTTGTATTAACTTATTGTAAACCCTAACCCTAAGTATATTTTATGTAAGTTAGGGTTTGATGTAATTTCATGTATGTACCATACTTAATTGTATGGCTTTGTAATGTTAATCATTAATATCATTTAGACCATGATATTGTGATTAGGATTAAGTATTATATGGGCTTAGTTCAAGTGGAATAATGGGCTTGAATTAAGGTGGAAATCTCGGTTGGATGAGCTTGTTCGAACCAGCTGAAACTTTCTCCTATATATATAACTTGTACATGCATTATTTGGTAAGGAATATAAAGAATTTTTGAACACAAAATATAGCCAGCAAAGTCTGCGTTTATCCTCCCTTTTGAGTCTTCTTTGAGCAAGGAAAGCCCGGGGCAAATTCCTTCCTCCTTTAATCTCAACCATTCAACATTTGAAGCCTGATTCAACCAGTCGAAACCAACCTGCATTTCAACCTGAATTCTTTGAGTTTAATTGACGTTCGGCCTTTTTTTCTTCTAATTAATTTCGTTTTTGATATCTCCAATCAACAAAAACCGATCGAACCCTTCCCTCCACTTTGATTACACATCACCCAGATACCTTTTGTACTCTTGATCTATGGTAGTCCCTTCTTTTATATTTTATGTATTGTAACTCGGAGTTAAGCTCTAAAATCATTATTGTATCACAAATATTTCTTTTGTATCTAATTTTCTTGTGTTACTTTAAATGTTTTAGCTTTGTGATTGATGTAAGGATGGTTGAATAAACCAAACTTATGTCAATTATGATGGTAACCCCTAATATTTTACTTATTTGCTTCCCTTGTAGAATGAAAATGTTCATTAATAAAAATCAGGGTGTTACAGCTATAGGGGCCAGAAAGGGAAGGAAAGGGGTACGAGAAAGGAGGTGGTGTAGACGTGGTTTGGATGAGAAAGGAAAGAAGATGATGTAGGGGTGCAGGGCTGCATGCACGTTATGGGCAGGGGAGAGGAGGTAAGAAAGCATTTGGGTAGGGGTGCAAATGAGGGAAGGAGGAGAATAATGGAGATTGAGCTGGACTGCATTGGAAAGAAAAGGAGAAGAGAAGGGTGGCCTGCATGAGGAGAAGAAGAAGAAAATAAAGGGTTGGGCTGGCATAGGAACAAAAAAAGGAGGAGCACGGGTTAGCTCTAGTAGAGGGAAAAGAATGGAGAAGCAAAGGGAAAGGTAAAAGGAAGAAAAAGGAAAAGAGGAAAAGAAGAAAAGAAGAAAAAGAAAAAAGAAAATAGATTTAGGATTAGAATTAAAAATTAGGTTAAATTTAGGTTATTAGTATAATATTATATTAAATTATTCAGTAATTAGGGTATCAAATTAAGAAAAACAATTTTGGTAAAAATTATGGGTTTAAGGTTTGTTTAAATAAAAAGAGTAAGATTAAATAATTATATTAATTTATTAAATAATTAACCTAGATTTGCAAGTTAACGGTTTACATGAATAAAAAGATCAATAATTAAAGATTAAATTTTTTGGATAAAATGTTAAATGTTCTAATTTAGGGTTTTACAAATTTGGGGTATTACAATTTCAATATTTTATACCATGTATTATTGTGATACATTTTCTATATTCCATGTGGACTTTTCATATTGGATTTGTATAATAGGTTATTTAGTATCATTATATTAAAATGTTCCTTTTCATAGGCCCCTACTTATCCAATGGACAACAATCCTTACAAGTTATTTTGGGAAATCAATTGAAGGCTAGTATTTTAGTTAAGAGTTAGAATTATACGGTGCTCTGCCTGGTATCTTTTAATTTAGATCTTTCCTTGGGCTCTTATATCCCATTCTATATTTTTTTTATCATCATTGGAGTATAACTATTTGTCTGATGTCTTGAACTATCAAGACAACATTATTCTATATTGAAATCTATGTTTTGTTTTATGGTTGTTTTGGATTTAAGCAAAGTAATATTTAGCCTTAGCACTTCGTATAAAAATGATAGAGGATGTCAATATCTTACTAAGTGTGGTGGTAATATATACTATTTTTATTACTAATGTTTTCCAAAAATAAAATTTTAAAGTAGTAAATTTGAGGGTATTACAGAAGCGGTCCTTGATAGTAATGTCATTTAAGGCTTTATAATCAATACAAAACAACCAAATACCATCTTTCTTTCGGACTAATTACACTAGTGAGGAAAATAGACTTGTAGACATTTAGATTATGTTATTGTTGAGCATTTCAAAATTTTGCCACTCAATTTCTTTATTCTAGAAATTAGGGCAGTGGTAAGACCTAACATTAACGGGTATGGCTCTTTCTTAGATTTTGATGTGATGGCCCAAAAATTAGCGAAGATGTGGTTTGGTAGGTCTGTTAAATGAGTTAGGGTATCGGTTGAGGAAATTTGTTTTGTGGGTCTAATTTTTGTGTATTGGGCCAGCCAATTGGGCTTGAGTGGAGCTGGAGATGAAAATAAGTAGCTTGGGAGGTAGTGTGATTAATCCGCTTGAGCTGTTTGAGGGATATTAAGCTTGGCTACTCAGGGGGTTTGTTCCTGTTTAGATTAATGGGTCTCCCTTTATAACTATACTTCATAATAAGACTTTTGTGGTATGTCATTATTGGGCAGAGGGTTTGGAGCCACTGAATGCCCGACATGACATTTGCCACTACAACTTAGAGGATGTAAAAGTCCACCTCAAGAAGTTCTTCCTTTATCTTAATTTTCACAACTAGACATTACCCCTTTGTTTGGAGCTTTTCTCCATTACTAATGGTAACGTTGAGCTGCTTTGCTTTGTCAATTAGGAGGTTGAGGTGAGTCACATTTTTTGGGTGTATGTATTTATGAGTGCACCTTGTGTCAATAAGCGTTGCCACCGGCTGGCCATTAATGATGGCGAGTAAGTGGAAGGTTTGACGGTGGTCGGATCTAATCAAGACATGGAGGGAGATTTTAGATAAGGTGACCTCCTCTTACTCCGGGAGATTGACAATCTCATTTTGTGGCTCTTCCAATGGATTTATAGGGTCTTCTTCCTTTAAGAGTGACCTGAATGGTTGAGTTTGGCATTGGTGACCTGACCTATATCTTTCATCGCAATGATAACACAAGCCCTTATCATTCATGGCTTTGAGTTCCACCGGAGAAAGGTGTTGAATTGGGTAGTTGGGTGGTTTAGCTTGTGGAATCGATTTTTGTGGTCGTAGTATTGGAAGAAGAGCTAAAAGAGGTGGTTTGACAAGCAAGGGGTTTGTATTAGGCCTCGAGTGAGTGGGGCAAGTTAAGGGATCTTGACTAACATTCAGTTATTCTTTGACAAGTTTAGTTGTGGTAATGGCCTGGGAAATGGTGGGTTTAAGGCATAACATTTTGTGCTAGATCTGTGGCTTTAAGTCAAATATGAAATAATTTAAGATAGCTATGGGTGAGAGGTCGGTGATTTGATTGAAAATATTTTCAAATGCATATTGGTGTTTAGAAATGCTTCCTTGTTGTGTGAGTTAAAATGAGGTGGCTTAGTGGTTCTAGTAGGTGAAAGGTCAAAACTAGTTTTCGATGTCTTGGTTTAAGGATGACTAAGAGGAGAGTTGGTTCCTATGTATCCATCATAAACAAATTTGGGCAAGGTTAGTCATATCAAAGCTAAAGATATCTAGGCCCCACTCATCAAATTTGTTATAGAAGGAGAAGTATCTTTCAGCTTGAAAGATCAATCCCAAGAGTTTTGGCTAGTTAAAAAAAATCGATCTTGTATCTTAAGTTTTTATTGACGAAGACGTTAGCTTGAGGTTCAAGTAAAGTGTGATGGGTGGGGAAGGTTGTATAGGGGATGTGGGCGTTGCCTCTATTAAGGTTGGATTAGGCAATTGGAAGAATGGAGTAGACACATCTATTTGTTTGGCCAAACCAATCGAATGGTTGCTATAAACAATCTATTAATTGGGACAAATAGTTGATTGGTTTCACTGCGTTTTTTTTCCTTGGGTCTGGTGTGATCAGACTAGGTGAATAGTCCTAGTGACTAATTGATTATTTCTGTTTGAGTTTACTATGCTTCTTTTTTATTTGATGATCATTCTTTGGGACTTCTATCTTAACGTTTCCACGTAATTGCAACAATCAAATCATAATTTTAACCATGTTTTGCCATAATTTACTGAAAATCAAAATGATAATATTGTGGTGCCTTGTATGATTGAGCTTGTAGTTTCCTTTAATCACCCAATTAGTGGCTTATATGCCTTATGTTGTGTTTGGTGTTATTACTTGAAAACAATCAATTTTTTGTTACCAAGATTAAATTGTATTTGTGATATCACTAAACAATAGAATTAACATTTCATTCAAACCTTTTTCTCCAACTCTCAAGGTTGGGATGCCTTGTGTTTTTATCTTTGCACTCAATATCTATTTCTTTCTCTATCGGGTTCTGGTTGGTAGGGCGTATGCTCATATATTTGAGGGTAGGAAAATATTGTGGTAGGCCGTCATGTTATTAGTTTCCAACTAGGGTTGGTGAGGTATCCTTATACAAGCCCATAACACTTCATAAGTCCATCACTTAGGCAGGTGTAGTATCCCAACTTGTGTAGCCTTCGCGACATATGCACTCAATGTGTGGTGGGTTGTAACACCCCCAAAATTTCTCCTGAAAAATTTCGTTTAATTTAAAAAGATTTATCGGAAATAAGAGACAAAATTTGGAAAAGTTCGGGGGAGTTACCGCCACACTTAATATCAGAACGGTTCACTCCTACCGTCCCAATATTAAGTGCTAAGGCTAAAACAGATTAACCCAACATATACGAGTTGATAGCATAACACATTCAAAGAAAACCAAGTAGTACAGATTCAGAGTACGGAAGTTCAAAGTACAATACAAGATACGGTTTTTAAGGGCTTTGAAAGTTGAACGTCATACACTCAAAAATAGATAACTTAAATACATAGTAAAGGTAAAGTGACAACGGAATCCGGCCATGCCTCTCTCGAATCCCACGTTAGGTCCAATTCAGCTCTCTGTCCCGCCCAACGCCTCATGAGCGTCATATGCGTCAAAAATAGAGTCACCTACCTGCACTAGATCAGTGGTGCCTCCTAGATCGGCGCCGGGCTTGGAGCACGCTCCTACGCCTCCTGAAAGTTCTCACTCGAAGCACCTATAAGAGGGAAGTACTATGAGTTAATCTCCCTCTAATGGGAATTCTAAAACCCCTACTATTACTCTATCATGGCCTCAAACTAGGGCTAATATTAATAATTTGTAGTTTATAAAAGAAGTAGGGTTATTATTATCCTTAAGATAATTAGTTAAAATTTCTACTATTTGGAATAAGCCTTATCGTTTATGCCGTATTATGGTAAGGGCTCCAAAATGTTATTAAAACATTAGAAATAATAAGGATGCTACTAATAATAATGGTAGGATACTAAAACTATAACATTAAGGTTAATAATCATGATAATAGCAATAATGATAATAATAATAATAATAATAATAATAATAATAATAATAATAATAATAACAATATCACTAACTCTGTAGTGATAACAATGATAATAATAGTACTAATAATAATAATAATAATAATAATAATAATGATAATAATAACGATAATGATAATAATAATAATAATAGTAATAATAATAATAATAATAATAATAATAATAATAATAATAATAATAATAATAATAATAATAATAATAATAATAATAATAATAATAATAATAATAATAATAATAGTAGTAGTAAGGTAATAATCATAATAACAAAAATGATGATAATAGAATTAATAATTGTGATTATATAGTATGAATGATAATTAGATTAATGATAATTATAATAATATTAAAATAGTAGTTAATGATAAGATTAAAGCTTGTTAACCACATATATTAATCCAAGTTTCGGATTTAGAGAGTTGGACCACCTGGCTGGGGTGGCGGCGGCGCGGCGGCGGCGCGGCGGCGGCGGCAAAGGAGGAATAATTGGAAAGATGGCTATGGAGGCTAAAGGAGGGGATATTAGGAAAGAGTGGAGGTGTGGGGTGGTATAGCAAGAAGTCCTGGTGTTTTTGGGAGGTGGTGAAGGTGCTGTACGTGGCGGTACAGCCGGAGGCGGCGGCGTGAAGGTGGCGGAGTGCTGGAAGGGGTCGATTAGGGGAGGGCTTTTCGCACGGCCAGGGCGGCACGTGCGGCGCAGAGCAGGGAGTCGAAGGGGGTTGGTTGCGTAGAGGGATGTGCAGGGAGGGCCGTGGTGGCAATGGCAGGCAGTGGGGGTGGCTGTCGGCGGAGCAAAGGGCGTCTGAAGGCAGGGCGGCGCGCGGCTTGGATTTCTGGGTTCCCAAAATCGAACCCGATTAAGGCAGGGGTTGGGGCTATTTATAGAGGGATTGGGACGGGAAAACGACAAGGAGGCGAGGGAGAGTCAGAGGGTAGGTGGAGGCGTGTCCGGCGAGGCTGACCGGAGTAGGTCTGCAATTTGCAGATCGTGACCCGCCGGAGAGGACGACAGGGCTTGCGTGCGGGGAAAACGCTGCCCGATTGGTCACATCTCAAGGTAAGGTCAAATCAGGGACGAAAAGACAGGGGAGAAGGCCGGAGAAAGGACGGGACGCTCGCCGCTGCGTTTTCCGGCGAGCTCGAGTTGCAGGCGGGGAGAAACGGCGTCGCGAGGAAGAAGAAGAAGGGGAGGGGTTGGACCGGCGGTCCAGGGAAAGAAAGGAGAGGGAGGAAACCGGCCGGACCGCGCGGTTTCTTTTCCCTTTAATTGAAACGCTGCGTTTTGGGTGGGATTTGGCGAAAACGCAGCGCTCGCGTCGTCAGGCAACGGTCGAAATTTCTTTTTATCGCGACGCGGCGTTTCAGCGACTTCGGCGTCGAAACGCCGCGTTTTGGGTCACGGACTGCCGGGCTCGCTGGGCCGCGGCGAGAAGAAGGGAAAGGGGAGGGGTTTGGGCCAACAGGCCGGCCCAGGTCGGGGGGAAAAATAGGGGAGAGAAGGGGAAGGAAGAAAAAGGAAAAAGGAGGGAGGAAAAAGGAAAAAGGGAAAAAGAAAAGAGGGAAAAAAGTTGGGATTGGTTTAATTAATATCATTTGGATAATTTAGGGTATTTAATATAATTAACAAAACCATAATTAATTTCTACTTTTAGGTAAATTTTGGGATTTATGGAAAAATCTTTCTAAATTTATTTTAATTAACAAAACCCCTAAATTTTCCTCTAATTAAATTACTCATATATTTTATATTAATTTGAAACTATTTTCTCCTCCCCATTTTATATAATTTAAGGTATTAAATAAACTTCAAAAAAAATGAAAACCCTAATTAACTTAAATACCATAACCTCCCCTATTTACACTCTTATAATTCCCTTCTTGATTTATCCTATTAGTTCCTTTCTATTTCACTAAAAGTATTTTATTTTATTTTAATAAATTCCCTAGTAATCTCCTATTCGGCCATGATTTCCTAAATTAGGGATTTTGGGGTATTTCATCACTACCCCCTTAAAGAAGAACCTCGTCCCCGAGGTTTACGCCTAGCACTAGGGTTAAATGAAGAGGAATTTCTAGGATACCTGGGGGTAACTACCCCCTTAAAGAAAAGCTTCTTTTTTTTTTTTTGTACCTGTAGTGAAGAGTTCTGGGTATGCTTCCCGCATGTCCTTCTCGGTTTCCCAGGTAGCTTCCTCGATTCCATGCCGACTCCATAGGACCTTGACGAGTGGAACCGCACTTGAGCGGGTCTTTCGGAGTTTGGTGTCGAGGATTCGCACCGGTCTCTCTTCATAGGATAACGCGTCATCTAATTCTATCTCCTCTGGTTGGATTATGTGAGAAGGGTCGGCAACATACTTTCTCAGCTGCGAGATGTGAAATACATTGTGGACGCGAGCCAACTCGGGAGGAAGAGCCAAGCGATAGGCAACTTCTCCTACACGCTCCAAGATCTCAAAGGGTCCGATGTACCTCGGGCTCAGCTTGCCCTTCCTGCCAAACCTCTGAACACCCTTTGTGGGGGAGACTCTCAATAAAACCTTCTCCCCGGGCTCGTAGTCACTACCTCGGCGTCTTCGGTCCGCGTAACTCTTTTGCCTGCTCTGGGCGGCTCGCATCCTATCCTGGATCTGTCGGACCTGACTAGTCATTTCTTCGATCATCTCTGGCCCCAATACCACCGTCTCACTGATATCATTCCAACATAAGGGGGTTCGACATTTCCGCCCATACAATGCTTCGAAGGGGGCCATCCCAATACTAGCATGGTAGCTGTTGTTGTACGAGAACTCTACCAGATGTAGGCGCTCCTCCCAACATCCCTGGAAATCTAGTACACAGGCTCTCAGCATGTCCTCTAGAGTCTGTATGGTCCTTTCCGTCTGCCCATCGGTGGCGGGGTGGAAAGCTGTGCTCATCTTCAAGTTTGTTCCCAAGGCCTCCTGTAGCTTCCCCCAAAAGTGAGAGAGAAACCTCGAATCTCGGTCTGATACGATGTCCCTAGGAATCCCGTGACGACTGACCACATACTTCATGTAAGCCCCTGCTAATTGATCCATACTCCAGGTGGACCTCATCGGAATAAACACGGCCGTCTTAGTTAATCTGTCCACAATCACCCAGATGGTATCGTAGCCGCTTCGTGTTCTCGGTAACCCGCTAACGAAATCCATGGAAATCGAATCCCATTTCCACCTCGGCACTTCCAAGGGCTGGAGTAGCCCTGCTGGTCTCTGGTGTTCGATTTTGACCTTTTGACACACCAAGCACCGAGCCACAAACTCTGCCACCTCTCGCTTCATACGAGGCCACCAATAAAGTCGTCTGAGATCCTTGTATAGCTTGGACCCTCCTGGGTGGACCGAGTAAGGAGTCTGGTGTCCTTCTTCCATAATGCGGCGCTTCAACTCTGGACAACTCTGCGGTATACACCAACGTCCCTTGAACCGGAGACTGCCATCCTCATGAACCCTAAACCCTTCTGCTCGGCCTTCTTGTATCTTTCGCCGGATCCTTTCGAGCTTGACATCTCCAATCTGACCGGCTCGGATCTCCTCAAATAGGGTAGGCGTCAGTGTCAGGGCACTCATGCGGGCCTCAAGGTCCCCTTGCTGAATCATCTCGATCTCCAGGCCCGACAACTCCCGGATCATTCGGTCCGCTACTATGTGACATAGTGCTGAATGTGAGGTCTTCCTACTCAGGGCGTCCGCAACTACATTAGCCTTACCCTCGTGGTAGGTCAACTCTATGTCATAATCCTTGACGAGCTCCAACCACCTTCTCTGCCTCATGTTGAGCTCCTTTTGAGTGAAAATGTATTTGAGGCTCTTGTGGTCCGTAAAGAATCTGCATTTTGCCCCGTACAGGTAGTGCCTCCAAATTTTCAATGCAAATACCACAGCTGCTAACTCCAGATCGTGCGTGGGATAGTTCTGTTCGTGCTGCTTCAACTGTCAGGATGCATATGCGACCACTCTACCCTTTTGCATCAATACACACCCTAGCCCGTGCTTGGATGCGTCGCTATAGACCTCAAACCCATCGGTACCCTCTGGTAGGGTTAACACAGGTGCAGTGGTCAACCTTCTCTTCAGCTCTTGGAAGGCCTCTTCGTGTGTTTCGTCCCACTGGAACCTCGTCGTTTTCTTCAGGAGATTGGTTAATGGTCGAGCAATTCGGGAGAAATTTTGCACGAACCTTCGGTAGTACCCGGCCAATCCCAGAAAACTCCGAACTTCGGCGACATTCGTAGGAGGCTTCCATTCTGTGATGGCCACAACCTTGGCTGGGTCCACCGCCACTCCCTCTGCTGATACAATGTGCCCTAGGAAAGCCACTTCTTCGAGCCAGAATCCGCACTTCGACAATTTAGCATATAGTTGATGCTCCCTCAGTAAATTCAACACCGTGCGAAGGTGCTGCTTATGATCCTCGTCCCCTCGGGAATACACCAGGATGTCATCAATGAACACCACGACGAATTGGTCCAAGAATGGCCTGAAAATTCTTGTCATCAGATCCATGAAAACCGCAGGCGCATTTGTGAGTCCGAACGGCATCACCGTAAACTCGTAGTGTCCATACCGAGTTCGGAAGGCTGTCTTCATGATATCATCATCAGCGATCCTCAATTGATGGTACCCCGACCTTAAGTCAATCTTAGAAAATACTGTGGCACCCTTCAACTGGTCGAAAAGGTCATCTATCCTCGGGAGCGGGTATCGGTTCTTTACGGTCAGCTGGTTCAAACCTCGGTAATCGATGCAGAGGCGGAGGCTACCATCCTTCTTCTTTACGAACAGGACCGGTGCTCCCCAAGGTGACACACTCGGTCGGATGTACCCATGCTCTAGTAGCTCTTCTAGCTGAGTTTTCAACTCCTTTAACTCGACCGGCGCCATCCGGTATGGTGCCTTTGTGACAGGCTCAGCTCCTGGCACCAACTCGATCTTGAAATCAATTTCCCGAACTGGAGGCATACCCGGTATCTTTTCTGGAAACACGTCCGGAAACTCCTTGACCACAGGGATGCTGTTCAACTCAGCCAGGTCCTTGTTTAGTTCTTGTACACTACATAGGTATAGGGGATACCCCTTTTTAACCAAGGAACATAGGGTCACTGCCGTCACCACCTTGGTAGCGGGCTTAGGCTGGGACTTCCGATACGAAATCCTGGTTCCCTTCGGCCCTCGTAATATTATGTGTTCCTGGGCACAATCAATCACGGCCTTGTATCTTCCCAACATATCCATACCCAGGATTACGTCGAAATCCTTCAACTCCATCCCGATCAGATCCACTAGGAAGTCTACCCCGCCTATGACTAAGGCCACATCCGAGTATAATTGACTACATCTCACTCTATCCCCAGAGGGAAGCATCACAGACAATTCTACTTTAGCAGCAGGTGGTAGACTAGCTTTAGCAATAAAATCAGACGAAATAAAGGACAGGGTGGCTCCCGAGTCAAACAAAACATGCACTGGCCGAGATTGAATGGTGAACGTACCCGTGATAACATCCAACTGACGGTCTGCCTCTGTCTGACTGATCACATTCAGGCGCCCGTTTAACGGGTCTCCTTTCTGATGAAATGGTCTGGGTCCCTGAGGCCTTCCTTGGGCCCCTCTGGCTGGAGCACTGGCTGGGGCAGGTGTGCGTTGGTAGTTTTGTGGGGGTGCGGTCCGGAGGTGTTGCTGGTAGGCCTGGTGTTGTGGTATCAATGCTCCTCCTTGCGAAGTCTGACGAGGCTGATACTGTTGGGTGCGTGGTGGTCCCCGACACTCGAATGCTCGATGGCCCCGTTTGCCACAATTCTGGCATATAATGAGGTTCCCCCTGCAATCTCGGCCAGGGTGGCTGCGGCCGCAACGTCTACATGCAAATCCTTCTGAGTGTCCCTGGGCCCTACTCTGGTCTCGTGGCAGGGGTCTCCTCGGTGGTCCTGACCCTGGCTGGGTCCTACCTCCGGAAATCTGGCCCTCAGGTTTCCTCTTCCCGAGGATGCTGGCCTGCTCTTGGACTAGGGTGGCAGCAAGGCAGGCACGCTCATAGAGCGTGGCAAGATCTGTGAATGGTACTGCTCCCATCATCCTACGGATGCTGAAGTTTAGTCCTTGCTCAAACTGGAACACTACGGTCGACTCGTTTGCGGCGATCCCAGGGGCAAAGCGCAGAAGCTCGGTGAAGCGAGCATAATACTGTCGTACCGTCATTGTTCCTTGGGTGAGCTGCATGAATTCCCGCAGCTTGTCTCTCTTCAGGCTTTCTGGGTAGAATCTGGTGCGAAGCGCGGTCTTGAACGTCTCCCAATCTGCCGGGGGACCAACCCGGGCCTTGTACTCTACCCACCAAGTATCTGCTACGCCTCTCAAGAAGAAGGCAGCGATGCTGGGCTGTCTGGCTACGGGGCAGTCCACCGCCTCAAAAGTACGATCCAGGTCTCGGATCCACCCCTCGAGGACCACAGGGTCTTCCTCGCCGGAATATGTAGGAGGGTGGTGCGCAGTAACTCTTCGGAGCCAATCCTCGCCGGCACCCTCTGGGTGGTGGTTGCGCTGAACAAACTCCATAAAGGCCTCAAAAGCGTCCTCCAGACGTGCTACTCGGCCGTTTGCTGCCATCGGAACTGCATCCAATAAAAGCCATGGTTAGAAGCGAACCCGCTAGTTCGCATTAATCTTAACTATTTGCCTACCCTCCTTAGGGAAACCCCGAATTTACCCTGACGTTCCTCACAGTGGCCGGACTCGAACTTGTTAAAACAGAAGGTTTTCGTTACGGGATTAAAACGTTTTAGATAACATCCGTAGAATAAGCTTTGTTTTGGAGAAAGACAAGCGTGGGTTCGAGGACCAACGCTCTGATACCAACTTGTAACACCCCCAAAATTTCTCCTGAAAAATTTCGTTTAATTTAAAAAGATTTATCGGAAATAAGAGACAAAATTTGGAAAAGTTCGGGGGAGTTACCGCCACACTTAATATCAGAACGGTTCACTCCTACCGTCCCAATATTAAGTGCTAAGGCTAAAACAGATTAACCCAACATATACGAGTTGATAGCATAACACATTCAAAGAAAACCAAGTAGTACAGATTCAGAGTACGGAAGTTCAAAGTACAATACAAGATACGGTTTTTAAGGGCTTTGAAAGTTGAACGTCATACACTCAAAAATAGATAACTTAAATACATAGTAAAGGTAAAGTGACAACGGAATCCGGCCATGCCTCTCTCGAATCCCACGTTAGGTCCAATTCAGCTCTCTGTCCCGCCCAACGCCTCATGAGCGTCATATGCGTCAAAAATAGAGTCACCTACCTGCACTAGATCAGTGGTGCCTCCTAGATCGGCGCCGGGCTTGGAGCACGCTCCTACGCCTCCTGAAAGTTCTCACTCGAAGCACCTATAAGAGGGAAGTACTATGAGTTAATCTCCCTCTAATGGGAATTCTAAAACCCCTACTATTACTCTATCATGGCCTCAAACTAGGGCTAATATTAATAATTTGTAGTTTATAAAAGAAGTAGGGTTATTATTATCCTTAAGATAATTAGTTAAAATTTCTACTATTTGGAATAAGCCTTATCGTTTATGCCGTATTATGGTAAGGGCTCCAAAATGTTATTAAAACATTAGAAATAATAAGGATGCTACTAATAATAATGGTAGGATACTAAAACTATAACATTAAGGTTAATAATCATGATAATAGCAATAATGATAATAATAATAATAATAATAATAATAATAATAATAATAATAATAATAATAATAACAATATCACTAACTCTGTAGTGATAACAATGATAATAATAGTACTAATAATAATAATAATAATAATAATAATAATGATAATAATAACGATAATGATAATAATAATAATAATAGTAATAATAATAATAATAATAATAATAATAATAATAATAATAATAATAATAATAATAATAATAATAATAATAATAATAATAATAATAATAATAATAATAATAATAATAATAATAATAATAGTAGTAGTAAGGTAATAATCATAATAACAAAAATGATGATAATAGAATTAATAATTGTGATTATATAGTATGAATGATAATTAGATTAATGATAATTATAATAATATTAAAATAGTAGTTAATGATAAGATTAAAGCTTGTTAACCACATATATTAATCCAAGTTTCGGATTTAGAGAGTTGGACCACCTGGCTGGGGTGGCGGCGGCGCGGCGGCGGCGCGGCGGCGGCGGCAAAGGAGGAATAATTGGAAAGATGGCTATGGAGGCTAAAGGAGGGGATATTAGGAAAGAGTGGAGGTGTGGGGTGGTATAGCAAGAAGTCCTGGTGTTTTTGGGAGGTGGTGAAGGTGCTGTACGTGGCGGTACAGCCGGAGGCGGCGGCGTGAAGGTGGCGGAGTGCTGGAAGGGGTCGATTAGGGGAGGGCTTTTCGCACGGCCAGGGCGGCACGTGCGGCGCAGAGCAGGGAGTCGAAGGGGGTTGGTTGCGTAGAGGGATGTGCAGGGAGGGCCGTGGTGGCAATGGCAGGCAGTGGGGGTGGCTGTCGGCGGAGCAAAGGGCGTCTGAAGGCAGGGCGGCGCGCGGCTTGGATTTCTGGGTTCCCAAAATCGAACCCGATTAAGGCAGGGGTTGGGGCTATTTATAGAGGGATTGGGACGGGAAAACGACAAGGAGGCGAGGGAGAGTCAGAGGGTAGGTGGAGGCGTGTCCGGCGAGGCTGACCGGAGTAGGTCTGCAATTTGCAGATCGTGACCCGCCGGAGAGGACGACAGGGCTTGCGTGCGGGGAAAACGCTGCCCGATTGGTCACATCTCAAGGTAAGGTCAAATCAGGGACGAAAAGACAGGGGAGAAGGCCGGAGAAAGGACGGGACGCTCGCCGCTGCGTTTTCCGGCGAGCTCGAGTTGCAGGCGGGGAGAAACGGCGTCGCGAGGAAGAAGAAGAAGGGGAGGGGTTGGACCGGCGGTCCAGGGAAAGAAAGGAGAGGGAGGAAACCGGCCGGACCGCGCGGTTTCTTTTCCCTTTAATTGAAACGCTGCGTTTTGGGTGGGATTTGGCGAAAACGCAGCGCTCGCGTCGTCAGGCAACGGTCGAAATTTCTTTTTATCGCGACGCGGCGTTTCAGCGACTTCGGCGTCGAAACGCCGCGTTTTGGGTCACGGACTGCCGGGCTCGCTGGGCCGCGGCGAGAAGAAGGGAAAGGGGAGGGGTTTGGGCCAGCAGGCCGGCCCAGGTCGGGGGGAAAAATAGGGGAGAGAAGGGGAAGGAAGAAAAAGGAAAAAGGAGGGAGGAAAAAGGAAAAAGGGAAAAAGAAAAGAGGGAAAAAAGTTGGGATTGGTTTAATTAATATCATTTGGATAATTTAGGGTATTTAATATAATTAACAAAACCATAATTAATTTCTACTTTTAGGTAAATTTTGGGATTTATGGAAAAATCTTTCTAAATTTATTTTAATTAACAAAACCCCTAAATTTTCCTCTAATTAAATTACTCATATATTTTATATTAATTTGAAACTATTTTCTCCTCCCCATTTTATATAATTTAAGGTATTAAATAAACTTCAAAAAAAATGAAAACCCTAATTAACTTAAATACCATAACCTCCCCTATTTACACTCTTATAATTCCCTTCTTGATTTATCCTATTAGTTCCTTTCTATTTCACTAAAAGTATTTTATTTTATTTTAATAAATTCCCTAGTAATCTCCTATTCGGCCATGATTTCCTAAATTAGGGATTTTGGGGTATTTCATGGGTGAGATATCTTAGTACAAGCCCCCTCAATGTATTTAGAACACATGTGATGGGTGTGGTATCCTAACTATGTTAGCCCTCAAGAAAGATGTACTTAATGTGTGGTGGGTGTGGTGTTCCCGAAGAAAAGCCCTTTTGATGTATCCTAACCCCATGTAGTGGGTGTAGTATCTGATTGTATATATATGATGCCATGACTTTTGCTCATGGAGGAGAACTAGGTATGGTCAAACCAATTATCTTAATAATTGGATAGTATGTGGTCACTAAATGAAGATTTATAATATGGTTTCTATTATGTGAATCTAATGTATGATATGCACTATTACTCTTCCATGATTTTTATGTAAGCATTGTTTATGACTATGTTACTATGTGACGTAAATATGCAAGATGAACCCTTACCATGTTTTAGGTAGTTGTTTTACCATAACTTCACTATATCAATACTATATGTATGTGGTCACTGTAATTATTTAGCTTTTGTTTCAGTGAGCAAAGGACAATTTGCAGAGCTATAATTCTCAACTAATTTATATTGAGGATGATGTTTTGGGCCATTAGTTGGTCATTGCTTGGAGATTGAAATTTTATATTTCTATTTAGTTAAGATTTAAGCTAACCGGTTAGATTTTTTTTCCCACAATATTAGGATGTGTTTTGTTCTTTCTGGTCATTTAAATTCTTAGCTTTGATTCCTGTATTTGGATTCTGAAATCTCTTTCCTATCTATTTATTCTTATCCCTGTTATTATTATTGATGTACTAGTAAAGCATCCATCCTTTTGATTCATTGTTCTTTTTACCTTGCTTCAAACATTTGTTAGGTGATAATGATACCTCTTCCATAGTTGATGTGGAAGTAACATTTCCTAGTTGTATTTTAATACATTTCCACATTATATTCAAAATAAAATTTTATGGTTCAAATTTGGGGGGTGCTACACCATCCTAGATAATGAGCCATGGACTTTTCTTAAGAATATGGGAGCTACCCGTAGTTTTTTAATTAACCTCTAGGATCTTAGGATGGGTTATCCTTAGAATAATCATCATGGATTAAACATTTTATTGTTAAGTGTGCCACACTCTTAGTTATTTTTTTATTGGAATATGCTCCGCTATCTCACCACTGATTTGGCATTATCATCGATTTTAGGTGGAACATCTCCAATTTTCACTCCCATTTTATTATTTTATTTTAAAAACAAAGCTAAAATAAAAGAAACCAAAACAATATATTTTTCCATCACATCAACTATAAAATATGTGCAATCATTTATATAACTCATGATCAATTTCAAGGCAAAACATTTCATCAAGAATGCGCTATGATATGATACTCAAATGAGCTTAATAATATAGATAACATGATAAAGTTTTACAAACAAAACTACTCCCAAAATAAGAGAGTAAACTATTAGTTTTAATAAACAATATGATTAAAAAATGGCCTAAACAATAGGTAACATCTACACTAATTATCCTGACTCTTAAATATAAAAGATAACACCCCAAGCAATGACCCGCTACTAGCCCACATTATCATCAGCTGGCTACTAGCTTTAGCCTACTACTACTAGTAGAATGCCGGTTTTTGTCACCTTTATTTGAGTTGATGAGGTGATCTAATCTCGCCTATAGGCAGGTCGAAGAGAAGGTTGTTATCACAGTCCTACCGCCGAATACAACAATTAGACTACTCTGTTAGGAAGTGCTTTCTCCTAGATATTCCCGGGTCGGTCCTTTCGCCTAGCCACCACCCACAGGGGACAAGGCCTTCTTCTCACACTCCAACTAGAATTCATAATCCCAAATACCATTAACATCTATTCACTTATATAAAGCCAAGATTTTTACTGTAAACATAAAGAGGTAAAATCAATACACTTAAGTGCTAGTGTAGAAAACCTAAGTTAACATATGGTAGAGATCATGCCACGCATACGATTATGCTGGAACATGATATAAAGGAACATGCTTTTAGAAACATAGTCATGATATGACAATAACGTAGATATAACTCATGTAAATAAAGGAAATTCCCTATTATTTTCATTCCACTTATATGACCACATGATTTAATTATTAAGAGGTTTGGTTCAGCAACACTAGCTCTCCACTATAAACACGAATGTGAATTTCTTGCTTCTATAATTTTGGTGTTTATAGTGATTACACCCAACCCCAACTATGTACAAAATAGGATATGTCACACCCACTACATGTAGTTAGGGTATACCAAGGTAGGTTTGCAAAGGATACCACACCTACTATAAACTTGAGTATACTTGTCGCCAAGACTCTAACACCCCCAAATTTATGAAAAAAAATTTATTTTAAATATTTGATTGCGAAGCTAAAATAATAAATTGTTGGGTGTTACCTCCGCACTTGGTATATGTTTGTTTTCCTTTATCGTTCTGTTACCAAGTGCTAAGGATAAAAGTGCTACTCCACTATAATTAAAAACACAATTATAAAATCATAGTAGAGAGAGTTAACAAATTTTAACATCATTCCAAATAAAACCAATTATCAGTGGTTACAAAATTTAAGTAAACGGAAATATATAAAGACATTAAGAGTACAAAATATTCCAAATCAAAATATATCAGGAAAAACACCTAACAACCCTAAACTCTTAATCTAAATAATTGTCTTCCACTATCTTGCAAGCTAATCTAAAAAGACCACTACCTATTGAATAAGCAGGGGCCAATGAAAAGGAATCCTTCGGTACAATGGTACTGAGTGACCTATTATACAAAACTAATATGAAAAGCCTACATGGAACACATAAAAGATATCAAAAAAATACATGTTATAAAACATTTAACTATACATAAGATGATCAAAATATAACAACCATATCAAATTAAACAAGTATTAACAAATCCACATACTACTCATACTCATTTATTTAGAACACAGCAAGACTTACCAACTAAGCATATAAGAGATACTATTTAGAATAATGATTAGAATCAATATTAACACCATAACCATAACTTTCACAATACATCCATCTCTCAAAATCAAAGCTGTAATATCCAATACACCATAGGTAGGGCTCCAAGACACAATAATAATAAAATCCATAATACTACCGGTAAGGCTAAAAGGCATAATACAAAACACATGAGGCAGGAAGGATACTACCAAACCACATACAGGAACAAATGCTACTACTGACAAATCTGATAATCATTTTCATTTTTATTTACTTACGTTCAGTTTAGAGACCCACTAATCTTAAACTAGTGGAACAGTCTAAAACACCTCTCAAGGACAATATATCTGAGCTAATATTATTATTCAGTGGAATGGACCCCACATCTCTTAGGGAAAAATACACATGACCACTATTCTTAAACCGGTAAAATGGTCTGAAGCACTTCTCGCAAAAAAAAAAAAACACACCTGAGCCACTATCAGTGTCTGGTGGAACGGACCTAGGTCCTAACTCACGTAATCTTTCACTTTAAGTTATTAGTGTCTTATTCATTATTATTTATATATCAAGAGTATATTCTTGTTTATGTTGAGCTCAGAAGCCCCACTATTCTTAAACCGGTAGAATGGTTTGAAATACCTCTCAAAGACATAATATATCTTAAAATAAGCATTTGAAATACATATAGTGTAATGAACATGGATACTGATACACTTCTAAAGGAAAATACCACACCCCTCCTAGAAAACTCTAATTTTATAAGTCTAGCATAACTCCTCCCCTGATACTCATTTTATCAACCAATCCAATACCCATCATTAAAATGTTATTATTCACAACATACCCAAAAATCAATGTTTAACTCCAACTTCTTACATATGAGATAATAAACTATCTTTAGAGTTACTATTCACATTTCTTCACAAAACCCTAATTCCACAATTGAATCATAACTCTGCCCATAAAATTCATATAACCTTCAAAATTAATATACAATCCCAAAATATAATTATTGACATCATATACAAAAATCAAGATCCAAACCCCACATTTTACATATGTGATAATGGTTTAGCCTTGGGATTACTATTCACCTTTCTTACCAAAATCTAAGTTTCACAATTCAATCATAACTTGTAATCCCCCAAAATTTTAGAAAACCTACAATTTAATAAATAACTTTTATTTGAAATAAATTATCTTTTAAAGTTATTTATTTTAATTATTTTATGGATTTTTGAGTATATAAATTTGGATAGGAGTATTTAATAAATTAAAATAAATATTTTGTTATTTTATCATATATTTTTATTTAAATAATTTCCTAAACTAATGTTTTACTAAAATTATCCTTTTTGAACTAATATATTAAATTATATTGAATTAAATTATTAAATTAAATAATTTATCAAAAATATTACATTTTATTATTTTCTAAATTAAATTAAATTATTTTCCCATTTTTTTTCCTTTTTCTTTTCCGTCTCCTTTTTCTCCTTTTTCCTCCTTTCTTTCTTTTTCTATTTTTCTTTTCCTGGCTTGGGCTGCTAGGCCTGCCTTCCCCTATTTGCGCGCCTAAGCCGCTGGCCCATTCTCCCTCGCCCCAACCGCATCGACATTGACCCAGCTGCCTCCCCTCTTCTCTTCCTCCCTTTCTCCCTTGGACCGGGTTGACCCAAATTCTTTTCTTTTTCCATCACCGACCTGCACCTCTCCCCTCCTTCCCTTCTTCTTCTTCTTCTATGCCTCGATCCAGTAGCCCCGACCTGTCTTCGTCGGCCAATGCTGCCACCTCAGGCATGCCAGCCACCACCTGCCACCTGCAACTCTCTCTCTCTCTCTCTCTCTCTCTCCTATCTTTTTTTCACCATTTTAGAACCGGGAAACCATGCACCCCATCCCACATGGCCACCCTTTCCTCTCCTTCGTCACCCTCACCCTGGCACCCTAAATGTTTCCACCCGATCAGCCACCTATCCCCCTACCCTCCCTCTTCTTTTTCTTCTCCTCTTCACCCTTTTTCCTGCCCCATTATTTTCAAACCCCACCCCTCGATCTCCTTTTTCTCTCATTTTCTTCCTCTCCCATTTCCACCCCTGTTTTTGCAACACCACCTCCTCCGCCGCTTCCTCTGCCTAACCAACTGTCGACAACACTTTCTGTCACCACCTGCTATGACCCTAAACCACCACACCACCCCTCAAGCCACCCTACAACCCCTTCTTCCTCCCCACATATTTTTCTCCCCATTTTCACCTTCTCGACAGTCCCCCTACAACCCCACCGTTTGCCGCCGTCTGGCCACCAATGCTGCCACCCAAACCACCAATCCACACCCTGCAACCTCCTCTACGACCCCCATACATTGTTTGGCCGAAACAAGCCCCCTAAACCATTCATTTTTCCCTTCTCTTTTCCTTCCTTCTTAGCCCCTCCACCTCAGCAACCACCTTTGTGGCCTCGCTTCCATCGCCACACCCGCCCTTGGCTGCCGTGAACCCATCCCCGACAACCACCTACACCCCCTCTTCACTCCTACACCATTCTCTTGCCCTAAATCCTCCCCCACCTACCCTCTTTTCTAGCCTAAAGACCCAACCCAAAAACACCCCTTCCACCCTCTTCTTCATGCAACCTTCAACCCTTCCACCCTTATTTTTACATGCAGCTCATGTTGCATATGCAACATGATTTTTTTTATTAATAATTTTAAGGAATGATAATATTTAAATTAATTATTTCATTAAGTAAAATTTATAAAGTCTTATGCTTTGATTTTCTTATTTCTAATATAATAAATATTGATATTATTTTTAGGTGTTGATTTTGCTACTTAAAGCTTGAATCTTTAGCCGGGATACCGGTAAGATTCAATTTTTGTGGAAATTAAGGTAATCGTTAAACCCCACTTAAACACATGGATAAACGTATGTTTGCACATTAGTATTTTTAATATGTTATTATGTTTGATATATGGTTGTTAGTATAATTTATATGTTGCTTGTATTGTTTAATAAAAAAAAAGTATGCTCTTTTATGTGCTATGTGTGGAGATGTTGTCTAAGGGAAGAACTTGATTATTAACAAAAGTGTTAAAATACTTATCCATGTCATATTATGTTATTGTGACCATTTATGCTTGAATAATATTATTGTGAGCCCTAGGGGAATTTTAGTAATATTTCTTGTGTAAGAATGTGGCCTAATATGTGTGAGTGCTAATAAGTATTATATTAAAATATAATAGTTGGTGGATTTGGATATTGTTAAGGGCATATTAATATTATTATTCCATGTAGTGGTGTAATAAGGGGACAAGATGGTAATTTTGGAACAAGAGGATAAAATGATAATTTTCTAAGTAAAAGGGTAAAATAGTAATTTTATAAGTAAATGGCAAAATGGTAACTTTATAAGTAAAGGGCAATATGGTAATTTTATAAGTAGAGGGGCAATATGGTAATTTTGGAGGTAAATGTCAATATGGTAATTTTATAAGTAAATGGCAAAATGTTAATTTTATAAGTAAAGGGGTATTATGGTAATTTTGGGAGTAAAGGGTAAAAGGGTAATTTTATAATTAAAGGGTAAAAGGGTAATTTTAGAATTAAAGGATAAAATGGTAATGTTATAATTCAAGGGCAAAATGGTAATTTCGGAAGTAAAGGGGCAAAATGGTAATTTTGTGAATAAAGGGTAAAATAGTAATTAAAAGGCAAAATAGTAATTTCATAATTAATGGTAAAAATGGTAATTTTGTAATTAAAGGGTAAAATGGTAATTTTGTAATTAAAGGGGCAAATGGTAAATTTTTGAATAAATGGTGTTATGGTAAATTTTAGAAGTTAAGGGGGTAAATGGTGAATTTAAAAGTAAAAGGGCAAAATGGTAATTTTGTAAAAAAAGGGGTAAAGTGGAAATTGGAAAGGAGTAACTTGGTAATTATGATAATAGAGAAGGACAGTTTGGTAATTTAAATAACTAAAGGGTAATTTGGTAATTTGACCAACTAAAGGACACTTTATTAATTATAATAAAGGAAATGGACAAATTGGTAATCTAACCAACCAAATTGGAAATAAATTAAGTGTAACAATTAAGAAGGGTGATTAGTGGCCTAATAAATGTGTGGGAGATGGCTCGGTAACCTAAACCGAGCAGGGATGTGGCTAAGATCAACTATGTGTGGGTTACGTGCCATGTATTATACCATATTATGTACTTTATGCTTAATGATTAATCATTATAGCGCAACTTTGAGTGAATGTATGCTCATGTAACTTCCTTATGGCATGTGAATGATGATTATATATGTTGTGTGTACGATGTTATATGATGTGACCCTCTAGGACATGCATGCTAGGATGTTTTATAATAGGATGTGGGGTGAAAGGCATGAAAAAGAAGAAAATGGGAGAATAAGATAACCAAGGGGAAGTAAGTTGGCTAGCGTAGGAAAGAATAACCTAAATAATCCATGATCCTTGAGTGGTGAAAAAGAGAGGGGACATAAGTAAAATGAAAGAGTGGGAGAAATTAGGGTTGCATGGGAGGAACTAGGGTTAAGGAGAAACCCTAATGTGAGAAGGTGGAAAAAGAAAATAATAAAAATAAATGAGAATGAGTGGGGTATGAAGTGAGAGTTGAATCTAAGGGTCATAATGTGTGGGGTGTTACATAGTTTGGGTGGTGTGAGGATGGGCACATAGGCCCAAATTAGGGTTTTTGGAGAAAGCCCTAGGGTAAGGCGGTGAGTTGTATATAAGGTGGTGGGCCTTGACCCACACACTTAGGAGTTGGGCTTCCGGTGTGAGAAAGTGGATTAAGGGAAGGATGTCGGGGCGCGTTAAGAGGTGCAGAAGTCTCAAGATATAGGACGGGCCCTCCTAGGAGGATAAGTGTGGATATAGTTAGCCATGCATGTCAAGGGTGAAATACTTCCAATTAAAATACGATTAAGACACTAAGAACTTAAAGAGGAAGATGTTGAGCTGGACCTAGACAGGTCCACCGGCGAATAATAGTGGCCAGGTGCATTTTGCCCTGCATGACCGTTCCACCAGCTATAATAGTGGGGGATTCCGTGCTCAACAAACCAAACATAAAAACGATAAGGCAAGGGGAAGACACTAATTATTTATAGCGGAACACCTTGTGAGTCGGGGCCAGACCGGTCCACCGGCGAATAATAGTGGCCAGGAGTATTTTGCCCTGTATGACCAGTCCACCGGCGAAGAATAGTGGCCAGGAGCATTTTGTCCTGCATGAACGTTCCACCAGCTATAATAGCGGGGTTCCCACACTCACATGGACATTTATACTCCGAGTTGATTGATTAATGATGGATTAATGGCTTAAAGGCCCTAAAAGTATCGATTGTTCATTATGACCTATCAATATTTGGTTAACTCGTTAAGTATGCGAATGTACAAAAGTGAATGTTATGTATACCCCATTAATATTTGATTGACTTGTTGGATGTGTGAATGGATGGATCTGAATATCATATTTACACCTGACATTATAAATGGATATAGTAGTGTATCATGTGTTACATTGCGGGCTTGCTTTTAAGTGTGTTTTAAAGGGTTACTTAGTACCGTAGTACTAAAGGATTCCATTTGTGGGGCCCCTACCTATTCAATGGGCAGTTTCCCTTGTAGGTCCAATTTCAGGTGCTACTCAAGTGAGCAATGGGAAAAAGCGTAGGGATTATCCGGCTTTTAGGGTTTCATCCTTCCTCTTCTAATGTTTGGTTTAAATGAAATCCTTGTTCTTGTAACCACCACTAGTGTATTTTGTTCTTGTAAATGCTTACTTGCGCTACTCTGATTTTAAATATAATTTGAATTTCTAGCAATTGATATTTCATTCTTTCGCTTTAGCACTTGCTACTGGAACGGTATGAGTGAACCGGTTTGGTACTAAGTGTGGCGGTAATATCTAGAGCTGACAAAAGTTGACCCGACCCGAAAAATCCGACGAATACCGACTTGATCCGTCCGAAATCCGATCCGATTTTATCCGAATAATTAAGAACTCGAAACTTATCCGACCCGATCCGATACATATCCGATATCCAATATAACCCGAGAAATCATAAGCCCGAAATAAACCCGACCCGACCCACTGCTTACCCGAAACCCGATATAACCCGAAAAATTATAAATCTAAAATGACCCGACCCGATCCATTATTTATCCGAAATCCGAAATTATCCGAAAAATTATAAATCTATAAAGATTTAACCCGATACTACCCGAAAATTAATATTAACCCATTACTCTAATTTTCTAAAACTTCATAAAATATAAAATAATATAGATGTGTAACTATTACTTACATCAAAATCTAGAAGCAATATACTTTCTTAAAGTATATATCACTTATTATGTATATACAAGTAAAATATCTATTGATACTAATATTGAAATATAGAAATAAAAGTAGAGGAAAAAGGAAAAACTCTATTATGTCATTTAAATATTAATCCACTCTCATGTAGTATCATAAGATAATAATATTGTAAATACATTCAACACTTTAAACTCAAGTTACAAATATAAAAGCTTTAAAAGACACCATATAAACACTTAAAAAGCCTCTAAATGTACATTTCCATATCGATAACTCAAAACACAATTATGTAAGCCTCAAAAGGCACGATATAAGTACTTCAAGTACCTATTTAATCCAATACACGAAAATGCAAGCCTTAAAAAACACCATAAGATAATAATAATAATAATAATAATAATAATAATAATAATAATAATAATAATAATAATAATAATAATAATAATAATAATAATAATAATAATAATAATAATAATAATAATAATCCAACATCTATAACTCAAAATACAAAAAAAACATTAAAAGGCACTGTATAAGTTTTTAAAAAGCCTCAAAAGGGACACATCTAGTACTTCATTTACCGAACGTACTAAACTAATCAAAAACCTGAGTTTACTACATATTGGTAGCGTAAAGTATCAAAATATTATATAATTGACATGTCTATCTTCCTAGAAGATCAAAATACATTTGGCTTACCACATGTTGGTAGCTCTACTAACAAAAATCATTGTATAAAAGATGATGAACCAAAATTTATTTTCGATCCTTGTCTATCAAGTCTTGGGGGCTAACGCTTTCCACAAAATATCAAAACATAAGCTTCGATATCAAAATATAAGCATCCACTTGATGCTAACCTGCATAAATCATACAACCTAACAACAAATTATCCCACATTAAATACTGCTCTCTACTCAACAAAAAAAAGACATTAGATGATACAAATATATAATATATAATTGTTACTTTAACAATACATAGTCTAACAGAATCACATACATTTCAAAGAGCTATTACTAATTTTCTCATATATTATCAAAGAATGTCAACATTTATATCAAGAAAGGATAATGTTTCCTCATGAAGGCCTATATTCTAGATTATTTTACAATAGGAACATAAGAATTAAGTACATAATAAAAGATAATGAATTACACCGAGGACAATAAGGGAAGTGCAAAAAAAAGTGTCAAGTTCATTCAATGACTTTAGTAAACCCTCAAAATAATTATTATTATTAATGGCATTATAATAATAATTATTATTATCGTTGTTGTTATTATTAATATTATCATAAGATGATGATGATGACGACGATGATGATGATTATTATTATTATGATTGTTATTATTATTATTATTATTACTTTGATTATTGTTATTATTATTGTTGGTGTTATCCAACTCTAGTTTAACTTACACTTAATTATACATGTGCATATTGATTTAATACCAAACTAAAAATTAATTTATTGGAAAAGTATATAGCTATTTTGATGCTTAACTAAGAAAGTAAACTAAATTTTACTTACACATATCTAAGTATTAAGATACAACAATAACATATAAAATATGTGAAACAACTTTAGGTTTCTAATTAAAATATTAATTTTAGTTTATAATGAAACTACTCATTTTGATCTATAAGACTACTATAAGGTTCTAATGAAACTACTAACTTTAACTTATGAAACTAGGTTAAGATTATAATAAAACTACATGCTTTAGCTTATGAAACTATCATTTTGGCTAATGAAATAACTCGTTTCAGCTTATAAAAGTATTCTATGTTTCTAATGGAACTATTCTAAGTTTCTAATGACATCGCTCATCTAATATTATAAAACTAGACTAACTAGTCATCATAACATATTCATAATACTCTAAATTTCTAATGAAACTACTTGTCTTGGCTTATTAAACTACTTAAAGTTATTAAGAAAAATACTCATTTTAGTTGATGAACCTAGTGTAATAGTCTTATGAAGCTACCATAATTATTCTATGAAACTATTAGTTCTAAATTCTCATTAGAAGTAGTAGTTTTTACTAGATATGCCCTCAATATATATTCTTATCAAACATGGATGAAACTACTCAAGTTTACCAACTTAAATGATATATTCTTATCATCTATTCAACTTGGGAATATCAAAGGATTATGATTTATGAATGCTTGAAAAGCCAATATCATAATCTGATTTATCAAATATTAGAACATACTTGTAATAATATATATGTGATATAACTATTGTTAATATTCTTGTACTGAAGAACATATCTAAAGGAAAAACCACAAATATAACTATTGTTAAAAGTAGTATTATTTCGCTTACAAAACATTGTTAAAAAAGAGACGAAGAGAATAGAGAAGAAAAATCAATGGTATGTAACCTTCATTAATTAAATTGAGTGTATAATTCTGCCAAATCTAAATGGCATAAGAAGAACAAAACTTTAATATAGAGCTTCAATATATAGTTTGGGTTTAACCAAATACATATGATTTCTTTCAACCCTAGGTTGACCAAATACAAAATATATAACTTTAATCCTATGCAACATAAATTGGTAAGGAGCATTTTAGCTTATAGAAGAACAATATAATACATAGTCCAACTAAACAATTGAGACCAACTGAATACATTAACCAAAAAAAAATAAGCTTGAATTATCAATTACCCTAACTAATTAATAATACAATATGATGTTTGAGTTAGAAACTAATCATTACAATATTAAGCCTAGTGAATATAGAATATGCCCCATGCCATTGTATGCCCCATGCCATCTTCAATTCCACGATCTAGTGACCAAAACCCAAACAACAACTACGATATGAACCAATTGCCATTGTAGCTTAAAACGAATATTACATAATCATAATCTATTCAATTATTCAAAATATAGTTATCAATAATACTAATTCTAATATTTGAAATATTTAGGAATAATTGTGTAAAGGTATATATATAAAGAAAGATTGTATCATAAGTAAAATCCAATCAAACAAAGGAAAAGTTTTATCAATTCTATTATAAGTATACATAAATAACAATTTTTAGCCTTAAACATTATATGTTAGTATATATACCTTACAATATAATACCTACAACATCATACAAAAACAAGAAAAATCTAATGTGAGGATATTAATTGTTCATTATAAAAATTAAAGATTAATGTTTTTGTTACATCAACTATGCTAAATAGTAAGAAGTCAATATGAGTTGGTCCTTTTTCAATAATGGTCATTATTACTTACTTTATCTAATTTTTATTTGATTTAGCTTGATATGATCGAAATAAAATATAGAAAAAAATAATAATGTGTTATTATTATTATTTTTCCATAATTGATATTCAATAATTACTACTATTATAGTTGTCATTATTTTTGCATCATCATCATCATCATCATCATCATCATCATTATCATCATCATTATTATTATTATTATTATATTAATTAAAATTATGTTGATATGATGTGATCAATCTATTTGAAAAATAATATGAGAAGTACAACCTTAGAAACCTTCATTTGTTATCAATTATCAATGGTTATTGTAAGTTAATATTATGTAAGGACCGTACAAAATATAAATATAATATACACTTAAAATAATATTTGAACTCAATATGATATGATCAAGCTAATAATGGAGTTGAATTATAAGTTATGCCTTAATATAAGAATAAAAGTAATCTGATTTGAAGATATTTAAATTTAGAACATCAAATAAATCTTCAAAGATGAAATAATGACAAAAAATTCTAATGCCCCAAAACAATCTATATAATAATTTACTTTTAATTAAATAAGATAAACTAAAATAAACAATCTTAAAATAATTAGTCTTTAATAACATTTTGGAATTAAAAAAAATAGCACAAGCATGAGTGCATGACTCGCTACTGAAATGACCCGAATCCGATCCAAACTGACCCGAAAATATAATAATTTGAACTCACCCGAGCCCGATCCGAACCCAAACCAAAATTAGAATAACCCAAATTTATCCGAATTTGAGTCAATCCGATCTCAACCCGACCCGATCCGAGAATTTTAAATGACCCGAGATTATTCGATACCAAGTTGATCCGAATCAAACCCGATCCGACCCGATCTGATAAAATGATCCGAGATTATCCGAAACCGATATGACCCGATTATTATTTAACTCGATCCGAAAGTGACCCGACCCGTCCGATTGCCAGCTCTAGTAATATCCCTGAAATTCACAGTTTGTTATTTTGCTTCCGCTAATCTTTTAATAAAATGAAAATTTTTAGTAGTGAATTTTGGGGGTGTTACATACCTTTTTTTTAATGATATACATATGACTCCCAAATAAAATATGCATTCCTAAAATACCAATATAACTAGCATATCCATAATTCAAGGTCAAACTCAAATAATTTTCACATGTGATAATAATTTTGCCCCTAGGGTTATTATTCCCACTTAAATTCATTTTTGTCATTTATTGGACTATACTATTCATATTTACTCCACCACATACTATACTTAACCAATTTCAAACCACTTATCACATTAACATACCTAATATTTCATTTTTTACCCATATTAACCAAAATGCCTCTAAGATAACTAGGATACTTATTTTTTCCAACAAAATCTTTTGAGTCCTAGTATGAATGATTTTTTAACCTCCAATGCATTCTATCATCATAAAAATGCATAGATGCAATTATATATATAGATACTTAACCACGACATATATCTTTACATATGGTTCAGTATGTAAAACCCTAACATGTGTCTCTAAAACTCAAAAATACATACTCCCATACTTAGCAATAATTAAGGCATACTTATCGGAGTAAAAGTCATGATATGATTGAAATGACCAAATTTTTCCTAAGACACACAATAATAATAATGATAATGCTAACACCTTTAGAAAAACAATTATACCATAACAATAGGCTTAAATAAAATTGGCACATAACAACCCTAATATACTATCATACGATATCTAATATTTTAGTAGAGTATAAGTATTACAGTGTAACAAACACGATTAACACGCTTTACATATCAAAACTCTAATATGCTATTATACAATATCTAAAAGTTTTAGTAGAGTATAAAAGTTACCTAATTTCCTGTAAAAGCACAATTTTATCAATAACCTCCTAAAATTTATTAGGCTCCACTAATAAAATATTTGTATATAAAAATAATACCAAAATAACCATATTAATATATAATCAATAAAATAATATATTTTTATTAAAATATATATTAAGTACACAATTACCAAAATGCCCATACATTAAAAATAGGTAAAATATTAAAAGCTCCTCATGTTTCTCATGTAGCATGGGTTCGGGTGTTGCATGGGGATTCGGAAAAAGTTGGTGGTTGGCCGATGGAGGGTTAAGGGTTGAGGGGTGCTCAGTGGTTTTTGAAGGCGACGAGTTAGGTAGTGGTGGTGGTGTGGTGGTGTTGGGCGAGGCTGGAAAAATGGGGCTAAAATGATGGTTGGTTTTGGTGGTGGTGTTGGAGTTGCAAAGAGAAGAAAAAGGGGTAGTGAAAGGGTGACACAGGGGGTCGAGAGAGAGGGAGAAGGGTGTGGTTTTTCTGGTGGTCAAGCAAACCAAACAAGCTAAGGAAGGTCCAATGTCGGAGGGTTGCGCTTAAACGAATAAAGGAGGGAGTGTAGTGGTGCAGCAAGGGTAAGCTACTAGGAGTGGTATATAGTTTTGGTTGGTGAAGATGGTGCTGCCTCATGGTGGTGTTGGCTTAGAAAACAGAGGGTGGTGTTGTTTGATGGTCGATAGGGTGACATGGTGGTTGGTGTTGGAAGGCTATGGTAGAGAGTGGTTGTGGTGGTGTTGGGCTCGGTGGGTAGCATAGGAAGGAGGGAAGGGTTGGAAATGGTGATGAAGGAGGGAAGTGGGTGGTGATGGTGCACGTAGAGATGGGTGATGGCGTAGAGGGGGAAACACACGAAATGGAGGGTAGGAAAAACAAGGAGGGTGGTGGTAGAGGTGCTTCTTGGTTGAGGAAATGCAGAGGGGTTGGATGGTTGAGGAAGGTTGGGGTGCTATGTTTGGGTGTCGGTAGGTGGTGGCAAGGAAAGAAAACAAGGCAGGGAGGTGGTGAGATGGTAGAGTTGGTGGTGTGATGGCCTTGGTGGTGGTGGGGAAAAAAGAAACCAAAGGTAGGTGGAGAGAAGGAGAAATAAAGGAAGAAGAAGAAGAAGAGGTGGGGAGGGAGGAGGCAATCGAAGGAGGTCAAATAGAGATAGGGAATGTGTATGTGTATGTGGGAATATGTACGCACGCTTGGTCGTAAAAACAAACGGGGAAATGGGCCAGTTTAGTTGTGCAGAGTAGGTGGTGGCAAGGGCTTGATGGGGTCTAGACAAGGTAGAGCAGAGGAAATAGGTAATGTTGGTTTGGTTAGAAGGGGAAAAAGAGTTGGCACTCGGGGAGGGAGTGTAGTGGTATAGAGCAGGTTTGGCATAATGGGGAAATGGGGAAGCTGGCATACTTGGGGTAGGTAGGGCAATGCAGGGTGTTATGTAATACCCCAAATTGAGTGAAGTGTTATAAGAATTGATTTGGCTACTTATATCAACATGGTATACCATTCTTTTGGTGATTCCATCCTAAGAACTCCACAGTTAAGCGTGATGGCCGTGGAGCAATTTTAGGATGGGTGACCTCCTGGGAAGTTTCGGAAATTTTCTGAAAGTTTCTCGGGAAGCACGTGAGTGAGGACAAAGCGTGCTAAAAGGACTCGTGTTGATTTGTGGGGCCAGCCGATCAATCCGAAAGCACTCCAAGGTAGCCCCCGCGTGGTCGTGTCGACTCGGGGTGTTACAAATGGTATTAGAGCAAAACAACGACCGTGAGCTGAACTTGGATGAGTCAGTCAGCCACTTAGCGGGACGATTCTTGGGATGAACTGTATTGAGATAGTCATTGGTTGAGGCACAACGAGGACGTTGTGTTCTTTGAGTGGGGGTGAATGTAATACCCCAAATTGAGCGGAGTGTTATAAGAATTGATTTGGCTACTTATATCAACATGATATACCATTCTTTTGGTGATTCCATCCTAAGAACTCCACAGTTAAGCGTGCTGGCCGTGGAGCAATTTTAGGATGGGTGACCTCCTGGAAAGTTTCGGAAATTTTCTAAAAGTTTCTCGGGAAGCACGTGAGTGAGGACAAAGCGTGCTAAAAGGACTCATATTGATTTGTGGGGCCAGCCGATCAATCCAAAAGCACTCCAAGGTATCCCCCGCGTGGTCGTATTGACTCGGGGTGTTACATGCTATTTGGGTGCGTGTAGAGTAGGTTGGGGGCGGAAGAACGAAGGAAGATTAGGCCATGGCGCGGGGAAGAAATAAAAAGGAAAAAAGGAGAAAACAAAAGGAGAAAAGAAAGAAAAAGGGAAAAGGGAAAAGAAGAAAAGGAAAAATAAAAATGAAATTTAGGGTTAGAATTAAAACTAGATTAAATTTAGGTTTAGGATAATATTAGTTTAACTGAATTTAGGTAAAATAAATGGGTAAAACTAGTAGTTTAGAATTGATTTAAATAAAAAAGGGGGTAAGATAAAATAATTATAATAATTTATCTAGATTGTAGGTCAAGGGTTAACAAAAAATAATTAAGTTAATATTTAAATGTTATATTTTTTGGATAAAAGACTAAATATTCTAAATTAAGATTGTAAAATTTTAGGGTGTTACAAGGACACAAATAAAACATAGGATACCATATATGTCATACATGATCATTCTAATGCTAAGGGGGCTTGTACAAGGGATACCACACCCAACTTGCTTAGTTATTGATGCCATGTTGGATAAACCACAAGGTAACCTAACCTTTAAGTATGTACATGTCCTCTACGAGATCACATATCTAGAAGAATAGGAAATGCAATGATCAAAAATATAAAAGGGTGACTCATCCACTAACTCTCGGCTAACTACCTTGAGAGATGAAGAATATAAGTGCAAATGAACTCTTTTTATTCCGTTATTAGTGTTTATAGTGGTAACACTTAGCACAAATCAAATCAGACTTTTTATTCCACAATGGTGTTTATACGATAACACCTAACACAAATCACCAATAATTTACTTACCATTACGAGTGATCATAATGATAACACCTAATACAAACCAATCAATCTATCTTATTTTGCCACTTTATATCTTTTCCTTAAATCTAATTATTTAAGGTCAAGAATGAAATCAATGGTTATGGACTAAGATCAAACACATGGTCAAACTCCTAAAATGTCAAACTCCCCTAAGGATTCAATATATTGGTCTTACAAACCAGTAGACTGATTTGGGAATAATAGCAGCAAACACATCAAACATATTAAACAAACTAGTGAACTAGTTACTAGTTGTCTTGTTTCATTTAGAAACCTAAATGTTCTCACAAATCAAAGTTAAATAATTCTAACTTAATTTTAAGCACATCCAAAATGCAAACATGCTATCGAAATTTATATAAAATCATTCTCAAGACATTAAACAAATAAAACATACTTAGAATCAATCTAAAACCATCCCACACTTTCATTCAATAAAAAATAACAAAATGCCAAAGGATAGCTTCTTACATATCATAATATACAAAAATATCATGCTAAGCTTGCTAGTAAACATAAA
This sequence comes from Tamarix austromongolica, assembly GCA_039764185.1. Classification (NCBI taxonomy): domain Eukaryota; kingdom Viridiplantae; phylum Streptophyta; class Magnoliopsida; order Caryophyllales; family Tamaricaceae; genus Tamarix; species Tamarix austromongolica. The sequence continues at coordinate 67,367,938 of CM077816.1, forward strand.
AAGACTCTTACCGTGCTTGAGCTCAACTTACAACATGAATCATTCTAAGAAACCTAGACTCACATGTATGGGTATTCCTGACCAAAATACACTGATGCATACTAACATGCTTTCACATGCTCATGTTTGATATTTAAGACAACGTGCTTAGAAAATGAAGAACAAATATATAAATCACTTAAGCACCAAGCCATACATTAATGTAAGTTCGATTTACCTCAGCAAGCAAATAAGTCTTCTAACAAAAAAAACTTTTAGCTCGATGGCTCCTCTACTGAGGCCTCTTGAATACCTTTATAAAAAAAATTTAGATTAATAAAAGTCTTTAAAACCAACCCAAAACTTAAGAAAAACATAGGAAAGAGGAAGGAAATTTTTTTTCAACAACCTCTCACAATGAAGTGATCCAAAAGGAGAAATAATCAATGAAATCTCAACTTTTCTTGCTTTAGGAAAATAAGGGAGAATAAAAGTAAAGATTAAGAAGAGAATACACAAAGCAAGAATGAAGCTTGACCATGAGGCATAATAAAGGGAGATGAATTATTTTAAGAAGGAAATAACCAATATTCAACGCTTAGAGTAATTTTTTCTAAAGAAAAAAGAGAATACAAGGGGGAATATTGTGAACCAAGGGGGAAAATTAGATAAGTGAGTGTAATATCCCATTTCTTGAAAACCCTAGACTGCTTGAAATATTTTATATTTTAAAATAAAATAATATTATTTTTAATATTTTATCATAACTTTTATCAAATTGGAAGCCCAAGTTTTTTTTTGAAACATTTCATTTACATTTCTTAATCCTTTCTAGCAAGTTTGTTTTTATGTGATCTCCTCAGCCACTTTTAGCTATTTAGATTATTCCATATTATTCTAATTATTTTATTTTTGAGTTCCTTATATTTTTCTAAGTCTTCAGGCCATTTCAAGATTTTATTCAGAGATCTCTAGGAAAAAATACTATTTATATCCTCATCGGCCTTATTTCAATGTTTTGAACCCAAAAATGACATTTTTAGCTATCCAAAATTAACAAAAAATTGGGAATACTATATTTTGGTATTATTGAGATCAAAATAATTTAAAAATACTCTATAATTAATTTTACAATTTTTGAACATGTATACGTCATCAAATTCTATTTTTCTTCTTTAATCATATCATAAACTTTACAAAACTCAATCTCCACCTTCCATGTGTAAATTTTAGCCAAATTAAGGGGCAAGAGTTCATACTTTATGTCAAAGTTCTCAGCCACACATTCTTAAAATATCATAGCTTCTAAGTTACAAAAATATCCTTAATGCATTTTCTATTCTACTAAAATACCCCCTAAATTTACCCTAACCTCTGACACTTTCTCTTACCCATCAACCTCTTCATCATATTCATACTAATCTTCAACTTAATATTCTATCCTTTGCTGCCAAGATCCAAGACACCAACTTCGAGAACCACCACCTTGGCACCAACTCTAAGCCACCAAACCACCATCAATCTTCATCATTTTTCTTCCTCTAATTTTTCTTCTTTCTTTTCTCTCCATTTTGTGAGAATTTTATTCTATTTTATACTCTTCAGTTTCATGGCTCATGGAACATTTTTCCTCCATGTACGAGCTTATTTTTCTTCCAAAAATTTGAAGATAAGTTTCCCCTCCTTTTCCTCTTCAATTTCATATACTTGGATTTGATTATTATGTGATTAATTTCTCTAATATTTTCATAATTTAGGGATTTGGAAGAATTTAAAAGAGTTTAATTGGTCCTTTAATCTTAATTTACTTTTCTAATTAAATTCTTAGTTTTTTTGTAACAACTATTTACTTCATATAATCATGTTTGGTTTGGTTGATTTTGATTATGTTAAGTATGATTGAATATTATGAGATTATTGAATTTGAGGCCTTTTTATTTGCTACTTGTATTTTTTTAATTGACTATACTATGTTATAATTGGTAATTTATAGAATAAATGTGATACATAACTTGTTATGATTGGATGATAATAAGTATGTTGTTATTTTATATGATTTACGTGTTTTATGAAATTGATTATATTAGGTTGTGCCTTCTAATTTATGGATGACATAACATGCTTTCATTGGAGTAAATTTGAGTGCTTTAATTTTTGGTTGAAATTCTTGAAGGTTTAGAATTTGTTCTTCATAATATTCAAACTATTTTTGGCTAATGATGTCCTAATTACCCTAAATAAGGTTTTTTTTAATAATTTTATTTTTGGAGATAATTAAGAAGAATATGACTAAAATATCTATAACAACCTGAGTTTTACTATTTAGTTTTTTATTTTTAGTGGAATCATAATACCAAAATGATTGGGAGTTACTATCATAATTTATCTAAGTCTTGCTTACCATACCATCCTTACATTAATCATAAGGTAAAACGATTAAAAGTTGAACTCCATAAATAGAAAATGAGAGAATCTTCATAAACATTAATATGAATTGGAGATTAAATTTGAGTATAAAATCCAAAATATAAAAAGGGATACCATTGAGCTAAAATTCCAAAAAGGTATCTGAGGTAAGACTATCTTTTGGATAACATGACTCTACACCCAAAAACTCTGATACATGAAGTCACTCCACCCCACATAAAGCATCATAAGCTGCAAAATTATTAAATATTTCACATGATAGTATTAGAATATTTTAAATCGCCTAACATATGAAAATATAAGAATCTCTGCATTAGACTCTTATTGACCAAAATGCCCTTAAAGATAACCAAATGCTACTGTTTCATGAAAAACCATAAATGTTTGGTATCATTATTTTCAAATCCTCCATTAATCACCGTACATCTTACACATAATAATTTTTCTACTTATAATACTTTATTAAGCTCGTATCACAGCCATCATACCAATCCTTCTAGGGTTCTCCACATAGTAATTATCATAACGATATCGTATGCTTCTCATCTCACTCATTTTCATCACATAATATCATTTTATCATGTCATAGAATAAAAAATATGCATTTAACAACATGATAATACACATAGTCATACATAACACTTAGCACAAAATCCATAGACTGTGACTAGTATCCTTACCGAAAAGACACTAGTCTCTAAGCATGTATCCTATCCTACCTTTTCCAAAACCTACAAAAAAATACCTAAGAAACCATAATAAAATACAATTATGATTAAATTACATAATTAGGGAATGCTAAAGTAATGTAGGGTGAAATAATGAAGGAAAATTGAATCAAACCAAAGGGAGTGCTTCGAGAAAACTTTACATAACAAGTGAGGGAGAAAAATAATAACTAATAAAGCTAAGGAGGTAGCAATGACACAAGATACCATTGCTAGGTGGTGAAGAACTACAAAAGGGGCGATTGCCGCAATGGAAGTGGTTGAATGGTGGGGATGTAGAAGTTGATGGGGGTAGGGAGTAGACCATGGCAAGGGGATATAGTGGAGGGTATAGTCAGGGAAGATTTCACGCAAGAAGAAGGGGAGAAGAAAGGAATCTTTAATTATTTGATCATGCAATACTTCTTTCATAAAAAGACCAAAATTAATTTATTTCTCATCCTAGTTCTAAATCATTTTGTGGAAAGATATCATTAGGTGGGGGAGAAAAGGAAAAGAAAAATAAGAGTGAGAAAAAGAAAAAGGAAAAAGGGGAACAAATTTATGTGTGTTTAGAATTAGATTTAGGTTAAAATAGTTTATGGTAATGCATTAGGATAATTTTAATTAACAATCATCAGGGTTGGGTTTAGGTTATTATATATATACATATATACATATATACATACATACATACATACATACATACATACATATATATATATATATACATATTAATAACCTAGAATAAAGATTAGGGTTAAGCGAATAATTAAGATTACGGAGTTAGGGTAAGGTAGAAATATTAATTTTTTGATATTAGAATTAGGTTATAATATTAATTAATCAGGACTAGGTTTAACTAAAATTTGGGGTATCACAATATCCCCAAATAACTTTAGTAGAATTTTATAGTTAAAGGTTAGCCTCTACCTTTGGCATTTGATCATTTTCCCCTCATAAATAATACATTTTTATGAATAGTAATTTTCAATAATAAAATATATATATTTTATTTTTAAGCCTTTTGGTACAAAATAATAATTTATTGAGCTATGAATAGTATCATTTAGTGAATAGTAAAAAATTCTAAAATTTACGTGAGATTTTATTTTGACTTGATGAAGTTGGTATAGAGTGGATTTTATAATTTATGCCCTCATTTGTATTTATCTGAACCTGTGGATCAGATTTTAGATGTTTTATGTGTGTTTGAGTCATTGAATGACTAAATGGATATATAACATGATAGGTTGAAATTTAGAGCCTTATTTACAAAGTTTGAATTTTGTTTAGTATGTTGGATTCTTACTTAGTAAAAGGTGCACCGCTTTACTTTTAGAAAAGTATTTCTTGGGGCTCTGAACTTTTTTTGGGATGTTTACCTAAAATTTTTTTATGGATCTTATGTTCTGTGATGATCCTTAATTTTCATGGTTTTGAATTATTTGTGAATGTTCTTTGAGGTTATGATTTTATTTTAAAACTAGAAAATATTGTGGTTATCCTTTAAAATAGGTAGATGTTACATGTTATCCTATAAAACTGATAGAAGTCATGTGGACTTTCATTTCCCATTTTTGTTAAAAAGAAGGGGCTACTAGTTGTATAGGAGCTTGGTGTCTTTTCTACTCTATAGGTTTCCTCTGGTGCGTACAAGGAGTATGCATAAATAAAGACCATATTACCATTGGTGAAACTACTTTGGTTGAAGTCTATTGGTAGTGGACGTGATGTTTGACCTACAGTTGCACACTAGGGTTTCGCAATAGGTGGACATTGGAGTCTCTATTCAAGCCTCTCTTCTTAGATGTCCATTTGTAGTGGTTTAGGATGCACTTACAGTTTTATTATGCCCGATGGATTTTTTTTCATTTGTGGTAGAGCAGAGTACTCATTTGATTTATGATGCCTTATGACTTTTGCTCATACGTGGTAGGACGGGATGTCCATATGTGAACATTGATATATATTTTTTATTATACCTGATGGCTTTGTCCATTTGTGGTGGATGTTGGAGTCCAGATGCGAATTTGGATTTTATACCTTTATTATTTATGCCTTTGACTTTTTCATTATAGTAGGTCAGGTTTCCATATATGTTTGGGATTGTATGCCTTATTGATATTGTTTGTGCCTATGGGTTCTATCCATTAGTGGTATGATTGGATGTTTAGGCTTGCGTCTCAGAGTTCGGATCAATATGTCTATGGCTATGTGATTAGCTTGATTGTGTCTATGCCAATATGTCATTATGTGACACTTGTTGAAAAGTATGATAGAGATGCCGATAGGTTTTGTTCTATTCCTCTATCCTTATCGAATTATGTATGATTCTGAATTGTACATTGTTTATGCGTTAGGTTTTCTGCTTGAAGCTATCCCATATGTTTAAGTGTAAGTATGTATCATGTATGCTTCATTCTCAACATGTTTTAATATTAATAGGAATGGATTTTGTAGATTTACCTTATTTATTTTCTTTCTTTATGCATGGTTAATTCTCTTGTCAGCATGATGTTGTATAATTTGATAACATGTTTTGTGTGAAGCATGTTTATGTGAGATAATTAGGTCTTACTCAATACATTATTCATATTGATAAAATGCCATTTTATTTTGTACAAGTTTCTCATGCCTTGATTTGTGGGGTTGAGAGTATTGATCACTTGTTGACTCGATAGGTGCTTAGGTTTTTTATCTTAGGAATTCCACATTCTATTTTGTTTTGGCTTGTGTTGAGATTTGTTATATCTTTTTGATAATGTATTAATTTTTTTTTATGGTTTTATAAGCCTTGTATAAAACTTGAGTTAGGTGACGACTACACCTAACTCTTGGGATATGAGTTTAATTTTTAGCCTTATATCCATTATAAGTTAGGTATTGGTTGTACCTTTCATATGTTGAATGCAATGGTAGAACCACACATTACCTATTTAGCTTCCAAAAAATTTTTTGTAACACAAAAAAAAAAATCTAGTTGTAAAAATGAGGGGGTTACAGTGAGTCTTCCTAGATCCTATGATCCACACATAAAAAGAAAAAGAGAGATGAGATGGTTTCCTTGAGGGAAGGGAGGAGTGTAATCCAAAAACATGTAAGAAATCAGATAATTATTGCAAGGTAGGGATGGGAGGTAGAAAAAGGATAATCAACAACTTTAGAAACATGGCCCTTGAGTTGTTATCTATAAAGAGAGAGGAAAATTGTTGGAAGAATTTTAGTTAAATAAACTAAAATAATGTATTAAATATTATGAAAATAATACACGCCATCAAAACATACTTAATAGGATAAAAAGATCATAATCACAAGGTTTTATAAACGTTTGACAAGATTTGAATCAAAATGAGGAAGAAATGAAAGATCCCACCTAAATCAATTGACTGGTCTAACAAAACTAGTTTACTAATTTTTCCTCACTAGTTGAGTGTTGTTCTTAGAATGAATACTTAAGTTCAAGGATAAACAAGTTGACTAGTTTTTGGTACGGCGAGTTGATTGGTCTTTCAGGATCTCATATTTCCAAGTTCTTTCTAAAACTAAACTTATTTTATCTATATTAAATATAAATTTTAATATATTTTGAAAGGTTTTAAGATAAAACATTATAGTAGGGGTTTCCTAAAGCTTTCATCAGGCTCACCTACTAGTAGCTAAATCTATCAGGGAACAAAGCTAGTTACTATAAGCTTTTTTTGTTTGCTTTTCTTTGTTTTTCTTCTTTTTTATGTGATTTTGTACGATGATGCTCAAGGATTTGCCACCCAAGATTTTTAATTGAAGTTTTTTTCCTTATAAAAAAATATAATTAATTTTGTAATATTATTATCTTTACTCTAGCATATTTGAACTATAATTTTCTTTCCTTTGTAATTCATAATAAATGTCATCAAACAAGCAATCTTAAAATACATATATGTAAAGGTTATTCTATACTAATTCATTTTGTTTCATATATTCATTTACCAAATAAGGCCACTATGAAAAGAAATAATTTTTGTTTCATAATATAATTATATACAATAAAATATTATACAAAATAAATAATTTTTAGAGTATATATATATATAAGTTGTCAAATCAGATATTATTTATATTTTTAGGATTGGACATACAATTTATTTAAATTTTTATTAGTCAAATCGGTTATTTGATTTGAAAAGAAAATATTAGATTGATTATTTAATTTTTCAAAGTGGATTGATTAATATATTAAATTAATTTATTAAAAATTAAATAACATGAATAACCCTAATAAGTAAAGAAATTTAATGTACACTTTTGTACGGTCTATAATCTAACAACAATTTCTAATACATTATTTGGGAAAACGTCTTGACCTGAACAACTATTTTTCAAATATATTTTTTAAAAAAAAAAAGAAGAAGAAAAATTATGCAGAATTCAGCGGATTCAACAACTGTATCTCACTGGAACAATGCCTAATTTAAACAATTCGAACTAGCAAAAAATAGTACAATTTCTCATTAAAAAAAAATCCTTTAAAAGTTACAGCTCACCGACGATAGAGGATCCTTTTGGCCCATACCCACCCACCACCACTGCCACAATCATCTTTCCTACTGAGTTAAAGACAGCCACATAATATGTGCTGAAATTGCATTTTAATCAATCAAATCCTTCAAAATGTTGTAAAGCTTTAGTGGGTCTGCTTTTGTTGGGAAAAGTATCGTCTCTAGCAAAAGAGACAATTGCGCCTTCAACAATTGTTTATGCATTGATTCCCCGACTAAAGTGCGATCATTTCATTACTTGCATTTATATATATATATATATATATATATATATATATATATATATATATATTATCCTAGCAAAATAAAGATTTCTTTTTATTTAAAATGCAAGATTCTCATTCTATGAATGATTGAAATTAGTCCATTATATTTATTGATGCCATAATTTAATATTCTGTATATCACTTAGTTCAGGAATAAATTTTATTTTTTCTTTAACATTAAAATGTCTAAATCATAAATGGAAAGAAAAAAATCTAACCGATAGAGCTATCGTCACACCCCAAAACTAAGATCCTACGTCTTAGAACTATCAGATTTTATCCTTATTGATTAATTACTTCTCTTTTCTTGATATTATTAAAAGAAACTATTCTCTTGGGAAAAATATTCATTAAAAAATGAAGTTGATCATCCATTTTTTATTTGATTTTTGATGATCTAATATGATATGGAAATATATATATATATATATAACTTAAAAATTGTTTAACATGTTATCATCTTCATCATCATTATTAATATTATTATTACTTGAGATGTGATTTTGTCTTTCCTATTTTGATTGATCTTATATGATATCATTTGAAAATAATACGAGAAACACAACTTCATAGCAACAGGGATATTGATTGGGTGACCGAGGTTTGATCACCACTAAGGGTGTATCCCTTTCAAAAGAAAAAAAAATGAGTAAAACCCCCTAATTTAAGTATATCAATTTTTTTATATTTATTGCGAAAATAAAGTAAAATAGTTCAAAAGATTGCACAAATTTTCCAACAGGCCCTATATTCATCCAGGTAGTTCACTGGTTATTAAAAAAATTTACAAATTTTTTCTATACAAATATATAAATTTATTTGTAAAAAGAATAGTAGTGGTTGTTTGTAGTTGTTTTCAACAAGATTAATTTTGGTAGTGTGGGTGCTTAAGAATTGTTTCAAACTAAAAATTGGATTAAACTTACCGAAAGTTAGGATAGAGTCTAAATGGCATGATTATTTGTTCTTCATTCTCTTAATAAATAAATAAATTGGTTTAATCCGATTTTATATAATATAAATTTCAAGCCAAACCTTTCTTAATTTTTATTTGAAGACCAAAATGCATTTTACATAGAGTTGATTTGATCCATAATATGATTTCTAGACTTTTGCTTAAATTTTTTTGGTCCTCAATAGTACTATAGTCTGACTTAAATTTAGACCAATAAATATCCAATGGAGGAAGGAAGAATCAACTGAAAAGTCAAGATGTAATTACAAAGTATTTCCTTTGTTATACAACATAAGGTTCTCATATATTTTTAATGTAAATATAATTATTAATATTTTTTAATATATTTTGTTAAAAAAATATGAGAAAAATATTTAAATACAAATATAATAACTATATTTTTATATTTAAAAAAATTAAAGTCAAAATTTATCTTAAATTATATATAAAAAAAACTATATCAAAGTCCTAACCTCCATTTTCAAACTGAAGATGAAATAAACTAATGTAAAATTTAATAATATATTTTAACATTTTTTTTTATCAAAGGTATGTCTAATAAGTATTGTTGAATACTTGTTTTGATTTAAATCTTTTATTTAAAATGATAATGAATAATATTTTAATTACAAAGGTATAATTCAATTGGTGATATGAAGTATTGTATTTTTATTGATTTCAGAAATACTAACAAATAATCATGTACCTCACTAGAAAATTGGTATTTGAAATATTCTTATCGCCATAATTTTTCAAATAATGAAAGCTACATCGAATAAAAGAATAATTAATGAATGATCCGACCAACATCTTTTAGCATAATTTAACGTTTACTTCAACAAAAGGTAAAGAATAATGGTGGGTGAAATTCTAATGATGTACTACCTTTTTATTAAAAAATTATTGTTACATCTTTTGAAAGTAAGAATTAATTATTATTAAAAAAATTAAATATAATATGTAGTATTATAAAATTCTAATAACTATATATATATATATATATATATATATATATATATATAATATTTTATTTTTTTGCTAATATATTCAAAAATTTTAATAATTATTTTAATATATATGTATATAACGGCCGGCTTTCGAATACCAACATCTTAAGTTGTGAGAAATAATAGGAGGTTAGGTCAAATAATCTTTCATCTCGCTTTCGCGTCAAGGGCCTTTCAACCTTAATAAAGGTAGATGATTGCTTTAGCTGCTGTTTCCACTAAATGGAACCAATACCATTCACTTAGTAGCGTCAGCAACAAATAGGTAATGATGATTTTATCTTTTGTTCAATAGAGAAATATCAATATAATTATAGTGAATGCGTTGTTGGATGGATTTCGATAATTTATAATTAAAAAAAAGGTACAATTAATTTTCCTTTTTGTTTCGGTATTTTTTTCCTTTTTATATATGTTGATTGTGAATAGATTATGCTTCACCCAAACTCAATAGGTCCACTCATAATTCATAGCCACTCCTCCCGTAAAGTAAATCATGATTGTGATTGGTTATCTCTTTTGTTATCGTTCGGTCATATATAACTAAGATGAAATAACGTCCAACTTTAGCCATTAAAGAGAGATCCATTTTGATAATTTTATAACAATTTTATTATTCATTGCCATATTAAAATCTGTATGTGCATAAGTGGCTCAAATCATCGTGAATAACAAAAACTACGCCTTATCCTTCAGTAACAACTTCTGAAGAAAGAAAAAAAAAACACTTAAATAAAACCTATCTAGTTGCCACAAAATAGCATTATAAACTTTTTATTTGGACAATCTTGAATTCCAATGTATGTTTGGTGAATAAGCTCCTTCACTAACTTATCAAGGAGCTATACGTTAACTTATAATACACCATAGTTTTTGTTATACCTAATGCATTGGATTATAGCTATTGCCCATTACTAGGTATACCATACACTCCCCTTTTTTTCTTGTTGTCATCTCAAGCATCCATTGTAATACATGCTCTTATGTTTAAAAGCAATAGTAGATGTCAAGCTAATTCATGGCTTTCACTACTTTTGGTTTGCTAGGGGGAAGGAGATGAACAACTAATTGTGATCCTAATTTACTCCTTACCCACATACTCACTATAGTAAGGGTTACTCCTTTGCTAGCATGGCTTTGTTACGTACTAACAAGAGAAGGAGTTTTTTACCTCAAACAAACCTTCTTGTTGGCATAACAACTAATACTAGGATACCATGTTTCCCTACAATTTTAGTCGGTATATATATATATATATATATATATATATATATATCCCCAAGTTGCATCAGATTATGTCTCGATGATATGTAGTACACTTCAAAAATGCATAGGATTGTTAAGCTTTGTATTCATTTTGTTGGACTTAAACAACTTTGATATAATAATTTTGGATCCATAAATTATATTTATGATGCATCAATTATGGAGAAGCTTTTTTTTTATTTCTACTTTGTTTCATACTTACAAGTCTCTCAAGCCTTCTACTTTTCACTAACAAACCTATTTTCTAGTACTGCTAGTTGTCACAGCCTGACTCTTCCCGTAGAATCTCATGTGATACTTGCCTAGTCACAACCCTTGTGTGAGGTTAGGTCAAGTCAGCCTAATCCATATTAATGACAAGATAAAAGTATCAGTAGTATGGACCATAAGATAATTTTGAATAAGGAAGCTTTATATTAAAAGATAATATGTACAAAGATAGACATCTTACAACACTTTGGACTTCTTAGATGGTGGGAGCTAGTAGGCCTCTATTTATAACTAAGGTCCTTTTAGTCCCTCCTACAAAAGAGAAGTGTCTAGAATTTTCGTATAATACAAAATAAGTCTAAATATTTCTTTTCTACACTATTTGATTACCTTTTCATACTAAGGGATCTAGGACATTCCCTTAGAATATCTCCTATGTACAAGAGTACTCTAAAATATTCAACTTTATTCTCCTTTATTTTATAATATTTCATAATATTCTAGATTGTTTCATGCACATCTAGAAGTTTTTTAACTTTCTAAGATATGCTAGAAAATCCCAGCATATAGACTTATAACACCATAAAATTTACTACTTAAAAATTTTATTTTAGCATAAGAGTAATAATAAGATAATTGGGTATTACTGTTGTAATCAACATAAATTTAGCTTACCATGTTATTTTTACATTGAATATAAGAAAAAATATTCACAACTTAAAATAATATAAACAAAGAATAAGAGAAATTTCTGTAAACTTAGATAATAGTTGGGGTTTAACTTAGATTACATAATGAAAAAATACAATAAGAAAATAAGGGATCTAATAAGACTAAGAATCCAAAAGATATCTGAATAACAAATTAATTACTTGATAACATTAATTCTAAGTAAAAATCTCAAAGGATAACATAATCACTCATCCACAAGAAAATCATCATAAGTAGTGAAATCATTTAGACAATCCTTAGTGATTTACACAATGAAATCCAGGTAATCTACTCTTGGGAATGAGTAACATCCATGAAAAGGATGATTCATACACTACATACTAAATAAGGTAACAATATAGTCATGGCAAGGGTATATAAGTACATAAGATAACATGGAAGGCTATTCATATGCATTTAATAACCAATCTATAGTTCCATTATTAAGTATACTTATAATTTATTTAATTACGTTGAGTTCAAGGACTCCCACTATTCTTAATCTAGTGAAATAAACTAAAATACCTAGCAGAAAAAACACACTTCACCAATATTATTAAGTTGATGGAACATACTCTACATCTCCTAGGGCAACATGCTTCTCTCCGTTATTTTTTTCCAGTGGATCAAACCAAAACACTTGCTAGAAAAAAAAATTGGCCATTATTATTAAACCAATGGAATGGTTTGATACATCTCTTAGGGAAAAACTCTCATAGCTATTATTCTCATTTTATGGAATAAACCAAAACACCTCGGTTACGACTCACTCGATCTTTCACTTTATGTATTAACGCCTTATTCGACAATTAGTTATCTCAATCTCGTTATTAAATCTTATTATAAATATACAAGGCATATAAAACACAACCAGAATATATTTGGGTCATCCTTAAGTGGAATGGCAACGACACCCCTAAAAAACTCTAATTACATCAAACAAGCATAATTTTCCCCTCAGACCCATCTAACCACCAAATTTGTGCATCATCCTAAAATAATGTTATTAACAACATATTCAAAATTTAAGTTCTAACTCTAACGTCTTATACATATGATAACGAGCCTACCTCTAGGGTGACTATTCTTAATTTAAGTCAATTTATTATTTTATTAGACACATGTTGCTCATAATTACCTTGAATATTTCATGTAACCTACTTAGCATATTTTAAATCAATATCAAATTATAAATAACACAATGTTCATATTTAACACATAATAACCAAAATATCCTTATCTTACCTAAATGCCTCAAAGTCTCATTTTATATAATTTGTGACCTACTCAACCATTATTTGATCATAGTACTTATGAAATAAATTATAAAAACCTTAGTGGTTAGCATGCTTTAATTATTTTGCACGCTCTCATGAAATGACCAAAATACTCTTAAGGCAGCCATACCATCTAAATATTCACAAAACCCCATTCGACATGATTAATTTCCAACCTTCAATATATTACATCACAATGCAACTTCATCATATTCATTCTACTTTATCAAAATCATATATCAAACTAACATGCTTAGGGTTGCAATACAAAAATTTATAACATAAATTATCACATAAGCTCATGCTTTCACATAGTACTCATTTTTCCATAATACAATAAAACATTATCATAAAATGACATCAATGATATGAGTTAAAAAAATATGACAATACTAGCACAATATTGCATACAAATTTATACATAGAATTAAAATCCCTATACTAAGACATGTATCCTTACCTAATCAACACTAGTCTCTAAGTAATTGAAACCCTAAGATGCCTCATCCGAGATCACTGAAAAATTACCTAAACTTTAAGAATAACACATGTTTTAAAGCTTAAAAAAATAACTAATGAAAAGGCAAGGAAAATGAGGTTAGAAAAAAGCAAGAATTGAAGCAACCAAAGAGGCTCAAAGCTGCATGAATGTGTTGCACAAATAGAGTTTTGTTGCATGAGGTAGTGGTGCAACTAAGGGGTATGTGGTGTGAGATACTTACACAAATGGGGGCAGTTTGCATGATCTTCTCGTGTAGGATGGAGTAGGGTAGCATGAGGTTTGGATGCTGAAGGAGGGAGGATATGTGAGCAGTTCACATTAGGGTGGTTTTGCTACGTGAGGTGTGGGTAGTTTCAAAAGTGTTGTTTCATGAAGAAGACTAAATATGGGGATAAAATTAGGTTGTCACATGATCATCTCACACTAATAAGGATGAGTAACGTGAGGCTCTAACACAACAAAGGTGGTGGAGCGTGAGGTTTGATAAATTACACAGACCTTGCTGCACGAAATGGTGGAGAATCAATGGGGCGATGTAGAAAAAGGCTATATATGGAGAGAGGGAGTGAGGGATGAGTTTGTTTTAAGTATCAAATGAAGTAAGAAGTGATATAGGAAGAGTATTTATGGTTAAAGTGAAGGTTGCGAATGATTTGATAGTTAGAGGATAGAGGAAGAGAAAATGAAGCTAAGGATTGGGATTAGGGGAGATTTTGTGATAGATCCTTGGAGTTAAGGGATGGGATAATGGTGATGATGAATTTAGACTTAGGTAGGCTAAGGTTGAAAGATCAACAAAATATATTTGGTTGAGGAAGAAGAAAATATATGGAGAAGAAGAAAAGAGAAAAAGGAAAAGAAGAAAAGGGGGAATAAGTTTAGGATTAGGGTTAAATTTTGGTTTAAATTTAGTATTAAAGAATTAGGGTGAGATTAAAAATATTAATCATATAAAATTAGGATTAGGTTAATTTAGGTATTACAAGACCTCTCTAGTACTTCCCCACCAAATTGAGCATCCTAAGTGCATTTAGCCAAGTCTTGATCCATTTTGTGGGGCCCAAAGTTGTCACTCTATATGACATTATCCGCCATCTAAAATCACATTGCCTTCATTTCATATCTTCAATTCTTAGCCTCAATATCCCTCACCTTTTATCCTTGTAACCTCCCTTAGGTAGTGGTTGTTGCTTCCACAATTCTAAGGGTGTCTAGATTCGATGCACTTCTCTTGAGTTGCATCCCATACTTTGGATGGAAATGACCTTCAATAGGGATTTTTTTCCTTTCATGCTAATCCTGAAGGAGTTCCACCATTCATGAGTCCTCTCCATCATATATGCACAAGTTTTGATCCCTAGCCATCACACATGCTCTAGCGATGTTGAAGAATTATTGACCTAATATCACAGAATAGTCGTTTAAATCTCAGAGACTCTTTGTTAGGTTTTAGACTCATCGTTCCCTATATTCATCTCCCCTACCTTTGTTCTTGTCTCCCTATGGAGCCTCTCAGGTAAGGGTGAGGTCCATGAGTGACTCTACTATAGCTATAGCATTGCCAACACTAGTAACACAACACCTTTCAATTCTATCCCAAACCTTAGGTTGGAGGCCCATCATAAAGTTGAAGTAAAACTCCTCTTCGTTTATGGTCGATACCTCTAGCTTTAGTACCACACAATCCTTTACATAACCTCCTACTAGACCAATCTATTTGAGCTTGTACATGTTTACCTAGGCTAAGAATTCAGCATTTCTTAAGTAAAATTGTTTATTAGCCTCTCACGTAAACTCCATCCAAGTGGTGATGGTAGCACATCCTAACTCCATATCATTAAAATTATTATGTCACCATTCCATAGCATTATCAACAAGAAAGGAAGTAGCAATATGTACCATTTCGTCTTTAATAGTGACAAATGAGTTTTCAAAGAAATGCTCCATGGGAAAAGGAAAGTGTTTAGTGCCTTGGCATCCCGTATGTCTATAAATGGTGTTGGTCCTTGTAAATCCTATAAAACCCTCTTTTTTAACAGTTGAAAATTTCTTTAAAAAGAGTTAATTGTAAAAATTAAATCATTAAAAATTTAAGGCATTACAACCATACTTAGTATACATCTAGTTCCTCTACTTTTCTTATATAAGTGTTTAGGCTAAAATATTTATCTACTTAAATTAAAAAAAAATTAATAAGAAACATATAAAGATTTTATTGCAATATTAAATTGTTTAGATAGCAAAATATCGAACAAAAGAGTTACAGCTAATAATAGAAAGAAATACATAAGGAGACATAAGAATCTAAGGGATATCCAAATCAAAAGATGCTAGAGTGAACATTAGATAATACTAACTCTCAACTCCTACTGAAAGCCATCAAACCATGTCCTTAAAGTACTCCTGTAAAATCGAAACCTATCAATACAATGGTACTAAGTAAACCACTACATAACATTAGGCATACATATATCACATAAAACACATAAAAGTTACTACAAAAGATCATGACATAACATGTTAAATAGTACAAATTATGGTTAAGTGCCTTATTCAAGCCATAATTTATATCATACCATATGCCACATGCTCATTACATCAAACGTATCCATTTTATGACTATTTCATTAATCCAATTATACTAAAGATGTCCTATCAAGGAAAACACTAAACCATTATTAAGGTCTTTTCCAATAACCACCTCTATATCACTTATAGTATGATAAAGAAAACACTAAAATTATAACCAATATACCAAATCCAAATAGTGCACGGAAGAAACTATCACACCAACATACTAAAACCAAGTAGTGTATAGAGGCAACTACCATACCCACAAACCACACCAATCTATTTAAATCCTTATACAAACATTAATTCCATTTTTAATTACTCGATAGGATACAATAATAACATAAAGATATATAAAGTGCTTCGGGTAATACTGGTGCACTAAGGCAACACAATATTCCCCCAACTTGTAACCTAGAGATATACAACTAGTATACTTCGGTCATACTCGTGCAACAAGGTAACACAATATCCTCTCATCCTAGGACACCTGATCCTTAAGTATTGATATCCCTTATAGGGCTCATAGATCTCCTATATAGTAGACTAGAGCCTTAGACAAAATATTAACACATCCAATGAAACCACCAAATCAAATTAAGGGATTATACCTCATCTCTAGGGTATCTAATTCTAATAATAAACCATTTCCAAATTTTGAGTTCTCCCACTTTAAATATTAATATCTGAATAAGATGATCATAAAATATTACATAATGTACAATAATTTCAATTCCATACTTAATAGTTTCCCCTTTATTTCTAATTATTTAAGCCAACCCTAAGATTAAGGATCCAAGATAAGGTTAAACTCAACACTAAGTCAATCTAGAAATTAATTAAGGTCATCCTAGTATAATTATTCACACTTTTTGGCATAATTAGCCATAAATGACCAAAAATCCCCTATATGTTATTTACTCAACAATTCTCCACCTTAATACCAATTGTAATTAGAATTAAGTAAAGTTCATGGCATGAATAAAGAACATCAAAATATGCACATTAATATAAAATTAAAAATTTAGAAATTTTCAAAAGTGACAAAATTATTATTTCATCCCTAAAATACAATCAAGCCTATTTAGCACATAAAACCTTAATCATGCGCAATTATTTTACAACAAGCAATCCTATTCTAGTGTACTATTATAAACATATAAAAAACATAAATTTAACATACCCTTAAATAAAAATACATGGTCACATATTTACACAAATTAATAAAAATCCATGGTACATGCATATTTGTTTAGATTACAAGAAAGTATAAATTACACTTAAACATAACATATGAAACCTCAAATACATTATCATATTATTTTTACATATATAGTAGTAAAATATGGGTTACTTGTTGCCAAGCATAAATGGCAAAATAAAAACAAAGAACCACAAAAAAAAAAACTTAAACGCCTTCAAAATATGGAGGCACAAGAGGAGGAGACAAAAGTTGATAAATTCACAATTTAACCTTCTTTAATTATTTAAAAATAAATAATGGCTTGATAGAAGGAAATACAGAAGTAGAGAGAGAGAGAGAGAGAGAATATGGAGAAAGGGAAGAGGATGAGTCTTGGTTATAGGCTCAACAAATATCAAGAACACTTAATAAAAAGAGAGGTGGGAGAAACCAAAAGGATAAAATGAGATAAAGGCTAAAAGAACACAACGAAAGCAATGGGGTATAAACATGGGATGGAGGAATCAAATATCTGCAGCCAAAAGAGGGGTAGGTAGCTTGTTACCTACTTGAATGACAAAGTATATGGTGGTTGAGTATGTAAGGTGATAGAGTGTATTTAGGTTAAATAAAATTATGAAAAATCAAGCAATCAACTAAGGAATTGGGGAGGCGATGGTGTGAAGGTCCAATGTTAGGTTAAAGCATGGGAAGTTTAAGTGAAAAAGGTCGAGTATAAGAAAATCTATAAGGATACAAGTAATATAGATAGAAAGTGCTAAGAAATGATTTTAGCCCAATTTTTAGTTGAATGAATGGGAAAAAGGTAAATTTGATACAATTTAAGATCACAAAAGTGTAGGGAAGTAATTTTATGGGTAAATAGTAATTTTAGATTGATTATTTTTAGTGTTGGAAAGACCAATAAAGAGGATAAAATTAAGAACAAATACCAAATAAGCTCAAAAAATTACGAAAAGTTATGGCAAGGCTTAAAATAATATTCTAAATGTAATTGTAAATTTTTATGAATTTAAAAAAAGGTTTGATATATTAAATATTGACCCGACAATGAACTAACAAACTTAAAAAAATAATTATAAAAATATATACCAAAACTATTTCTAAAATCACAAAACTTTCCATATCATCACATTTACCCACTTAAAATCAAAATATAATTTTTCAAAATTTTTAATAGACATTTGATATAATTTTTAGTTAGCATACCTTAATTATATATTTTGTATATAAATTATCAAAGGGAAAATAAACATAAATAAAAATTTGTATATTTATGATTTAACTCAATTTAGATCCAAATAATATTTGATAAGAATATTTAAAAGGTTTAACTTAAATGTTAACATATATGAACAATAATTTATAATCAAAGTACATCTAATCATAAAATCAAAATTATTAAAAAATTACTAAAAATAACCTTGAAGTTATAAAATATTCTATAATAATTTATGTAATTAATTGCATATAAAATAACATATCTTTATATTATTACATATAACTACATCTGGTTAAAAACCGACTATTAAATTACTACCCACTTAAAAATTTAAATATTTCTCTAGTAGGTTATTCCATCACATTCAGAAGCATAAAAATTTAGGACATTACCTTAAATATGTTTGACGTACAATAATATTCTAGAACATTATAAAGATTTTAAAACTTTTTAATATACCTAAATAATTTTAAAACATGTAATCTCTCTTTATATATCTATCTTTCTAGATAGATAGATTATCAAATTAAAGACGACGGATGCATCTAGTTCAGCTTCTGTCTGTTAAATGTTGAAATCTATTCGCTTGATGGTCATGTCCATAGGGATCTTCTGCGCACAACCTTCATCTACGTCAGAACTCCTTCCAACAATATAAGAATTTGATCCCAAAAATTCAGAATGCGTGAGAGCGTTGATGACATTATAACTCGTGTACTTCCTGCACAACTAAGATACTTTTTTATTTAGTATTTTGTCTTTCCAACCATCTTATCTTTGAGGGGAAGGTACTGTTAGTTTGACACCATGCAGGGCCGGTCTTAGATAAATTAGGGCCTAGGCTATACTCATAAATAAGTTAAATAACTTTTAATAACCACTCCAATATTTATCAAAAAATAATATAAAATTATATTATTTTAGTATCATAACATTTGATTATATTTTATTATATACTATGATGTTTCTAAAATTTTAAAGCAAAATTAAATTTAATTGTAAGTATACATATAAAGCAAGTATTGTAGTTTTAGGATATTTTTAAGACTACTCTTATACAAAATATATAACAATTTCGATGGAACATGGTAAGATTAAATAATAAAAAAGAGTAATGAATAGTAGTTTTAGCTCAAGTATAATAGTACAAATATATTTTAAAAAAATATAATAGGAGTCTTAGGATTATTTTTTCTACTTACTTATATACACCACATTGGTTTGATTTTTTTTCATATATATATATATATACTATTAATAGTGGGCCCTCATATACTTGGGCCCTAGGCTTTGGCCTCTTCGACTTAAGCCTAAGGCCGGGCCTGACACCATGACTGCCTACCGATTTGTTATAAAAGGCGAAATCTCTCGCGCCCAACTACCGATGTGTACGGGGCTAGAGGTATTTCAAGGTACTTAAACGGAAAAATCATCCTCTTCACAGCCTCGTACTTGTACCCGTAGTATACATCTTTTTTATTGCCTTCGGACCCCCACGCCGCCCCATATAAGCTAAGCTCTTCATAAGAGGCACCACCAATCCCAGTCTCCTACCGAAGTCATCGAGGTATTTCTTCACCTTTGTAGCAAAATGACCATAGCCTCTTTGGTGTCAGGCCGGGTTGTCCTTTAAATCCATCTGCTTTCCGTAAATTTGTTTTTATTTTATTTTTTACGTAGCTACTTTATGCCTATGACAAATAGGTTAGTGGTTGGGGGGTAGGAAGCCATTGACATTGGATGACTCTATGATCATAGTAATATACATGGTAGCTAGTACAAGCATGGCAGATTAATTTTTTTTAAACTCACTACAAAATAAAATAAATTATCAGTCTTCCTTGTATCCTTACATTTTTTTTGCTTGTCAACTTTCTTTATTTTTTACGATATATCAATATAATTACTATCTTCTAAGTTATAAGCTCTTTACTCATAAATAAAATTTTGATCTACACTAGTTAAAATGCCCTAATATAAAATACAACATTATATTTAGAAAATTACTAATTAAAATTAAATAAAAGTAGATATGCTTGGTACAACCAACTAAACGTCGGTTTAAACAAGAACTTCGTTAGCCATGTAACGCTATCCAAACCCTAACCTCATCCCACTCAAGCCATCTGTTCAAACCAGCCATCAACCCAACCATGCTTAGGCCACCGTAACCAGCCACCTAGCCATCAATTCCAATCCGTTCCCGCACTAAAAGTCTGAGGTCGGTGTGCCTTCCTAGCACTTTGGTCAGAAGTTGCACATGGTGTTCGTCGATAACATAGCAAAGGATATCCATGTAGAAGAAGTAAGGGAGTTGTTTTCGTCGACTGGATCAGTGGTGGATACATTCATTAGCAGGAAGGCAAGGAGAACATCAACCTACATTTTGGGTTCATAAGATATGGATGTGAAAGGGAGGCGGTAGAGGCTGTGAGAAGCATTAATAATATGCTGCTCCATGGTATTAGACTTTACGTTAAACGGGCAATGTTTGAGAGGGACAATTCGCCACAATTGAAGGAGCAGAGTAGATCAATGTAGAAGGAAAAAGTGAAGGAAGGTTTCAAGGAGAAAGGTAGATGGTAACCAGCTCTTAGGGATAGACGAACATTTGCTTCGGTTGCTAGAGGCGAAGGAAGATGCTCACCAGAAGGGAATCGGCAAGTCATCCCCGTTCAAGTTGATGAGAATGTAATGGAGTGGCTAGATAGAAGCGTGGTGGTGGAAACAATGCAACCCTTCCTGCTTGAGACTACCATCCCAAAACTGATGCAAGAATAGAGATTGGCCACCAAGGTAAGGGATTTAGGAAGGTTTAAAATCTTAATTATGTTTGATTCTTTAGATGACTGCAATGTGGCACTTGAGGAGGACAGTTTGCTCCATGAATCATTCCCAACTGTGAGGAGATGGAGGCTGGAGGACGCTTGTGTTTTGTGTCACACTTGGATAGAAATTAGGGGCTTATTTGTGGTATCTTGGAGGGAGGAAGTATTGCGGTCCTTGGCGGCCCCCTAGGGACGATGGGTGTGCTGGGAAGAAGAGGGGGTGTAATCCCCCAAAATTTTAGAAAACTCTTAATTTGATAAATAGTTTTATTTGAAATAAATTAACTTTTAAAATTATTTAGTTTAATTATTATATGGACTTTCAAGTATATAAATGTGGATAGGAGTAATTAATAAATTAAAAATAAGTATTTTATTATTTTATCATATTATTTTTATTTAAATAATTTTTCAAACTAATATTTTACTAAAATTAGCATTTTTGAACCAATATATTAATTTATATTGAATTAAATTATTAAATTAAATAATTTATCAAAAATATTATATTTTATTATGCTCTAAATTAAATTAAATTATTTCTCCCTATTTCCCTTTTTCCTTCTCTTTCTTTTTCTTTTCCTTCTCCTTTTCTCCTTTTCCTCCTTCCTTTCTTTTTCTTTTTCTTTCCCTAGCTCAGGCTGCTAGGCTTGCTCCCCTCCTTGCGCCTGGGCCAGCGGCCCATTCTCCCCCCCACACGCACAGCCGACCCAGCCACCTCCTCTCCTCCTTCCTTTCTCCCCTGGATCGGTCGGCTCAATCTTTTTTCTTCCCTTCCCCGACCGGCCTGCTGCTCCCCGCCCTGTCTTTTTTTTCTCTTCTTCGACCTCCACGTCTCGACCCAGCTGCTCCCCGATCCGTCTTCTTCGGCCAGTGCTGCCACCTCGGGCACGCCGGCCACCGCCCCTGCAACCACTACCACCACCTGCAACACACTCTCACTCTCCCTCTCTCTCTCCCTTGTATTTTTTTTCACCAAATAGGAACTGGGAAGCCATGCACCCCGTCCCGCATGGCTCCCCTTACCCCTCTTCGTCAACCTCCCCCTGCCACCCTAGACATTGTCGTCGATCAGCCACCTGCCCCCTCTCTTCTCCCTCTTCTTTTTCTTCTCCCCTTTAGCCATTTGTCTACCCTATTCTTCGAGCTCCTCTCCCCCGATCTCCCCCTTCTCTCCTTTCTTCTCTTTCCATTTTTTCCCCCTGTTTTTGCACATTGCCACCCTCGGCCGCACCAACCACCGCACCAAGCCCCTGCACCACCTTCTGCACCCTTCTACTACCGCCCTACACAGCCCCAACACTGTCCAAGCCACCCAACACCTCCCTCTTCCTCCCCTCTTCTTTTTCTCCCTATTTTTCTTCCTTCTCAACAGCCCCCCTGCAGCCCTCCTTCTGTCGCCGTCCGACCACCTATTCCGCCACCCAAACCACCATTCAACACCCTGCAACCCCCTCTACCACCACCATGCCTTAGTTGGTCGAAAACAACCCTTGCACCCCTCCATTTTTCCCTCCTCTTTTCCTTCCTTCTCAGCCCTTCCACCTCGACCCATTTCAGCAGCCACCTTCGCCACCTCACCGTTGCCGCCTCAGCCGCCCTTGGCCTCCAACAACCCATCCCCAGCATCCACCTACACCCCCTCTTCACTCCTGCACCATTCCCTTGCCTTGAAACCTCCCCCAGCCACCTTCTTTTCTAGCCTAAAGACCCCAACCCGAAAATAATCATTATTCTTCCTTTCACCCCCTCTTCGAGTCTTTCCTCCTTTTATTTTTGCATGCAGCTCATGCTGCACAAGCAGGATGAGTTGATGCTATTATTGGACTATTTTTATTAAAACATTTTAAGGTAAAATAATATTTAAGTTAATTATTTCATTAACAAAATTTTATAAGGTCTTATGCTTTGATTTTCTCACTTCTAATATAATGATTATTGATATTATTTTTAGGTGTTGATTTTGCTATTTAAAGTTTGAATCTTTAACCAGGATACCGGTAAGGTTCGATTTTTGCGGGATCTAAGGTAATCGTTAAACCCCACTTAAACGTATGTTTACACATTAGGAATTTTAATATGTTATTATGTTTGATATATGGTGGTTAATATAAATTATGTGTTTGCTTGCATTGTTCAATAAAAAGGAAAGTATGCCCTTTATGTGCTATGTGTGGAAATTTTGCTTAAGGAAAGAGTTTGGCTATTAATGGAAGCATTAAGTACCTATCCTTGTTATTTTATGTATTGTGACCATTTATGCATGAATAATATTATTGTTAGCCCTAGGGGTATTTTAGTGATATTCCTTGTGCTAGATTATGGTCTAATATGTGTGGGTGCTAATATGTATCATGTTAAAATATAATGGTTGGTGGAGTTGGATATTGTTAATGGAGTATTAATATTATTATTCCATGTGGTAATGTTAACTTAATAAAAGTGGTGTAATAAGGTGGTAAAGTGTTAATTTTGGAGGCAAAAGGGCAATATGGTATTTTTATAATTGAATGGCAAAATGGTAATTTTATAAGTAAAGGGGTGTTATGGTAATTTTGGAAGTAAAGGGTAAAGTGGTAATTTTGGGAGTAAAAAGGGCAATATGGTAATTTTATAAGCAAATGGCAAAATGATAATTTTACAGGTAAAGGGGTATTATGGTAATTTGGGAGTAAAGGGTAATATGGTAATTTTGGATAAGAAGGAAAAAATGGTAATTTTGTAAGGAAAGATAAAATTGGTAATTTTGGATGTAAAAGGGTAAAATAGTAAATTGTAAAGTAAAAAGGGTGTTGTGGTAATTTTTATAAGTAAAAGTGTATTGTGGTAAATTTGTAAATAAAAGGATATTATGGTAATTTGGAAGTAGGGGTAGAAGGGTAATTTTGTGCCCCAGCCAGGCCCTATATCTTACTCTATCTAGCTCTATGGACCTAGTTAGGGAGTATACATACTTATGGATTAGGTGTCCTTGTCGGTAGGGTACTGAGTAGCTTTATACACCAATACGACCAGGGGTACCTTTGCGTCTCTGGGTTCATGGTTGAAGGGTACTGAGTAGCTTGTATGCACCGATACGACCGGTGTACCTTTGTGTCCCGAGTTCTTGATCTCCCGTCCGAAGCAAATAAATGGAATTTGTTGTGCTGATTAAAGAAAGGAAAAATACTAATCATGAAAGTGAAAGATTATGAGCCGGGCCCAGTTAGATTATGATATTGATTACCGATCCACCGGTTATAATAGTGGCCCAAGAGCGTGTTGCCCTGGTAAGTGATTATGAGTACCGATCCACCGGATATAATAGTGGCCCAGAAGCGTGTTGCCCTGGATGATGTTGATATATATATTCCGATCCACCGGTAATAATAGTGGAGGTCTCGAGCTCAATAAAACCAGTGATGTGTGTGAATAAATTTATGGAAAAATACTAATAACTTATAGTGGAACACCATGTGAGTCGGGGCCAGATCAGTCCACCGGCGAATAATAGTGGCCAGAAGCGTTTTGCCCTGGAGACCGATCCACTAGCATATAATAGTGGTTAGGTCACTTGAATAGCACCTGAAAAGACCTGCAAGGGACACTGCCCATTGAATAGGCAGGGGCCCCACGAATGGAACCCTTCAGTACTATAGTACTGAGTAACCCTATAAAGTCACACTTAAAAGCAGACCCGTAATGTCACACATGATACAAAACTACATGCATATATAACATTCACATAATTAACAATCACATCAAATATCAATAGGTCGTTATGAACAATCGATACTTTCAAGCATTAAGCCATGTCATAGTGCAGAATTAATATATTCGGGCCTTAAGCCATTAGTCCATTATCATTCAATCAATATCATATTTTATATTCATGTAAGTGCGAGAACCCCACTATTATAGCCGGTGGATCGGTCACTTATAGGGCAGAACGCACCTAACCACTATTATATGATGGTGGATCGGTCTCCAGGGCAAAACGCTCCTGGCCACTATTATTCGTCGGTGCACCAGTCTAGCCCCGACTCACATGGTGTTCCACTATAAGTGATTAGTATTTTTCCATAACTTTATTTACATACATAACTGATTTTATTAAGCTCGGGACGCCCACTATTATTGCCGGTGGATTGGAATATATATCAACATCATCCAGGGCAACACGCTCCTGGGCCACTATTATATCCGGTGGATCGGTACTCATAATCACTTGCCAGAGCAACACGCTCCTGGGCCACTATTATATCCGGTGGATCGGTACTCATAATCACTTGCCAGGGCAACACGCTCTTGGGCCACTATTATAACCGATGGATCGGTACTCATTATCATAAGTCAACTGGGTCCGGCTCATTAATCTTTCACTTTCGTAATTAGTGTTTTTCCTTTCTTTAGTCAGCACAACAATCATATTTATTTGCCTCGGACGGGAGATAAAGAACCCGGGACACAAAGGTACACCGGTCGTACCAGTGCGTATAAGCTACTCAGTACCCTTCAACCACAAACCTAGGAACGCAAAGGTACCCTGGTCGTACTAGTGCATAAAGATACTCAATACTCTACCGATAAGGACACCTAATACATAAGTATGCATACCCGCTAAATAGGTCCATAGAGCTAGATAGAGTAAGATATAGGGTCTAGCTGGGGCATAAAGGCACACCAGCAAATACCAGAATAATCGTGGACTAAACCACATCTTTAGGGTAGCGACCCCTAAAGAGTCACCATTTCCGATCTCGAGGTCTTTCACTTTAAGTATTAGTGTCGTAATTAAGGTGATCACCAAAAGCACAATAATAAGATACTTATTCACTTTCAATCGTTCTGATATCATTAGTCATTTCTTATTCGGACGGTTATCCAAGAATACACAGAGAAATCATTAAGGCCATCATAATCCAATCTAATTCCGAATTAGAATTTGTTCTCATGATACTTACTAATTATCAAATACTCTTACTTGGCTAATCAACATTATTTAAATCATATTATGAAATTCCACAATCACAACGACATGTTAGGTACAAAATTATTTATTTACCCCTTACTTATATAATTGCTAAGTCATCCCTTCCTTACTTGATAAATTACCATATTACCCTTTAGGTTGCATAATTACCAAATTACCCCTTATCCAATTTAGGTTACCAAGTTATCTCCTACACTTTTTAGATCACCATTCACCCCTCATAATTGCTACGCTTAAGATGTCTCCCATTTGGTTGGTTAGATTACCAATTTGCCCTTTTCTTTAGTTACAATCAAGAGCTTGCCCTTTAGCGAATAAATTACCAAATTACCCATCTTTGCTATCATGATTACCAATTTTCCCC
The DNA here is from genome assembly GCA_039764185.1 of Tamarix austromongolica. Classification (NCBI taxonomy): domain Eukaryota; kingdom Viridiplantae; phylum Streptophyta; class Magnoliopsida; order Caryophyllales; family Tamaricaceae; genus Tamarix; species Tamarix austromongolica. The sequence goes on from CM077816.1 coordinate 67,394,947, forward strand.
TCTAGTAGGTTAAACAATTACTAACTTACCCTTTAGTCGGTTAAATTACCAAATTACCCTTCTCCATTATCGTAATTACTGAATTACCCCTTTAGTTGGATAAATTACCAAATTGCCCTTATCCATTATCAAAATTACCAAATTGCCCTCTTTTTGGTTAATTTACCAAATCACCCCTCTCCATTATCGTAATTACCATTTTACCCTTCTTAATTATTATAATTACCATTTTATCCTTTTCCATTATCATAAATCCCAAATTACCCTTCTTCTTAATTACAATTATTAATTTACCCTTCTTTATAATTATAATTACCAATTTACCCTTCTCCATATTTATAATTATTAATTTACCCTTCTCTATTTTTATAATTATTATATTACCCTTCTCCATTATTAAAATTACCATAATGCCCTTTAATTGGTTAATTTACCAAATTACCCTTCTCTAGTATCATAATTATCCAATTGTCCTTCTATATAATTTAATTACCAAATTATCTTTCGTTGTTATCATGATTACCAAGTTACCCCTTACTCCCAAGTTTACCATAATATCCTTTTATTTACAAAATTACTCTTCTACCCCTTACTTCCAAATTGCCATAATATCCTCTTATTTATAAAAATTACCATTTTTCTTACAAATTACTATAATACCCTCCTTCATCCAAAATTACTATTTTACCTCTTACTTCCAAATTTACCATTCTTACCACTTACTTATAAAATTACTATATTGCCCTTTGACTCCAAAATTACCACTTTACCCTTTTCTTCAAAAACTACCATAATACCCCTTTACTTATCAAATTATCATTTTGCCATTTAATCATAAAATTACCATATTGTACTTTTGCCTCAATAATTACCATAACACCCTTCTTTCTCACAACTTACAATTTTATCCTTTTACTTATAAAATTATCATTTCACCCCTTTCTTTTGAAATTACCAAAATACCCTTTTGCTTACAAAATCATAGTTATACCCCTTTCTTTCAAAATTACCAAAATACCCCTTTACTACAAAATTTCTAAAATACCCTTTTCACTTATAAAATTTCCACTTAACCCCTTTATTACACCACTTTTATGAATTTACCACCACTACATAAAATACTAATATTAGCACTTCATTCTTATCATTTAACTCCACCAACTTGTCATTATTCAACATAATACTCATTAGCATCTATATATATTTGATCACATACTTACACAAGCATATTACTAAAATACCCTTAGACAATAATATTATTCATGCATTAGCAACATAATACATCATAGACAAGCATTTAACATTTCCATCAAATATCAAACTCATTCCTTAAGTATCATCTTCACACATGGCACAAAATCTATCATAATTTTCTTTTCTTTTCTTTTTATCAATCAATATAAGCAACCATATATATATATATATATATATATATCATACTAGGCAACATAAAACATGCATAAAATCATACTAAAATCCCTAATGTGCTAGCATACGTTTTTCCATGCATTTAAGTGAGGATTACTGATTACCTTAATCCCGTAAAAATCGAACCTTACCGGTATCCCGGTTAAAGATTCAAAGCTTAATTAGCAACTCAACACCTAAAAATAATATGAATAAGTATTATATTAGAAGTAGGAAATTAAAAAGGATAAAACTTTATAAAAATTTATTTAATAATAATACACTTTAATTAACTATTAATATACCTCAAAATTTAGATAATTAAATTTCCAAATCAATGTGGAGCTCACGCTGCATGAACAGCGTGAGCCACATGCAAAATAAGGGGAGAAAAAGGTTCGAAGGGGGTGAGATAGAAGGGAGGGGAGATGGCTCGGTTTGGGGTCTTTAGGCTAGAAAAGGAGGTAGATGGGGGAGGATTGGAGGCAAGGCAAGGGTGCAAGAGTGAAGAGGGGATGTAGGCGGAGGATAAGGATGGGTTGTTGGCGGCCAAAGGTGGCCGAGACGGCGGCGGCAAGGCGGCAAAGATAGCTGCCGAGGTGGGTCGAGGTGGAGAGGCTGAGAAGGAAGGAAAAGAGGAGGGAAAAATGAAGGGGTTAGAGGACTTTTTTCAGATAACTAATGTATGGGGATTGTAGAGGAGGTTGCAGGATGTCAAATGGTGGGTTTGGTGGCAACATAGGCGGCCGGACGGCGGCGAACGGGGTGGTTGCAGGAAGCTTGGCGATAAGGGAGAAAAGTGGGGAGAAAAAAAAGAGGTGGAGAAGGGAGGAGCTGTAGGGGCTCGAGGGTGGCTTGGGGGGTCTCGTGGTGGCGTAGGGCAGTAGCAGGTGGTGGCAGAAGGTGGCGCAGGGGGTCAGTGCGACATTTGGAGCGGCGGCTGGCGGCAGCGAGCAAAAACGGGGGAAAAATGGGAAGGAGGAGAAAATGAAAGAAAAGGATTGGGGAAGGGAAAGTAAGGCTAGAAAAATGGGGCAATAGCTGCTGGTAGGGAGAAGAAAAAGAAAGAGGAGAGAAAGGGAGAGTTGGTGGCCAATCGGCGCTGCAGTACGGTGGCAGGGCTGTCGGTTGGCAGAGGAAAGGGAGGGAAGAAGAAGGAAAGAAAGAGGGCATGCAGGATAGGGATGCAGGGGTTAGTTTGGTTCAAATTAGGAAAGAAAATGATGGGGGAGAGAGAGAGGAAGAGAGAGTAGTTGTGGTGGCAGGTGGCGGCAGTTGTAGGGCGGCTCGGTGGTGGCAGGCATGGAGTCAAAAGTTGCAGGTGGTTGGGCGTAGGGGTCGAAGAAGAAAGAAATAAGGGAGAGGGAGGAAGACCAGACTAGATCAGCGCAGGGAAAAGAAGAAAAAAAAGGAAGAGTTGGGCATGTCCAGGGAGGAGGAGAAAAGAAAGAAAGAAAGGAGGAGGAGGGGCTGTGATGTTGAACCGGGGAAGGGAAGAATGGGCCATCGGCCCAAGCGCAAGGAGGCAGGCCTGGCAGCCCGAGCCAGGAGAAGAAAAAGAAAGGAAGGAGGAAAAGGAGAAAATGAGAAGGAAAAGAAAAGGAAAGGAAAATGGAAATATGGGAAATTTTAAAATAATTGAGTTTATAAAATAATAGGATATAATATTTTTGATAATAAATTTATTTAATAATTTAATTTAATATAATTAAATATATGAGCTTAAAAAGGATAATTATGGTAAAATACTAGTTTGAAAATTTATTTAAGTAAAAATAATATGGTAAAATAACAAAATATTTATTTTTAATTTATTAAATACTCCTATCCAAATTTTTATACTCAAAAATCCATAAAATAATTAAACTAAATAATCTTAAAAACTAATTTATTTCAAATAAAAGTTATTTATTAAATTATAGGTTTTCTAAAATTTTGGGGGATTACACTTCATCAGTGGTGGTAGCTAAGGAGATCGGCCATAACTATGTCCCATGGCAAAAGGAAATCCCAAGGGGACGTAGAGGGTGGCTGGATCTTTCATCATCATGTGATGAGTTCGTTCGTCTGTCAGGGGGTGAATCTTATAATGATGGTCTACAAACTTGTTTCTCAAGTAGTGGAAGCTCATAGGAAAAGGAGGATAGGGTGTTCAAGGAACGAGAGAATACGACTCTGGGAAACGAAAGGGGCGGCCATACATCGGAGAGAATGAGAGTATGATAGAGAGTCAGATGAGGTATCCGGCTGTATTGATAGCTCATCAAGTAGCCGTGCAAGTGGGGAGATAAAAGGCCAGCTCATTAGGATTGACAACCCATATTTTAAGACAAGGGAACCTAATTAGTCATGTGCGTAGGGAGATGGGGAAAGTGCTACAACGCGCCATGCAGGGGAAGGTCAGGCAAGTAAAGTGTTTAAGAAGAGGTATGATCGGGGTAATGGGTCCTAGGGTATTGAAGGTCAGAAGGATCTTACAGCAGGACTGGAGAGGTAGCAGGATAGTAGCTTCGACTGAGACAGCTGCAGGGACTGGGGGAAATCGGACCTTATCCACTCCTTGGTGCGTAGGTGTGTTTCGAAGAAGGAGAGTGAGCAGGCTGGCCAGGTGTTGGGGCAACATTTGTGTTTGGAAGAAAGATTTGGTTGGGAGGTTCGCAAGGAGGGAAGGATCGATGAGCCCCTATCGAGCATGCTAGTGGTTGGGGACGAGGGAGGAGATAGTGGGGTTAGAGTAGTTAAAAGGATGCTGGAGGATGAAGTCGTAGGTAAGAATTATCAAGGGAGGCCTGACATGAAACTTAAGGAGTGTGTGGAGAATGGGAAGGAAGAGGATGCATAATCAACAAAAACAAAACTAGCAGGTGTGGATCATGACTTTGAGGGAGAAAAAAGAGTAATTTAGAAGTAGAGGGGCGGAGAGAGGGGAGGGTGGCGAAGACGAGATGTTGGTTGTTATCAATGACAAGACTCAGGACGGTGAGGTATTGGGTTCGATCGACATACCACCCGACTTTGAAGGGGCTGAGAGTTTCTGGTTCTCATGGTGGCTCAAGGTCAACGAAGGATAGGGTGGAGCCTGGAATTGAAGAGAGAAGGATGGAAGAGGAAGAGCTAAGCAAAGTGAGACAGAATTGGCATTAGGTGATGAAGGCAAGCATATAGAAAAGCTGGTGGGGTTGAGGAGGAGTTAGAGAAAGACCCGAAGAAATGTATGAGGCCATATCGGAGATAGGGGAGAAAGGATCATTTTTAATGATAATCATTAGTTGGAATGTAAGGGGGATCCATGCATTAGGTAAAGTCTTTAGCATCCGAAGCTTGATTGCTAAGGAGAGACCTTGGATTTATGGTCTTGTTGAAACCAAGCACAGCTCCCTACTGGATTCATGGAAGAATAGGGTTTGGAGCAGCGGGTCAGTTGAATGGAGGGATTCGGTTGCTCTTATCAAGAGCGGAGGGTTAATCATTGGATGGGACACCCAGGTTTTCACGCTACGAAGATGTAGGAGCGGCAAGCGGTGGGTCCTTTTAGAAGGAGGTTTGGACCCTCACCGATTCGATTGCAATATTCTTTTGGTCTATGGAAACTCGGATCCAAGAGAGAGAGGTGTTCTGTGGGACGAGCTTTGGGAGATGTGTCATTTTTGAAACATTCCGTTGTTGGTAATGGGGGATTTTAATGAGGTCAAAAACCAAAGCAAAAGGAAGGGAGGTTGGGTGGATCAAAGCAGTGTTCGTTATTTTAATGAGTGGATCGACAAGATAGGCCTTATTGACTTGAAGCCGTTTAATTTGAAGTTCTCGTGGCACAAGGTGGGTTATGCAAGCCTTCTGGATAGATTCTTAAACAACCCCTCTTGGTTAACTACGTTTCCGAGGCTTTCTTGTTTGGGGTCGGGCAGATTGCTTTTGGACCACAACCCTATTTGTCTAAGGGTGAGGACAAATGGGTATGGGCCGAAACCTTTTAGGACTTGGGACATGTGGCTTTCACATCCACATTTTTGTGGATTTGTCTTCAATTGCTGGTCAAAGCTAGGAGGGTGGTCTTGTCAGTCTAGACTTAAGGAGATAAAGGGTATGCTAAGGATTTGGAATAGAGAGGTTTATAGGGATGTTGATTCGAATATATGCATTCTGGAACAGGAATTAGCCAAGGTGGATGACGCTGTTAAAGATGGCATTTGTAGTGAAATCGACATTTGCTAGAATATTAGCTTTGATTACTCAACTTTGGAAATGACATAAAAGGAAAGAATCTTACTAGAAGCAGGTGGCTAGGGTTAGAGATTTTGAAGGGCGTGATAGAAACACAAGGTACTTCCATACAGTAGCTGCAGTAAGAAAGAAAAAAGCTACTATTAACAGAATAGTAGAGAAGGGTAAAGTAATAGTAGAGTTGTTAGAAATCAAGAAGGTGATTGCTCAGTATTTCAAGGAGCTGTACAATCACTCGGATCTCCCGGTTATTAGCCTTTCTGCTGATGGATTCCGTAGGCTCTCGAGGGAGAAAAGTCTGGAATTGGAAATGGTTCCTATAAGGGAGGACATTCGGGTAGCAGTTTGGTCTTGTGATCCCTCAAAAGCGCCAGGTTATGACGGATATCATTTTGGGTTTATCCGAAAAATGTGGGGGATTATTGGAGCACCGACTCTGTTTTGGATGTCTTCCTCTCAAGCAAACTTTCGCCCGCCCTCAACACCACATTGATCACTTTAATTCCTAAAGTGGTGGATGCCGGGGAGGTTAGTTAGTTTAGATCAATCAGTTTAATTAGTTGTATTTACAAGGTGATTGCGAAGATCCTTGCCCATCGGTTGAAATAGGTGGTGGATGAGCTGGTGAGTGATTTCCAATCAGCTTTTATTGAGGGGAGGAGCATTCTGGATAGGGCCTTGGTTGCCAATGAGATCATTCAGTGGGCTAAAAGACGGAAATGATCAAAGGGAATCATGATCAAACTAGACTTTCAAAAGGTTTATGATAGTATCAGATGGGATTTTGTTGATAACATACTAGACATTATAGGTTTTGGATACAAATTTAGAGGTTGGGTTAAAGAGAGTATTTCGACTGCAAGTATTTCGGTTCTTATCAATGGGTCCCCCTCAGCACCTGTCAAAATAGGTAGGAGGTTGAGACAAGGCGGCCCTATTTCACCTTTCCTATTTGTGTTAGCAATTGAGGCATTTAATCAACTCATCAGGAGCGGCATGGATAAAGGTCTTTTGCAGGGGATTAAAATAGGTAGGGACAATTTGGAAGTTACCCATCTACAGTTTGCAGATGATACAATGATTTTTTGTGGGGCTTCGGCTGCAAATGCCAGGAACTAGAGAAGCTTGATTGGTTATTTTTATCTTTTATTGGGCCTTCAGATCAATTATAGCAAATATGTTTTAATCGGTTTGGGTGTGGATGGGATTTTCCAAAAGGCAGCTAGTGAGATAATGGAATGCGATGAGGGATCTTTACCTATCAGTTATCTTGGCCTACCATTGGGGGTTAACACAGAAAGAAGAGAGACTTAGAAACCTATGATCGACAAGATTAAGCAGATGCTGTCTAGGTGGAAGGCAAGAGTCCTATTAAGAGCAGGAAGACTAGTCCTGATAAAAAGTTTTTTGAATAGTCTACCAATGTATTTTTATGAGTTTGTTTAGAATTCTAAACGGGGTTGTGAAGGAAATCATCAGTATTCAGAGAATTTCTTTTGGAGTAGTAATGGAGATAGGAAGAAGCTACCTTCGGTCAAATGGAGTCTTATTCAAAGGCCTAAATCCATTGGTGGTCTAGGAGTGGGGGATATTGTGGTAAGGAACAATACGCTACTTTTCAAATGGTGGTGGAGATTCTTTACAATAGGGGGGCTTTATGGAAGAAAATTATTTCTTCTATCTACTCAAGAAAACAGCTAGGGTCATTAGAAATTCCAGGATCAAAGACAAGGTGGTCCCCATGGATGGATATTAGTCGAATTGAGAGGGACATTCCTTCTTTGAGATCGAGTTTGAAGCTTATGCTTGGGGATGGTATAACTCTCAATTTTTGGCATAATGATTGGTCTAGGAAAGGTCCTTTGAGGTCCCTATTTTTCCTGGATTATACAACATAGCAGAGCATCAAGATCAAAAGGTGGCAAGGATGGGCAAGTGAGATGGATCTTATTGGGAATGGAGTTTCGAGTGGAGGAGACAACTCTCCAGGTGGGAGGAGATCCAAGTGGAGCAAGTATAGCTAACTATTCAACAAGTTTGCCCTAGCAAGAATAAACAAGACTCGATCATATGGACACATGACGAATCCAGTGTCTTCTCAGTGAGATCTTTCTGCCAGAAGTACTACCAGCTTATCTTCGGGGATGAGTTGAGTATCAAACTAGTCAACTTAATGTGGAGAAGCTTAGCATCCCCAAGGTTTAAACTCACAGCTTGGTTTGCGGTTCAATAAAAGGCTCAACACAAAGGAAAGATTGGTCAGGTTACAAATCATTGACTTGCTTGAGGCTACTTGTCCATTTCGTGGAATGGAGCAAGAATCAACTAACCACATTTTCCTACAATGTTTGATGAGCGGGAAGATCTATTATGACACCTGTGATTGGATTGGTTATTCCTGGTTAATGCCCAATTCAGTCGAAGACAACGCTTGTAGCCATCGGTAAGGGTCTGGGGGGAATTTGGCGAGCTGTATTTTTTGCTATTCTAGGCACCATTTGAAAGTTTAGAAATAAAATAATGTTTGAAAATATCGAAGTTTGTAGGGGATGAATGCTTATACTTATCAATTTGAGAATAAAATTTTGGATTAAAAATAGTAGAAATAAATTTTCATATAAATCGGATGAGGCGGTACACAACGTTCAGATCCTGTTAAAATAAGATTTTTTCTGTCACTTTTATTGTCAAAAAACATGAGTAGTCTTTTAGAATTTATTTATCTTTTTTTCGGTGTGCTTGTACTTTTGTACTTATAAGTACTACTACCTATCAAAAAAATATATCAATATGATTACTAACTTTTTATCCTAAAAAGATATCTTCACTGTGTTCTAATATTGTTGCAGGACCAAGTCAGGAAGATGTCTACTTCAGTTATGAATTATGATGCCACCGTTGAGGGGTTTATGTTCTTTTTGTTATGATGTTTCACCGAAGTGGGTTTTCTCACATAAAACAATGCTCCCCCTTCGACACATGGCCGTCCAGAAAAAGAGCCAAAAGCACTGCTAGTAGTAGTCATCAGGCTCACTACTTCCTTGCTAACATCGTCAAGGTGGGTAACCCGCCCGGCTAGTTTCACTGTTCCTTGGACAGAAAAGCGTGTGACACCTGACAACCCGATGACGCACTACTCCCACTCATACAGCAAAGAACCAAACAACGTTCACCGTCCACCAGCAGAGCTCAGGTCTTAAACCATCCAATAGCGTCGTACTCATTTCTTTCTTCTTTCGTGCGTATACGTGTGCGTGTGTTTCCCCCCCCCCCCCCCCTCTTTTCTCTCAACTGAACGTCAACGTCGTCGTCGTCGTACTCAAACGTAATGAGTAAAACACGTAACCTTCCATATATACGATCGATCATACACAATCCTAAACCCCAGCTAATTTTTCTCAACAATTCTAGAAAAGGATGAGGGAAAACTCAATGACTAAATGACAAAAGATATTAATGCAGAGGTTATAATATATATATATATATATATATATATATATATATATATATATATATATATATAAGGGAAACGAGGCGCGATTGGCCAATTCAGTGCACTTCCATCTTTTATTATTAGCAAAATAAAAACTAAATAAAAAACCAAATCTTTTGCTAAAGATATAAACAAGGTAGAAATAAATGCGCCATGAATATCTCCTCTCCATGGCCCATCCTTCTTTAAAAGATAAACCAAATACTAAATCCAGTTTTCCGAAACCGACTGAATTCGTTTTTCAGAATTCTTATAGAAGAATTGGGGAGGGGGGAAACGACCGAACTCAGGTTCACGTGCCCATTTTTTCACTTGTTTCGGTAAAATAAGCAAACAAGATAACAAAAGAAACAAGAAGAAGAATTAGAAGAAAAAGAATTAAAAAAAAATACACCATCTTATTTATCTTTTCGAAAAGCAGGGAATCAGTTAGTCGTGGGAACTGATTCCGTAGAAATCCAAATTAACGGGACTTACCCAGGCCTCCTATGTATGTATTTAAAGCGGTGCCCGCCGAGCTTTACGAGTTATGACGAAGCTCCAGCGGAAAGCGGAGTTAACACGACGAGCCTGTTGTTGCCAAGACAAACGGTCGAAGACGGCGGCGGCACCGGGGCTGGCGGTTGTTTCGGGGGGACGGAGGCTTTCCACGGTTGCGGCGCCATGGGCAGAGCAACCCGTGATGGTGGTCGTGATATGACGACGGCTAGTAGGTTGGAGAATGGGGCTTACGTTGACGGTAGTGATGATGTGAAGATTCCCGAAACTGCTCATCAGATTAGCAGTGGTATGTTAATTTGTTGGCTCGTTCGCCATCCTTATGAGGCTTGATACGTGTATGGTAATGATGATGTATGTGAGTAGCTAGGATGCCTGTTAGGAACGCTTTTATGGTTGTTTGATTTATTGAACTGTATTAGTAAGAAGTATTATGAGGCGGAATGCTGATTAAGAGTATGGCTTAACGAATAGTAGTAGTACTAACTACTAAGGGGTTTAAAAATAAAGTCTATTATTCTTATTATTATTATGTGGGCGTTAAATAATTAGTTTGAATTGTTTCCCAAAATCCTCTTGTACGTGTAGAAAGCTATAAATAATCAGTCTGCATTCCTTTATTTTAATTAAATTCGTGGCTCAAGTAGAATTATTTTTTGAACGACTGAATCAAATAACGCATGCCTGCAGGTTTCAGATTACTGTTTTGTGAATTAATTTGGCAGTCATTTATATATGGTTGGGGCAAGCCGCCCTCCCTTTAATTAAATCTTTGTTCGTAGATTCATGGCTTCAAGTGGGTTTTATTCTTACCACCGGTGTCAACAGTGCCTATGTACTGGGATACTCTGCAACAATCATGGTCCCTCTGGGATGGATACCCGGCGTGCTGGGTCTCCTAGCTGCAAACGCGATTTCTCTCTACGCTAATATCCTTGTTGCCAGACTCCACGAACACGGGGGCAGGAGGCATATTAGGTATAGGGATCTTGCTGGCTTCATATATGGTATGTTTGTATGTACGTGTTTGTGCCTATGTATCGTTCGTTCGGAAAAACAAAACAACAAAAATCCTTTCATGAAGAAGTGAAGAATCGTTCCTTATTGCCTGTTAATTTGTTTTGTTTTCCGCAGGGAAGAAGGCTTATTCTCTTACATGGGGACTGCAGTACGTCAATCTCTTTATGATCAATACCGGATTTATTATACTGGCGGGTTCTTCGCTTAAAGTAAGTTATAAGTTGTTGATAGTAGCATCCTTCGGTTCAATATTGTTATCTTCAACGATCCTGTCTCATGAGTACTACTAGTGTGCTCGATCTGCTGCAGGCTTTAAGGAAAAAGCCCCGGATCACATATTATTCTACTGAAATTAATTTAGCTCGATCTGATGCCTTTCAACTTTTGTTGCTGGTGCAGGCTGTCTACTTACTGTTCAGGGTCGACGACTTTATGAAGCTTCCATACTTCATAGCAGTTGCTGGTCTTGCGTGTGCGTTGTTTGCCATAGGGATACCTCATCTGTCTGCCCTAAGGATTTGGCTGGCGGTTTCAACGTTCTTTAGTGTCATCTACATTATTATAGCTATTGTCCTTGCCGCCCACGATGGTATGAATTCTGTCTCCGGCACCCTCTCTTTGCTATCTATCCATCCGCTCTCTCTCTACTGGTTGTGGTAACTGATTTGATTTCGATCTTTCTCGGTGGTGATGTTGATTGCAGGAACCATGTCTCCACCTAGGGACTATAGCATCCCAGGAACGAGTATCACTAAGATCTTCACTACTGTTGGGGCAGCTGCTAACTTGCTCTTTGCATTCAACACAGGAATGCTTCCTGAGATACAGGTGGTCAGGAATATTTTAACTAAGGGCTTGTTTGGTATAGAGTAATAAGGATGGAAAAAATTTTCCTCCATTTTATATCTCTTATATTAAGTATTTATTAGAATAAAAATATTTAATTTTAAATAAATTATACAAGATATATAAAATATAAAAGTAATTTTTCCATTCCAATTACTCCCTAACCAAACTAAACCAAGCTAGCACTAAGATGAGATGGGATCCACCCCCTCCCCCCCTCCCCCCCCCCCCCCTTTCCTTTAATTCTCTGCTTCAAACACGATTTTTTTCCACCGGCCATTGATTATATTGATCTTACAACTGCAGGCGACTATCAGGAAGCCCGTGGTTGGGAATATGCTCAAAGCTCTCTACTTTCAGTTCACCATTGGCGTGTTCCCTCTCTTTGCTGTGGCCATTGTTGGTTACTGGGCATACGGATCTAAAACGCCAACGTATTTGCTCAGCGGTGTCTCCGGTCCGGTCTGGCTCAAGATACTTGCTAATGTCTCTGCCTTCCTGCAGACGGTCATTTCTTTGCACGTAAGAACAGCACCCCCCCCCCCGGCCCCAAATACAATCCCATCCCTCTCAAGAGTCCTCTAAAAAAAAAACTTTATGGTGCCTTAAATCGAATCGTGTTTTACCGATAAAATACCTTTTTAATCTTTGTGGTTTACGATATCTTTGATGTCTCAGATATTTGCGAGCCCGATGTACGAGTATCTAGACACGAAATTCAACGTTACAGGAGGCGCGTTGGAGCCCAAGAGCCTGTCCTCCCGGATTGGGTTAAGGGGCGGATACCTAGCAGTAAACACGTTTGTTGCTGCTCTTGTGCCTTTCCTCGGCGACTTCATGAGCCTCACCGGAGCCATCAGCATCATACCTCTTACCTTCATACTCGCAAGCCATATGTATTTGAAGGCCAAGGAGAACAAGTTGTCGTCTTTGATGAAGCTGTGGCACTGGGCTAATGTTGCCTTCTTCGGGCTTGTGTCTGTAGCTGCGGCTGTTGCGGCTTTAAGGCTGATCGCTCTTGATTCCAAAACATATCACCTCTTTGCTGATTTATAAATTAGATTTATTACATGTATCGGAGGAACCACCAAGGTTTCAGCGGTAGTTTTTCTCCTCATTTTAGACTCTACTGTGCAATGATCTCTGTTTTTTCAAACTATTTTCTGACAAGTTATAGTAATCCTCACATAAATAAATATGGGCTCAAATAAGACCGGATGTTTGAGTTGATTGTGAACCAATATGGGCTCATAAAACTTTATCAGAGGATAGGGTGATGCAGCCCAAGGCTTCAGGTTTGAAGATGAAGCCTTATCAAAAATATATATATAAAAAAAAAAAAAAAATCCTTCTTCCTCCCCGTCCCCACCCCCCAAACCAAAAATAAATAAGGTCTCCATCACTGTCCTGCCCAGGAAACCCAAAGGAATTGAATGGGTCTCGAAGGTTCGGCAAGAATTTACGTAGAAACCAGCAGAATTAGAGAGAATTGGAGGATAGAGATGTGATTACTTCTTTTATGATCAGTCTTCCATTTCAACGGCATTTATGCTTCTTGATTCCCCCAAATCGAATCAAACCGCAATTTTTAATTTATGATTCACACATCCAAAACTTTAATAATTATTTTTTAAAATATGTTGTCGCTCAGATGAGCCTTCATAAATTAAAAATAAGCCTAAAAATATGTTATTCTAGATCACATGAAACCTAAACTTCATCTCAAACAAACACTAGTGGTGATATAACTAGAAGGAAGAAGCACGAGAAGCAGAATCATGGTCGTCAGGAGTCTACTATGTATTATTATCCCCCAAAGAAAAATTGATTACGATTAAGTTGCCGAAGCGAAGAGGAGACGCAACGATTTTAGTTGATAACACGGCTCATGATTTGACAGAGAAGGAATTACAAGAGCTCTTTGGCTTTAAGATTTTGGGAGCGGAATAAGTCATCCAGAAGTTTGATAGCTACTTGATGGGGATCAAAATTTATGTGATGCTAGCTAGCGTGATGGCGGAAGGAGAGAAGGAAACACAACATCGACAGAAGCGATATTTTGGAAACCAGCTAGCAGTATAGGAGATATAAGAAGCTACAGTTAAGCGGTTGATTTGATTGTAACAAAGGTAGGATGGTTAAAAGAACCGAGCAGATCCAACTCGCGTGATTTTAAATTTTATATCAAAATTTTAATTTGATTTATTTGTTTTTATTAAATTAATTTATGTTAAATTTTATTTTTATTTTTATATAATAAACGATATAAGATTTTACATTAAATAAATTTAAAAATGACCTTATTTGTTATAAAAATTAATAAACTAGATTGATTTTAAATGTTTTTCAACTTAATTTAATTCATCTTATTTATACTTCAAAATATAGGGTAATTATAGTAATTATTATAGCCTTATGCTTAAATTCACTCAAACATTGAACGTTTTATTTTTTAATTTAAGCCCCTGGGTAAACATTTTTTTTAATAGTATTTAGTTATTAATATTGTTAATACATTATTGTCTATTTTATCTACTATATATTATTACTTTATTAGTATGACCTACTATCTTTTATTAAATATTTTAATTATCCTTTACTTTTATACTTTATATCTATGGTCATAAGAGCAAGACCTTAAATTAAAAAATTTATATCGAACCTACGATAAAATTTGGTTCATGTATGCAATACAAACTTGGGTGTGCCCATTACATCAGACTTATTACATTTCATATATTTGTACTTTTGATACACCATTGTAATTTTCTTAAAGTAGGGGACACAATCAATCTAATACCAATTCCCCACTAATTCTACCTCCTTGATGCTCACAATTAGTACTTAATTATCTGCATATTATTACCACATCATAACAATCAAGTTGGTGCAATTTAGTACAGCAATATTATAGAGGGTACAACTATATTTTAGCAAACAAATATAAATTCAATTTGGAGATTTTTCACCAAATTTTTTTATAAAATATAAAATAGTTAGCTAAAAAGCCTTGAGTTGATTTAGTTTCTTAAATTCATATTTTTTAGTAGCTAGTTCCTTAGCAAAACTAAGATAGGAATTTGATACCTAACTAATAGTGTGAATGTCACCATCGTTAATCAACATTAACTTTTGCAAAAAATCAAGAAATCATTCACTTTGAAAACTTAACCATCATCAACAATATTAATTTTAAAATAAAGCATATAAAGTATGAAAATATTGGTATACCTTGTCTTCAAATCTACTATTTCCTCAACGTCATCATTGATGATACAACCTACTTGTATCATATGTGTCGAAGACTATCATGATTTCTACATTTAGGAACACACACACACACATATAGTAGTAATTAATGAATATATATTAAGAAGTTTATTAGATAATATATACAAGCATTTGAAAGGTTTCACTATTGCCATCTAAAGAATAATTACGATCGGTTGGTGATCACTATTGTCTAAATAATTGGTTAACCGAACCACTTTATGATCCTATAGGGTGCATGAGAGCTTGTTTTCATTATAGGAAATACATAATGACATTACCATTATAATCCATGCAAACAACATTAATTAGAAAACAATATTGATGTGGATAAGAATTCATACTTGAGAACTTTTAGGGTGATGCCAATCAACTTTGCCAGTTTGCCATCATTTTGATATATTGACTTCACAAAACCAATCACATATTTATGACCACGAACCATGTTACTTGTAAAAATGTTGCATCTATATAACACTAACATACATAACTTGTAAAAAATTGATGTTATGGTAAATGAAAATCAAATTGAAGGAAATAAAGCATACCAATTAATTGAGTCCCACTTATGTTCTTAGTTTTGAGAGCATGAAATGACTTAAAGTTGAGCACGGGTTTTGGAAATCAATTATCAAAAACTTATTTTATCTCACTTATGGCATACAAACTTTTCCTATGTATGTGTTTCATAGTCTTGAACCATCGATCATTGTTATCCTCTATATAGAAAGAGAGAATGGTATATCTATATAACCTTCTAAAAAAATTTCCTTAAAGAATCTAAAAGGATATTTGGGTATCACTATATGCATCCAAAACCCCCACACAAGAAATATAGAGTAATGTGAAACCATCATATGCATAAATAATATTAACTTTATTTATCATTTTAAAAATATAGTAGTTTCAAATGCCCCTTCACAAAAAAGAACGAAAGTATTGAACATGTATCATTCTATATCCTCAAGTATTATTATGGTTTTTACTATCTTTGTTTTACTTGTATAAGTAGCTAACATTTTCCTATAAATTATTCATCTCAATTCATTGAAACTCTGGTTCAACTCCTCTCTTAAGCATTCTCATGATATTAATGTGCATGTTTAATCCTTCCACATGTCCTTATGTATGTCGTTTGTCCCTTTTCTATGACCATATTGTTACTTTACTCAATACACAAGTATTGGCCATTATTTTGATGGGTGTTGCTCATTCCCACGAGTAGATGATGTAGGGTTTGATGTACAAGTTACTAAGGATTGTTTTGATGATTATGCTATTTATGATACACTTCCTTTTTTATTTTATTCGGAGTTTCCAAACTCTTATTTAAGATTTATAAAATGTTCCCCTTGATCTCTGTTTATTTTGAGTTATGAACATTTTACCTCTTATTTGATATGAGAGTAGTAGGGTAAAATGTTAAACTTATACAAAATAAATTTTTTAATAATAAATTTTGGGGTGTTACATATGTGCTATGTATTGTTTGCTTTCCAGTATGATTTCCATGATCATATTATGCTAAAAGTACATTTTAAGTGGTTGAAAGCATGAAATTGGCCTTAAGAGCATGATAGGTTTGGTTGTGTTAATGAGAAATCATAAAGCCGAATAAGACACGATTAATGTGCAATTTAGTGGTTTGGGTGTTGATGTATGAAGTTTTAATGTTATGTGTAAATTCTGGAAAGTTTCATAAGTTATGGATGTGTTTAGATTACATTTGAAAGCACAAAAAGCTTTGAATTATGTTTTACCTAATAGAGCTAGCTAATTTATCTGGGACAAAACTAGCTAATTGGTTTTTGATTTACTAGTTAAGTGGTTCACTAGAAGCTAGTATGTGGTGTGGTTTTTAACCTATTAGTTAGGCTTATGACTAGTCTATTGGTGCCACTAGTTGATTTAATTGCCCGTTTCACATTATTTTGTCTCAACTTGTTTTCGAGGTCAGTCTACTTGTTCGTGGGACCAGTTGAACCAATGATATAGTTTTCTTGGGATTTTTGGTGTATTTTCTTAGGGTTGAATTAAGGGCAGACTTCCTTGCCTGGTCCTTAACCTTCTTGAATGATTAAAATGAAAATAATTAGTTTAAGTGTGAATGTATAGTCTAAGATTAAGGGCTGATTATTTATATTGGATTAGTTAGTGGTTTTAGTCTATATTTTTCTTGAGTTGTGATGTCTATCTATATCAAGTAAGCTGGTGGATTTAATCTATCTTATCAAGTTGTGCTAACTATCTATACGGGGTTAGTGGGTGGTTTTAGTCCACTTTTATTTGAGTTATGTAAACTATTTATATTGGGTCAGGTGGAGGTAGATAGTCTACCTATGTAGTTGTATAGGTTATACTAATTATCTATACTGGATTAACTTGTGGTAGACAATCCACCAAATTGAGTATGGAATATGGATTTATTAATTGATATGAGATGATCATTGGATTTTGAGATGATTGAGTATTATTGAGTCCTCTCTTAAATATTGATATGAGTATTTGTGGTATTATGTCTGTATGCATGCATGATTTATCACTTTTTATGTTAGGCCCTATGTGCTTCATGATGTCTCTCTAAAGGATACCTTATTTACTTAATACATCAACATACTGATACTACATTTAATATTGATTTGTTGTAGGTATTCAATGATGATGATGTTGATCTATATGCAGATGTGTCTGAGTAAAAGTAATGTTATTTGACTTGCGACTTATAATAGGAACTATATTATTGTGCCATTGGAATATTTTGTATTTTGAATATTTTAAACTTTTTTTTGTCTCATCTATCTTTTTTGTTATATATTTTTGGGAGTTGATCTCCACAAGATCACTGATATATTATTACTAATTCTATCGTTTTCTTTTTTGTAATTTATTTGTAAATTATTTTTGCATTATGCTTAAAATGAGAATGATATATACACTACACTTGTGTTGAGAGGCAATCCATACTTATTGATTTTTGCTTCTACAAATAAACTGTTTTGAACACAAATTCTTAGCTTAAAATTTTGGGGTGTTAGAAATTACCATAGGTCGTGGAGTGGGTGTATATGCCGAAGATGAGAATATAGCTTTAGGGGGGAAATTTGGAAGATATTCTTCTTTCATATATAATAATAAATATATAACATGAGGAATAGAGATTAATTAATTGAACTAGAGTTGTAAAAAGCAAAAAAGAAAGAAAAAAAGGCCAACGGAAAGGACTCATCCGGAGCCCGACTGGCCGACTGTTTTCAGTTTCATATCCCCGGCAACCGTGGGCTGGAGCTATCTCATTCCCTCTACCTCCTAGTCCCCGGTCTGCACTCTGCAGTAAGCTTTCGTCGCCCTTAGTTTTCAACCTCGTCGGTCGTCTCCCAGTTTTTTACCGACGGCCATTACTTTTCTCTTTAATTTTCGATATCTTTCACATATTCAAGAGAACTATATAGTTCCACGAAACGTAAGATCGCAGTCTATGTTTTTTTCTCTTAATTGCGCTCTATGTTTGTTGTCGATTTCTCTTAGATCTAATCAGTAATAACTTATGGGTGCTTCCATTTAGGTGTTGAATTTCATTCTTCAAGGCTTTGGGCTCAGGAATTAGAGTCCAATTCAGGGTAAATTACTATCTTACACCCAATGCAGAATATCGGCATGCATAATTATCTTGATTGGGTTGTTGCCCGTTCATTTTTTGTCAGCGGTATAGAATTGTGTATTAACTTGGATGAGTTATGTGTTATTAGCATTGTTGATTTCTGGCAATTACTATTACCATTCGCTTATCTTGTCTGGATTCCAGGGGATATTACTATCATTAGGGTGATGCCAGGTGTAATAATATAAATTGGGTGATTTATTGCTCAAGATGACCATATAATTGGATTGGGCATGCCTTGTTTTGATTTTTCACCTTTTTTTTTGTGTTTTTTTGACAACAGATCGTACACTTAACCTTTGCTTAGAATAGTTTGTGGGCAGCTGTCGGTTAATGAAAGCTTTTGATTTATCCTAACTACTTCCATTTGTATGATGTGTTTATTCCTTCTGTGTTAAAGTAAGGACACAACTTCAAGTAATGGAGTGAATAGTTTATGTTGTTACTTGTAAGTAATTCATCCTTTTGCATTCATCTGGGTCAATCAATGTGAAGTTGTTTGCTGTCTGTGAAAGTTTGCACAAGGTTTATACTATGTTGGTGGCTTATTGAGATGTATATTACAAATGCTCACAGCATATATGCTGACCGAAACCTAATGTTTGTTTCATTAATATTCAACGAACTCTGTATGTTGGTGCTCAATTTTTTAATGCCACAGAATGAGAAGGTCGTATTTGATACTATTATTGATCCTTTCCAGAGTATGAGACCTTGACAAACATAAGTGTACAAGGATGTAATATCTATAGTTATTGATGTAATTTGTTTATTACATATCATTATATCTGTTAGTAAATTCTTGTAGTGTATGGTGACATTCATAGCTCCACCAGTGTTTCTCTAAGTCAAGCACATAAATTGGAATTGGATGTTGTAAACAAACACATGATCTATGAAATTTATGTTAACATAGGTGAAAAGGGTTTTTTTGTCAATATATCATAGAATGATGAGAAAATACCAGCCACTCCATTGTCCTAGAAATGAAGTCTTCCTTTTGTGGTCAACATGCTAACTCCTAGATTCTTTTTGTTGCTGGTTTGCTACCTTTGACTGTTGCCACTGTGTCTGATTCTAGTCTGCTTTGGTGCTGCATATTTTCTTTGCTAGTTCCTTTGCAGGCTGCAGCTCTACCTCTGCCACCTGCAGGTCACTGAGCCACTTCCCTCTATCCGCATTCACCGAGCCACTCTTGTGCTGTCTCTTTTGGTGCCGATAACCCAGGTTATCTAACTAGTTAGTACTTTCACATATTTTTCGATTATTTTACTTTTGTTGTTTGATGATATATTTAACTCTCCTCCAATTTATAGGTAAATTAGTTTAGTAGCTGCTTAGATGCTTGGCAATCAATATAGTTTTTGAATTTTTGATTAGTTAGATGTTTGAAATTTGCTTACAAGCTATATCATATTTGGTAATTGTTAGTATTGTTTGATAAATTCTTCAAATTTGTGGTCAACTCGTATAATAAATAAGATAGGTATGTCAATTGATTTAATGAGACAATAGTCATTTTATTGATTACATTATTAATTGATTGAACATTTTTTTGTGTTACATTTTGTTATCTAATTTCAATTTTTTTTGGTTAAAGTGGGTAGTTAGAGTTTATTTATTAGTTAGCAAGTTATTGGTTAATTATGTAATATATTTGTTGCACAATTGACCTTTAGTTGATTTATTATTTTGGTTTTTTAATTTCTGGTTCTTTTGATTTAGTTGTTTAAATTTCTTCAAGGTTTTGTTCAACAGATGTAATAACTAAGCCAATCAAAATTCAGAAGTCTCTCTCTCTCTGTCTCTCTCGAAATTCAGGTTTTAATTAGTTTGTGGTTTGAATTTCTCTAATAGTTTATATGATTGTAATTTAGGTACATTAATTGATCTCACTAGAGAACTAGTCTTTTGTTAATGATTATTGGTCATATATTTCTATTGGTTAACTAGGTTTTTCAAGACAGCCAACAAAAGCAAAAAGAGACAAACCAAATTGAAGCATTTCTTCATTATAATTATGTTTTTAGTCCATGGTACTGATTGAGTAAAATTTAAAAGATATATATATTAAATTGCATAAAAAATATTTTTACCTTGGAGCTGAAATTCTATCTCCATAGTTGAAGCAACATACTAAACTTTGCAACAGTATTTTTGGCTAAGGAGGCATGTTCTGGATCAGCATTGTGATAAGAGATTTAATGAAATGATATATGTTTTAGCAAAAACACATATTTATATTCTCACATTTTGGTACATTTTGGCTTCTACATATTATTATTATTATTATTATTATTCTGCACTTCCTTCCATTTCCTTTCAGTTAATGTCATATTTTGCTATTCTTGATGATCATGCTGTTGATTTTACTACCTGTTTATGATAAATTGGTAAGGAATGGCAAAAGCAAGGGATCGGTTGGAGGATTTCAAAGATGCTGTTCATCGTGAGGCCCTCTCTTTAGGTTATAGTGAGGTCAGTTTTACTGTTGATCTGTATCACTGCGCTTGTTATTGAGCTTAGGCATTTGGAATAACTGCTAGTAGTAGTCTACTTCTATCCTTGGTGAATCAATCATTATAAAGATTCACCAGAATGACCTGGATTTGGTTGATTTTGGTTCAGCTTGTGTTTTCTCTGGGGTTAAAAGTTAGCATCTACTGCCCTTTCTTTCTCATTCTGTTTGCTTTTCAATTTTTGTATTTTCCCTTGGGTTATTTCTATTATCTGTTGCCTACATGCTTCCTTATGAAGTCAATTCACTATTTCAGCTTACGAGCTACATTGTTCTTTACTTTTAAAAAAAGAATAAAAAAAAATTATATTCACTCATTTGGACTGCATGAAGGTTAGAATTTGAGTTTTTATTCATGTTGCATACTTTCAGTAGCATAAAATTCATAAATAGAGTGTTTCCTCTGATTTGTCTTGCTTTTTACAGTCAAAAATGGCAGCCATACTGTCATCATTCATAATTCATAAACCTCGAGAAAGGACGTCATTTATGAAAGCGGCTCTGAAGACGGTAAATGTGTTGTTCTTGATCCTGCTTCCTTTTTAATAAGTTGCCATGTTTTTCAGTGGCATATATTCTAAGTTGCTTGTTGATGTGAGCCACTTCTCTTTATGATTTTTTTCTTCCTTTTTTTCTATTATTACTTCTGGCTGAGTAATTTTAATACTTAAAAAATAGTGGGAAAGTGTATTCTCATTTAACTTTATGTGTGGTAATAAAATTTCTGGAAGCAAGGTCAAAGACTCAAATGTCCCTATCAGAATAACTTATCTATTGCTCCTGTTACAATTCATCATCCCATCTGCAATGTTCTGTAAACTTATCATAATAGTGGTTCTTTATGGCTGACTCTTCTCTTGAAAACTGCTTGTCATGCCTCCTTACCATGTACACGATACAATGGTTTCAAATACTAATCTAACAACAAGAGGGCGAGGGCGACTACCCAACTGTTATGCATATTGCATGGTTTCTTTTACACTTCTCACCTATAGCAGAACGCATTCAAAACACAGATAATTATTGTTTTTAGGTTTCTTCTTATAGAAACAGCATTAGTTTTCCTCGATTAGGTCCTGCTTGCATTGAGCTAAAGTATGCATTTTATGTTTAGCTGAGGCCCATGGTAGGAAACCATAGCTTGGCTCTGCAGGGAACCTGCAGTGGCCGTCTAATCTTTGTTATGGAAATCTTACTATGTGCAAGCTTTATCTCTGGCTCGTTTAGCGCCCTTCTTCATTGACGTCTGTCTTATAGCCATACTGCAAACATAGGATCTCCAATAATTGAAGTATGCCATCCTCCTCTAAGATATGTAGGGACTAAGGATGAACCACTTGGCAATTGAAAAACATGAAAGCTATACCAACCCCCTCCGCCCCCCCCCCCACCCACAAAAAACAAAAAGGTTTTTGATTTTTCATTCTTCTCACCATTGGGGGAGTGGACAAGATGCTTGGAGGGAAAAAAATGCAGAATTGTATTGCTAGAAGAATCTAGCCATGATTCATTATTCATGACCTCATCAGGCTTGCAGCAACTCAATTCAATATCAAGGAACTCACCAGCTCTGTTAGCCTGGAACTCAATGGCTCTAAGTACTACATTAAGTATCTCCCTTCTTACACTGGGCTTATTCGGTTCATTTACCTACATTTTCTAGTCAACTATGAATCAGGCCTCACAGCACCAATCAACTTTAAACCATATTCAAGTTTCAAATCTTGAATACCATAAATAAATTCCTTTCTTTTTTGACTTACAGGTTACATCCCCTTTGTTATAGGTGGATGACTTTCTCATCATCCAGATTTTGTTAAGATTGATGCACTTTTGTTCATCATATTGAGGAGAGAGAGGGAGTGTGTGTGTTCCAGCCTTACGTTTATGTGTGACCTCTATGTTATTGATTTAAGCTACTCTATAACCATTGTTTTATTCGGAAAACTGTATTTTTTTTTGCCAGCTGGAAAGCATTGGAGCCTTGGAACAGTTCTTGTTAAAGCACAGGAAGGATTATGTGGACTCGCATCGTACCACTGAACAGGAAAGGGATAGCATTGAGCACGAAGTAAGTTTTTTAGCTGCACTGCAGCCAGATAATGAACTTTTGAAGTATTATTTATTTATTTATTTATTGTTATTATTTTTTGTGTGTGGAAAGATTTCCTTATTTATAGTGGGCATATTGGATGTCCAAAGAAGGTTGGCCCATTTTCAGCTTCCAGGGGCCCATGGCAGCTTAAGTTAGGCTGAATGTGTTTCTAATAGGCCCATAATCAAATACACGTATGTGAGGAGGAGAAAGAAATGAGAAGGCCTAACTGTTATAGCTGGTCCAATCCAGCTATCTTCTCCTTATCCTTTATATTTTGTCTATTAGTAAGTCAGGAGTCTGTTTTTAATTAATTAAGATGAGTTCATTGTTTTGTTGGGGGGAGCCTGAAGGTAGTAGGGGCGTGCCATCCTTTCTGTTTTGGTATTTATGCTGAGTCAGAGGCTAGGGAGCTGTGCCCACCTCTATTAGTAGTTGGGGATTGGAAGAAGGGGAGGATACTGGAATTCAGTTATATTGGGAGGGCACCAGGACCTCTAATACCTAGGTGTAGCCTTCTTTCCTTTCTATCAATGTATCATCTAGCCTTTCTTCTCTCTCAATTCAATTTGTTTCTTGTTCTTTGCTCACTGTTGCTATTTGATTAGCTGGTACCTAACAATTTGGTATCAGAGCAATACATGACCCGAAAATATGATTCAAAAGAAAATGGAAGTGTGGGAGGAGAAATTGGAGGTTATCTAGGAGGAATGGCAAAAGGAGATAGAGATTGTTCGGGAGGATACAAGGAGATTACCATCATTGGAGAAAGTTGTGGAGGAAATTAGAAAGCAGCCTGGGCAATTGTTGGGACAAGTGGGGATGCTTCGTCACCTGATCCTGGAGATAGGGAAACCACTAGGCATGAGAACCAGATCCGACCACTTCAATGGAGTTTCAGGGAGCTCCTCCTGCAGACAACCGCCGCTTCGATTATTGCTCCACTAGGCAACTGGAATTTTCCACATTCAACGGTGCTGATACAGATGGTTGGCTTTTTCGGATTGAACGATTCTTTAACTTAATTCAAATGAATGAAGCTGAGCAGCTAGAGGCAGTAGTGATTGCCATGGTAGGTAAAGCTCTGGTGCGGTTACAATATATGGAGGATGGGAGGAAATTTGCGACCTAGAGGGGATTCAAAGTGGTATTTCGGACCAGGTTTTTCTTGAAACATGAGGGATCCTTGTGCGATAAATTTCTTGATTTGGTAGATTTCATCGTTGGAAGACTATCTATAGACTTTCGAGCTCCTTACTGCTCCTTTCCAAGGTCGATTGACAGAGGAGGTACTGGAAGGAACTTTCCTCAACGGGCTGAAACCAGTGATCAGGGCTAAATTTTGAATGATGAAGCCCAAGGGATTGATGGAGATAATGGCGGCGGCTCAAATGGTGGAGGACAAGAATAGGGTGATTCAAACTGGGAGAAATGGGTCCAAAATTGGGGGCCCAACAAACTTACGTTCGACCCATAAGAGTTGGCAGCCACAAACCACATTTGTCAAACCTAACTTATTGACAACCCAACTAGGCACCAGCGGGCAACTAATCGTGCTCAAAGGAGATCTTAGGGGGGACAAAAAGCTCTTGGGTCCAAGAGATTGACGGATTCCGAGCTCCAGCACCGGTGTGAATGGGGTTTGTTACAAGTGTGATGAGTGTTTTTTTTTTTGGGGTCACATTTGTAAAAACTGGATGCTGCAGCTTCTCGTGGTTGATGGCTCAGAAGTTTCCACTAAAGAAGAGGAGACGTCACTGGAGTAATTGGACACGAATTGGGTTCCAACTGAACAAGTGGAAGGTAATGTCAAGCTCTCTATGAATTCAGTTGTTGGTTTTACTTCACCCCAAACTATAAAGCTGAAGGGGACGATTGCGGGGGAGCCGGTGGTGTTGTTAGTGGATTGCAGAGCAACTCATAACTTTGTTGCATGTGAGCTGGTCAAAAAAATAGGTCTACCACTGTCCAAAACAGCAAAGTACGTGGTGCTCATGGGGATAGGGAGTTTAGTCCTAATGGAGGGCATTTGTGAGGGGGTTAGATTGTCACTGCTAGAGGTGAAAGATGTTGAGGATTTTCTACCTTTGGATTTAGGGAGCACACACGTAGTATTGCAGATGTAGTCGTTAGAAAAGCTGGGAGTTATGCAGATAAATTGGAAGGCTCTGTTGATGAAGTTTCATGTGGGCAATACATTAGTAACATTATGGGGGGATGTAAAATTGTGTAAATCCCAAGTCTCACTAAGGGCGCTTATTCGCACCCTGCGAAAGACAGGACAGGGCATACTGCTGGAATTTCAGGCTTTGCAAGCTATGGTAGGGGCACTAACTGACTTAGTGGGTATTCTGGAACCTATTCAAGCTGTGGTGAACCAATTTTCAGAGGTACTGAAGATACTAGAAGGGTTATCATCACCTCGAGCATTAGATGATATAATTTCCCTGCTGCCTGAGGCTGGACTGGTGAGTGTACGGCCTTATTGATACCCCCAAATACATAAACATGAGATCGAGCAATTGGTGGGGGTGATGTTGGCAGTAGGACTGTAGGAGTGATCAGGCTGAGCCACATTCCTTTTTCCAGCCCCGTACTATTGGTGAAAAAGGATGGTAATTGGCGTTTCCGTGTGGGCTACCAGGCCTTAAATAAAGTTATAGTGCCTGATAGATTTCCAATCCCGATGGTCGACAAGCTGCTGGATGAATTGCATGGTGTAGCAATTTTTTTGAAGTTGGACCTCAAATCGGGATATCACCATATTAGAGTACACTCGGATGATGTGCCTAAGACAATGTTCCGTATGCATGAAGGACATTAAGAATTCTTGGTAAAGCCGTTTGGGTTGACAAATGTTCCAGCCACTTTTCAAGGGTTGATAAATGAGGTATTTCGCCCCTACCTCTGCAGATTTGTGTTGGGTTCTTTGAGGACATACTAGTGTATAGCCCTTCTAAGGAGACTCATGTCCAACACCTAAGCTTAGTTTTTGAGGTCTTGAAGGTTCATTGCTTATCAATAAACATTAAGAAGTGTCTGTTTGGGCAATTGGAGCTTAAATATTTGGGGCACATAGTTTTTTGAATATTTAGTGTATGAAGGACTAGCCGGAACCTAAGAACTTGTGGGAATTGAGGGGTTTCTTGGGTTTAACGGGTTATTACTGGAAGTTTGTGCATCACTATGGGCACATTGCTGCCCCACTCACTGCTCAACTAAATAAAGGTTTTTTGGGTGGAATGCAGAAGCTTAGGAGGCCTTTGTAAAGCTTGAGGAGGCTATGATGACAGTAACCATTTTGGGTCTCCCAAATTTTAACGAACCCTTCGTAGTGGAAACTGATGCTTCGGGGATTGGGATTGGGGTTGTTTTGATGCAACGGCAGCGCCCAATTGCTTTGTTTAGTCAAGCTTTAGGGCAGCAGGCTTGCATGAAATCTGCATATGAGAGAGAATTAATGGCTGTAGTGCTTGCGGTTCAACGATGGCGCCATTTCCTCATGGGCCAGAAGTTTACAGTGAGAACAGACCAGAAATGTTTCTATTTGAGCAGTTAATAATCCAGAGGAGCAACTGAAATGGGTTATTAAGATCTGGATTTACCAATTTGACATTGAGTACAAGCCTGGGGAGAAAATAAGGCTGCAGACGCCCTATCAAGAGTGGAAATGGTAGCTTTGTTAGCTGCTTTCTCTGTTGTCTGAATTGAAAAATGGATCGCCCTTCAATCCAAAATTGACGCAGACCTGGTCTGTGGGCCTGTTAAGACCAAGCTGCTGCTAGGTGAGGATGTGGAAGGGTACCAGCTTATTCAAGGGAACCTCTTCAGCTCTTCTACAAGAACCACCTGGTTTTACCTGCAAGTTCAGCATTAATTCCGCAACTGCTAGCTGAACTCCATGGTGGTGGGATGGGGGGACTTTCTGGAGTGCTGAAGACCTATCACCGTCTGGCTAGAGAGATATACTGGGCTGGTATGAGGAAGAAAATACAGGAGTTTGTGGTGTTGTGCCATTTGTCAGCAGCACAAATACCTTGCTATGAGGCCAGCAGGTCTGTAACCGCTGCCCGTTCTGCAGCAGATTTGGGAGGATATATCACTTGACTCAGTGGAGGGATTACTACTGTCGGAAGGCCATAGCTGCATCTTGGTTGTGGTTGATCAATTGTCGAAGTATGCCCACTTCATACCACTAAAACATCCATTCGCCACATGCACTATAGCAGGGGTATTTATCAGAGAAATTGTCAGGTTGCATGGAATTCCCAGCTCTGTTGTATCTGATCGAGAAGAGGTGTTCATCAGGGATATTTTCAAAACTTCCATTATTTTTCACTGAATATAATGGGTCCTCATTAAAAGGAAATACAGGTTACAGATTCTTATCTTATCCCTCATTTATGATTCCGTGTCATGCAGGCTTCATAGTTTATATTGCTTCTAGATGTGAAGGGAGATTTCTGAATCTCAACTGTGTTGGTGAACGTTCATGCATAATATATAGCTGGTGCATTTTTTTGTATAGAATCTGATTGTTCTTCCTTTAAGATGCTTTGTATTCTTGAGGTCCAGCTCAAGTTCCTGTTTGCTTTAATTTATCTGTTATTGATCCCTTTTTTGTTTATCCAAAATTGGGTTGAAACTGAGTGCAAGTTCTTTGACATGAATTTCTCCACAGGTTACTGTCTTCATCAAAGCTTGCCAAGAACAAATAAATATACTAAAAGCTAGCATATATGATGAAGAAGCTAATTCAAAGGGCTGGCTTGGCATTAGGGCAGACAGTTCCAATGCAGACACAATTGCCCACAAACATGGTGTGGTATGTGACAAGCTTTGCTTTCTTTTATATTTGCGCTGTAAACATATGAATGCCATGTCTTTGCAGTTTTTCTTCAATGCTTTATTTCAATGCTATGATTGTGGAACTTAAGAGAGCTACATGTGCGTCCATAAAATCTGCATCCTTCTTTGGTATAAGTAAATTACAACTGAGATTCTAGCATCAATGTTCTACCTATCCATAAGGTTTCCATCAGCAGCATCATCTCTCTTCCTCAGGTCTTCCAGCGATCAAATAAAATCATTTAAAGATTGGTTGAATACTTGTCCCTTTTTCCATTAAATTGTTTGGAATTTGATCGTTGGGAGTCCTGTGAATTTTATTCATAGAAAAAAATGAGAAGAGACATCACAGACGTTCCACATTCTTTTGGCCACGCTTCTCTCTAGTCTACCTGGAGATGCATCATGACATTATATATTTGGTGTCTTTTAATTTTCAGTGGGTGTCAAACAGAGTGGAGTAGAATTGTTGTAGAGGCCGCCTTTCAAATTTTCGTGTATGTTTAAAACTTCCATATTTCTAGAACATTGAATTGAAAGGTGAAATAGTGCAGCACAAAAAGGGCTGATCCGGTTGTGGTGACTACATGCATGCATGGGAAAATGCGTTAATGTTGATTGACCCAAACAAAGTGTTGAAATGAACTTTTCTAACTATGCAAAGATATTTGTTATCATGTAGGTCCTGATTTTAAGCGAGAAGCTTCATTCTGTTACATCACAGTTTGATCAACTCAGAGCTGTGAGATTCCAGGAAGCTATCAGAAGAGCAACACCTAGAAGAAGACTAAACCGTGTGTCCAACTGGAATCCGTCTAAATCAGACGCTGCAGATATCAAAGAACGTGATTTGGTTGAACCCAATCCTCAAAGAGTCCAGCATCAGCTTTTGGATGATGAAACACGTGCTCTGCAGGTTGAGGCATCCTGGTTCTCTTCTTAAGTTTATGAAGTCGATCGCTTAATTTTAATTTGAAATGCCTGTTTGTTTTCTGCTGCTTATTCATGAAAAGTAAATTATTAAATAGAATTTGTGTGTAGGTGGAGCTAACCAGCCTCCTAGACGCTGTTCAAGAAACTGAAACTAAGATGGTGGAAATGTCTGCACTGAATCACCTTATGTCCACCCACGTCCTCCAGCAGGCACAGCAGATCGAGCAGCTCTATGAAGAGGTAGCATGCCTGCCCCAGGAATATGTTGAAATTACTTAAAACCTTCCTAATATTTTGTCAATAAAACTAATAAAATATTTGTTTCTCCATGAGTTGTGAATAAGAAACGTCTTTTAGGCCTGGAAGCTCGTGCATCCTGTCCTCTTAACATGGAACTGTACCTACTGATATATCCATAATAGTATTAATTTCATCATCTTGTCAGCATGAGAAAATTTCACTATGATTCTCCCTTACCAAGTTCTCTGATCCCCTCAAAAGATTATTTCCATCTGGATGCTTAATGTGCGTGCTAGCTAGCAAACTGCATGAAGTGGGTGATGATTTTCCAGTTTTCTTTTGGCTCAATATATCAACAGCTTGAGTTTTCTTTTCCTCGGCTGGAACTGGAACTAAATCATAACAATCTTGCAGGCAGTTGAAGCAACGACAAATGTGGAGCTCGGTAACAAGGAGCTATCTCAAGCCATACAACGGAATAGTAGTAGCAGGACATTTCTATTGCTGTTTCTCTTCGTTCTTACCTTTTCAATCCTCTTTTTGGATTGGTACAGTTGAGATATATGCTGATCATGGTTTGCTTCAAGCAGTCCAATTAATATTTTTATCCCCATTTGCTCATTATAATTGATATCATTTATCGTGGAGAGTCCGGAGAGTCCGGAGACGAAGGTTGAAAAGAAACATAGGTGATTTTTACAGCTTGTCACCTTAAGGGCAGAAAATAGTAGTCCGAACTTGTATTCAGTTGCAGAACTATATGCTAGTATACGACTTGTAGGATGCTTTTCATATCGGTTATATCAATTCTTATTTAGTGTATTTATATATATATATTTGTTCTTGCATCTACTGATGTTTATACCTTTTGTATTAGTGTTCAATAATAAACATTTGCATTTACTGATATTATGAAGTATAAATCGGGGGACTCATATACTAACATGTTTATGCCTATGGTAATTGAATTGGACTCATATAATGGTGTGAATTGGATGGAGGATAAGAATGGGGGACCGTGGAAAGCAGCTTATTGGCTTAGTTACATCAGCACTCAGAGGAGGTTTCAGGCCAAATTGGTCCATAATAGCAGAGATTCCAATGAGGTGGCGGATGCTATGGCCAAACAAGGTCTATCCAGGGATGGAAGCTTTATTGCGTGGATCTAATTGACTGGTGTTATGTTTTTATTTTGTTGGACTCGTTGTATTCCTCTGAGCAAGATGGTCATGGGAGAATACTAGTTTGACTTGGATCTCATTGTTCTATTAGCTAGCTGATTTTTGGTTTCGTTATTTTGTAGCTTGGGCCCGTATGTTTTTTCCTAAGTTTGTTGCTTGGGCAGTCAGCAGCAGCAGCAGCGGCGGCCTATTGATTTCATGTGAGGCGTCTCGTTTGCTGAGTTTTTGCAGAAGGGCTGCACTTCAAATTTTGTTCTTTTTCTCTATTTGCTGAAATATTGTGCTTAACGTTGTGAAGTATCACGTGGGATTTTTTTCTCTTCCGGCTTTTGTGGGCTTCATCTTTCGCCCTGACCCCGGCCGAGTGTTTTTTTTACCCTCAAGAGCAAGGTGGCGGCTTAGTTGTAATTTTATTATCTTTTAGTACTCATTTGGTGTGGGACAATATGGTTGAAAAAACTATATCATATTTTACATTACTTAAATAGTTTATTTAAAAATTAAAGAATAAATACTCATCCTATATTTTAATTTAAACTAAAATGTGTATATTATTAAAAATATCTTTGTCATGTCTAAAAATTTGATATAAAAGACAAACTAGGGGTAATATTTTCCACTCCATTAGACTTAGCTTTAGCATATAATTAGTGATTATTTTTATTAAGTAGGAAAAATAGTTAACCATGATGTTCGAAGAGCTTGTGTTTCATTTATATATCAAATGTCCCTAAATTATCAATACACACACATATTATGTAGTACGATCATATTCTTATCCAACATAACTTCAAATCTCTATTATGGTTATAATTTTGTTATTGATATAAAGAAAATGTACAAGCCACAATAGAAACAACCTATACAAAACAAAGAGACCAAATGTGTATCGTCAGATGCGGGGGGAAAATAATCAAATTAACAAGATTAGTTTACTGCATACTATAAAACTTGTGGCACAATAGTTCATATCTATCTAAAATTCTCACATATTGCACCATTGATTTTACTTCCCCTATTGGCAGATGATATTGTTTTTAAATAGCCTTATTTTGTGGATGAAATAATCAAAACACTTTACATTTCCTTTCAAACAAGCATAATATAATGAAATGCTATAATGATTCATATTTGTGTTTGATAAATGAAGATTGGTGTATTTATTTGCCTACAAAATCAACTAATGTTGAACTTGATTTGAGCATCATTCGTGCGATGTTTAGTGTTGATTGTTGAGTTGGTTAACGAATAATTCTTTACTGTAATAGGATGTTGTAGGGCATGGATCGAAAACTTTTAATCTTAGCCTCTAGAATTATTGATTTATAATATTTTCTTTATAAATATTAATAATGTAAAACTAATTTCATTATTAATCAGATATATTAGGTGACAAAGTGTTTGGATGATGTATCCTTTTTATTTGAGAAGTGGGTTTCTAATGTTGGTTTCTTTTTTTTTTTCTTTTTTCTGAAGGTCGATATGGAATCAATACCTGAATACTTCTTTAGTTCATATATTTTGGCTACACCAACTTTACTTTTAATATAATTATGATATACTTTTAGCATATTTTTATTTATATGTTTAATATTATTTTATAAATATATACTAAAATATATTAAAAATATACCACAATTATACACAATAAGCTCTCGGTCATGTGGGAACATGGGATTGTCCGTGTTAAGTTCAAGCCCAACCTTCCTCCTAAATCTTTGGTATGGACACGACATTAATGGAGCATCTCCTCATTTGTTTGAATTGAAAAATATTGGATTCTGATTCGTATGATTTGTTTGCATTTTGGTAGGGTGCTAAAGTTAGAGTCTTCATGTACCCAATCAACATCTAAGGTATTCGTCGGAATCATAATAAGCCTTTTTCAAGCTGTAAATATTCAGAATCCCTAGTATTAGATGCTTAAATTGCTTCCATATTGTAACTAAAATGATACCATAGTCTTATATATGTGGTCAAACGGTTATTGTTTTTCTCTCAGTAGACCAAATTTATGTCTTTAGCATCAGGTTGTGATATCAAGTGATAAGAGATGTTGGTAGTACTAGTACTAGTACTAGTGTTTTGTTTTCATGGGTTTCACATCGTATGTTGGTCTCTACATGGGTTAGGAGTTCACCTAGTTTGAACATTTGTTCTTTTTCTCTTTTGATTAACAAGCCTCAAATATGAACCTCGACAATCGAATCATAGTAGCGGACTGTTTTGCCAACTATTACGCCATGTAACCTATGATCCTGATACTGTTGTGGGTCCATCCCACATGTGTTAGTAAAATGTGTATTTTGTTTTGTCCTAATGAATGAGCTTTTGATAGCATTTTATTAATCTTGAATTAAGTCCATCTTGGGCTTATTATTTAGGCTTCCTAAGTAAGCCTATGGTAAAAATCCTTACTGTACCAAATAGGGAACCAAGTGTGGATTCAAAAAAATTACACATATAATTAGAAGCAAAAAGAAGAGAGGAAGGTAAAGGGTGTTTAAGAGAAGAGTACTTTGTAATTTTTTAGGGACAACTTCCACAAAGATGTCAATTGCCAGAGAGTCTACCGTTGGATTTTGCTAAAACTTGGTCAGATTGTTGGGGACACATAGGGCCTAACTTTGAATGGTTAGATCGTCGTTTTGAGATTCGGTTTGTCTGTTATTGTAGCAGGACAAAACTTTTATTTTTGGTGATATTCTTCACCTTTGATCTCTTCTTACTTAATCTCTTATGTACGTACTTATTGGCGTGTTGTAAATTGTTGTGAAATTGATTTGGGTTCATTTTTCTCTCAATTTATCATAATAAGAGAAGGAAATAGGGTGGACTCCTCAAATGTCCCGTGGTTTTTACTCTTTACATTGAAGGGATTTTCCACGTATAAATTGTGTGTGTTGATCGGTTCATTTTTCTAATATATTTGCTTATAATTACTGTCCATACTTAATTTTTCTTGGTGATTTACTTTGGTGATTTATTGGTGGTGAATTTGAGTTTTGTTATTTGGTTGATTATCTTGGTGTTGATCCTTGTGGGTGTTGTCATATACTACCCGGGCTTTTCAATTGGTATCAGAGCAAATGTTTAATTTGACTGTAATTATGGATTCTAGTAGTAGCAGTTCAATGGTTAAATTGACGTCAACTAATTATTCCATCTGGAGACCGATGATGGAGGATTTGTTGTACAGTAAAGACTTGTTTGACCCAATTGATTCAACGACAAACGAAGATGGCACCATTAGTAACTTTGCTCTGGATGGTGTGCTATCATTGGATGTGATCAAAGAAATCATGTTCAATGAAGAGATAAGAAGAAAGGAGATGGGAGTTGATAATTCACAAGCTCTTGTTGTTGAGAATATAGGAAGAGGCAAGAGTCGAGGTCCCAAAGTACGTGGAAATTCAAAAGAAAGGTCCAAGTCTGGAGAAAAGGAGACTAGGGCATGTCATTACTGTAAGAAACCTAGCTACTTGAAAAAGTATTGCTACAAGTAGAAGAAGGAGCAATGTAAGATGTAAAATTCACAAAAGGAGGGAGATGATAAAAATACTACAACAATCGCTTCTAAAAGTGATGATGAGGTCACTTTGATTTATGCAACTAATGAATGTAATCATGTTGAGAGTTCAGATACAGAGTAGCTTGTAGATACAGGAGCTTCATACCATTGTATTCCCAAAAGGGAGTACTTCATGAACTACCAAGCTGGTGATTTTGGTAGTGTTAAGATGGGAAACCAGAGCTCAGAAAGCATTGTTGGGTTAGGTGATGATCATGTGAAAATGAATGTTGGGTGCATGCTTACATTGAAAAATGTTTTCCATATTCATGATCTGTGCCTTAACTTATTGTCTCCAAATGTCCTTGATCAAGAGGAATTTTGACATACCTTTGGTGATGGAAAGTGGAAATTATCCAAGGGTTCTATAACAGTTTCTCGAGGTGAGTTATGTTGTACTTTATATAAGATGTACTTGAATGTGTGTTATGGCAAGCTAAATGCAATGGAAGAAAAGAACTCTTCTAATTTGTGGCATCAAAAGCTAGGACATATGAGTGACAAGGGGTTAAAATTGTTAGCAGGTAAATCTCTTATTCCTGTTGATAAAACTATTTCTCTTAACCCTTGTGATCATTGTTTGGAAGGAAAACAGCATAGAACTTCTTTTTCTAGGAAGTCAACTAGAAGGCAAGATAAGCTAGAGCTAGTAAAATTCGATGTTTGTGGTCCTATTGAGGTGTATTCTCTTAGTAGTAATACATATTTTGTCACTTTATTGACGATGCTACTCGAAAAAATTGGTTCTATATGATGAAGACAAAGAGTCAAGTTTTTGAGATTTTTCAGAAATTTCATGCCATGGTAGAGAGGGAGACAAAAAGAAAGTTGAAGCATCTTCGATTAGACAATGGTGGTGAATATACTTCTAATGAATTCAAGCATTATTGTTCATAGCATGACATTAGACATGAGAAGACAGAGCCCATTACACCATAACACAATGGAGTTGCAGAGAGAATGAATAGAACCATTGTGGAGAAAGTGAGATGTATGCTTAGAATGTCAAATCTTCCTAAGACATTCTGGGGTGAAGCAGTCCAGTGTGCAGTGCTCTTGATCAATAGAGCTCCATCAATTCCTCTTGGCCTTGACATTCCTGAGAGAGCATGGAAGGGATGTGATCCCACTTACTCACATCTGAGAGTTTTTGGGTGTAAGGCATATATGCATGTGCCGAAAGAACAGAGGTCAAAACTTAATTCCAAAACTCATCCTTGTGTGTTTGTTGGCTATAGTGATGAAGAGTTTGGTTTTAGACTATACAATCCAGAAAAGAATAAGGTATTGAGAAGTAGAGATGTAGTATTCTTTGAGCACGAGATGGGTGCAGGGCTTCTGAATATAAGGTACTCTTCTACCTTAGAATTATTATTTGATACTACTAATGCTTCTTCTTCTACTACTTTTGTTGACTAACCAGCAAATGATTATGTTGATGTGATACCTGATGATGTTGGTGAGGTACAACCTAATGGTAGTGATGTACCAGTTCATGATGATGGTGACCATTCATATCATAGTGAGTCTTCATCTGATGAAGAAGAGCTTCATGAGGAAGAAATTTATGGTGAAGAGGTTCAAAGGTCAATTAGAGAGAGTAAACCTTCAACAAAGTATCCATATTCATAGTACATTCTAGTAACAGAAAAAGGGGAGCCAGAGATTTATTAGGAAGTACTATCATCTAATGAGAAAAATCTTTAGCTCGATGCTATCAGGGAAGAGATGGATTCCTTGAAAAAGAATGATACTTATGAGTTAGTGAAGCCTCCTAAGGGTAGGAAAGTCTTAAAGAACATGTGGGTTTTCAAGAACAAGAAAGATAGTGATAAGGTTGTGAAGTAAAAATCCAGATTGGTGGTTAAGGGATGCAACCAGAAAAGGGCATCAACTTTAATGAAATCTTCTCTCTGGTGGTCAAAATGTCATCTATCAGAGCCGTGCTAGGTTTAGCTGTAAGTCTTGATCTTGAGTTGGAGCAACTTGATGTGAAAACTACTTTATTACATGGTGACTTGCATGAAGAAATCTACATGGAGCAATCTGAAGGATTTGAAGAGAAAGGGAAAGAGAAACTTATTTGCAAGTTAAAGAAGAGTGTTTATGGGCTTAAACAGGCACCAAGGCAATGGTACCAAATATTTGATTCATTTATGACAAGTAATGGTTATAAGTGGACTTCTGTCGATCTTTGTGTGTATTTCAGAAATTTCCTTGGAGGTAAATTCATCATCCTTCTGATATATGTTGAT
Source organism: Tamarix austromongolica (assembly GCA_039764185.1). Lineage (NCBI taxonomy): Eukaryota > Viridiplantae > Streptophyta > Magnoliopsida > Caryophyllales > Tamaricaceae > Tamarix > Tamarix austromongolica. Next base: position 67,431,001 of record CM077816.1, read on the forward strand.
GATATGATGATAGTTGGACAAGGTGCAAATAAGATTTAGGATTTGAAGAAAGACTTGTCTAAGTCATTTGACATGAAAGACTTGGATCTAGCAAAGCAAATCTTAGGCATGGAGACTGCTCGTGACAGGAAAGATGAAAAATTGTGGCTATCATAAGAAAAGTATATTGAAATGGTGCTTAAAATGTTCAATATGAAAGATTCTAAGCCTATTAATACACCACGAGCTACTCATTTCAAGTTAGGTAAGAGAGCTTGTACTACAACAGAAAAGGATAAAGAAAGTATGTCATCTATTCCTTACTCTTCTACTGTTGGTTCTTTGATATATGCTATGGTGTGTACTAGAACAGATATTGCACATGCTATTGGTTTGGTGAGAAGATACTTATTTAATCTGGGTAAGGCTCACTAGGAAGTTGGGAAGTGGATTTTCAGATACTTGTGGGGTACCTCCAAACTGAGTTTGTGTTATGGAGGTGGTAAATCTATACTTGAAGGCTACACTAATGTAGACATGGTGGGTGATCTTGATAATAGAAAGTCTACCTTAGGTTATGTGTTTACATTTTCAGGGGGAGCCATTTCATGGCACTCTAAGTTACAAAAGTGTTTAGCATTGTCCACAACTGAGGCAGAGTATATTGCGGCCGCGGAAGCACGTAAAGAGATGTTATGGCTTAAGAGGTTCCTTTGAGATTTAGGTTTGAGGCAAGGTGAGTATGTAGTATTCTGTGATAGTCAAAGAGATATTGACTTGAGCAAGAATGTAATGTATGATGCTCACACCAAGTATATTTATGTTAGATATCATTGGTTGCGGAATGTGATCGAGGAGAAGCATTTGAAGCTGAAGAAAGTCCACACTAATAAGAATGGTGCAGATATGTTGACAAAGCTAGTCCCTAGAAGCAAGATTGAAGTTTGTGGTAAGCTTGCTAGGATGAAGGTCAAGTGATCATGTCTTCCCTGCATTGGGCTGGAGGGGGAGATTGTTGTGGGTCCAACCCACATGTGTTAGTAAAATGTGTATTTTATTTTTTCCTAATGAATGGGCTTTTGATAGCATTTTACTCATCTTGGATTAATTCCACCTTGGGCTTATTATTTGGGCTTCCTAAGTAAGCCTTTTGTAAAAATACTTGTTGTAAAAAATAGGGCAGTAAGAGAGGTTGTGGATTCAGAAATATTATACACACAATTAGAAGCAAAAAGAAGAGAGGAAGGCAAAGGTTTTAAGAGAAGAATGCTTTGCGATTTTTTAGGAACAACTTTCACAAATTTGTTTATTGTTAGAGAGTCCACCGTTAGATTTTTATGAAACTTGGTCAGATTTTTTGGGACACATAAGGAATAATTTTTAACGGTTGGATCGTTGTTTTGAGATATGGTTTGTTTGTTATTGCATCATGACAGAACTTCTAATTATTGGTGATATTCTTCACCTTTGATATCTTCTTACTTAATTTCTTATGTATGTACTTGTTGATGGGTTGTGAATTGTTGTAAAATTGATTAGGTTCATTTTTCCCTCAATTTATCATAATCAGATAAGGAAATAGGGTGAACTCCTCAAACATCCCATGGTTTTTACCCTTTACATCGAACGGGGTTTCCACGTATAAATTGTGTGTGTTGATTGGTTCATTTTTTTGATCTATTCACTTATAATTGCTTCCCATTATTAGTTTTTCTTGGTGATTAACTTTTGTGAATTATTGGTGGTAAATTTGAATTTTATTATTTGGTTGATTGTCTTGGTGTTGATCATTGTGGGTGTTGTCGTATACTACTTGGGCCTTTCAGTTGCTTGCATTATGTGCGGTGGAAGATCTTAGATGCAACATGGTGAGCCAAGTTTGGAAGAAGAATTTGAGTTATGTGGTGGCAATATTGCGGTATTAAGAAAATATGAGGCTACACATTTCATAGACCAAAGGTTATGTATTTTGGTTTGTAGTAGAGGTATGAGTATGTTATACACACTTTATGAGTTATATAGAGAGTTAACTTTTCAGTTCGATTTAACCAGGTCATTGACCAAATTAGATTGAGAAGGCTTTTCACTTGATGATAGGGTTATAATAGTAGTAGTTTCGTGAAAGACTTTAAGTGCACTGAGGCGTCAGGGGTCCTTGGAGCATGGGCATGAGGTACATATACAATAGAAAGTAGGATAAATTCTATTAAGGTACCTTGATATTTGTTCTAATATTTTTTATATACCCCATATTTTTAATAATTTCACTTGAATGCCTTTACATTTTAATTTTACTTGACAAGGGTACCTAAATAGATAAAAAAAATCACATTTTTAACTTCATTTTGGTTTCAAATAAAACTAAATTGAAATAAAAAAGTACACAAGTAAAATTATTCAAAATATAAGGTACTTGATAAATAGTACATCAAATGTCAATGTATCTAAAGAAAATTTATTCTAAAAGGTTCAAATGTGGGATGTATGGTTTTGGAGAATTGAATAGAAAATCACTTGAGTATCATTAAATTGCACCATAATACTATTATCAAAATTAGATAATGGCATTTCAAATATTATTCTTCTATTTTCCCCCCTCAAGAGTTATTACTTTTTTACTTCATGAGTATTGTTCTTCTCATGATCCTCCCTTTTAGTTTCCCTCGATCCTTTGGTTTTATGCATATTTATTTCCTATTCTTTGTACCCAATTAATCTACTAAGAAAACCAGGAACAATACCTTCAGGCACCAGCCTAAAAACACTTCACTTGCTTTGTACAAAGTGTTGTGTGGTGCTATGACTTTTCAAACATTGGGTTGTACCAATACTAATAAGTAGAGATATGACACATACAGTAAATTGTCTATTTTTTTTCTTATGGGGTGACATTGGACAAATGTTGAGGTGTTTTGCCTTGCATAGACCTTATGTTGCTTTGAGGAACACTATCTATTCATAGGCTACAACATGCACAATTTCATGAAGAAAAAAAAACTTATCTCTAATCATTTGCATCCTGTTTCTCTCATGTCAATTTTTATACTTCTATCTTGTGCAGTTTTGATGTCTGCAAGTATCTGTAATTGAACTACATGCCCAACTCAAGAAACTTGTGTTTGGGTGAATGATATTAAGTTTTACAGCCTCATGCAAGACTCATATTGAACTGATCTTTGTTTTATTATACATTAATTTTTTCTCTGACCAAGTTTTGTATATTTTTCCTTATAGATTTCAATGTTAGGTGCATAATTGGGAGTCCAAGTATCTTGGAGGAGTATCTATTCAAAGTTGATCTGGTAGTTTTCTTGCTTATGTTTTGTACTAGTGAGGAAGATGCTTGTAACACTTACAATTTTTATGTACTACATCGATATAGTATAATTTTTAGTGTTGGAATCGGTACCGCAAGTATCCAATTAAGGTTTTTTTTTTATAAAATAAATTTTTAATAGTGTACATCAACTAATATAGGTATTAATTTTAGGAGTTTTTTTCTCTCTCTTAATTTTAGTAGATTTGGTCACTACTACAGAAAGGAAAAATAATAACGACACATTAATAACAGTGATTTTGAAACTGTTGCCAAACGTGTGAAAATAAATGTGCAGGATAGTCAAGGAAGTTTTGATAACAGTTATCATTTACAACCATTATTAAAACCACCAATATAAAATTACACATGGCAATTTTAATAACGGTACATGTAAAAATTGTTATTAAAAGTTATTTTAATAATATTTCTTGAGATAACCATTATTACAAGGGCCACCATATGAAAATAATAGAGGGAGGGTTTTAATAATAGTTTCTGAAAGAATCATTATTAAAATAAATTTTAATGATGGTTTTCTAAAGAACTCTTATTAAAACCCAATCTTCCACCTCTTATTTTGTTCAGTTCTTTTTTTGTGCTAAAAATTTTAGATTCTCTTATTCTACATCTTCCCTCTGTTAATCTCGTTATATTGCGAACCCTTGCACCACCACACCGTGCGCTACCACTCTTCCTCCTCTCAACTCTGGTCAACCACCACTAGTTCTCTTTCACACTACCAACTCTGATCAACCACTAGTTTGCTTGCACCACCACACTGCTGCCATTCTTGGCATTGCATGTCCTGCTATTATTTCTCACCTTGCCTACATTTGGTCCTTCTTGCTCCACCGTATTCGTAGATGGTCACCACTATCCTCTTGCTCATTGTCGGTTCTCTTGCTTGCCGCCGCTTCTCTTGCTGCCTCTACTCTTCTTAAGTATGGTTTTGCTCTTCTGTAGCTTATTCTCTGTGCTTATTATATATATATATATAAATGCATGTATGTTGATGGAGGTTGCAACATGTGTTATTGAATAATTTTAGTTTGTTGTTGAAAAATGTGTTGTTGTTTGTTGTTGAATGTGCTAGTGAAAAATGTTGCCATTTATTGTTGAATTTGTCGGTGTTATATATTAACATGCATGAGTATGTTGGCCGACCTTACATACATACATACATATATATATATATATATATATATATATATACACTTTTTTAGTGCTTAATTACCAATAGAAATAAAATACTTAAGAATATTAGTAATGTCACTCGTAAAAACTATACACACACACACACACACACATATTTTCATTAATAAGTACAGGATACTAGGATGTTAGGAAATACCATATAATTAAATAAAAATATATTTTACATATGTACACCATTAAATGAAAATTTTAATTAGATTTGCATGTTAATAATTTTTATTTGACGAGGATTAAATAGACATAGAAAATAAAGAAGATATACAAGTGAATAGTTAAATAGAGAGGAATAACTATGTATAATAATAATAATAATAATAATAATAATCATAATAATAATAATAATAATAATGATGATGATGATGATGATGATGATGATGATGATGATGATGATGATGACGATGACGATGATAACATATAGGATTTATTAGGATTTAAGTATAGTTAGCTAGATTTAGGATTAGGGTTTATTAGGTTTAGGGTTAGTTTTTATTATAGTTTATTAGGGTTAGGGTTAGGGTTTAGAATTTATTATACTAAATATGATAATTAATATGTTCTCTTATAACAAACTATTATATACATTATTCTCAACTCTACTTTTAATAATATCATATTATTATACTTAACCTATATATATTATCTTATTAATATCTACTTGATTTTACTATGCGGAGCTTGAATAATTAGATGATAGTTTGATGTTCAGCTGATTTTTTAAATATATAAGTCAAGATCATGTCCTTATTTTAAACATGTCAAGTATAATAAGAGGTAGTTTGATTCAACTTAACTCATTGACAAATCTGGTGGGAGTAAATGAAAGGGTTGTTTGGTAATTTATCTTTTCTTGATATTTAATGACACATTTATATCAATAGAGAAATAAATAAAAATTAATTTAATATTATAATTTTTATGATGAGTATCTTATGTGGATATGTTAGCTTTACATAGTTGGTTAAGATATGGTATAATATATTTATAATTTGTCTAGCTAGTTGAAGAGTTTACATATTCTGTAATTTAGATCCTTTCAAGAACAACCTTGATGATAAGATTTAGTGGTTGCTTTTATTTGTAGGTAGTGAGAAGTCGCTCATTACTATGACATACCCTCTACCGTATCTATGCATGATGCTAGATGCTGATTTACGGACTCATGTCATATGGTTATATAACGAGCTAGGTTAGATGTCTGTGAGTGGTGTGTCATATGACCCATTCCATTTTAGATCGTATGACCTACTCTTGACCCTTCCTCAAACGGAGCTATGGTCGTTGGCTACATTTACTTTTCTGCATTGGTTTATCCACCACACCTGAGATTTATTGAAGGTGAGGTGTTTGTCAGATATTATGATCGGATATCTAGAGAGCTGATGGTGATTGATGACAAGTGGAGGTTTTGTCATAGCTTTCCACTGAGTATCTACCCTGGTTACCCTAAAGTATCCGTGACTAGACTCTCTATTGATGATGTGAGGGAACAGCTGGCATATCAAGATGAGTGGACTTTGAGAGTGATAGTTATTTGTCAGGCTGGACAAGGCTACTGAGGGATTTAGTTTTACGATTATGATTTTAACTTAGTTAGTTGTTTGGACTTTAGCAACCTTTTGATGTATATAGTGCTACTTGCTTTAATCCCATAGTATGTATATATTTTTGTAATTTGAACTATTTTATAATGTTTTGCTATGTATGTATGTACACACACACACACACATATGAACTCTTTCTAAGTATGAGCGGCTTGAGTATTGATATCTTTTTGGAAACGTGTTCTCATGATTTGTACACACACACATACACAAAATGGCATGATACATTTGAGATTTATTCTTGTTAAGCATGAGCAGTTTTTGAATTATTAAACTTATAATTGAATTGATTTGTAATAATTACTTTTGCGTGGGATACATCTAGATTGAAAAACTATGGATCGGAAATGGTTGTTTGCAAAGCGTTTCTCTAGAGAATATAATGAAGGAGTGGAGTTTTTCATCAAGTTTGTAGTTGAAAATGCTTGAGGCTCTAGTAGAAAAGTCTATCCTTATTTGAACCGTGCTTATATTTAGCGTGTCAAAGCTGATGATTTGAGAGATAATTTATTTGTGTATAGAATTGATACAAGTTACACTTGTTGGAAATGACATGGTGAGACAGAGTCTAAATATGATAATGTGAAAGTTAGGAGGGAAAGTAGTGGATCATCATTTGAGACCTATGAGGGACATTTGTTAGAGGAGATGACTCAAAAGGTTAAGGAAAGTGTTAGAGATTGTCTAAAAATGCTCAAGAAGTTATTGAATGACTCGGAGAAACCTTTTTACGATGATTGTAAGAAGTTTACTCGATTATATGCTACTATAAGGTTGTGCAAATTAAAAGCATGTAACGTATGAAGTGATAAGAGTTTCACAGAATAATTAACACTTGTAAATGATATGCTTCCTAATAACAATGTTATACCCAATCGTACCTATGAAACAAAAAAGATTCTTTCCTCTATGGGCATGAGTTATGAGAAGATATATACATGCCTTAATGATTGTATTTTATTTCACAATAAGAATGTGTCTTTGGAAAGTTGTCCTAATCCTAAATGCAAAGTACCACAATACAATAAGAACATGGTATCAGCTAAGGTGTTATGGTATTTTCCTCTAATACTAAGATTCAGGTGGATGTTTAATGATGTTGAAGATGCCAAGAACTTGAGATGGCATGTTGATGAGAAGATAGATGATGACATTTTTAGACATCCATCTGACTATCCACAATAGATGACGATTGATGGCTTGTTCCCTGAATTCGGTAAAGAAGCAAAAAACATGTGCCTTGTGCTTTCTGCAGATATAATGAATCCGCACAATTAAGGCACCTACAGTATATGACCGGTGATTTTGGTTATATATAATCTACCTCCGTGGCTCTATATAAAACACAAGTATAGTATGATGTTGTCTTTACTCATTTTGGGGCCAAACTAATAGAGGAATGATATTGATATTTATTTGGCACCTTTGATTGATAATTTGAAGTTCTTATGGGACATAGGCATTGAAGTTTTTGATGCATACAGTGAATAAAATTTCACTTTGAGAGCAATGTTATTCTGTACTATAAATGATTTTCTGGCGTATGGCAACTTGTCATGTTATAGTATGAAAGGCTATTATGCATGCTCGATGTGTGAGGAGAATACTTCATTTATTCAGCTAACATATGGCTGAAAGACTGTCTTCTTTGGGAATCGTAGATTTTTACCAAAGAATCATCATTATTGTAGGTAAAGGAAAGCATTCAATAACTTCCGAAAAGAAGGGTAGGTACTAATTCGATTGATGGGTCGACAAGTGTGGCTGAAGATGAAAAATTTGATCATCAAGTTTGGGAAGAAGAATAAACATAAGCCTCCATTAGTTGGGTGGAAGAAGATGTCTATAGTCTTCAACCTTCCTATTGTGAATCTCTTTATGTGAGACATTCCCTTGATGTGATGCATATCGAGAAAAATATATGTAACAGTCTTGTTGGTATATTACTTAATATTCCACGAAAGACTAAGGATGACACCAATGCTCGAATGGATATGGAATAAATGGGTATTAGATAGGAATTGACACCGCAAGACAATGGAAAAAGAACATATTTACCATCGGCATGTCATACTCTCTCTAGAAAAGATAAAATTTTATTTTACGAATTCTTTATTAGTGACAAGGTTCTGGAAGGGTATTCTTCAAATGTCATAAGGCTTATGTTGATGAAATAGTTGAAACTAATTAACATGAAGTCTCATGATTTTCATATTTTTATGCAGCACTTGTTGCCGATAGAGATATGTGGAAATTTTCCAAAGCGTGTTCAAATTATTATCACGAGACTTTATTGGATCTTTAATGCCATCTACTCCAAAGTCATACATCCTGATAGTTTGGATGCCTTGAAAAGAGGGATTGTGATTACTTTATGCCAACATGAAATATATTTTACACCCTCCTTCTCTGAAATTATGGTACATCTAACTATTCATTTAGTTTATGAGCTAAAAATGCTAGGACATGTTCATGGACATTAGATGTACCCCTTTGTGTGGTTTATGAAGTTGATAAAAGGTTATGTGAAGAATTGATATCGGCCAGAAGGATATATTATTGAGAGTTACCTTGTAGAAGAGGCAATTGAATTTTTCACAAAGTACTTGTCAAATACTGAAGCTCTTGGTATTTCTAAGTCTCAACATGCAAGAAAAATTGAAGGATAGGGAATTAGGGGCAAATAGTTTGGGCATGTATACCCTGATATGTTCCGTAAAGCTGATCTATATGTATTACACAACAGTGATGATGTTCAGTTGTATATTGAAAAATATATGCTTTCTTTAAGGATTTAAACTCCATCAAAGACAGAGAAATGGATAATCAATAATCAATAAACATAATCTTTCTTTTATCGATTAGATAAGAGATTGCATCATTCCACTCATAAGACATTCCCCAAATTTAATTTCCAAAACCCTTCATTGGTTGTCTTAAAAACCTCGTTATGAATTTTTTTCATATACTAGTTATGTGATCAATAGTTTCACTTTTTATACAAAACAACAAGATGAGAATAGTACATTGCAGAACAGTGGGGTGACTTTAGTGGCTGAGGCAATGCATGTTGCTAGTGCGAAGAATAATAATCCAACCTATGTAGATATGAATTATTATGGTGTGATTGAACAAATATGGGAGTTAGATTACATTGTATTTAAAGTCCTTGTATTCAGCTGTAGATGGGTTGATAATAGCTATGGGGTTAGATATAAAGATGGATTCGCATTAGTAGATCTCAATAGGGTAGGGCATAAATAAGACCCATTCATCTTGGAATCACAAGCGACATAAGTATTCTTTGTCACTGATCTTGCTGATAACAAATGGGTTGTGGTACTGTCTATGAAGAAAAAAAATGCCAATGAATGTGATGATGAAAATGATACCAATCGAAATAAAGAGTGTGTCTTAGTTGTGTAAGAAACTCAATTAGTGAACGATGATAACAATAACATTAATAAGGAGGAAATATATATCAAGGATGATCATCGTGAAGTAATATATGTATCATATCCTGAAACCAATCCAAAAATAAGGGAAAAAAGAAGGAAAAGAAGGCACTGAGGGTATTAATATTGTAACATATGATGTGTGCTTGTTTTTTTCAATGCATATTTTGACCTACCTCATTGAATATTTATTGTATCGAGAAATAATTTAGGGGTACATTATGGTCAATATATAACATTATAACATAATTTATTTATTGATTTTTTGTAGAAATATGGCCAACAAAAAAGTTGATAGGGATAATAGTGATGAAGAAGGGAAGAGAGGACCTATTATTATGTGAATCATCACGGACATGTAGAATAGAGGATAACAAGTCAATTTGGTATAGAATACTTACAATCTTCCCATTGGCCCTTACGTAGATATGTTTTTGATGTACATTTCACTTGTCACGCCTAACCGTGTTCCTATCTCTTATAATAATTGGAAGCAGGTTCTAGAGGGTCACAAGGAGCATATTTGGCAGGAATTCATGGTAAATGTACTATTTTACTTAATCATTTTTGTATGTAAAATGTCATTATTTTTAATACATTAACATCGATATACATCTATATATCTTATTTTGCAGAGAGTCTTCAATGTCATGGAGAATAGGAAGAAAAATACTTCTTAGACATTGTGGTGAGCATCTAAGAACATTTATGGTGTACTTGGATAGTAGAAAAATGTATAAAAAGAGGGATGACTCTCTATAGTAGAGCTCACCCAAACGAAAAGGTTTCATTGATCAAGAAAGTTGGAACCAATTTATTACATATTGTCTTTTAGAGGATTTTAAGGTATTTGTTAGATAATAATTAAATTTTTTTATTAAGAATATTTCATTGATATTTAAATAAACACATGCTTATATTTTGGCTTGTAACATGGGGAAAAATATCAAAAATAAAGAGATTGCTAAACAGAATAAATACCAGCATAATATGACTAGCAAATGCTATGTAGGCCTTGAAGAGGAGTTGGTATGAGATTTGAATTTATCTATTTACATGTAAAATTATAATTTTATAATAATACTTTTATTATAAGATTAATTTTTTTATGTACAGCTAATAGCTTAGGATATGGATCCATGTACCTCATCCATTAATATTGGTACATTATGGAAGAAGGCTAGAGCAACAAAAGATGGATATCTTAATGAAGATGTAGATGTTTTTGCAAAAAAATTGTAAGTTTGTAGATATCCTAAACCCTACTTAGTTTTATTTTAGAAAACTATTACACTATGCTTATTCTTATAAGCTAAATTTAAATATATTGCATACATTATAGGACAAACTTAAAACGTCGAATTCTGCGGAGGGGGTGGACCAATATAACATTGTGTCCTAGGCTATATTAATTGTATAACACCCCATAAGACACAGGGGTATTGGATTAGGTGTTATGAGAACGAGCGTAATTGGTCAATCTTGTGGTTCTCGTAGCACTCGTGAGCAAGTGACCATCCTCACCATGAAATTAAACAAAGCATTTGAATAGATGGCAACAATGGAACAAGATTTGTCATTTATCAAATCTCAAAGGTATAAGCCATTTGATTTAGTTGACCATGATCAACTTCACATACCCAATGTAAATAGCGTTAGAGACAATTGCGAAGCTGATGCACAACTTTCTTCTCTTCTTGAGGTAAGCATTACAAACTATAAATTATTATTAAATGTATTCAGTATCATAAATAATTAAGAATGTGTAATATTTTATTTCAGATTTTGCATAAATGTGACTTGTTAATGAATAACTGTTTAACTCTTTTGGTAAAAAGAAGGGTATACATCAGTCATAGTACCTAAATGCAAATAATCCCTAGGTACAACTTGACCCTAAATACAAGGCCAATGGGTATTGACACTCTAATTATTAGTAGTGCACCCTTATCTTGTTATAAAGAAGGTGATGAGGCAACTACAGTGCTAGAAGCTCATATAAGCTTCGTGCCTTGGCCTCAGACTAGATACGCCTCACTACTGAAGAGGTAATGACATTCGACATCATTATTAGACCTTATTTGTTATTTACATTGTTTATACCTTTTTCGTATATATATGCTCAATACATATTTCATTTATTATCATGAATTAAGGAATCAAAAAAGAAGAATGTTGTTAGGAGTAAAATGTAGAGAGGTACTAACATAACGAGTAACACAAAAGAGGGCGCTGCTAACGGAAAGAGAGCTAAATAAGAAAAATCAATTGCCTCAAAAAAGATTCCATCTTTAGAGAAGAGCCAACTTCCACCAGCATTGGTTTTATTGTATTTCTATGCCCAAAACTACCTCAACGACAATTATATTTTCATTGATTGTCATTTTGAGTATGTTGGGAAGGACGATGCTACTTATATAGTATCGGCGGTTAACATAAGTGATGTTTATAATTAGGAATGGATGTCAACCATGAGTGTTGCTATATATGTCATGTAAGCATTATTTTATATTTCAAATTTTAGTACTTCTTATTGCATTGGAATTTTTATGACTTCTTATTAGTTATTAACAAATATACATTGTTATTATCGTCAATAGGTGTAACACCCCCACAATTTACACATTTTTTATGACACTTATAAATTTAAAACCGTAAATTCTAAGGATGCTACCGCCACACTTAGTACCAGACCGGTTCAATCCTACCGTCCCGGTACCAAGTGCTAAGGCTAAGAAAACACTACATATAACACCATTAATAATTTAAATTTATAAATACGAAAATCAGAGTACGTGTAAGTCTGTACATAATTCGAAATACTAGCTATTGTTTTTTTAGATAATAAATAAACAACATTCATAAAATTGTTTCTACAACTCAAACATAATAAAAAGGTAACATGAATAATAATCTCAAAAGGAAAATGGCCACGCCACTCCAGGACTTGATCCAACCCAATCATCACTTGGCCCCATCTGATGTCCCATAGATATCAATAGCATCGAAATAAGCGTCTCCTACCTACAACAGGTCAGACGGGCCTTCTGCTCGTAGGAATGAGCAGCACCCATAAAAAGTGTGATCGGTACGCTATGTACTGAGTAAGGTAACCGAGCATTAAGGCTAGCATACAAAATTCACACAACCAATGCATAATAATAAATGAGCATAGAATTTAACCATAATAGCACAAGATAAAATAAATGCTCAGGTGAAATACCATGATTCAATATAGATAAGATTATTTACTTTATCAAGCCTTTATCGAATTTATTTCCACACCATGCTCTTTATCAAGTCCATACGAGTATGATAACCCCACTATTTTTGCCGGTGGATTGGTCTTCAAGGAACTTTTGGCTCTTGGCCACTATTCTAGCCGGTGGATCGATCACTTAGAGTACATACCCTACCACTATTATATGCCGGTGGATCGGTCTGGCCCCTTCTCGCATGGTGTTCCAATGTAAGTCATTAGTGTCTTCCCACATCTTAGCAACATATATTGTTTGGTTTGTTGAACTCGGGATCCCCCACTATTTTAGCTGGTGGATCTGTCACTAGGGTAACATCCCTTACCACACTTATACGCCGGTGGATCAATCTATAGGTTACAGTAGTACCTGGCTACTATTATGCCGGTGGATCGGTCTCGGCCCGGCTCAACATCTTTCACTTTACGTAATTAATTTTTTAAGTGTCTTATTCAAAAAACCCACCAAGACATGCAAGTCAGACTCCTACCATGCTTACTCTTCAACTCAGGTTAACCACTCCAACCCTAGTTAACCACCACCACCATAGTTAACCATGACATACCCTAAGGTCCATGAAAACCCTAGCTCCACGTAAACCCTAGCTCCCATGCAAACCCTAAACCACCATGCAAACATTAATACCACCCTGTAACCATTAATACCACTATGTAAACCCTAATACCACCATGTAACCATTAATACCACCATGTAACCACTACTCCATGCAAAACCCTACTACTCCATGCAAAACTCTAACACCATGCAACTCCATACAAAACCCTAACATCATGCAACTCCATGCAAAACCCTAATACCATGCAATTCCACGCAAAACCTTATCATTATTTTACAACCCCATCATGTATGTCTCAAGGCCACATCATACCATAATAATAACACATTTATACACATCATCCTCATGCGACAATTATTTACACAAAACACACCTCAACTTCTATATCATGTTGCATTCATAATAGTTATACAATATACACATGAAATACACAATAAATCATATTACATGGCATGCATTGTATATAAATCACATATTACACAAATGGCCTTAGCACCCCTTACCTAAAATGTCATCTGTCTTGGAACACGCTCCTATACCTCTTGAGGGCTTTGACTGGGCTCACCTATTATGGGAAAAAAATTCTAGAATTAGGTTCCCTCCTAAAAATACTATTATTTACTAACTTACCCTAATACTTGGTTTTTAATTAAAATAATACTATACTAGAATTAACTATACAAAATACTAATAATAATACTAATGTAATTTAAAATGAAAAGGTGATATAAGGGTTTCTACCCTTCACCAAAATAATGTTAGTAAATATATTATTATTATTCTTATTAAAAATAAAATATTAGTAATAATATTAATATTAATAGAAATAATAATAATAATAATAATAATAATAATAATAATAATAATAATAATAATAATAATAATAATAATAATAATATAAGCTTAAAATTACAAGGTGGGGTTTTCGACCCTACCTCCAAATAATAAAAGTACTATTTAAGAATAGTAATAATAATATTAATAACATATAAATCTTATAATATTAAAATTAATAAAGATAATAATAATATTAATAATAATAATAGTAACAATATTAATAATAGTAATAAAAATACAAGGATGCAAAACCTAATTAAAAATTTGGGTCTCGGATCTCCTGAAATAATTAACATTAATAATAAAATAATTATACTAATAATAATAGTATTAATAATGATAATAAGTTTATAATAATTCAAATAAATTCCTAAAATTTGAAACTGACAATCTAATTAACTCAAGAATAATCTCAACCCTGCCAACAAAATTTATCAATAATATTACATCTAATAAAAATAACAATAATAATAATTATATTCGAATAAATACTAAAAATTGGAATAAAAACAGAATAAATTACAATAAATAGAAAAGAAGGGCAGAGAAGGTCTAGGGTTTCACCTTTAGTTAGCGGGGATGGGTAGCACCGGCGATGGTCGAAAAAGAAGGCTAAAAGGGAAAAAGATGAAGAAAAAAAGGGGAGGAGAAGGGGAAAAGAGAAAATAAGGTTATGGTTTAGTGGAGGAGAATTAGTAGAAGTTTTTGGGTGGTGTAGAAGGCAGTAGAAGTGGTGGATGTGGTGGTGGATGGTGGTTTAAAGGTTGCGGGGTAAAAAAATTTTTGAGATGGACAGGGAACTTCGCACGGATATGGTGGTTCGTGCAAGAAGAATCAAAGGAGGTGGAGAGCTTAGTCAGCTAGAGTGCAGTGTAGGGAAGAATTTGGGAGGCAGAGGTGGCGGTAAAGTTGGCTAACAGCGATGAACGACTCATCTAAAGTCACAGTGGTACACGGTTAGCTCTTAGGGTTTTAGAGAGAAAAGGTTTCGAAAACACCCACACCAGGGGTGTTTATAGGGCTTAGATGGCATGATAGGGTTTTGGAGGTTGGCAGGAGGGTATTGAATGCTAGGTTTGGGGTGGCCGATGGAATTAATCGGGCAGCAAAAATTATGGTCGAGTCGAACATTCGTGAAACAAAAGAGAGAAATCGAGCGAGAGATAAGGGAAGAGGATTATACTAAGCTGATCTGCTAGTCAAGAGGGAGATAATGAGGGAAGAAACAACCGGTCAAAACCCGCATGGCCGGCGACACCATTTTTGGAGGTTAGAGATGCAGGTCGACGGCAGACGCTGAAGGAGGAAGAAGGAAGGGGTGAACCGACGGTTGGGGAAAAAGAAAAGAAAAGGAGAAGAACCGGTTGACTGACAACAGTTATAAGTCTTTTAATGAAACGTGGCGTCCTAGTGTAATAAAGAACAAAACGCAACATCTGAAGAAGAAAAAAAAGTAGGAGCGGCGTTGGGCCGTGGGAGAAGGAAGGAAAAGAGGAAGGATTGGGCCGCGCCAGGCCCAATCGGGAGAAGAGAAAAAGAAAAAGAAGAAAAGAAAGAAAAAGCAGGAAAGAAAAAGGAAAAGGATAAAGAAAAAATTAAGTGGTTTGGGTTTAAATAAATTAATTTTAATATTTTTGGTATTTAGAATAAAATATTTAATTAAAATAATATTAAATTTCCTTTTTAAGCTAATTTAGGTTTTTAAAATATTTCTCCTAAATTCCTTTTTAATTAGCAAAAAGCCTAATTTTTCCTTTATAAAAGTATTCATAAATTCTTATTAATTTGCCCTAAATAAATCCTTCTCATTCCATATAAAATAATTAATTAAATTAATTCCCCAATAAACTATTTAGCAAATCACATTTTGATTGAGGGATACAACAAGCTTTATCTTACTCCTCACAACATTAGGTTTTGTATGCCATTCGACCTAATCTTAATAATGTTTATGTGTTTGATTCCCTTCGAACATATGATGTGCCTTTTAACGTCGCTTGTCGTTGTGGGAAAGAATTTATTGAAATGTTAGTATACTTTTTACTTCTTACTTCATAAGCTTATTTATGTATATATTTTACTTTAATTATTTTAGGTATATATACTTACAATATTGTCTATCCAACTCTATTTGTTAGGGCACTATATATGGTGTATTAGAGGAGATGTGGGAATGGTGTCCCAGACCCAAAGAGTCTTGAAAATGAGCCTGTAATGGTAAATAGGAATACAACTTTTTTATTTTTTGTTTTAATTTGAATTAATATCTAATAATAAGAGAGCTAACTGAATTCATTTGACAGTATCCACAACAGTAGAACAGTGATGGCCGCGATGATTGTGGATATTATTTATGTAGAGTAATGGATTTGATAGTCTAAAATAGATCGGTCAACATAGATACAAGCCATGTATATTTGTTTTTCCATAAACGAATCATGACATATATATTTGGTACTTGACCTGAATACTAATTGAATAATCGAAACTTGTGAATTTGTAGTTTTTCACCGATGTTTATACACGAGGCCAGAAATACAATGATGATGAAATTGATGAAGTTAGAGACCAATGGATCAAACACATGCACTTATACATTTGGTATTAGGGATCTACATTCTACATGCATGTTCGGGTTTGTATTTCATCTATGTCTTTTGGTCATCTACGTTATGATCTATAAACTTTTGACTTTAGAGTGTAGAACTACCAAGTTGTGCTACGTCTACTAATTTTGATTCCTAGGTATGTCCAGTGTATTGAGATATACCAATTAGAGATTGATTGAAACTATGTAGTATCATTTGGAAGGAAGACATGCATGCATATATGAATTGATATTGTTTTACATTGCAGATTTGGTAAGTATTTGAATATACAACTATGTATGTGGGATGGAACAAAACAATAAGAATATATATATATATATATATATATATATATATATATACAAGACAAGTTTGAATAACAGTTTTTACTTAAATCGTTATTATAGATGTTTTAATAATGGTTTTAAGTAAGAACCATTATTAAAACCCCTTTTTAATAATGATTATACTTACAAACTGTTATTAAAAGTAGGCATTTAATATCAATTAGGATTTAATAAATGTGTAATAAATGATTAAAATCCAAAATCGATAGTGCTTTAACAACAGTTTTAACTCAAAACTGTTATTAAAAGATCCATTTTATGTTTATTTAATTGTATTAGGGTTTAATAAATGTATAATCAATGATAAAAACCCTAATTGGTTGACATTTTAACAATAGTTTTTTGATTACTTGTTAATAAAACGTTATTTTTAACAATGGTTGTGACTTAGAAACCGTTATTAAAACCTAGTTTTAATAGCAATTTTATATTAAAATAGTTATTAAATATCAAGTTTACCCTAATATTCACGTTTTTTTGTATATTTTTTATGATGGTTATGAACCATTATTAAAGATTTAATAATGGGTGATTTAATAACGGTTTAGAACTGTTATTAAAATTAGAAAATAACATTTATTAAAACCCCTTTCTGGGGTAGTGGTTCTATTTTTTAAAAAATGTATATATGTATGATTTTTTTTCTTCTATTCCCATTTTCTAAATTTTTAAGAAGTGATATTTTTGCATTTTTCTACATTCCCGTCCCCTGTACAACATAGGTGAAAGGGTTTTGGTGAAACAATACAAGGATGTTAAAGCTATAAGTGCCCCTAGCACGGAGGAGGGGGCCTGCAAGCCAAATTTGAATTAAAATAAGGCATGCCTCTATAGGGGCTGTTTCCCCTCAACAATTGAAAAAAAAAATAATTTCATCGGCAAGTATGCTTGTGTGGATAGTTTGGGATCATATATATTATTTTGGTAATTTTGAAACCCAAACATGTCATTTTAATAATTTTCCCACTATATTATGAAGTTATCCATTTTATCTAAGTTCCATGTTTGATGATTCAACTATATAAGATTCATATCTGCCGTTGGTATGGAAAGGAGTGACCAGAGTTTTGAGTGGTTCACATTTATCATCTAACAAGGATACTTGTGAGATAAATTGAATGGAGAATGTTGTATTGAGCATAGTGTATGCTTGCATGGTTAGCCTATATAGTCAGTGAAATGCATATTAGTATATGATGTAATCGTATACATCTTGCTTATGTCATATACTGTGGCATTTAAGTAAATAAAAGAATAATTGTTAGAATAATACTATATACGTGATAATTTTTTTCTGTAGTGGCAATTGTGTAAATAAGGCTAAATTTATGTTTCACCATGGTATGTTTTTTTTTACCATGGTTCAATATTATACAATCTTCATTCTCTTCATTGTTGTGTTTTATCATGATATGCTTGCTATTTTACCACAATATGCTTTATGTTTCACTATGGAATGCTTGATGTTTCACCAAGATATGCCTGATATTTCACCAAGGCATACTTGATGCTTCACCACAATATGCTTCATACTTGACTATGGTATGCTTGATGTTTCACCATAGTTCAATATTATGTGGTCCTTCTTCTCTCCATTGTTATGCTTCACCATGATATGCTTTATATTTTACCATGGTATGCTTGGTGTTTTATTACAATATGTTTCACGTTCACTATCGTATGGTTGATGTTTTACCATGGTCTAGCATTATGTAGTCCTTCTTTTCTCCATATTTATGTTTCACCATGATACGTTTTATTTTTCACTATAGTATGGTTGATGTTTTACCATTGTCCTACATTATGCATTCATGCTTATCTCTATTGTTATATTTCACCATGATATATTTGGTATTTTATCACGACATACTTGATGTTTCACTATGATATATATATATATATATATATATATATATATATATATATATATATATGGTGTTTTACCACTACATGCTTGATTTTTTACCATAGTTTAATCAATATCAGCCATTGTTTCACCATGATTAATCTTTATGCTTCACCACATGTTTGTGTTCTTTAATTGGGATCTAATCATGATTTACTTGATATTTCACTATAATATGTTTCATGTTTTACCATTGTATGTTTGGTTCTTTACCACTATTGCCTCTGTATTTCTCTAAGAAAACTAGTCAAGTTTTACCATCATTACCTTTATATTTCACTACAATATGCTTGGTGTTTTACCATGATATACTTTGTGTTTCACCATAGCATGCTTGGTGTCTCATCATGATTTGTTTCATGTTTCACCATAGTATACTTAGTATTTTACCACGATGTACTTGATGTTTCACTATAGTACAACATTGTTTCTTCTTCTATTTATTGTTATGTTTTACCCATATTTTTCATAACCAAACTAGCCATCAAACCAGCCTTGCCACTGGTTTAGTAGTTTATTGGTCGGACTAGTGGTTCAAATGGTTAGCTAGAAATAAGTAAAACTTGTATGAGTTTGTATGACAGTATTATTTAATCCTTAATATTATCTGTCATAAACATTAAAATAACATATTACAACATCATAAACACAATCCACTTAAAACATTCATACAAATCACAAAATAACAAAAGTCAACATCAAGTTTATACATGCTCAAGAAATACATAATAGAACACAATAAAAACCGATCAATATACAACAAAAATTGAAAATACTTAGAGTATGTTTGGTTTACGGAAAAAAGTGAGGAAAGGAAAAAAAAATTGGATGGAAAATAATTTGTAAGTGTTTGGTTAGCTGAAAAATTAGAAAGAAAGAAAATATAGAGAAAAATATTAATGAAAGTTATACTAGTATATTTTCCTCCCGATTAGTGAAGGAAAGAAAGAAAATATGTGAGAAAATTTCTGCAACCTTCCTCCCGACTCTCCAAGTCCCTCTCTCTCTCTCTCCATCTCCCTTGCCCTCTTCATCAGCACCTGAGGCACACCTCACTTTCGCCCTCTCCTTCCCAGTCTCTATCACTCGCAGCGTGGAATCCCTCAATTCCTTATCTTTGCTGAAGCTCTCAGCTACCGTTGCCGCCACTGTCTTTGGTATTCGCACTTTGCTTATTTTTAAACTCTATGGTTGCTTCTGATATCCTCTGTTAGGGTATGTGAGGTCTTGCATTATTATTATGTCGATTTCTATTTGCTTAGCTGGCGCTGTAATCACAATCCCCTGTTTTTCGATTGTGCCTTTCCTGGGAGGAATGTTCGGCGGCCCATCCTCCTCTGCTTTCTTTAGGAGTTTTAGTCCGGTGGATATTCTTCATCTAATCTATAATATGATTGTGTAGTTGTAAAGGGACAGCTTTACCTGGGACAACGGCTGAGAAGATGTGGGATTCAGGAGTTTCGATCAGTCTAATGGACATAGTTTATAGGGACACGGTAATGGTGGTGGTATTGATTTTGAGTCGGTGGAGAGGAAGGACCGAATTGACGAAGACCGAAGAGAAGAAGATGGCATCGATATTGTAAATCATGAAGGGATTAAAGATCGCAGCTCAATTAATGGCTTGAGGTCGCCTGTGACGCACCTGTGCGGGCGTCTAGAGGGCTGACAAAGAGGAGTTACATAGTCTTTGGTCACCACGGCCATAAGTGCCATGATAAATTAGATTATCCATATTATTTTATTTTATTTTTCCAAATCAAACATCTGAAGCGCAGTACCACGTAGTTTCATAATTAGAATCGCATCTACAAATATATTAATGTGCAATTTGATTTACAAAAAAAACATAATAATAATGGAAACTATAAGTCTTGCGTAATTTCAATGAGTATATCTTTTCTAATAGTTGTTTTTTTTTTCATTTTCGGATGTCCGACCCCGTGTTCTCTTCAAATATAAGATTATAAACATAATCATGATCATATAAAATAATAATATATTATTATTTGTAATTTTAAAATAATTTTATAATGACTAGTTATTATATATTTATTTCATGATCATTATAATATATACTTTAATTTTTACGGTTGGTTTCTAAAATTTATTTATTCTTATAAGTTTAAAGTCGGATGATATATCTTTATCACCATTTTTGAATAAAAAAAGACATTCATATAAATACAGATATTAGGATTATTGGACTTCCAACTTTGACAATTTTAGCTGGAAGCTTTTACAATAATATTCTGCGTGCCGATATTGACATAATAATATTTAGAAGCTTTCTTGGTTTGCATGAGTTTTGGTTTTTAAATTCTTACTTTGATAAGTAATATAGGATGATTTATTTTATTTTATTTTTGCTTACTCTATCTCTTATTAGTAGAAAGTTTAGAATGTTATTAATATTTTATAAATATTTTAAAAAAAATTATGAGTTCATACAATAGTTATAATTACTCTTTCCTATCTTCCACAATATTTAAGGAGGCGTTTTTAAGCTTTGTGTGCATAGTGTGTATGGTATTAGTAGAAACATTGACTTCGAACAAAGAAAGAATGTGTAAACCTGATAAAAAACTCAAATTGATTTTATTTATTAGATACGAATAAAAAAAAAAAATATCTATTAGATTTGAGTATGGATACTGATAATAAATTCTTAAATTTTATCCGATTTAATATCTGTATTCATACTCGGATTCATTTATCCGATATAAAGTTATATTCTTATTCTTATTTATATAATTTGACATATATTTTCTAAGGCTAAAAGTGAAGACATAATTAAATTTTAATAATCTAAGCATATAATTCTAACATTAAATAAATTTTATTTTAAATTTGCTGGGTTTTAACCAAAATCTAATGTGTTTTATCCAATGGATATATAATCGGATATGGATGAATAGACGTAATTATGGACATGGAGGAGAAAAAAATACCCACCAAATTTGGATACGGATATAGATATGTGTTTTGTTATCCGGTTTGGATAACGAATATAATTAAATTTTAATAATCTAAGAATATAATTCTAACATTAAATGAATTTTAATTTAAACTTGATGGATTTTACCGGAAATCCAATGGGTTTTATCCGAACCTAATAGATTTACCCAAATTGAATGGATTTTATCCGAAACCCAATGAATTTTACTCGATGGATATGTAAAGAATTATGGATAAACGGATATAGATATAGATATAAAAGGAAAAACAATGCTCACAGATATTGGATAGGATATTGGTATATATTTTCTTATTAGGTTTGGGTAACAGATAAGAGGTACCCGATACGTTGCCATCCCTAATTAATATTTTACGAAACATACAAGTGTAATAGTAACAAGCTATATTTATTTTTCCTTTTTATGTTTTTTGTGGCATGTTTTAAATGGAAAGGAATATGAAATATTTTGTATTTTTTTTAAAACTATTGTAAGTTATTCATGTAATATTTTAGAATAGTTCTATAAAAAAAATTTCGAATAAGTATTGATTTTATGGAGTTTTTATAATTTTTTTAGAAATTTTATGCAATTTTTTTATATTAATATAATATTTTTAATAACATTAAATGTATAATAATATTTAAATAATAACATTCAACTTTTCTTAGAATTTTCTTTCTATATACCAAACACTAAAAATATTTTCCAAGAATTCAATTTTCTACAAAATTTTCTCCAACAACCGAACAAAGGAAAGAAAATAAATTTCTTTCATTTTCTTTCCTCTACATTTTCCTTTCCATTTAATTTTCTTTAAACCAAACAGACTCTTAATTTATAACTATTCATCCAAACCATATGGATTACTCACATTTTAATCCACATTTGAAAATATGGGAATGTCCTTTTTATACACACGATCATCTTCATACTTTCCTCCTCACTATCAAGCGCTTCTAATACATTGACACAAACACAATTAATGTAATGCTAATTAAAAGGAAAAAAATAATCATATGATATTATAAAAGAAAATAAAATTTTACGGGCTTCATAGTTCATGCCTTCATTTGCATTGCTTTGGTCACCTTAAATAGTATAAGAAGCCAATATATTTCTCAATAATACTATCTTATGATTATTTATGCTACAAGACTCATCCATAAGAATCAAATTGCCATTTGCATCAAATTATTTAAAATTAATGGGGAAAATACTTGTTTTAAATCAAATTCTATAGAAAAGAAAACACAACTACATTAGTTAGCAATATTGTAATGTATGACAATAAATTTAAAGATTATACATGAAGATGATACAAAATTTTGAAATATGTATTGATAATATACATTTATTTCAACTTCAAGTTAAAATGAATAAAGACCAAATCATTGAGACTTTGGGGCTCTAATATATTTCTTTTCTTTGAATAGATATGCTCAATTTTGCTCGGATTTGGTTCACAACCTAAAGCATTAGTAGTTTGGATCAAAACATGAATGTCATGTCTTTGTAGATCAAGACTGCCACATCAATACAATATCCACCACTCATCTGCAAGATGTCAAGATTAATACATTAATATACCAAAGAATCAAACACAAATTTCAATAGGAAGAAAGTATTGAAAATTAAAAATTATTCAAAAGCCATACAAGGATAAAGGATAGATTGATCTTGCACTACATACCATCTTCCAAAATCACCATATTCTTTTCTAATAGAACTCATTTGGTTATCAATTTTGATCTCAATTGGAAATTTCCATTAGCATATCTCTCAATGACATCAATTTTAACACCCTCAAAAATTTAAAATGGACAAATATTATAAATTAATAAAATAAACAGCAAAATATGAAGGTGTTATGCCATGTCCCTGAAGGAACATAAAGGATAAAACATCAAGAAACAAGTTCGTGATCGATGAACCAAAGATAAAGCAAGAAATATATAAAAAGTATTCGAATATATTGAATTTAAGAAAATAAGTAAATAAATCCTCGATAGTGATGAAAACCAACTAAATGCTTCTATGATGTCCCTTCCCCCATGCATACATCAACTCTACCTGTGGAAAATAGAAAACACAGAAAATGAGCCACAACTTAATAGGTAACCACTCTAGCCATGTAAAACTATTATCTTTTAACTTACTTTCATAAAAACATAACAAAATTCGAACACCTTAAAAAAATCATTAGAAATAATAAAAGAGTTAGCTCATAAAATCCTTGAGAAAATATTGCCACCATTAGTAAATCTCACATTTTCACACTTAATAAAATATACTCCCACCAAAACATCGTGAATTCCTAAGACCAATTACATCATATGTAGCACCCCCAAATTTCACAGTTGAAAATTTTCATTTAATCAAAAACCATACACTAAGACATGGGGTGTTACTACCGTGATTGGCACAAGTCTGACCCCCAACCAGTCTCTTACCAACCACAAGGCTATAAAAATTCACAAGACATTAAACCAATTAGGACATAAAATCGTAATGATCCGAAAGATTCATAATTAAAGGGAAACCAGTATGCGCAATTAAAGAGTTAGTACAGAAACCAAAGAGTTATTACATAAGCCAAAAAAAAATACAGAGTTAATTCCCTCGAGGGGAAAGAATAGTAAAAACAGTAAGATAGGATAAAAAAACTAGAAAAGATGAGTATGAACGACACTCGCTCTTGGGCCCTGCCAAGTCCAACAGGTTATCACTTAGCTCCGTCCAATGCATCAAATGCGTCATAGGCATCAAACACGATATCTTCTCCATACACCAACTCAGAAGGGGCTACTGCTCGTGGGAATGAGCAACACCTATGAAACAAGTGATCAGTACGCTACGTACTAAGTAAGGTAACCATATGGATAAGGTCATGCACGTAAAAATAGAAAAATAAGGCATATAATACTTAATTTAGGTTTTTAACATCATTTGAGACATAGGCTATGATTTTCATCTTACATATTTCCCAAATTATTTTTCGCATGAGTATAGGGACCTCACTATTATAGATGGTGGATCGGAAATACTCCAGGGCAAAACTCACCTGACCACTATTATAGCCGGTGGACCGAAGAACACTCGACAAGAAAAAATCTACCTGACCATTATTATTGCTGGTGGACCAGATATCACTTCGGGGTAAAGCATACTTGACCACTATTATAGCCAATGGACTGAAAATTATCCTCACTTTGCCCCGACTCACGTGGTGTTCTACTATAAGTAATTAATATCTTTTCCTTGATTTATTCCCATATAAATTTTGGTTTATCAAGCTCAGAACCCCCACTATTATAACCGGTGGACCAAACCTAACCACTATTATAGCTGGTGGACCAGAAAGTATCCTCACTTGGGCCCGACTCGATAATCTTTCACTTGAAGTGTTTAGTGCTTTACTTGTATATTATTCCACACACAACTCTAACTAGACATGCATGACCCACTGGAATTTCCATTCTCACCCCTTTATCCCAATTCTCCTAAAAAGTCATGTCCCATATCTTGGGACCTTTACTCACCCTAGGACTCCAAGACTACTTCCTCATATTTTCCCCACTCACCATAAGAGACCCAAACTCTTATGCACATGGATTAGGGCCCATTATCCATAACTCAGTTTCGACTCACCAGCACCCTCTAGGGTTTCCCTCAGAAACCCTAATATGGCCTATGTGGCCTCACTTTTCCCTATCCTACACCGCCCATGCTTCCCTTTGCATCTAAAACTACCACTCCACTTAGCCACACCTAACATCACAGCTTCACTACCCATCTCCACATGTGACCATGGCAAACCTATTTCGTCCTTCAAACCTTAGTACTTATCCTTTCCTTTATGTCATCCCCTCATCACCCCAACACCTTTCCACTTGACTCACTCCCCCACCATGTGACACCCCTCCATTCTTATTCCACACTCTAGCCATTCCCATTAACTCTCCCTTCCTCGCATATTTCTCCCACTTATGGTTTCCTCATTAACCCTAGCCAAATCCCCTATGCACCCTTATACCTACCCACATACTATTTTTCACATATGAACTCCAATTACCCCAACTAATCTTCCCTCACCTTACTTAACCCTCAAGTCAACTTTTCCCATGTAAAGATCATCCTCATGAAAATACTAACCATCCCATTCAATCCTTACACTCCCCATGTAAGATTTATTCCATCCTCTTATTTTATTCATATTATCCTTTTATTTATCCTCCTATAAGTCATGAGATACATAAGCCTTTCTCACTTCCCTCTTATCACTCCCCTTTCTTTACTTCTCTCATTTCCCCACAACCTCATCTTACTACTTTGGGGCTCTAGGTATACATGTCATATAGGGCAACCATACATAAGTACAACACAAGTACAAGTTACATTACCATATTAAACATGCTATAGAAACACATACAACTTACCTTAGCTCCATGCTTAGCAAGTTGGGCTACAAGAGCATAATCCATAACACATAAAGTACACACATATAACCAATACACATAAACACATAATACACATATTAGGCCTTAACCATATCCTTATCTAAAATGGCACCGGGCTTGGAGCACGCTCCTACATCTCCTTAGGAGTCGGACTTAGTTCACCTATAAGAGGAAAAAACTAGAGTTAACTTTCCTATTATTACTTTCATTATTCCCTACTTTACCTTTAGTAAGAACTAGTATTAGTGATAATAATAATAATAATAATAATAATAGTAATAGTAATAATAATAATAATAATAATGGTAGAATAATAATAATAATAGTAATAATAATAATAATAATAAGGCTAAAATAATAATTATATCACAATAATTTATACTTAAGTGCTAGCAAGGGTTAGGGCACAACCTAGGTGAAGGTGGCAGCTAAGGTGGTGGTGGTGGTGGTGGCGGTGGTGGAAGTGGTGGCGGTTTTGGGAAAGGTTGGTCTTTTGGGGTTGCAAGAGAGAGAGAGGGAGGTGGTGGACTCTCTAGACTAAGAGGGTTGCAATGGTGGTGGTGGTGCAGTAGGGCGGTGACGCACGTGGCGGCGGCTATGGTGGCCAAGAGTGGTGGAGAAGGAGGGAGGAAGAAGGAGATGGAGAAAGGAAAAAGAAAGGGTAAAGGAAGGTAGAGGAGGTTCTGCTAAGTTGAGAGGGGGTAGTGGAGGTGGTGATTATGGCAAAGGAGGTGGTGCATGGCAGCAAGAGGGGCAGGGATGGGGTATAAAGGGAAGCTCGATCTGCCCACTTTACATGATGGGGTGGGCTGTGCAGGGGGAGTTAAGGGTTGTGAGTGGCTTGGTTAAGTGGAGGGTGATGCAAGGAAGGGGTTGGGTAGTGTTTCGGGTGGTGGCATTACACGATAACGACTAGGGCAGCATCTAAAGGCACGATGGTGAGAAGGGTTGAATATTTTTAGGCGGAGAAAAGGAGGCGAATGGGGGACATTGAGGGGTATTTATAGGTTGAGGATGGGAGAAGAGGACAGGGGGCGGGAATGTTAGGAGCTCGCTAGCTGGCAGTGGCAGGCCGGTTCAAGCTTGCGAAGGTGCAGGGTGCAGGGGTGCAGATGGGGGAAAAGGAATGGGAATAGGCACGCAGGGAAGGCAGGTATAGGGCGGGTTTGGCTCGAATTGTAAAGGAAAGGGATAGGGGAGAGAGAAGGGAGTAGGCTGGGGTGGTATAGTGGCAGGGAAGGATAGCCGATGGCAGTTCTGCAGGCTCTACCTACAACGCGAGGGAAGGAGAGGGGAGGAGGAAGAAGAAGGGGCTAGGCTGATAGGTAGGGGAAAAATAAAAGAAAGGAAAGAAAGGGGAGAACCGGATGAGCGAGGGAGAAAAAAGAAAAGAAGGGAAGCGGGCTGGGCTCCGCGAAGGGAAGGGAAGAGAGGGGGAGAGAAGTTGGGCCACATGGAGAGGCCCAACCAATGGAAAAAAGGGAAGAAAGAAAAGGAGAAAGGAGAAAAAGGAAGAAAGAAAAAGGAAAAGGAAGAAAAAAGGGGGAAAAGAGGGGAAAAGGAAAAGGAAAATAAGGCAGTTGGGGTATTTAGAGTCTTTTTGGTATTTTTGAAATATTTGGAAATAATAAAATAAGTAATAAAATTTCTTTTTATATTAATTTAGAAAATTTGGGGTATATCTTCCAAATTTTATTTTAGTTAGCAAATTACCCTAATCTTCCCTAATTAAATCCTATGTTATTTTTCTATCTTTTTTTGTCTTAATTACTCCCATTATTTTATTAAAAATATTATATTTAATTAACCTCACAAATAAATCGCTATTTTATTATAATTTTCTAAATTAGAGTTTTGGGTATTACATCATACATCTCAGAAGAAGTAATACTACTTTGTAAGTACATATTAAAATACTATTCATTTTCGGAACACTTAGGGAAGACTCCATCCTACACCAATAGTCTCGAGTAACATCCTATTCCCAAAATTTACATATGTAAATTTCAATAGCACGAGTTTTCAAATATAACCACCATATAAATTTCCAACCAAATCTACTTATAAATTAAACATATGTAAATATTTAATAAAAAATTTATGTAGCCTTCAATACATGAACATATAATATGTAAAATTTATATAACATTTATATGATAGCTTAAATTATTCTTAGAATAATTAATACCAAAATAAAA